>OX411320.1:5469338-6719338 GCA_948150665.1 Conistra vaccinii | reverse complement strand
AGAATTCCTCTGTTTTAATTTGACGCAAATCTTTTGAGCCATTTTAATGTGAAAGCATAACAAATAGACTAACTCACTTTTGCATTTATAATTTAGGTTAGGATTAGGATTATAATAGTATAAAGGATAGTACACTAAGATTTTTTTGTTGGACTTTCAAGATACTTTAAAGCTGAATATTTGCTAAGATAGTCTAATGTGTATAATAAGAAATAATGTTATAACTGGCACAAAACGGACAATGAGCCACTTTATTATATTTTTCTTTTTAAACCACTAACAGAGACACAATAATGAAAACATTTTAAACTTTTGTTGGAGTTGAAAGCATTATTCATTCATTGTGTACTTTTAAATAAAAATGGCAACGTTATTTTTTAGAAAAGTCTGTGTTAGAAAGGTTTGTAACGCTGTTTTTCTTTCTGGAGTTGCCATGTATGGAAAAATAAGTATTTTTCTATACATGGCAACTCCAGAAAGAAAAAATAAAAAGCTTTTAGCTTTGTACCATTTTGTTGTCTTACAGCAGTATTTAATATTGTAAGTACCCACAGATAAAAAAAAGCATACATTTAATGTTTTAAATGAAACTGAATTTATAGTAATAACTGTAGGTAATAAAATTAAATTTTTTTTTTTCTTGTCTCCTTTTGCGATCAGTTCCTAGACTATGATCAGATTTTTTTGTAGGATTTGGTAGTGCAGAGTGATTTCTCCAGCGAGATTCACCAAATCCAACAAATCAACATGAACGTGAAAAAGTATTAAGTACCTGCTCTGTATATTTCTGCCCACCACACATAAAATAAATAAAAACAACGTAAAACGGGTAAAAGTATAAATTTAAAATACTATACCCAAATAGACATTGAATATTATAAGTACCTAACTTAGAACATTACAGCCAAATAAAAATAAATTTTAACAAAAAATCTTTGAACCCGTCTCGAATAACAAAATAAGCCTTTATGTATGTTAAAAAGTATCAAAAAAGCGTAGGTGGGAAAGTTTCATGACATACCCTCCGTTAGGTTACGCCGTCCCTTAGGACTTCAGCTCAAAGTAAGTGACTTCAATAAAGAATGGAAAGCTGATACCAGTCTGTAATAAAATTTTAGTATGCAAAATAATATGAATTTTACTTTATTTTTATTAAGGAGAAAATGAGGTATTCCTAGAAGTACTCAGATCAATTTAAAGAGAAGACAAAAGTAATGAAATGAAATATATTTTCATCTTTTTTATTGAAGCCCTAACAAAAAGGACATCAACTAAATTACACACCCAAATAAAAAAAGAAAAAGGTGCGGCAATAGTCATTAATTAATTACAAAACTAATTTGTAAACAAACGAAAATACGTAGCGTATTGTACAAATTAATTAAAATATCCGAGCGAACGGATAACGAACAAATGATAATGACCAAAACGAATAATTGAGTTACAGCAGTTGTTAGTGGAACCAGCTAATTAGGAGTTATAATAATCATTTTGGACAATTATTATAGAAACAGATTTGAAGCAAAAAACATTGCGCGTGCACGTGATAGAAGTGAAACTGAAAAAAAAAGAATAAGAGAGATTTAGTGTGAGAGACAGAGAGAGAAAGAGATCTTTCTTCTATCTCATTTAACGAAATGTGCGCGTCCTTGAAATGTCACTCTCAATCTCGTTCTAATGATCGAATCGCCGCCTAAGAAGATTCACTTTAAAAAAAACCGATCAAGTGGGAGTCAGACCACGTAGAATAAAGGGTTCCGTTTTTAGGATGAATTTATCCTAAATACAAACTTTATGGTTGAAAAAATTATGAATTTATCCAAAGAACAAACTTAACTTTGCAGTTGAAAAAATTGTTTTACTTTTGAGGTAGCTTAAAAAGACCGTTAGTTTAAAAAAATACCGACTGTTTTTGTGATCATTATTTTGCCCTTATGGGCAAAATAATGATCACAAAAACAGTCGGTATTACACACACACACACTAAATAAATTGACATTATTGTCAATTTATTTAGTGTACACAAAACAAGTCTTCCTCTTCCAAACTTCTCTATTAGTCGTCATCTCAGTAGTCACCCCCTTTCTAACCTTAGCATCTTTCTCACAGTCCATCTTTCTTTTCTTTGGTGCTCCTTATATAGCCAGACAGATTTAATTTTGAAAATAGATTATAATTTATTTGGAATGTTGAGACCATAAAGACCGTGCCAACAAAAATAAGGTTTTAGAACCAATGCAAAATAATACGGACTCCCGCAGTTTCTTCAAAAGGGTTGAAAAGTACATTGAAAGGATAATCTTGTCGGCGAGGCGACCGAATCAGACTATAGAACCTATCTGTAGTTTGTTTTTCGCCTTCCCACTTTCTTAAGACGGTGAAAACTGCTTGTTATAATAAAACAATTTAATACCCTAGTTTTCATAAAATTTTCTAAAGGGATATAATTGTCGTTCATCGTTTTCAGTATAAAAGCAGTTTAGTGAGTACTGTAGAGGCTTTTACCTGAAATGGTATTTGCATGTAACCTCCACGAATCTATTTTAAATACGAAACAAATATTTAATTTTTAATTAAAATAAAAAAAGGTATTTGGCAGTCGGCTCCCCAAGCTGACAAGAAATGTCATGAAACAAAAAATTAAAAAAATATTTTCTTAATAATGACTCGATACTGAATACCAGTATATTACATGGAGCGATTGCCTATCTGATAATCCCTTACCCCAAATAAAATTGGGATAAGGTCAGGAGAATGATGATGAATGATGATTGCCTATCTGACCTCCACAACCCAGTAACTGGGTAATACTGGTTGTCCCCCCCCCCCCCCCTACCCTGGTAAGACTGGTTGTCAGACTATCAGTCTTCTGACGACCCGTAATGACTTTCAAAGATTCACGAATGTCAACCGGGACCCTTTCCGAGGCACGGAGAACTCTCGTTATTTAAAGATGGTCACCCATCTACGGATAAAACGCACACTATGCAGGCAGGCATATTATAAGTTGGCTGATTACATCGCTGATAAAAATGCTTGGGTCAATACTGGTCCTGCTCCACAACCACAACTAATTGATTAACATTTGAAAATACTGTTGGGAGCTGCTGAAGATTGTAAGACCATCTTTGCATTGTGTAAACTCAATCTCCTTTGTATTATATAATTGCATAGCACATGTGTGAGTACTATGTACTACAGAGCTACCATTTACCGGGTAATATGTCTTTCATTGACTTGAATGTGCCCTGGCGGCTGAGAGTATGTCATGCTCACTCAGATGTCTCGCTGATGGTGGCGTGTGTGTTGGATCATTTAGCTCCCTTCAAAATGGTTGAGCTGAATGGTGCTAATACATGCGTCATGTTCGTGAACGGGCGCCGTCAGTTGGGACTGGTAATCTCTTAGCTGCCGTGGCTTATTTTAATTTATTTTAATCTTTGAATTGTTTTTGTTTTATCTTTTTATTACGGACGCTTTTAACGTGCGCATCTTTTTACATTGTTCTCACATGTATAATTTAAACATGAATGATGTAACCACTATTTTGTAACAATTATTTATTTAAAAGAGTGTCCGTGGAGTTTCTTGCCCGTTCTTCTCCATAGGTACCTACGCTTTGGAATGGGCAACTAGCTTCATATTTCTGACTGACCGACTCCTTGACAATTCAAAAGTGCCTGTATATGGTTTAATTGAAATAAATGCTTTGAGTTTGAGTTTGAGTTTGAGTTTGATCAACCCTAGCAAGCGTAGCTTAACCTTATTTATCGACCCATACGGCTGTTATTACTTAGCCACAAGCTCCGGGAGTATAATAACGAACAATTATTATACTCGTAGTACCCAAAAGTATACAAAAAAATTGTTACCATCGTTGGTCAAACCAAAAAATAATGTGACAATAAAATACAATACTCCTTTTGACCTCGCTCTCCTTTCCCCAGATAAATCTTTTATCTCAATAAGAGCTAACGCTCACAAAAAGTACCAAATTGACCTTTAGGCTCCACATTCACCTGTGATCCAACACAAATCACCTCATTCAAGTACAATCGAGTCTATTGTCAGTCATTTGTAGAACGATCTTGGGTTAACAACGAATGTCCGTGTGTCCGCCTTTTATTCAATTTAGTACACGAAACGTAATGATACGGGGGACAAAGAACTATTCTTTGTGTACTGATAAAAGGAACTGTGATATGTGTTTCGAACGTCATTATTGTGTTTTGGCAGCGGCGTTTTTCCAATTTTTTTAGACTAGTTTAGATGTACCATTCCGGACCCAACCACAGGCGGCAACGATGAGCAACGTGTCGCGGCGTCATTTCGCTGTAGTCATGATTTAGAACCCAGTCGCGGGCGGCACCAACCCGTATTCCAGACGGTAGATAGAAGATAGAAAAACGTGTCAAGGTACCATTCCGTAACCAACCGTAGGCGACAACTGCAGGCGACGTGTCGCGGCGTCATGTTGCTGTACTCATGATTCCAAACCCGACCGCAGGCGGCATCAACCCTTTTCCAGTCGGTAGATAGAAGATAGAAAACGTGTTATCGCTCGAGCGTTGGCGGCACTACTGGTCTGCGGTCGGGCCCGTAGCCCGACTCGGGCTACATGTGTCGCCTGTCGCTCGCCCGTAGCTTCCAACGAGGTGGGGCTAACTAAGGAAGTTATTTCATAGAAATTCATAGAAACCAGTCGTGGCGCGGCGACACGTCGCTTGCAGTTGCCTTCTGCGGTCGGGTACGAAGTGGTACTCTTTATGGGGAGGTACCACTCCGTACCGTACCCGACCCGTACGGAGTGGTACCTTAAGGGCAAATTTCACCAATTAAATTGAACGCTATCAGCACATCTAAACCACGTTCAAGAGCTGTCAGTGTCATCATTGTTGTAGAATGTTGACACTGGTGCCGATTCTCTTGTACACCGAACTAAACTAACTAAACTACGACTAAAATACCTTACTTTTGGCTATGAGAATCTAAAAGCTATTCTGCGGAAAAATATCTAAAATTAAAAAATAATTTTGACACATCTAAAATTGAATTTGACAGTCACGTCGCGACCCACGTGGTACTTGTTTGCTCTATCCCGTGAATTTTTTTAAAGCCAGAGGCGCGCGGGGGGGCAGCCTCGACGTATTTTGTATGGAATTTTAAACTTTTTTTATGGAAAATATGAAAAAATATTACTTGTGGTGAGTAGGGGCATATGGGTTTACGGATGGCAGAGGGGGTCGAAAAGACATTGACCAAATCTAGTATCGTTATTTACTCTGCTGTGACTTAAGTTTATAATGTTGATAAATCTTGTTTTTAATTATAATAATTTTATCTGGTAATGCGAATCCTTAAATTCTCCAGATAAAAAAACACCATAAAAGTATTAGTTTTTATTTCGATTTCCTATTTTACCCATACATAGTTTTTTTTTCACGTAAGTAATGTCAAATGTCATTGGCTTCAAAGAGTATGTAAACAATAAAACCTTCTTGACTTACGCAAAATAATTTATTTACGCATCGAACTATTGAAATTATAGTTCAATAATTAGTAACAAAAGATATTAATAACAACTAATTATTATTATGACATTGTAATAATAATCTTTAGGTGTTAAAAGTACCTTATGGTTATGACAAAGGCAGAATGTATAGAGATACCTTTGCCTGTTTCATTCAACAATAGAAACTCTTTCAAAATAGAACAAACGCGCGCCATAAGATTCTATGCGCGCGCATCCTGAGCAAAATATGCTGGCGTCCGGCGAGTTTTCTCTTTCTAGCATGTATGCACGTCCCATTCGTTTAGTTTTAAGTACAGTCTCGAACGGTAGGTCTTTAATAATAGTTTATTTTTATTGTATAATTAATTTAATGATTTCATTTTATGTTTTGAATGACATAGGCCATTATTATTTTGCAATTTGGATTTAATTTAATAACTTATGTTATGTTTCTATGTCGCATAGATTATTTTTTAAGTGAAGACTGAAATTGTCCCAACACTTACTTACGGCAAATATAAATGTAGGTACCAATATACCTATATATATAAAAAAAAAAAAAAAGTTAAAGTGAATAAGAATATTCTGATTCACTTTAACTTTTTGCTTGTCTCGATAGACAAGTAAATATTGTAAACCCATCCGGGTTTAATTAACCACTTAAAGAAATAACTAACGTGAACACATTTTGCATAAAAATAAGGTCTGGTCTGGATTATAGTATATTTACATAAGCGTAAACAAGTACCCATATCAATTAAAATAAAATGGGTGCGGGTGAATCTGCGGGCAGAAACCAATATGTGGTAGAAAAACATCCATTGCGCTTTTTATGCGACTGTACGTGCGCCAATTATTGGCGCCAATTTTTGAATGCGCAGGTTCTACTCTGTGACTAACTTCTTGTATTCTTTCCACCGATTGTGCATTTGTTTGTTTTTGTGAATATTTGAATTTTTTGATTAATTTCATTTTCTTGAGCAATAAATAATCATTATAATTGCGTTACATTTGAAAGTTGCTCACTATGGGAGACTCAGTTCGTCGGTGTATTAACTGTTCGATTCTTCTGCGGTATTTACGTTGGCAGTCATTGAGAGAAGTTAGTGAAAATGTCTACAATACTGTGGCTTTTTGGATTTCCCCAACACCGGTAAGTCGACAATTCTCAAGGTTTTACTTACTTCTAAAGTCCCTAAATCAACCTTTATCTGTCGGAATTGAGGTCGCAATTGACGATCATTCAAAATACTAAAACGTCATTTTGTCAAATTCGTATTTTGAATTTACCAGCATACAATGACCAAAAGTCAGTAAGAGATTCGATACTAAACCTAGATTTTGAGACCTAATTACCGTGTAATGCCGAGATTTTATGATAAAATGGTAAATTACATTTGAAAGCCCTCAGATCATTCTCTAAATTAAACCATAAATCTTTGAGTCACAGCATGTTTCGTAGCGATACTAGGTTCCTTAGTCGCTTGGTCAATCTCTTTTCCATTATTTTTGCGCTAGGACGCACCGTTTTCGAGATATAAGTAAAATAAAAAAAAAGATAAAGTTTTTGCAGCTGAAGTGTGTGAATTTTAATTCACGCCAACTAATTTTATTCCACTCCTTTTTAATCGCGTTTAAAAATAGACTGATTTAGTTGGATAATCTAAATTTTTAGGTGAAAAACGTCAAATTCAGAATAGCAAAATTGCCATTTTCACTAAACTAATAACTCAGTACAATCTTAGTGCTGTCAAACTAAAATATAGTTAAGTTGTGTCACTTTAGACTATTTCAGAATGGGAAATGCTCGTTTGACAGGACTAAACTAAATTTTAGTGATTTTTAGTCTAGTTTAGAGGCATTTGTGACAAGAGAATCGGCACCATTGACAGCTCTTAATCGCGGTTTAGAGGTCCTGATCATGTTCAGTTTACATAACAACACGCCTGTACTCCCCGAAAGGTTATGTAGGTAGAGATGTACCTATAGTACACCCACATTTCGCCAGTTATGTTTAAGTTCCATGTAATAGGGGCGAACCTATTGCCATCAACCGGGCACAAATCCAGACTACGGGCTGCTACTATGCAATTCCAGAAGGAAAAACCCAATAACACTTTGCTTGACCCGGGAATCGAACCCAGGACCTCATGCTCAGCAGGAGCGCTTTAGCGACCATTAGACCAACGAGGCAGTCGTCGTGTTCAGTTTCATTTGTGAAATTTGCCCTAAATTACGTCATTCGCCAAGCCTTTTTTCTAACTGTTTGGGGAGGCTTTCAGTCTGAAATTAATGTATGTAAATGAATACCTATAAATATTTTTTAAGCGAAATATAATGTTAATTATTTAATTTGTGCTATTTGACTTCTTCAACCCTATGGATAGTACTGAGCTTACAACTTCTAACAATTTTTGTATTTTGAGTTTAGTTGATTTTTCTAACCTTACCTTCCGAAAATCATTTATTTGACACTAGCTTCTGACCGCGACTTCGAAGCATACCATAACTTTCCTCAATAATTGGGATATACAATGCAAAAAGATTTTTTTAAATCCGACTGGTAGTTTCGGAGATTACCCCCTACATACAAACTTACAAACAAACAAATAATATTGCTAGCTGCCCGCCCCGGTTTCGCATGGATAGCACTAAGTACTTAACTACGGCGTACCGGTAAATATAATAATTATAGCTTAGGACAAAAAATTTTCAAAATTGGTTCAGTAGATCCAGAGATTACCCCCTACAACCTCACAAACTTTACCTCTTTATAATATGTATTAGTATACATATAGATTAGTTTATTAGTATTAGTGTTAGTGTATTAGTATTAGTGTATTAGTGTTAGTGTATTAGTATTAGTGTATTAGTATAGAAAAGTGTTTCTCTTGGAAGCAGACGCGCAGGTCTCAATCTGTATAGAACGGTCATCCATCCTAAGGGTCGATTTATACTAGCGCAGAGTCGAAGCGCATCGAAGCGTCTATCCAAAACTGAACATAACAAATTCAACCTTAACTCCACAGCGTAACGCACACATTACTTCGGAGATTTTAAAAAGACGCGCGCATTCGTACTAATTCGCGCGTCTGCGCGCGAACAATTTGAATGCATTCGTGCGGCTTCGCTTTAGTTGTAAAAAATTTGACGCTTCGATGCGCTTCGACTCTGCGCTAGTATAAATCGACCCTTAGACTAATCGTGCCAAGTGCTGCTTACCCTCAAAAATCGATCGACCAGCTATTTTTTGCCATATACTGTACCTACTCTGATAGTAAGACCATAACTTAAGTTACGTAAGACGTTGAAATGTTCACGAGAACATTTTTGTTTTGTCGATCGATACCCGTTTCGACACAAATGTAGCAAATATTGTAACCGTATGTACAAAAAGTATTATGTCTCCTCCTGCCCTCTGTCTGGGCTTGAATTTAGATTGTAGGCTTCCCTGTCAATATTGAAGGCTGGTTAACTATAAATCATGAAGGTTGTAGAATCCTGGGACTGTTGTACAAGGGTAATAAAGTCTATCTGATAGATTATCCTTATAGTAAGAATACAGTAGTAGAACAGTGGTGGCCCAGTGGTAACGGCCCCGACTTACGAGTTGTAGGTCGTAAGGTCAAACCTAGGAAAGCTCTTTACTTTGTGTAATATTTTATCTCCACTGCTCTCAAAACGGTGATGGAAAACATCGTGAGGAAACCGGCATGTCTAAGAACCAAACATTTGAAATCATGTGACAAACTGTGTAACAAACTTCGCAAATCCTTTCACACTACTAATTCTAGACGTCCTTGTCATTTTCTTGCCTATTGATCTAGAGGGCAATAACAAATCGTTAGTTATAAATTTGAGCAAAACGGGTCAATACACACAATTTTGGATCAGGATGACGATTGTCAATCGACCAGTTAATCTTCATCCTGAGGATGCCTCGTTGAAAGGTGTAACACGTGTCGATTTCTTACAGAGTTCTCTATGACTCTTTAAGAATAGTTAAGCGGATTAGGTTACTAAATATACGCCGTCTATTGTATCTTATAATGGATTTCTGCAAAGTCACGCTTTAGTCAATTAATTATCTTTAATTTTTGGCGTAATTAGCCCATGTAGCATCGTAGTGAGACGAGTGCGCCATACAGTGTTAAAAGTTACCTATGCGAGCAACTCCGGGCAATCAAGGCGTCCGTTAAGTATGTTATAAAGCAAACGCTTATTAGTGTGCTTAGTAGTATTAGACCATGTATTCGACAAATATTTTCGTAGGCAATCGGAGGTTAAGGGAGCCGATAGTTAGGATGGTTAATGAATTTTCTTTGAAATCAGTCTAGATTTGCAGCGTCCATTAAGCTTAATAATAAACACTAACTCCATCACTATGCACTCCAAAATATCTTCGCATTAGGGTCTCTAACTTAATTACTTTGCTGTCATTATGTAAGTACGATTTCATTGCCTTTGAGATTATAATTTATAGTCTGTCTCAGATTCTCGACACGCCTTAATGATCGGAGCCATTTGAGATTTACCCTAATTAGGGCTAGATATATTGATTGCAGAGATTGAGAGTCTGAGATTTTATTTTTTAGGCTCTAAAGGAAAGTATAAGGATTGTAGCCGGTGGCGTTCTGCAGTTTTATACATGGAGGTATAGAGGCATGAGGAACAGGGTGTAAAGTTCATTCATTCTCCATAGAAAAGGGAGGATCCTCCGATCAGACGATTATTGTAGGGACGTTGTATATATTGGGTGACTGGTAATTAGTGACCGATACTTAAACACGTCGTGATTTTACTCATCATTATGAACAACTTTTACTATGGGACCAAACCAGAAATCGCGAAAAAAAAATCTGCTGTTTCCTACATTTATGTTCGCATAACTCGGCAAAATGTAGGGAGCAGCCGATTTTTTTTCGCGATTTTTGAACCAATCACCCTGTATGCTGGTCGCGCGGTAAACTCTGCTTGCGCGATGCAGGATTTTGCGTGACATTAGTGTAATGCGTAGTTCACATGTGGCGATGTAGTTCCGCCATAGTTTCTGCCTACCCCATGAGAAAAAATTGTTAGTTCATGTTTGTTATTATGTATGTATGTATGTAGTTTAATAGTTAATTAGTAAAATAAGTAGGTATCTAGTACGGTCGTGATAGCACAGGAATGCGAGTAAACTATAAAGCGAACAGGCTTTGCCTATCGCATAATTATGCTCAATTATAATGTGTGTAGAATGCTTTGGTTGACGTTATTAAAATCATTGACTATTATTTCTGCATGCTAAATACCTAGAAGTCTCATTGTCAAAGAAAATTATAGCTAAATGAAGCACCAATTTTATTATTACCTAATCTCAAAAATTTACTTCGTTAAAAAGTTTTTCTAAAACAATCAACTCAAATTCTAAAAAAGTTATATCATGGAGGTCCTTAACATCAAAATCTGTTCTCAATTTAACTTTAATTTCTAAATGATTATTTCACATTGTTTGCCAACTGATCTGCTTGTTTAAGAAATTGAGTGAGCCTTTGTTTGTTCTAGAATTACTTAGATAAAATTGGGACGAACGAAACTTTTGCAGTTAACTTTTATCTTTGACAAAGTCTCGTGCCTATTTGGCACTAGGCGAAGTCCTAAACAAATAAAAGTCTGCTAATATAGAGGTTGGTTAAATTCATTGCCAAATACATTACTGATAATTACTTTTTGTTGGTGTTATAGAAAAGAACGATTAAGCTCTGTATCACTTTATTGCGTCAATATCGTTAGAAGAAAAAGAAAAAAAAAAGTTGCAGAAATGGGGCAAAAAAAATTTTTCGATCGTAGAGCACACTCTATTAGTTCGTTTGTATGTTTGTTTGTAAGTATGTATGTAGGCAGTAATCTCCGGAACTACCCATCGGATTTGAAAAAATCTTTTTGTATTGGATAGTCCAATTCAATTCAAGGAAGGTTATAGGTTCGCGGAAGAAGTCGCAGGCAGAAGCTAGTAATAATAAAATAGTAACAAATTCAAAATTTATATCAAATATTTTTGAAAAAAACGTCATTGCTATGTGGTGTGGGAACGAGTCTGATGCCGAAAATATAGTTTTTATTAGACATTATGTCCGCTTGTGTATGTATGATCCGCATTGATGCAAAAACGGCTCAACGGATTTGGATGAAAATTGACACACAGATACTTTATAACCTAGATTAATACATAGAGTAATTTTAATCCCGGTGGACTACCACCGGGAACGTACCACTATCCCACGGGAACGTAACGTTCCCGTGGGATATTCTCCGAAATCTACGCGGGCGGAGCCGCGGGCAAAAACTAGTTTCGTAAAAGCGAAACACGCTCTTAGTAGGTACGTTCAAAATAACCTTTGGGGCTTATAATACTCTGGCCCAGAGGGGCTGGTGGCTAAATAATAACAGCCACACGGGTCGATCAATCAGGTTAAGCTATACGCTTGCCGGGATTGGTCCGTGAAGGGGTTATCGTCTTGACATACAAGACCCCGCCGTGCCTCGGAAAGCACGTTAAGCCCTTAGTCCCGGCTGTCATAGCAGATGACTTATAATACTCCCAGTTTTTATTTCGAAGTGTATAGAGTGCCGCGAGTTTCTTGTGGCACTCTAGTGTCACTGCCTCGGCCCGGCTAGGGTGCCGTGAGCGTTGCATTGTCACTGTCACTTGTTATTTAGGTTAGGTTAGGTTAGAACTGTGACCACACAACGCACGAGCCGAGCGAGCGTAGCGAGCGGTGCCGCGGTAGCGGCCGGCGAAGTGCCAGGGTCCGTTTAGGCACAAGAGAATGTAATGTTTTGGGAATGTGGTGTTTTACAGCGATCTAACCTCGACAATCAAACAAAATACCAAGTGACGTGACTTAGTGACAGTGACAATGACAATCCAATGCTTGCGGCACTTTAGCCGGGCCGAGGCGGTGTTACTAGAGTGCCTGTAGTGGCACTTTATCCGATAGGGATAGAGTGCCAATGGTGGCACTGTATACACAGCCTTTTTATTTTTCTTTGGTTACGTTTAATTCGTTCCTATATTTGGAAATCCAATCTATTTCTCTGCTCAATTATTATAGAACACGGCGTTCTTCTGTTGGTACATTATGTATGTCACACCCAATAAGTTAATAAGAATAATTTCTCGGTCACATTTGGCAATCAATACTTCCACACGAATAAAGCTGCGAACAGAATGAATTCAGTCAATTATGAGCCGCAGGGAACGAAATAATATTCTCATATATTTATCGTCAAGAATATTATGTAGTGTATCGAATTGGAAAGATATTACTACAACACCAAAAGCCTCCAAATTAAGCGTAAGACTCTGAACAGACTGAATCAAAGTGTCTTCTAAATTGAAATGAAAACCATGATGGCGCGCACACTCGAGCACACACACAGCGCACACTTGAGCTCGTGGCTAAGTAATAACAGCCGCACGGGTCAATACATCAGGTTATGCTACGCTAGCCGTGGTTGGTCAGTTGATGGGTGACCATCTTTACATACCGAGACTCCTCCGTGCCTCGAAAAGCACGTTAATCCGTTGGTCCCGGCCGTCTTTCGTGGATCTTTGACAGTCGTTACGAGTCGTCAGAAGCCCGAAAGTCTGACAACAGGCTTACCAAGGGGTATCGTATTACCCAGTTACTGGGTTGTGGAGGTCAGATAGGCAGTCGCTTCATATAAAATACTGGTATTCAGCTGCATCCGGTTAGACTGGAAGCCAACCCCAATATAGTTGATTTTGCCAACTAAATTGGGGTCGGCTTCCAGGCTAGGCAGATTGATTAAATTGGCGCGCATACTCACAACAAAATGCTCTGAAAAATATTTTGACACACAAGAAAAAACATTTTCTGTGCGCACTGTTTGAGTGGCACTGAAGTAACAGAACGGGATAAACCAGACAATTTGTTAGCAGTAGAGGAAGGGCTAAGTAGATTCAGTACGGTCAACCATACGTTAGTGCTAAGAATTGAACTACGAAAACCATCCTTACTGCTATGACGTAAAGTCTAAATTGTTACCATAGACGTGTGTCTGATGATGAAACAAATATATTCTCACAACCCACGTACAACTTAGGATCCTTAGGATTCATAATGCGAGCATCTTGGGAATGGAATTCTCTCCACATAATTATGTACTTGGCTACCTCGAGTGCATACCTACGAACTGGTCAAGAAATGTTCAGGAATTTTCCAATGCTAAGGATATTGAGTGGGCTAAACTTGGGTCCGCTTGAAATAAATTTTGTCTGGTCAGGATTATGCAACGTTTTCTACAGAAATGTTTAGTAGCAGAGATGTGAAAGGTCGAATGCTTTATTGCATTATTTTAGTCTTCATACAAAGGCATTTTATCTCTGAACAATATAGAAAACTCTTTCTTGATTAAATGAAGGGCAACGAGTTTATCACAACACTAGTTTCTGCCCGAAACCTCGTCCGCGTTAAATTTCGGTCCCAACCGCGTCGTATGATGTCGTATCCCATCGCCCGCACGCCCGCACTATAACTTCATTGTCGCTTAGCGTTATTTCAGACTGTTTTTGCTCAGCCCTTAAGGCTCGTAGCATGATGTTACGTAACCTAAAACTTTCCTCAAGAATTAGGCTATCGAATGCGAAAAGAATTTTTCCAATCCGACAGTCAGTTCCGGAGATTACCACCCTACAAAACAAACAATTAGTATAGATTAGTCGAACAAACATTTGATCGAATAATTATAAAAATAGAGTTTGAAAGCCTTTAGCAGGGTGCCGCAGTAGCTTATTTAGCATCGTCTATAAAAGATTCTGAGGAAATTTTACCTAATATTATATACTAGTTATTGGATTGTGAAATGATTAGCTTTCCATCCAAGTAAAATACATCTTATTTTCGGCAAACTAGATCGAAATAAGAAAAACCTAGGCAATATAAGAAATATCGAGAAAACTATCAAGCTATACAAATGCCTCTATAATACTTCTATACGTAACCGTTTGAGTCCGGACGCGAGCAATTTTTCGGCCAAGCAACGTCGAATCTTTGGCCTTTTTACCGTTTGAGCCGACGATGTTCGGATACGTTTGTTATTTTCCGACAGAGATCGTTCGCAAGAGTTATGCATTTGTTTTTTGCGTAGAATTTGCTGGGACTTTTTTCGCTTCGATGTTTCTGTTCGGCCTAATTTCTGACGGTTTCGGGAATTATTTCCTGGTTTTGTACAGGTGGAAAAAGTAATTTAAGATCAGAAAAAGCTTAGTTACCAAAATTGGGTACAAAGACTAATAGCACCCGTGTTTTTTTTTTATCTGATTGTTGAATTATTGGTGTGTAGCTATTAGGGGTTGTTGACCTTTCCACAAGAGAACGTTTTATTGACTCGCTTAAAACAACTACGTAAACCAACCCTTTTATTCAAATAAACGCTATCCTCAGGCCGTTCGCGCTCCCCTAAAGAAATACGGAAGCCGAATTCGAATCCCGATTAATCGGCCCTGCTCTAGTAACAACATTATACTGTATACCTTGTTGGAATTCCCCACACTGATGTCTGCGGAACGTATGTATTGGACGTGAAACGAATTTATTAATATAGTTGCCACGTATTTTTTATTTTAATATATTTTTTCGGTGGCAAACTTTTTCGTCTATCCCCCGGGGGTGACGGACGAAGAATATTAATACATTCATTCTCAACGGCAGTGGATCAGTACTGTAGTGATGTGACTTAACGTTGTATTCGGCAACGTTTGTTTTATTGTTTTCCTTTCGTTTTAAGGAATCCGGTAAACGTGATACGGGATCTAATCTTTTTGTTTAGCTGTAATGATTTTAGCCCCATCTTGTAGAGAGGCGCTGTTGAACGTAACTTACGGATCACTTTAGAAAGGTTCTGGGCTTGCATCCAAGGGTTCCGTTGACCCTTGTCAGGGCCAAAACCTCTAGAAAGCTGTCACTTGTTAAGTTTTCCGGGCCGTGGTCGTTTTTCCTTTATTTTCCATTTTCGCTTACCTACATCAAAATAAAATTAGCATCTTAATCTTGCCTCTTGGGCTTGATACTTTAACACCGAATAATCTAATATTATTTATGCGAGTAGGAACGTTCTTTGATGTCGGAATTCAATTGGTTGGTAATTAATTAATCGAGAAGCAATTTTGAGCATGAAGCTGCTAATTGCTGCGTTGAGGGCCCCAATAATTGTTAGGCATGTAATTACCAAATTGTTGGCGTCGAAAATTCTTCGCAAAAATTGGGTTGTTGTTAACACTCTCCTTCTTTGTTCGGAGTGTTACGTTATTAAGTCATTATAAGCCAATTTAGGGCGATTTGTTATGTCAGTGTTATTAACGCTATTGTGTGCGTGTGGTATTTGTATGTTATTTAATGTGCTAAAAATGAGCCTTTGGAAGTGGAAGTATTCATAAAACGTCAAGCAGAAGATGGTCAAAGCAGATATTTAGGTAACTCCCTAATAGCCTGCGCGGACGACGGATTTTTGTCCGCGTACTTTTTATTGAGAAGGGTGTAACAAGTCCGCGGGTCGCGCTCAGTCGATCTCGCGTAAGCATCAGAGGAGCCTGGACCAGGCAGTCAGTTCCATTCAGACCGCGAGATCGACTGAGCGCGACCCGCGGTTTCGTTACGCCTTTCTCAATAAAAAGGCCGCGGACAAAAATCCGTCGTCTGAGCAGGCTATAAGTGTTACGGACTGAGTTTTTTTTTGAGTAAAAGCGCAGATAAATACAGTTGGTTCACTGCGCATTTTAGATATGATGCTACAAGTACGCCGCGGGCTCGACTGGTTGGGCCAATTCAGTGAGCGTAACGTATTCAGAAGATCTAAGAATTACGAGATAGAAAAGACCCAACTTCTAGGTGAATATAACTGTAGGTAATTAGCGCTGTGCGACCTGAATTGCACTTCATTGTGTCGAAGTTCAAGAGTCGCTTTCATTTAAATGATTTTGCGGAGTTAACTATCTGTAATAATCTGTGGTAAAAGTTGGTTATGAGAACTGTATATTATGTACTTAACTGATTTTAATAAAAATCGGGCAGTCTTTGGGGACTCCCGATAGAAGTGAAAACTAAGTAACATTTTGATTCTCACGTTGATGTCTTTCGTGAAGTAATTTTTTGATTGTCAGGTATCACGTCTTTCGTTCAATTGTTAGGTGACGATGACGCGAGTTCCGTGATTTTTGTTCACCCAAAAAGTGCTCAACGCGCCTAAGAAGCTTTCACTTCAAAAATGAAATTGTTTTATCATTCTGGTATTACAACGGCTATGACACACGAAACCTTAAAAAGAAATATCGATAACATCTCATCCCTATAACCTCTATCACACAAGTCCCTACAATTACACACCTATTTCGTCCAGTAGGTATCAATTTCCTATAATCAGTTGACTATTGTCCGTAGCACCCTGTATATCACAATCAGTCCACAATGACGGGTGATTCTCCCTTATCAACAAGATCATTACTGAGCAGTAAGGGGGTATTGTGTAACTGATAAGGATCGGTCAGCACCTCCTGGATATGATTAGCAGTAATGACCTAACAAATATTGTGTTTATCAATTATTTTGTCGTTTGTGGTGTTGAGGAATTTGGGTAGGTGAGTTTTGTGTTTCGGTGACTTGATTTTTGGAGTTTACTCCTTAAGGCGAAAGCGTCAGGGTAGCCAGCGAAATTTAAATTTTCTTAAGTTTTTCGTAATTTGCAGGTCAGTATCAGGTTGTACGTTGAGTTAAATATGATTTGCGACCGTATCAAATGTTTATTTATAGAATTATAATCATAGAAATCATCAACACAACTCTATAAGTTCATGTAATCCCCAAATGTCATGATTTCATTATTCTATCATACGGAGTTGTATTGCTGATTCTAATGATTATAATTCTGTAAAGCCATATTTCTTACGCTCGCAAATCATATTTTAATCAAGATACAACCTCCAAATTGCAAAAAACGTAAAAAAAATTGAATTTCGCGGGCTACCTTGGCGCATTCCCCTTAAGGATCGATTTTCATTTACTGAAATGTTGAGGAGTGATATTTTTACAAGCGCAACTCTAAACTTGTTTTATTCGTAAGTAGCACAAAGACAACCGTATTAAGAAGTAAACTTCAGTCGTGCGTTGGAGCTGACACACACACTTTTTTTGTTTCTGGTATAGGTTCAGTAGCAAGTATTAGGTCCTTGTAGGTATTATACCTAAAACCTGAGACCTAGTATCCACATAAGTCTCACAAATGCTCAATAGCAATATGAAGATGTTTGCTCCTCGCAGGTACGTAGGTATCAAGTATCCTAGGATCTTTTGACAGCATTGGTCCATTACGGCCTAGAGATTGTTCTTCCAATTCTGTGTGATAGTGAATGAGAAATTATTAAATAGGCACGTCTCGATAAAGTTTCCACTGCGGGGAAAAGTTTTATGCAAAAAAGATGACAGACGGATTAAACGTTATGAAGGTTTTAAGTTTTCAAAAAACAAAAACCAAATCAAAATTGCCAAAATCTACATATTATTATTCTATTTTCTTTTGTAAATACTCTCATACCGTAAAGCTCAACACACACGCAAAGCGGGTGCGTGTCGGACGCGGGTCGGGACGGGAGTACGGCGGGCTTGTTTAAGGTGGTACCCCGACCAAGCAACCTTGAGCATTCGTTCCCTCTTTGCCGCACCCCACCTCTACAATACTTCGTAAAACATTACTAGCGCCATCAGGCGAACAACTTACGAATACAAGTAAAAATCACTGACCTTAGAATTCACAGACATCACACACATTCATAAAAAGTACTCTGTGCACACATTCGAAAAATATTTTTTTGGAACGAAGTTATAATGCGCTGTTTGTGGTAGCTAGTAAAAATCGTCACGCAAAAAAGCGTTGATACTTATGCTCCATGCGACTTTCTTCTTTCGAATTCACATTGTGAACTTCGTCAAAATGTAAATCCAAGATGGCGGCTCCGAAAATTTTCTCATTTTTCGTCATGGGTGTCGTTTTATTAGTTTTCAGGGGTTCTAAAGCCGATAGTGAGGTCAAAATGGAAATCCAAGATGGCGGCTCCGAAAAATTTCTAATTTTTCGTCATGGGTATCGTTTTCGTAGTATTTGAGGGTTGTAAAGCCGATAGTGAGGTCAAAATTTAAATTCAAGATGGCGGCAGCGAACATTTTCTTATTTTTCGTCATGGGTGTCGTTTTCGTAATATCTGAGGGTTCTAAAGCCGATAGTGATATCAAAATGTAAATCCAAGATGGCGGCTGTGAATATTTTAAACTCGCGTCAGAAATTTTACCTATATTGATGGGTGATGGATGGATAAATTGTTTATTTTTGTTAGACTATATTTTGAAAATAAATAAATATACTACTAATGAATATTGTATTTAACCACATAAACTATAGTACTTTTATACTGATAAATAAAGCAATTCATGCAAAATTATTCCCTAACCATTCCAAAATATTCAAAGATGCACAACGTTAATGTTCAAGTTTTCACTTCTGTCGGCACTCCCGGAGTGCAACCCGTTGTTTTTTTAAATTTTAAGTACAAGTATATATACGGTATATAAAACTGTACCTATTGGTATAAAATAAATTAAATTAGGTGTCGGCCACAACTTTTTGAAAAAGGAAATAGGGGATGAAAGTTTGCTTTAGAATCTGTAATTTTTGAAATGTTAAACTCGCGTCAGGATGTGACCGTAAGATCCGTTGCCTAGCAACCGACAAAATATCAAAATAAATAGTCTTTGACATTACGTAAAGATTGCGAGGTAAGAAATTTTACCCATATTGATAGGTGGATAAATTGTTTATTTTTGTTAGACTATATTTTGAAAATAAATAAATATACTACTACTACTAATGAATACCTATTGTATTTAACCACATAAATGATGTACTTTTATACTGATAAATAAAAGTTGGTATCGTTTTCGTAGTTTTAGTTAGATGGTTCTAAAGCTGATAGTGAGGTCAAAATGGAAATCCAAGATAACGGCTGCAATTTTTTTTTCATTTTTCGTCGTGGTTGTCGTTTTCGTAGTATTTGAGGGTTCTAAAGCCGATAGTGAGATCAAAATGTAAATCCAAGATAGCGGCTGTGAAATTTTTCAAATTTTTTGTCATTGGTATCGTTTTCGTAGTTTTTTTTTCACCCATAACGAAAAATGAGAAAATTTTCGTAGCTGTCATCTTGGATTTACATTTTGACCTCACTATCGGCTTTAGAACCATCGAAACCTACGAAAACGACACCCATGACGAAATAAGAGAAAATTTTCACAGCCGCCATCTTGGATTTACATTTTGACATCACTATCGGCTTTAGAACCATCGAAACCTACGAAAATGACACCGATGACGAAATAAGAGAAAAATTTTACAGCCGCCATCTTGGATTTACATTTTGACATCACTATCGGCTTTAGAACCATCGAAACCTACGAAAATGACACCGATGACGAAATAAGAGAAAAATTTTACAGTCGCCATCTTGGATTTACATTTTGACCTTACTATCGGCTTTAGAACCCTCAAATACTACGAAAACGACACCCATGACGAAAAATTAGAAAATGTTCATAGCCGCCATCTTGGATTTACATTTTGACCTCACTATCGGCTTTAGAACCCTCAAATACTACGAAAACGTCGCCCATGACGAAAAATTAGAAAATTTTCACAGACGCCATCTTGGATTTACATTTTGACCTCATTATCAACTTTAGATCCGCTGAAAACTAATAAAACGACACCAATGACGAAAAATGCAGCCGCCATCTTGGATTTTGGTTTTGACCAAATTCATTCAACTTTCTTGTACTTTCGCATTTTGTGTGTTTACAGTTTACCTACACAATAGTAGCGTCTTTTCGCAAAACTCAATAGTATAAATACAAACTTATATTATTATCTACTGAATCGACTGATAATGTGACGATGTGTGTGTGTGTGCTCGATCACGTGACCGACGCGGTGACAAGCGATACGTGTTTCCCCCTCGAGACCTTGCGGCGCACTGAATCCCGGTATGGGGCGCATGAATTACAGTAGTGAATACGCCCAGATTTTGGAATAAAATCTTTATAAAATCTGAATTTGGTCTTTTGAAAAAAAAAAAACGTTGCAAATGTTCGTTATTAAATTGTCTATCCATTAGTGTCAGTAGCAAAGTTAAATAATGTTTACTTTACGAGTAGATTCATATTATAAATCATTATTTCTCATTTTTAAGGTTTCGTTGGAAGGAGATTAATTAAACTTATACATATTAAAAAAAAAAAAAAAAAACGATCCGTTTGGACTCAAGATTATGTAGAAATTTAATGTATTTTTATTAGTTGATATTTCTTTTTAAATAAGAAGTAGTTCGCTCCTAAAAACTGTACAAAAAACGGCTAGCGCGGCGTTTTGGTCAGGGAGCCGCCTTAAGTAGTAATTCCTTGTATTATATTGATGTCAGCACACAAAACGCGGGCGCGGGTCGGGCGCAGAGCGGGTCAGGAGCGAGTCGGGAGCGGGAGCCGGTCCGCCATACTCCTGTCCCGACCGACACCCGCTTTGTGTGTATGTGTTGAGCTTTTCCTAATAAAAATTAAGTTGCTAAAAATATATATTTCACTCAGCAAGACACGCGACTTGATTGATGAAAAAGTTGTGCAACGGTTACTGGTACAAGACGAATCGACTCAGCCGAGTGAGCGATTAGGTTAACAAGCTTGTAACACTATTTTCGCCGCTTAATGGTCGTTAGTGTGACGGTATTCGTGGCGTACTTTCCAGCCCTAGAGCAGGAATGCAACGTACAAGGCACGCGTATTGATCACACTGCATTGTAACCCTAAAAGCGGTGCATTAAGAGGCAATTTTCGAGCAAGTGTGTTTAAAAATATTTCACTCAGCAAGACACGAGACTTGACTATTGTAGATGCCTATAGGTGTATATAACAAAAAGTTGTGCGATGGTTAGTGGTACAAGACGAATCGATTTTCTCAGCCGAATGAGCGATTAAGTTAACAAGCTTGTAACACTATGTTCGCCGCATAATGGTCGATAGTGTGACGATATTCGTGGCGTACTTTCCAGCCCTAGAGCAGGAATGCAACGTACAAGGCACGCGTATATATCACACTGCATTGTAACTCTGAAAGGAGCCAGTTTTCAAGAAGTAGGTTTAAAAAATATTTGACTCAGCAAGACACGAGGCTTGCTTGAAGAAGATGCCTATGTGTATAGCAAAAAGTTGTGCAACGGTTGGTGGAACAACAGGAATCGATTATCTCAGTCGAGTGAGCGAGGTTAACAAGCTTGTAAGACTATTTTCGCCACATTTGATGGACGCCAGGGCGGAAATGTCAGCGTGATATTATTATAGTAAATAGATAAGAAAATTGTTTGCGGTGTATGTAACTGTTTCATGAGAAGCGATTTTGGTTGGATTCCTATCTTATTTCGTTTTTATTAAGTACTGAAAGTATTAAGGAATTATAGCCTATGCCTAAAATTCAATAAAAATAACATAATGTCATTCCATCATAGGTCTGTATTTAATTTTAATGTCTTCTTATTTTTGTTTTTTTTTGCAAAGTTCTATTGTGTTTTAACATCAGGAATTTCTTTGTAGCAGCCCCGAGACTGGTTTTTTGCCTGGCTGATGGCCATAGGCTCAACCCATAGTGATATGTGGGTGTACTTTAGGTAAGTCTCTGCCTAAACTTTCTAGGAAACCTAATCTGTCTAAGAAAACGTGATTTTAAGTTAATTTGTAAAATTCTTGTTTTTGATATAGGTAAACTAAAAAGCCCTCGTCAAGGTCTATAGAATAGCCTATTTTGTACTAAATTATACTGACAAAACCAAACTATTTCAGGAGTATAATGTGTATGTTTACATTGCAGCCTGCTCAGGAGCATCAGTAACTCGCATTTTGCAATAGCTTTGCCAAATGCTGAAGCGAGAAACACCAAACAACAATATGACAGCTCCAGGTTTGAGCCGAGTTGAATCTATACTTCTATACTAATATTAACATACTTGTACTAATATACTAATACTACTAATATTATAACCGGCATGTCTAACCAAACCATTTTTTGTGTGAACCAAAAAATTCGAAGACATGTGACATCTTGGTAGATGTCACATGTCTTCGAATTTTTTGGTTCTACCCGCACTGGGCCCGCGTGGTAGATTACAGCCCACTCCCTCTCACAGAGAGGAGGCCTGTGTTCCAGCAGTGGGCACATTAATAGGCTGATGATGATGATGATGACTAATATTATAAAGAGTTTAAAAAAATATGTTTGTTTGGTTGTTTGTTTGTTAATCTCCGGAACTACCAATCGAATTTCAAAAATTGTTTTTGTATTTGATAGGTCCAATTCTCGAGGAAGGTTATAGGTGCACGAAGTCACAAGTAGAGTAGAAGCTAATATCTTATAAAGCTGTTTCTACACCTTACACAATATTTGGTGATGACATTGATATATACCTACTAATCTACTAAACTCAATATCTTAAGAAAAAACAAAAATAATAATGTCACAACGTCAAGGGTTATTAATTTATTATTAAGGACTTTCGTACGTATTTTTGATACTTTAATTTAAACTGGCTATAAAGGAAGAAAGACCAAAGAACTAATGAATGGATTATGTTTTTCTTGATATTATATTATTATCTAAAAAGGTGGTACAGTGGGCTGCAGAGAAATCTCACCCCCTGGCAATTTAAAAAACAATTAAAGGGGGTGAGATTCCTCTGCAGCCCACTGTACGTATGTAGGTACTAAGATGACGGCTGTTAGAGGTGTATGGAGGAAAAAGACACGCTCATTCAACCGCCTCTGTGGTCTAATGGTTAGACCACCTGTCTCAGACCCAAAGGTCCCGGGTTCGATTCCCAGTAGGAGCAAAATTTTCTGCTCGGTTTTGCTGGTGGTAGGGCTTGTTCTGAGTCCGCCTGGGCTACAACCCTCTTATCTCAGTCTGTCACCAAAACAACAATGTTAACAGCATTGTTGTGTTTCGGCAGTTGGAGGTATGATAGCCAGTTCCAGTTCGTCTGTGGTTGAGGATTCCGGGTAGAGCTCGCTTCCACCTTCGGCCTGATCATCACTTACCATCAGGTGAGATGCAGGCCAAGAGCTTCCCCGTTGTGGAAAAAAAATGCAGTATGACTTAGTATTTTTTAAAGTTTTGTCTTCTTTGTGAATACGACCAGATGAATTATTCCCTGGTAGAAAGAGCTACGGGGAACATGTTTATTTCGTAAAATAGAAGATTTGCCTTCGAAAATCTACATGAAATTAAATTAATAAATATAAATAATTGCAAAGTTAATTACCCACGTACGAACGAGCCAAAAATTTTATCAATTAAAATTAATATAGTCGAAGGGTGTGGCGTAAAAATTTACGCGAAAGTATGTGAATTAAACCTAATTAGCATGTAAATATGGACTTTATTAATGAAGGCATAAGTGCTAAATTTAATTACCGTCGCACCCAAACGGCTAATATTATTTATTAAGTTAATTTGGGTAATGGAGGGTAGCTTGAAAACTCCTGCTAATCATTGTATAATTTTGGCAAAACATTATTATGCTATAGGAAAATTCTTTTACAAAAATTATTATTGTGTTCTATTTTTGAAATTACTGCACTTTAGAGTTTTTTTTTTAAATGTAAATGGAAATAGGTATCATTTTGTATATATCGCGAAATAACGGAGATAAGATATCTAATTATATTGGAAGAGGATAAGAAAACGGCTCACAAATATTGATGTAAGAGATTATTCAGAGATTAAAAGAAAAATCCATAAAATATATTTGTCGGATCGTCAGGATTTATTTAATTAGATGAAGACATCATGTGCATGAACAGAAGATGGGTTTCGTGCAATCAAAACACACTGAGTACGATACACCGCGTTTACTAAAATCACAAATGAACACTATAACCACAGTTTACGATTAACTAATAACAGGCTGGTATGACGGTGGTTCAACAAAATGTAGGACAGTTCCGAAGCGTCTTCACTGTTCGATCACCTCGATGAAGAATGCCCGGACTTAGAGCGTTCTCTTTATCCTCGTAACTGACCGGAAACGTGCCGACACTGTTTAGGCCCGCCAATTCTAGTCCCGATAGTTGCCGCTAGGTGACGCGCCTTGTTTTGTTGTAAACGTCAATTGCCAGATGCGACATATTGAAAAAGCCTATCTTGCTAAAGTCAAGTCCACAAAACCTACCGGTAGGTGAAATTGGGAGATAATATTGTTACCGATAAATGGAGTACCAATTTAAATTATTCTTATATTCAAATCACAACAGTAATTCTTTAACAAAGTATGAAATGGCTATAACACAGAAAATTGGCGTTACGAAAGAAAGATCACACATCACTTCCGTACCGTATTAAGATCTATTATTCTGAAAGTAGGCAACGTCCCAAATAGCTGTCAAATATTTACCTGGTATGATTAATTTGACAATATTACTGTGTGGAAATAAGAAATGTGGCTAACTAAGTACCTATAATATTGATTATGAAATGCAATAATTAATATCTTAATACCGAATATTTAGTTTTAAATGTAAAAAAATGTGTTTGGAAACTTTTGAAATCCCTTTTTTACACCTAAAAAGGTTACAACATCAAATTCAGTGTTATAATTGCAATTCATTATAAATATTCTAGGTACTTAGTTAGCCACATTTCTTATTTCCATTCAGTAATATTGCCAAATTAATCAAAACAGCGAAATATTTGACATGATGCTGCGCTCCATCACTCGTTGGCAAAACTCGAGCCAGGTCCTCTGTTGAACTGTCAATTTAATTAACAATTAATTTCACTAACTGTACCTAGTGCCTACCTACCTGTATTTTGTAGTGGTAATTTGACTTTAAAATTTAAGATTAATCAATGATCCCATAACATTTATTTTATTTTAATCATTATTCTGGTGAACTCTATTTTGGCATTGGTTTATCAAACTTTTTCTTCGTTAAGCTGCTAGCGAATTTTACGGTGATTGAATACGAGCACTTAGCCTTAAATAAAGAAAAAAAATACGATGAGTGATAGAACTGGCTCGGTAGGTGAATAGCAAAGTGGTGAAATATTCTCGTAAAAAAAGATGGATGAATCCATTTGGGGAAAGCGGTATGCGAGATAAAATAAAGCTATACGGTAGTCGGCTAAGGGATGTCTAGTGGAATGCAGCGCAGTACAATTTAAGTCTACATAATACGGGCCACATAAAAAACGGTACCTATGTACTGCCTCATTGACCGCAGTTCGGGGTGGTTCGTGCGATCCCCGAGTCGGACAAAAATCTATTGGTTTTTTAGGGTTCCGCACCTCAAAAAGAAAAAAGGGAACCCTTATGGGATCACTTCGTTGTCCGTCTCTCTGTCTGGCAGTCGGTCAAGTTTTTTTCCCAGAATTGCGTAGAGGTATCAAGTTGAAATTAACATCAAATACGTAGGTCTACGGTTCCTTGGAGCTCCAAAAAAAGCAAGCTTCTAAGTTAATCTAAACCTAGAGGTACTTGCCGTTGACATAGAATCATGAAAGGAGAAGGCGACTTCTGGGCCCAGCAGTTAACTAGTTGAAATGTGTATTAAAAAAACCGTCATATTTTTCTAAGGAAAATCACAAAATATGGTACCTGGTTTATATCTAGGAAGCGAGAAAAGTTAAATTAATTCTCAGAATATGTATGATCGTTTCGTGGAATCGATTCATAGTGAATCGAACTCCTTTAATTTTTCTATGACAGTTAATAACATATTATAATTATGTTCTGTGCTGACAGATGACAGGCAGAAAAACTCGGTACACGGGTACTCGTTCGTTTTCTTTCGTTCTGAGTGCTCACGTATTTTCCATTTTTTATTGTATAACCCCACGACCTCGGCTTTAAATATTATAAAGGACTATTCGACGGATCTTGCTACTTTTAATTATCTGGCTCTCTATTTTGGACAACTGATTACGCCTATCGATCGGATATTGACGACATGGATCGCAGTGTGAATTGTACTATTGCGACTGGTCGCAGTAATTCTATTGGCAGAAGAGTCTTGGACGATGAGGCGATTTTATCAGTTATTCGTCAGTGGCGTGCATCTCAACCTGTAAGTACCTATTCAAATCGAGCTTTTAGCCTATCAAGCGAACAAAACCAGACTATGTACCTATCTACTGTTTACAGTCTCCGGCGTCATGTCTGTCGGTTGTCTTTCTGTAGGATAGCATATTTTAAAACAAAACTTACTTAATAGCTAAGTAGTTGATTAATTAGCCATACTAATCTATTGAATGTGCCATTTGACCGTTTCACTCATAAACTCGTAGTGATTTGGTTGAACATACATTAACACATAACTATACTTCATATAACTTGATTCCTGGATAGCCAAATTTCACCAAATTTTCAGTGAGGCCTTGTTATTATATCCTCTTACAAATAAGGCTAGTTTGATTGAGTTAACACCTGGGCCCAGAAATCTATGGAGTCGTTCCCTTCTCCTTTGGCGAGAAGCAAGATGTCATACACAAGTAAAGGAAAAAGTCCGAAAATTGTTACTTTGTAGTTTTATCACATGAAAAACATACTTTGCGATTACAAACTTACATTGGCAGTTGGAGAATTGACCGTGACGTAAATCGATCTATGGGAGAACATGTTTTTCAACTACATTATTAAATTTGTTCTTGGAATTAATTCGTCCCAACTATGGAACCCTTCATTGTGCGTGACCCGCACTTGCCCGGTTATTTTTTATTTGAAATGACTTGTTTGAATTGTCGATAGTAACCCGGAGTCACAAGTTTTTCCTGGCTATTGACAAACTCAAACCATTTATTTTAATTATTTATTTAAACGTTTATGTGTGAATATAAATGGTTTATTAGATAATTGAAATAAATACAGTTTATAATTATAATATTATTATAAACAGATATGAAGAAGAGAACAGAAAAATACGTACAAAGGTGATGTCTGTTTTTTCCGGTTATTGACAAACCCAAACTCAAAGCATTTATTTCATGCCTTTTATATTTCGATGCCTATTTCTAAAGAAATCTCCTCCAGCATACTTGCGATAGGAAAATAGATAAAAGAGATGTAGACACCGCGACCGTGTGTAAAGGTAGAAAAGAAAATAAAATAAAAACATTAAAATCAAACCATTAAACCATTTACAGGTACTTTTGAGTTGTCAAGGAGTCAGTCAGTCAGAAAAATGAAGCTAACAGACAATAGACTCGTAGATCTTAATCTTTACCTGACAAAATCTATATCTATAAAAGAAAGTCGGGTTAGTTACAACCTTTATAAATCAAGAACGGCTGGATCGATTTTTATGATCTTTGATTTGTTGGATTTGTCTCGTCCGTCCCGAATAGCAGAATAAGTATTAAAAGTAGGTAAGTAGGTAGGTAGGTGTAGGTAGGTTGGTAGCTAGGTAGAAGGTATGTACGTCGGTAGATAGGTATGTAGGAAGGTAGGTGCGCCGTTGATAAGTACTTAGTGCTACCCGTACTAAGCCGGGCCGGGTAAAGCTACTGAAAGTATACATTACATCTCTGTCTGTCCTTTTTTAATGTATAGGGCGTTTATCTACCTTCTTACAGCGAGGTAAGAAATCTTTTATCAACCTGTTTCCGAACACACCATATGCCAAATTCCTCCGTACTCTTCTGTACTTTATAGCAGTGTTTTATCGAGTTTAAAAATCGTATTTTAGTATTCGAAGCAAATCTCAAAAACACGTTCCAGAAATTTCAGTACATTCCGTAGTCCTGGCTGGAAGCCAGAATCTGTGAACTGTATAGGAAAATTACGAATTTCGAAGGATAAATAGTTTCTTGGTTGTCATTTCCAATTCCTAAACGCCCCTTAACATCTCTCAATTGTTTTGAGAGTTTGGAGATGCGATGAACTCTATGAGCTGTATGATGTTTATTTTACCCGACTAGACAAAGAAAGGTATGATTTTGACATGTGGGTATGTATGCTCATCTGTTTCTTCATAGCGTCCATACTACTTACTACTTATCATAATTTGACAAATGAGGTATCGTTGGAACCATCTTGATCGTTTGCTGATTATAAGGCTATGAGATACATTAAATTGTATGTGGCACCCTCTAGAGGACATAAAGTCAAAAACTAAAAAAAAAAATAGACAAGAATCTGCAGAGAAATTAAAAATCCGGAGTCACACATAATCTGTTCGATTTCACTCACGACGGGTGACTCCTAATTTTTAATTTGTCTATCTGTGATGTCTTGTTTATACCTTTTTGTTGACGTTTCAGTCGTAGTTGGGTTTAGTTTTTATAACTTTTTTTGCTTTGCGCCTGTGGTACAATCACTAGCATAAATATCTGTTAAGCAAAATTCAAAAGGGGTTTATATCGTGAAATAAAAATTGCAACTTTGTGAAAAGAATAATACTATTACCGTAACACCATAAAATATTTATCAAAACTTTAGAAGGAAATCGCTTTTGAATCCTACGTTAGTGTAAGGTATTTATGCTCGTGACGTGACTGCACATAGGTACAGTACATATATACCTACGTATTGGTATCTAAATCCATAGAGATTTAGGTACCAACGCAGAATAGTACAGAAGGCGCACTCAGCATTTTAGGTATGAAGCTACAAGTACGCGGCGGGCACGTCTTGTGTCACCAATTCAGTGAGCGTAACGTAGTCAGAAGATACTCGTATCAGTTAGGTCAGAGTTACGAGATAAAAAGAGAAGCAACTTCTAGGTGAATATAACTGTAGGTAATTAGGGCCGTGCGACCTAATTGTACTTTATTGTGTTGTAACAAGAGTCGCTTTTTATTTAAATGGTTTTGCAGAGTGAAGTATCTGTACTAATCTGTGGTACCAATACGGTATAGAGATACTTACCGTATATCAGTATCCACGAGTGGCAATTCTTAAATGTCCAGAGCACACGACGTAAGTCAGCCGTGCTACCTGCACATTGCTGATTGGGTAATATTTTAACCATTTCTAGTGCATTCTTCTATAGTTCGTTTCGATACGAGAGAAATAGTTGCTGTTTCTGTTTCTTATAGCCGGATGGGTAAATCCTATACTATTAAACGAGAAATATTTTTATAATATTTGTAATCACGTTCTTGAAAACGGCTCTGACGATTTCCATGAAACTTGCAATAGAGGGGTTAAAAATCAATTTAGGTAGGGTTCATAAAATGGGAAAATTCGTTTTCATTTCTCATGCTCGGAAAGTAGTGTTTGTTTGATCCGAGTAGCGGGTGGAAAACGCTGCTCTCTAGGGCGGGAAAAACTCATAGTAATTGCTTCCCACCCTAGGGCGGGAATTAATTTTAAAAATAGAAGTTTTGGTTAGGTAGTCGGCTACGAAACTTTTTGCATGAAAAATATCGAATAGAAAAAAAATAAAAAGGCTGTGGTCTTGTTAGTGTATAAACAGCCAGTGCGAATTTAAAAAAAAGAACCTATTAAGCGGGACGGCCCGCGGCGGCAGTGTTTCCACTTTTAGGGATTTCTCCCTTTTTTAGGGAAAAATGGAAATAATAAGCATGGTTTAGGGATATTTTATTTTGACAGGGATTTAGGGAATTGTAGGGAAAAATTGAACATAAGTAGGTAGCCCTATTGTTTATAGTAGGCAGCACCTAATGTACTACTTTACTCTATGGCAGCACCGATTGATTAAAAGGGATTCCCTGAAACTCGTAATGAATATAATTCGTCTAATTTTAGTTTACCATGTTATTGTTAATTTTACTATTTCCGTGGTTAAAGATGACATCGGAAATAAGTCGCATTATACCTAGAGTTGGTTTGTTCCGTCTCTTCGTATTTTTAAGGCTATAAAAATGAAAAATTCCCTTTACCAAGGATTTTTTATATTTTTAGGGAATTTTAGGGATAATTCATTATGAAACTGGGGAAAAACCAAAAACGTAAGTGGAAACACTGCGCGACGGTGACGAGGCGCGTTCCAAATTCAAACATTTTCACAAATTGTTCTAACTTCTCAGTTAATTTTAAATAGGTACTACTCATGTTATTTATCAATAAGTATTTTAGAAGTTTTACTATTTTATACTTTCCTTATATTCGAAATGAAAAGTAGAGTGTTTAACACGGGTGAAAGACATCAATTCCTACTCGGACTATAGCCGCCCTCGCTGCGCTCGGGCGTCTAAATACCTCGTATGGGAATTGATTCCTTTCGACCCTTGTATAACAATCTACTATTTCTCTGTACTTGCATCCGAGCACTGAGCAGAGCTCGGTCGCCCAAAGTTTAGAACAAGATGGCTACCCACTATCATGGCAGCGTGGAATTAGTAAGTACTCACTATCATGGCAGCGTGGAATTAGTAAGAACTCACTATCATGGCAGCGTGGAATTAGTAAGTACCCACTATCATGGCAGCGTGGAATCAGTAAGTACCCACTATCATGGCAGCGTGGAATTAGTAAGTACCCACTATCATGGCAGCGTGGAATTAGTAAGTACCCACTATCGTGGCAGCGTGGAATTAGTAAGTACCCACTATCATGGCAGCGTGGAATTAGTAAGTACCCACTGTCATTGCAGCGTGGAATTAGTAAGTACCCACTATCATGGCAGCATGGAATTAGTAAGTACCCACTATCATGGCAGCGTGGAATTAGTAAGTACCCACTATCATGGCAGCGTGGAATTAGTAAGTACCTACTACCATGGCAGCGTGGAATTAGTAAGTACCTACTACCATGGCAGCATGGAATTAGTATGAACTATCCTATATTATTAAATGAGCATTCTCTATTTTCCGCAGAGCAGAGCTCGGTCACCCAAGTATTATCTACTATATGTTTTTTCTTTTTAAAATAAATAAAAATAATATAAGACGTTTATTGTCTCTACACATTTTATGTAAATAATGCTAGTATTTGACAATAGTGCACGAACAAGGAGCTATCTTTGGGAGAGACTGGTGCTGCCTTTAAATGTTATGTACACCTCTACTTTGTGCATATATTAACAGTAATAACTTTCCTAAATAATATTATTTAGTGTGAAACTTGTGAGAAAAAGTTGAATGTATAATTATTATGCTGTTGGTATTATTTCAATCAACTCCGCCTATCACAGTCATAGGCCTCTCCCAGGTTGCGCCACAAAATTCTGTCCTCCGCCTTCCGCATCCAGTCTGCCCCAGCCACCTTTTCAAGGTCTTTGGTCCATCTAGCTGAGGGGCGTCCCACACTATGCTTGCCGATACACGGTCTCCACTCCAGGACTTGTCTTCTCCATCGGCCATCGGTTCTTCGACAAACTTGGCCAGCCCACTGCCACTTCAGCTTGCTTAATCTGAAAGCTATGTCGGTAACTCCAGTTCTTTTCCGGATAAGTTCATTCCTGATTTTATCCTTCGAAGAAACTTCGAGCATAGCCTGGGTAAATAAAGCACCTTCATAGATGCTCCACTAAAGAATTTCTGCTATTGCTACTTGATTCAATTTCAGTACAGAAATGCAGGAGAATGGAGCCGACCAAGTATTTAAACTATCGAACAATCGTTCGTAGGAACAGTTGCGTGGTTTGAACGTTCATTTACATTAGAAAAAAAAACACGACAGGATTATCACTATAACGTTTTGTAAAACTGACGAACAAAGACCGAAGACCTTCAAATCTAAAACGTCTACTTATTGTGCTAAATAGAGGTCTCTCAATTGTCGTAATAATAGAGCTAAAGAATCTAGAACACGTCATCATGAATGATTGTTACGAGACGAAATACAAATTGAACTTTGACCCTCATTCTGTAAAGCCGCACACAAGAACGCTAGACCAATGAAAAAATTTACTGCCTATATAATTTGATTTTTGTATTTCTTAATTGTTTACAGATTTTTCACCTGTAACATGGGACTTATACGAATATTATAACATGAAAAAAGGTATTTGTTTACCTTTTTGGGAATACAAGATTGATTATCATATTTAAAAGTAAGTATCTACAAACCCTGTTTTACAAAGAAACGTCAACTGATTGATGACCTACCACTTTTCCTTAAAATTCAATCAATTTTTCCTTACGATGTTTTTCATCGCCGTATCGTATAGAAATATCTCTCAGACATGCTGATTTCCTCAATATGATTTCCTACACCGTTTTTGAAGCAAGTGATAATTATACAATACGCACAATGATTCCGAAAAGTCCGAGGTGCGTGCCTTGGGTTCGAACTCGAAACCTATGACTTGGCAGTTTGACGGTCACACCACTATGCTATCACTATTACTTGTATTATTCTTATTCATTTTATAATATAACTAGCGAACCTGGCAGACGTTGTGCTGCCTGAATAGCGCCACCTAACGGGTCCCATTGTATTTACAAACCATCTAGAGACCCACTCAAATATACCACAATTTTTTTTATCCAAATCAGTTCAGCCGTTTAGGAGGAGTTAGGTGACAAACACACGTACCGAAGAATTATAATATATAAAGAAGATATCAATTAATAATTTTGTATATTAATTATAATACAATTTAATAATATTATAAAGAGATAAAATTTGTTTGTTTGTAAGTTTATATGTAGGGGGGGTAATCTCCGGAACTACCAGTCGGATTAAAAAAATACGTTTTGAATTGACTCCGTATCATAGCAATTCTTGAAGAAGGCTATGTAACAATTTCACGCAGACGAAGTCGCAGGCAGAAGCTAGTTGTAAATAAATAAAATGAATAAACGAGAATATAAATAAGTAAATAAAGATAAAAACATCTCTCCTTTCAGTAAGGCGTGAAGGAGGAAATAGGAAGTGTCTTAATGAGACCGTTGATTGCTCAATTAGCCAATACAAAAGTTGCACAACCAAATGACGAGTTATCATTATTCTGTGTTGGCAAATTTATATTTATTTTAGAAGAATATTGCGTTAACTATGAATTACCCCGCCTTTTTATATACATGTTATTTATTTTAAGACTGTTAGCTTATCTACATTATGTAAATATTATCTTACTCGGTACCTACATGGAATTATTTACAATTAAATTATAAACTGGTATGTAAATCTCACAATGGTTTTAAAATGATACGTATCTTAATCGCATATCCATGTGTTAGTATAAATAATTCGGTCTGAAAAAAAGGATCGAGCATAGAAAAGAAGAACCCAAGAATAATAATGCCTCATTCATTTTAATTTAAAAGCGGACATTATTACGTAAAATATTCAGAAAAGACATTAAAATATAAAATTAAAAAGTCGCCGGCAACCGTAACATTCGTTATTTTATATTAAAATTCACGCCGTAACGAAGTGTTTCAGTGAACTTGCTGAATTATTATGTAAAAACGAAATAACTAATTAGATATTCATTTATTCATACAAATTGTGTTGGTGACATGATAATAAATGATGCAGACTTTTATAATTCACGTTTTATTTGTGACTATTTTGTGCGAGAGAATCCATTAGCTCATTTTTGTCACCGTGAGTCAGCGTGATACACAAACTTAACACAAAGAGATATATTTACCATTATTCATCCAGTGTCATTTGACCATGACATATAGCAGCTCCTGCGGCCGCAACATTAAATAAATCATGAAAAAAAAAACTTTGACTAGCTTAAATACACTTTAAAGTCATAACTTCGAATTGTCCATTAAAAAAAAGTTCACAGCACTGTAGATTGCGTCGCACATAAAGTTGTTGTAAGTTCGCTTACTAATGTTTGGGGTATAAATCAATTAGTTAGTTTGACGTGCGGGGGGGTGCGCGGGAGCGCGGGATATCGCGAAGCGTAGAGAAGCGTACAGGCGCAGACTAATCGCGTCGCGCCGCGCCGCGGACTGCGGGGCTGCCGTGCCGCGGCTGCCGCGCCGCGTGCTGCCGCGCGCAAGCGCTCCGCGTCCTCCGCCGCAAATTTTTCTCATCGCCCGTTCTAACTAAATTGCAAAACCGCCGACCGCCCGTTCAAGGTACGAGAAACGCGCCGAGGGATTTTCCCGCAATGTAATCACCCGAAGAACAACAAGGCGGGATAACGAGCCCGCCTTTTTCTTATAAGGAACGACAGTAATTCACACTCAACTTAATCTTATAATCGACCGAAGAATTAGCATAACTTACGCACGGCGTAATTAAATTTCGGTCCGGTTCGTGTTAATTAATGTACTTTGTATTGTTTTTTGCTTAAATGAAGCGATGAAGGTCTAATCTTAAATGCGGGTGTCTTTTGAAGTATAAAAGTAAAGATGAGTTTGTCGCATTCCTGTTTTTGTTCTTCTTCATCTTTGTTTTTTGTTTGTTAAACAAAAACATCAAAGCTTTAACAAGATTTTCTCAATAAATCTGCACAAGCTCACGTTTCCAATTAATGCTTGCCTTTTCTCCGTGAGCTTTATAGCAACACTTTGGTTTCCAAAAATTTCGTTGTGCCTTTTATCTAGATTAAAAATTCTACAGTTGCAAGCCGGGCTAACCTTTTACCGACAAAGTTTACCTAGACTATTTTAATATTCGTCTGAATTTCGTTACGAGTTTTTTGTAGTACGTTCACCCTTGAATGGAGCTGTAATTGAGTTATTGCGGCTTTAGAATCAAGTTAGACAGTTAGTTACTGTTTTCTTTTTAAAGGTTCGTAGAAGAAATAGTCATTAAAGGGCAGGGTCCACGATCTATTTTAAGACGTTGGTTAGTAGTAAAAAAAAGGTTTACGTTCAATGTTTTTTCATGTATCTTTAACAACGGTGCAATTGACAGCACTGTTTGGCCGATCGTCGACGCGGTCTTTTACGATGCGCGCGGACTATGAATGAATGAATTGCGTTCCTAGACTGGCCGAGTAGTTTCACGTTTTGTTCGCTCATTCCGTTTTGCATTGGTCACGTTTCACTTCAGTTGCTATCATTGGATGGTTTTAAATCAAATTCCTGGAGATTGGTTGTTGTTTTATCTATTTGAAAATAGAATGACTTTCGGATTCGATTTAAAGGACATCATTCATTACGTACCCAAAAATTTAAGTGCCGGCCAGAAAAAAAAAATGCTTTTTTCTTATGGAAAATAACGTCCTGAGCATTTTTTTATATTACAACGAAAGTCTACAATTAACCCCCTGGCTGCTATTTGAGTTTGAAAGAAGGTACCAAAAATTATGTTTTTGCCAACAATATTTTGGACATTCGTTTAAAAGACGCAAGCATTTATTGCCCATTGCAGAAATAGACATGAGAATTGAGCGTTACGTATAGTAAGGTATGATAAGTATTAAAAAAAATACGAGAAAACGATTGAGGGAAATGTTTTTCTTTTACAATAGCAGGCAGACTCGAGGGTAAAACGCCACAGGCAGACACAGGCGGGCAGAGGTGTGGTGATACTCTTCTTTAAAAAGGGCAACAATGCCCTGCTAAAGAATTATAGACCCATCGCACTTCTGAACCATGTCTACAAGCTGTTTTCAAGCAATTTTCAAGAGTTATCACGAACCGTCTAGTGCGCTGGTTTGACGACTTCCAGCCTCCCGAATAAGCCAGATTCTGTAAAGGCTTTAGCACCTTAGACCACATACATACTCTGCGGCAGGTTATACAGAAGATTGAAGAGTACCTGCCTCTCTGCATAGCGTTTGTGGACTACAAGAAAGCCTTCGATTCGATCGAGACTTAGGCTGTGTCTTCAACGGTGCCAGATGCACTTTTGGTAAACCAAGGTGCTGCAGTGTCAGTGATAACACTACTACTATGTCGTTCCGACTCCAGGACCAGATGCAGCGAGATGAGGTGAGACAGAGACACGTTATCTCTCCCAAACTTTTCACCGCTGCATTGGAGGTTTTCAAGGTTCTGGACAGGAAAGGCGTAGCAATCAACTTCAATGGCAACTACGTCACTTATCTTCGGATTGCCGACGATATAGTAGTCATGGCTGAGATAATCTCAGCCATGACTACTATATCGGAGGACCAGTACAATGCTCGATGACCTCAGTAGAGCTTCCGAAAGAGAAAGTCTTAAAACGAACATAGCCTCTCAACGGTCAAGCCCCCCTCAGCGCCATCACGCGGATCTGTCAAAGCGCATCTGTTACCCCTCAGGGGACCACCCAGAAGCGTGACCACTTGAGATTAAAACTACGATATCTCTAAAGTTTTGTATGGGAGCTGATTATACCACTTACACCGTTGGAATCAGTATAAAAAAAGCTAACACAATAGAAATGGATAGCTAAATGTTTTTTTTCGTAATATATTGTTAATTTTAATGTAAAGTCGCGAGAAGGGGGTTTTTTCCCCATTAGCGTCAAAAAGATTTTTTTTGAAAAAAAGTGAAAACGAAAATTGCAATAATTATTTTTTTTTTTAATTGATACAGTATTGTACATTAATAAATTAAATAAAACCCCACACCTCTGCATACATTACTTTTAAACTAAAAATAAAACAAATGCTTACCAATCATGACGTCACCGCGCCGTAACCCGACACCTCGATAACAAAGGGCTCTTATCTTTTTTGTTTCGGAGAACTCGTAACAAAAAAACCCACTTGTATCGTAGCTTATCTATTGTTTTGTCGTGGACACGTGCACACACAGTCTCAACTGATAAAATTACATGTTTTTTAACGAATTTCACAACACCATATTTACAAGTGAACGGCGAAAAAAGTTCGCTTAAACTTTGGATCACAGTTTTTATTACGATGCACTTTATTCAAATCTGAATATACATTCAGTCGTAGGATGTTATTTACTGATGGAAAAACACCAGACAAAGGCTTGTTGCCTCAAAAAACAATATCGAAATCATAAAAACAAAATGTAAACAAGAGACGTCAGCCATTTTGCAGACACTTCCCCACAGACTAAAAGAATAAATCATTCCGGCGCGAAACATTTAGTCGATGTTTAGCATGTGATGTTCTATACCTTTCCTGTTTTTTCCTCTACACTCTGTATAAGTTAGAATAAGATCGGTATAGTGTCCACAGGCAATATATGTCAGGAAAAAACAGGCGTCAGAACGCGGTTGACCGTTGTTGACCGACACGCGAAATTTGACAATCGACTCCTGGAGTTTGCTTGACCGACGAGAGGTTAAATAAAACTAAGTTCATGTCAAATGGCCCTCATGAAGATCGGAGACTTTACAATCGAAGTTATGGACGACTACGTTAACCTAGGACAAACTGTCCAGTTAGGTAGGTCCAATTTCGAGGTCAATCGTGGAATCCGAATCCTTGGCTGGGCAGTTTTTGGGAAGCTACTCTATATCTTCTCTTCTCACATGTTGCCCGTGATGACCTATGGAACTGAAACGTGGTCGCTTACAACGGGCTTCGTTAGGACGCTGAAAGTCGCTCAAAAGGAAATGGAGAGGGCTATGCTTGGAGATTCCTTGACGACGTGATCGAATTAGAAACGAAGAGATCGGTAAGAGAACCAAGGCAACCGACATAACCCGAAGAATTGCTAAACTTATATGGCAGTGGGCAGCCTACATTGTTCGCAGAAAAGATAGCCGATGGGCATGGGGCCGAAACGTTCTAGAGTGGCAACCACGTACCGGAAGACGAAGCGTGGAGGTTCAAGGTGGAGGTTCTTACGGTCTTCACCAAGCCAATGATTTAGAGAAGACCGCAGGAATCCGCTGGATGCGAGAATCACAGAACCAGTCGAAGTGGCGATCTTTGGGGGAGGCCTATGTCCAGCAGTGGAAATCTTCCAGCTGAAATTATGATGATGAAGATGCAATGATGATGATGAAGGTTGTTTCTCGTTTTAAACATTATTGTAATGCTCAAAATAAGATTTTTAATATTTTCTTTTTCAAACTTAAATAGCAGCGGAAGGGTTAATTGTATACTTTCTTTGTAATAGTAAAAAATGTTAAGGGTGTTATTTTACATAAGAAAACCATGTTTTTTTTTTCTGGCCTGCACTTTAGTTTTTGGGTACAAAATGTTCGACACTTGAATGATGTCCTTTGTTGACTTAAAGCTATGGAATAAATAAAAAGCTGTGCACAGAATTGAGGAAAGGCTGACTAATACTAATGACAGTCGATCGCTCAGATGGCGTGCGAAAACTGTTTTAAAACGAGTTAAGATCAAAATTAAGTCATTTAATTCAAACTAGGCTGAGAATTTGCACTTTTCGAATGTCAAAATTACTTAAGACAGTACCCAAAACAATAAAACTGTTCTGTCTACCAGACCAAACTGTTTTGATTCTGTACCCTAATTGCGTAATACACGATCAATCAGAATCTGAATCGTTTTGAAAAAGAATGCCACTCCAGTGCTTCATAAGTTCGAGAAAAAAACCTCCTCAACAATGTAAATAACGCAATAAATGTTGTTGAACTGTCAAAATGAAACAGATTAGACGTAATCGTCTACGAAAATATGTTACGTAATGAGATAGCTGGTGTATACACTGTCTTAGATTGTATGCATAAATACTCTTGACGAAATCTCTTCTAACTTGAACAGGAAGCAATGGTTTCGTCTATGTATGCATAACCAAAAGCGTAATCATCCGCCAAAATACCTCCGGTTAAACATAACCGTACAATATTAAACTAATATCTCACTATTGGAATAGTTTGCTGATAGATATTGAACAATATTGTGCGCGTTATCAGATATTGCATCGTTTCGGGATCAAATGACGTCAGGATTCACGTCCGAACCGCAAACTAAACTTGTCACAAGTTAGAATATACGATTTCCGGCTTTCAATGTCGGGACCGCTCGGCTATTCTCGGGATCCCGGAAAATCATTCCTCTCAGATAGTACGGACCATGCTACTATAGGAAAATGGAAAAGTAAATTGACCTTGGGGAAAAAATTGAGGAGTGTCGACGTAATAATATTTAAATGAGAACATTCCTTGATATTACTGTTTCACCTAAAATAACTGGTAAAGACAAGTATTTTGGCCTCTGGCCTTGATGTCAAAGTGGTCTTTGTACGATTTAAATGAGATTAAATGGCCTAAAATAATAGTGATGTCAAAGATAAGTTAATTAGAGGTAGGTTAGCGTAGGTTAGCGATTGCCAAAGGCAGTATTGTTGTGGGCAAAGTGTTTCGATATAAACTGGAGTCAAAAGGTTTTATCAATGACTAGCTGTGACCCGCGGCTTACCCGCGTGGACCCAGACTACCTATTTTTCTATACTAATATTATAAAGAGGAAAGATTTTTTTATTTGTTTGTTTGTTTGTACCGAATAGGCTCCGAAAGTACTGGTTCGATTTAAAGAATTCTTTCAGTGTTAGAAAGCCCATTTATCGAGTAAGGCTATATATTATAACGCTAAAACCAATAGGAGCGGAGTACCAATGAGGAATGTTTTAAAATTGGGGTTTTTTTTAGCGTTAGCCCAAAGTAACTATTCCACGCGGACGAAGTCGCGGGCAGAAGCTCTAGTCTAAAATAAAGGTAGCCTAAGATACTCCTTATAACATCAGCTATCTGCCAGTGAAAGTCCCGTCAAAATCAGTTCAGCCGTTTCAGATTAGCGGGAACAAACAGAAAGAGCGACAAAAAGTTTAAAAAAAGTTTTTTTGTTACAATTACATTAAGTGTATACTTTCATAAGCATTTCGTAAAAAAACTGTTATTTTGACATTACAAATAGAGACTGCATTTTTATTTATTTGTATGTATGTATAAATATGCATTGGAGGAGCAGTGGTGGCCCAGTGGTAACGGCCCCGACTTACGAGTTGTGAGTCGTGGGTTCGAACCCAAGCAGGCGCTTTACTTTGTGTAAATAATTTCATCACCACTGCTCTCATAACGGTGAAGGAAAACATCGTGAGGAAACCGGCATGTCTTAGAACCAAAAATTCGAAGACATGTGACATCCACCAACCCGCACTGGGCCCGCGTGGTGGATTACGGCCCACTCCCTCTCACAGAGAGGAGGCCTGTGTCCCAGCAGTGGGAACATTAATAGGCTGATGATGATGATGATAAATTTGCATAATGGTGGAGCGTATTTGTGTCTCTTACGTTATTATCAGCCATATTTTTACTACCAAATAACTACTATGAGTAGCGTTGGTTATTACGCAATAGAAAAACCTTTTACAGTTCAGATTAAATTATAATTTTACTATCAAAATAATCACACTAGCAATTCACACACTAGAGATACACGACACAACTATTCGGAACGCGCGACAGTTTCTAAACGTCTGCACTGCTTGACCGCCACCGATGAACTCTGCTTAGCTCCAGCTCAGGCCGGTCCGAGCATTATGTTGTTGATTCTGTCAAGCGCCGCTAGGAGGTGTTGGCGTCCCGATTAGTCAACTCAGTAACGTATTTCCGACATGCATATGTATGTATGTATATTATGTATTATGTATGTATCGAAAAGAAAAGGCTACATATCGTTTTTTTCAAGAAATGGTTTTTCAATAACATAACATCACGTTAGTATTTTCCGAAGGTTAAGTCAGAGATGTTTCCTAAGTACTCCAATATATTAGAATAAGAATAAGAATAAAATTGGTCCATTGTTACAAAAAGTTTCAGAAAATGATGACATTGTAAGCTTACTGTAACTAGAATATTTAATTTAACATAGCAATAAACAGTGGTCCCCAAACTAGGCAGCGCCTGTATCTTGGGGGCCTGAAATTGCCAGTTATTATGCTTAAGTCCCATGTAATAGGGAGCGAGCCTATTTCCATCTACCGGGCACAAATCCAGACTCGAGGCTGCTACTGAGAAATTCCTGATAAAAAAACCCAATTACTCTTTACCTGACCTGGGAATCGAAACCAGGACCTAATACTTAGTAGTAGTGGTTGTGACAACTAGACCGATTAGGCAGTTCTTTTTCAATATTTTATTCTCGTATATAGGGTGTCAGGGACATCGACGCGAAGCCTGTTCCCATGGATACAGTACATGATTCTGAACCCCCCTGCGTTGAAATTATTCGTCGGTTAGTAAAAAAAAAAATCTGCTGTTCCATACATTTTGACCGCGTAGGTATTGTACTTTTCTATGACACAGCAGATTTTTTGTGATGCGGAGGAATGAGGGGAATGTCGTGAAGAAAGTTTTGAGTATGAATGTCGATGGCTATAAGAGTAGGGGAAAACCAAAGAAACGATAGATGGACTGTGTGAAAGATGATATGGCTAGAAAAGGAGTGACTACTGAGATGACGAATAATAGAGAAGTATGGAAAAAAGGGACATGTTGCGCCGACCCCAAATAAAATTAGGATAAGAGCAAGAGAATGATGATGATGATGACCAGTCTTACCGGATGCAGCTGAAATACCAGTATTTTACATGGAGCGACTGCCTATCTGACCTCAACAACCTAGTAACTGGGTAACAGGATACCCCTTGGCCAGACTGATTGTCAGACTTTCGGGCTTCTGACTACCCGTAACGACTGTCAAAGATCTACAAATGACAGCTGGGACTAACGGCTAAAAGTGCTTTCCGAGGCACGGAGGGGTCTTGTTATGTAAGAGACGGTTACCCATCAAAGATACCGACCGCAGTAGCTTAACCTTCGATCGACCCTGTTGTTATTATTTAGCCACGAATCAATCAATCTTCCTAGCCTTTTCCCAACTATCTTGGGGTCGGCTTCCAGTCTAACCGGATGCAGCTGAATACCAGTATTTTACATGGAGCGACTGCCTATCTGACCTCCACAACCCAGTAACTGGGTAATATACCGATACCCCTTGGTAAGACTGGTGTCAGACTTTCGGGCTTCTGACGACTCGTAACGACTGTCAAAGATCCACAAATGACAGCCGGGACCAACGGCTTAACGTGCTTTCCGAGGCACGGAGGAGTCTCGGTATGTAAAGATGGTCACCCATCCACTGACCAACCCCGGCAAGCGTTGCTTAACCTGATGGATCGACCCGTGCGGCTTGTTATTATTTAGCCACGAATACAGAATAATACTAATCCCAATTTCCTAATTAAACATTATAAATGTAAAAATGAGTTAGCTTTAAGCGAGGTTAATGAGGAAGACGTGTGACATCTACCAACCCGCACTGGGTCCACGTGGTAGATTACGGCCCACTCCCTCTCACAGGGAGGAGGCCTGTGTCCCAGCAGTGGGAACATTAATAAGCTGTACCTATGTATGTATGAAAATTAGTTTGTTTGTTGCGGATTCAGGCTAAAACGGCTGATCAGATTTGGATGACATTTGACACAAATGAGTAGACCACCTGGATTAGGACATAGGATATTTTTTATTTCGACATTCCCACGGGAGACTCATGCGGGTTAAACAGCGGGGCACAGCTAGTAATAGCATAAAAATAATCCTGATCCCTGAGAGTCGTTAAATAATTTGAGCAGTGACTTGTAATTTCCATTATGAATATTCCCACTGCCTGAAACCTTTACATATCATAGTCAAAGCCTCAGAATTAGGTTCAATGAGAACCATTGAACTTTGTGCGAGCACTAATTGAGGTCAAATAGGGTCATGACGTAATGAATGGTCTGTTATATTAAATTGAGTATTAGGACTAGTGATATCACCATCTGCGGTTTATGAAAACTGTTGTCGAGATTGTTAGTTAATTTCCCACAGTTTTTTTTTTGTTAATTACAAGGTAAATGACACCATAGTAGGGAAAACCGGCATATCGTAGAACAGAAAATTCGAAGACATGTGACATCCAATTACCTGCACTGGGCCCTCGTGGTGAATTACGTCCAGTACCCTATCAGAGAGAGGCGGCCTGTGTCCCAACAGTGGGAACATTATAGGCTGATTAATGCATTGCTGAGCATGAGTCCCCTAGTAAACGAAAGAGCCATTTATTGAATTCCTCACTTGGAAAAGTTCATTGGTCACAAGTACGACTATTAAGCATGACGCTCCGTGTGTCGGACAAAAGTATCATTGTGTTATTCCATCTGGAATTTCTCATTAGCAGTCTAGATTCTAGGTAGAATAGACTCACCTCAGCCCACCCCTTCGAGGAATACAAGCGTGATGTAAGGTTATAAGTATATCCAACAAAAACAACAGAATTTGATGTCACAAATAACGCCTCGTCATAATCTGTAACTCGCAACGACAGTAATCTACACCAGTAACCGAGACCCACAAAAAATAAAGTGTGATAAGGGAGGTCGAATATCACACATTTTAATACTCGGGCGATGAATAGTACAAATATTTTAGGAGTGAAAGCTCGTCACGTAGGAGCTCCCAGAAGGTTCGGGAAATGCCGACGAGTCCCCGACTCGATATGAAATGCTTGATACATGGACATCAGGGGGAATGGAAGTGCCTTCTTATTTTGACCAACGTTCGTTCGAAGGACTATTAATATGTCTTGTAATTGAGTGTGTTGGGTTTGACTAAATTACAACCGTTGTGAATAGAATGTGATTTGTTTTAATCGAAAACCTCCGTCAGTAATAAACCGGATTTATCTTCGTATTAAATTATTGACTTATACGCAAAGTTGCATTAAAGAGCTTTAATTTTAGAGACGATAGTGGCGAAAATTATCGTCTGGTGCAACTTGGGCACTCAGCCCAACTACCTACTTGCTGACTGGGTACATAATCGTTTGAGTATACAAAAAAATAGAATAACCACTTAACTATTCCTAGAGAGTCATAAAAAACCCTGTTTCTATAGACACGTGTTTCACGTCTCAATGAGGCATCCTCAGGATGACGATTGACTTGTCGCGAACCCGAACATGGCCTGTTGTCACGCCGAGCGCCGGACGCAGAGTGAAACGATATAATACGAAGAGTATTCAAGGTTGGCTGGGCCTGACTTTACAGGGATTGTGTGTTTGTACTTTACGTGATTTTATTCTCTTCTGAAATGATACAGCATGAAAAACGATCCAAATGGCGCAAGTTATTAATTGACAAAATCGTGTAAAACTCATTAAACCTGTTCAAATATTATCGATATTTCTGATATAAATGGGGACATTTTTATTAGTCGTCATTTTAAATAGCTTTCCTAATGTTTAGTATGACTTTTAAATTGACCTTTATTTTATTTTGAATGTTAAATTTTATAAGTAGCGTGTTATGTATTTAAAATATTTTTGTATCTTAACGGTTTCATTGAATAATTTTTGTTGTTTGATAAATACGCTAAAGGTTGTTACGTAGGACTTTGTAGAACGAAAGGGGCTTTTTTATAGTAACATTCTTCTCGTTTCAATTCCCTACTCTATTTCACAGAAGAGACGTCCTAGGTTCTACGACTTCGATAATATCTATTGACCAGGAAGACGGTTGGGCCAAGGTAAGTCAGACCCAGAAAAAAATAAAGTCTACTGCCAAAGCCACCTAAAACTAGGATCACGGTTTATTTGTGTCGCTTACTTTCAGTATATCAGCACTTTAAATTAATAATACAATAATCTATAATTTAATATTATCACTTTAATAAACATGAACCAAATTTCTTTCGAGCAACTTGGAAGTTATAGAGCTCGCCGGCCGCTGCCGCGGCACCGCTCGCTTCGTTCGCTCGGCTCACGCATGGTTGGCGCATTTCTAACCAAACATTGTAACGAGATCCTTCCTCCTTACTCATCCGATCACTTGCTGCTGGTAATCTTATTATGTTTGGCCACTTCATCATTCTAATTTCAATTTAAATTCAGAACGCCGTCGCACACTCTCATGCGCTCACATTTTATTATTTTTCGACCACTATAATTTGGGAGCTTGCGGAGGCTTGACGTCTGCTTATTTTCTGAAAGTTTTATATCTGTACTACATCATTATTTTGTTTTTATTCTTTATCATTATTATCTTGTGATGTGTTTAATTTATTAAACAGTTTTCTTCAGTCGTCAGTTGTATTTGGTAATGTTTTTACCACACCTACATCAACGTTGTCCAGTCAAGATCCCTCTCTTGGAGCTAGCAAAGGGCTGGAGGGCGCAGAGGGTGTACTCCGGGACAACCTAACCTATATCATCCAGTTGAAAATGACAAAACATACAATCTGCCTGCGACTAGATAATTAGACAATTCTACGACATTGTAATAAGCTAAGCATATTTTATAGTGGAAACCTATATTTTTATAGTTCTTTTAATTAATTTTAAAATTGAACATTTTAAAGAGTGAAACATTATTTTTAAAGTGCGTTTATACAATGTGAAGACTACCATAAAACAAAAAATTAAATTACTGGCACTACTAATGCTTAAGAGTATTTCGGAACTGTCAAATCCTAGCTTCGAAATGAAAAAATGAGTTTTTCAAACAAATTATATGTAATGTAGCCGGATCCACCCTAAGCCTATAAATTCCATTTATTCGACTAGGCCTTGAGTGAATTCTCGGGCATACATTTCCGAATATCCACCTTAGGGTGGATTTTCGGGGTGGATAAACGGAATAGCCCGAGCCGACTATGGATTTTGCCGAGCTATAATGACTAAACTATTGAATATTTTCAATTGAATTTTTGTATACAGAACGAGAACGTCATTATGGGAACGTCATTATGGACACGCTGTTTAATTTTTTGTTGTATTGTCGTCTCCACCTTGTATATTCTCCGTTTTTAAGTATTGACCTAAAAATGGACTCGTAAAAGTGATAATATCACTTACATACCACATCATCATATCATTTCATTTCGATATCGATGACAACTTTTTATCACTTACAACATTCTCTATACCGCTTCCAAATTATCTAGTTCCACAATAATACAGGTACGTATTACGTCTCACTGTCACGAAATACATCCAGCGTGCGATTTTAACGGCGCCGCCGATCGTTCTGACGGCAGCGAGCGTCCGCGGCAACGATCGAAATAAACATATATTATTTGATATTTGGATTTGGAAGGTCTGGCTGGCTGAATATTTTTTAAAGAGAAGCTTGCCTGGCTAGATTATTATGGCTGGTGAGTTTTAAAACGATTGTGGTGGTTAGGCAGTTTATTGACATATAATTATGTTATGTTTGTTTTTTATGGTTGTTTCTTACCAATTGGCACGATCGATAAAGGGCTAATACTAACAGACAGTGGACAAACGTGATCAGACAAATAATTTTTTTATTGGAATAAAAAACAGGTTCAATTTTCTTTTTTTGTGTTCGTTTATAGCAGGGTTAAACGTTGGCAATCCATTAAGGGGATGTAGGAGAGGTCATTTACAACCAAATGACACCTTTTGACTCCTATGCAAATGTCAATTTTTTTTAAGTCATTTGATCTTTTTTATTTCATACGTCATTAAAATATAAAATGTCAAATTACTTGAAAATGGTTGACATTGGCATAGGGATCATCAGGGGTCATTTGGTTGCAAATGACCTCTCCTAGATCCCTTTAACAGATTGCCGACACAAATAACCAATAACCCTGTTTATTATTACTAGTTAAAAAAAACTGTATTGCAGCCAATAGCCACACTCTGGGCAAAAGTTTGAGATTTTACCCCAGCATATTGATAAAAAGAGAATTGTATATTATAACCAATGACATCATGACAGTCCTTCAGGGGGCCAAGTCTACTAATTTATAAACTTCACAATGGTCTCTCGATGGTGAGTTTTTGACAGATTTTGTATGGCAAATCTGTCAAAAACTAACAATCGAGAGACCATTGTGACGTTTGTAAATTAGTAGACTTGGCCCCCAGGTTGGAAGCTATCAGTCACGATGACTATCATAAACATTCACACGACTCTCGGGATGGCTTATCATACTCACTGGTACTGACTACGGATTTCAATGTGTAGACAGAATCTATTCTGTCTGTATGTTAGTTAACAATATTAGTCTTTTATTTTTAGGTCACAAAGTGCAAAGTTTGCCTCCCAGTGTGACGCTAACAAGGTACTAAATACCTTTTTGAAGGGGCGACTAGAACCAATTCTATTTTTTGTACATTTTGACGTTCAAAAGTGCTTATTATGAGCCCATTTGAAATAAATTATTTGACTTTGACTTTGGTGACATCGACTCAGTCTCCGCTGAAAAAAAAACCTTTTCACGCAGCTATTTATACATGCTATTAACTTTTAGTTTCGTTCATCGTTTAAAACTAAAATAAATTGTAAAAACAAGTTGTATGCAAAAATTATGTCAAAAAGGTGAACCAAATAGTAAATAAAACAACTGAAACAACGTCAATACATGTACGATAGGTACATGTTTTATACACGACATGTTTTAGTCAAGTCCTTTACAATACTTGTTGAAAACAAGGATCACAAACTGTATTTTATGAGTATAGCTGCAGGCCGCGTCTTGGCCCGCGTCGACCCTAATTATTTTTTTTAATAAAACTAGCCTAAGTTACTCCTTATAGCATCAGCTATCTGTCAGTGAAAGTCTCTTCAAATTCGGTCTAGCCGTTTCGGAGATTAGCCGGAAAAAACAGACAGACAGACAGATATACAAACATTTATAAAATTGTTTTTTCTTGTTTTAAGTACCGTAGGTAGGGGGAAGTCCCGTAACACCGGACGGCACCTAGTGCCGGACACTCGTATCATCTCGATAAGTTACAACGCGAACGATTCAAACACGGGTGAAAGGGGTGAGGGGAGGCGTTGCGGTACAGGGTCACACGACGCAGTTTGTCAGTGACGCACAAGGCAACAACGGGAGCGGTCGATTACTGTTTTTGGCGGGAAAATACTGCATCACGTAAGATCTAGGTGAGTGTTACTGCTAAATTTTTGTGTTTACATTTTTATGGTATTTGTTAATTAAGGTAGGGTTCCATTATTATTCGACTCCGTATCAAAGTTGCGACAAACAAAGGCGCGACAAATGCTAGGGAGACAGTACGAAAGGTCGACCATCAGCGGTGCGACAGAACATCAGCTCGACAAACGTTAGCGTGACAGATTTTTTTCACGACAAACGATGGCACGACGAAACTTTTGATCAACGAACGTTAATGCGACTGATTGTTTTCACGACCATCGATGGGACGACGAAACTTTTGATCGACGAACGATAGGGCGACACAATTTTCGCTCGACACACTAAAGCACGACAAACATTTCTATAATATTTTGTTGCTAATAGCAGATAAGAAAAAAAAAATTAAGTTTTAGGTTCTTTATACATGGTTTTCGCCTACCTTGCTCGTAACTGCACTCGTGCACTGCAGTCATTTAACATTGACAATAAAGAATATTGCCAATAAAAACATTAAAAACGAAAGTACTTAGTATTTCCCATTTTTTTGTTATCTGCTATTAGCAACAAAATTTTGTAGAAAAGTTTGTCGTGCTTTAGTTTGTCGAGCGAAAATTGTGTCGCGCTATCGTTCGTCGATCAAAAGTTTCGTCGTCCCATCGATGGTCGTGAAAACAATCAGTCGCAATAACGTTCGTCGATCAAAAGTTTCGTCGTGCCATCGTTTGTCGTGAAAACAATCTGTCGCGCTAACGTTCGTCGAGCTGATGTTCTGTCGCACTGCTGATGGTCGACCTTTCGTACTGTCGCCCTAGCATTTGTCGCGCCTTTGTTTGTCGCAACTTTGATACGGAGTCTTATTATTCGTATTCTATGATTTTTTTTGTTGATTTTCAAAACGGATTAGGTATAAATCATGTGATTTTGGCATTATCCTTTCCCCTAGTACCGGACACAAAGTAGTCCCGTAACGCCGGACAGTAAAAACTTTTTTTTTCTCGTAAATAGTTGTATTTGTTACTTATAGTAATTTCTGTACATTATTTCAGAGGACAGAAGAATAGCGAGAGCTCGAAATGGAAGAGAAGAAGAAAGAAAGAGAAGGAGAAGGAGAAGGAGACATCTGCAGTTGGAGGAACTACTTGCGTAGTGTGCTTAGAGGACTACGACGAAGACTGGATACAGTGCTCCAGCTGCCATGGGTGGGCTCATGAAGCCTGTGCAGACATCCCCGAATGTTCAGACGCATACATTTGTGATCGGTGCCGGATGTTTTAAAAATGTCCGGTGCTAGGGGTTCGTAATAAAGTCCGTCCGGTACTAGGTGCCACTTCCAGAGATTATGTTTTTTTCTACCAAAGAATTTTATTGTTTTTTTAATATAATTATGCAGAAGTTGCAGTTTTCATAATTTAAGTTGATTTTAAAGTTTGTTGACTTATCTAAATAATTAATAAAGTTATATTTTTCGAAATAGTTTTTTATTTATTTCCTGAAAACCTTAGGTGTCCGCCACTAGGGGACTTCCCCCTATATATCGTCAAATGCATTTCGTAAAAAGCCGTTTTTTTTACATTACAAACAGACACTTCAATTTTATTTATTTGTATGTAAAGATGTATAAGTAGATAAACGTAAAACGCCATTCATATACATATATACATATTCACGCCTTCATACATTTCTCCATTCAGTTTTGGTAATATCACAAACTTACCTTAGTTCAATAGGAAATAATTCCCGAAAATGCTATAAACAAATATTAACACGGAAACGTAACCCGAAATGGGGTACCTACCCTATTTCAAACCGTGTTTCAATTTCCCCTGTGTTAGTTTACGAGTCGGTTCTTGATTTTAATATGAGGCAGTTTGCTATTTACCTTTCTCTGAAACTAGCAGAACGTCAACTGGGTGAAATGAGTTATTGTATAAGTTGTTGGTCAGTTCGTTAGTCCGTGTCAGAGCACGAATAACTTCGCAACGAGAAATCTTCATCAGAAAACTGTCAGGTAAACTTGGTGGTTGAATCACTTGGTGAAATTGGTTTTAGTTCTAAGAATTTGTCATATTATTCCTTTGTGTCAGTATTCAGGCTGTCAAATCATTATTTTGATTGTTTTGTTGAAAACGCTCGAGCTCGAAAGCTCGTGGCTTAGTAATAACAGCTGTACGTGTCCATCCATCAAGCTTGCCGGGGTTTGTCCGTGAATGAGTGACCATCTTTACATACTGAGACTCCTCCGTGCCTTGGAAAGCACGTTAAGTCGTTGGTCCCAGCGGTAGGATCTTTGACAGTCGTTACCGGTCGTCAGACGCCCGAAACTCTGACAACCAGTCTTACAAAGGGGTGTCGTATTACCCAGTTACTGGGTTGTGGAGGACAGATAGGCAGTCGCTCCATGTAAAATACTGGTATTCAGCTGCATCCGGTTATACTGGAAGCCGACCCCAACATAGTTGGAAAAAGGCTAGGTTATAAGGCTAGGTTAGGTATTGTTTTGTTGAAAACGTAAGCGTTTTTGTGAACATTGCAATTGATCTGTAACTAAAACGACGTTTACAAGAGTTTTTACTTTATTGAACATGCGATTAAGCTTAATAATGTCAGATGTAACTTATACAACAAAACCCGAAAAAAACATGACCAGCAAAGCAATAATTCTTCTTCAGGACTTCAACCTACAACTCGTAGCGTAGCAGTCAATCATTAAGCCACTGCGCCAGTCGAGACCTTATACAATATGGAGACTACAATACAACAATAAATGAAAATACTGGCACTACTAATGTATAAGAGTATTTTGGAACAGTCAAATAAATCCTAGATTCGAAATAAAAAAATGAGTTTTTCAAACAAATTAAATGTAGCGTGTGCCGGATCCACCCTAAGCCTATAATTCCGTTTATCTAACTAGGCGTAGGGTGGATTCTTGGGCATATGTTTCCGAATATCCACCTTAGGGTGGATTTTTGGGCTGGATAAACGGAATAACTCGAGCTGACTATGGATTTTGCCGAGTAATATTGACTAAACTATTGAATATATTCAATTAAAGGTTTGTATGCAGAATAGGAACGTCATTATGGATACGCCGTTTAATTTTTTGTTGTATCGTCGTCTCCACCTTGTATAAGCAAGTAAGCCCACGTTCGCACGGACTTGTTTTTATCGCCATGATTTTTTTTGCATATTGGATTTTCGACGCTCTGCTTAGCGAGGAGAGTTGAATATCCAACAGTGTGTTTTCTTGACGCGCTGGGATACGCACTGAATGCACTCTGTTAGATTCTCAATGCTCGGCTCAGTACTGAGAGTTGATAAGCCAGTGTACGAAAAAAAAATTGCCTCGGCTAAGAGTACGGATACAGATGGCCCACGTGATCCAAAGCTCTAGCCATTACAACTGCAATAGTCGTAAGTCACGTTCGCATACTAGGACGTGCTCTACGTGTCATTGCATTCCTCCCGTCAAACAAAAATAACGTAGGAAGTATCATGCCTGCCTATAATTTCAGCGACACTTCAATCTGGAGCACAAAAGTGTTGTTAGGCGCCTGAAATAGGAATGGTAGTACTAGAAACTTGATTTGGTTAAAGGTATAATAATTCAATTCAATTCAATAATCATTTATTCTCTCTTCAAAAAGCTGACTTAAAGTTAATGCGTATAAAAAAAGTCTCAGCTGTTTTCCACCTTTGTGAGAGACTGGTGCCTGATATAGGTTTTTGAAAAAACCTGTGTTACAGGTCACCACTATAATGATTTATTTATTTGTTAAAACTTTATGCAGAAGTAAAAAAAATACTGTACAATGGCTGACTGATACTTTTTCAGATTACCTACTGCGCATAATGTGCTGTGAAAACCTCGTAAAGAAAATTGATTTTCTTTTTATTTATTTTTTGTGATATTTAGAGCAAACGCGTGCACCGCTAAGATGTTTCTAATACCGTCTATTGATGATAATGAGATCCTCAGAGTACATCAATGACGGCCATTTTTGTGAGAGTTTTGAACGTCCCGTAAACGTCCGTTTTTAACGTGTAATACAATAACGAGGTTTTCACGACATGGTGATGATATAATTATGTAGATTTTCGTGTCAACTTGCTTATTATTAATCTAAATATGCTTATGTTAGGAGTTACATCAATAGTGCAAACAGCTGCAGTTTGCACTGAAGACCTCGTGTTTTCCAGGTATTGTCGCTACATTACTACATTCTGGGATGCTGTTCCTCATAATACACATAACATTAATAAACACACACATTTCACCAGTTATGTTTAAGTCCCATGTAATAGGGGTCGACCCTATTGCCATCAACGGGGCTCAAATACAGACTGCAGGTTGCTACTAAGAAATTCTTGTTGAAAACGACCACTAGACCAACGAGGTAGTCACCAGACTATTTCTCATCTCCTCATATTTTTACTAGATTCCTGAAACTCCCTCGATAAAGTTCTCAGAGTAACTTAGTTCAAAATTATGAAGTTACTAGTTGCGCCCAGCGGTTTTACCCGCATAAGTCTTGATCTATATAAAAGGGAATATCCATATAAAAGGTATCCTCTATGCTTTTCTAGGTCATGGTCTACCAATGTGCTTAATTTCATCCAAATCCGTTCTGCCGTTTTAGCGTGAAAGCGTAACAAACAAACAAACAAACAAACTCACTTTCGCATTTACAATAATAAATTACTAGCTACACCTCGCGGTTTACCCGAATAAGTCTCAATTGCGTAAGAATGTCGGGATAAAAGGTATCCTATGTCGATTTCCAGGTCATAGTCTACCCATGTGCAAAATTTCATCCAAATCCGTTCAGCCGTTTTAGCGTGAAAGCGTAACAAACAAACGAACTCACTTTCGCATTTACAATATTAGTTAGGATTGAATATAACATCGGTGCTCTGGATACTACAAACAAGGGTTTTATTTATGAAGGCCAAACTCCAATAAAATGCCCGCAATCAGTAAGTACTTTGTAACAAATTTTAATAGGTAAATATTTTATGAAATAAGCGTTTTGTTTATTTTAGCCGGTGTTTTGTAGTTGTGATTGTGCAAATATTATGTAGATTTTGTTTGAATTTGGGGTCGAATAAAACTGTTTGGTCATTATGTTATTATTTGCAAAACATTTGGATATTTCATCAAATAAAACTGAATTTTGTATGCGAATTTGTTATTCAATCAATGTAGAACATCTTTCCATCAAAGTCCATACATATTTACAATGTTTAATGGATTATCACATTCAGCACTTTTGGTTTCATACTAGACCTGTTCTCGCAAAATTTCGGACAAAACCACAGATGAATACAGATGAATCACTCCTCATTTTAGGTATGAAGCTTTTGGGCCAATTCAGTGAGTGTAACGTAGTCAAAAGATCCTAGGAGTCACGCGTTAGAAAGAGAGACAACTTCTAGGTGAATATAACTGTAGCGGTTACACCGCGACATACGAACTACGCAGTAAAAGACATGACGTCACACAATTCCTGCATCGCGCAGTTAGAGTTTACCGAGCGAAAAACATAGATAAGACTATCCAAAATCAACATATGGGCAGTTGCCCGCCAGACATAACAACCCGTCTGGTTGGAGGATCCTCCCTTTTCTATGGTGGATGAGTGAACTTTACACCCTGTTCCTCATACCACTAAATTGGTGACCCCGAGAACGTCAACGCAGCCTTCGTGCAACTACTTCGGCGTGACGTCATCATCATCATCATCACTCCCGCAAGCTTTCGTGAGGCAAGTCACACAGCCAGCCAGCACCCACGGCTTCAACGGGTATCCTGACCACCAGCAAGCAGCGAACGCGCATTCCTGGTCATCACCCTCAGCCACAACCCGGCGCTGTACCACATCCAACTTACTGGATGACGACGCAACGCCACCCCGACTCACTGGGGAATCACCGCAGACAGTTCCGACTCAACGCGAACTATGCGGCACCCGGTTCCGACTCACTGGAACCCTGGTACTGTGAAGCATCGCAAGATCCAAGACTCAGCCCCCTATCGACCTCCGGTCTCCGGAGGGGAGTGATGTAGCGGTTACACCGCGACATACGAACTACGCAGTAAAAGACATGACGTCACACAATTCCTGCATCGCACAGTTAAGAGTATACCGAGCGAAAAACATAGATAAGACTATCCGAAATCAACATATTTGCCCGCCAGACATAATACCCGTCTGGTGTACTAACGTCTAGTGAACTTTACACCCTGTTCCTCATACCCCTAAATAACTGTCGGTAATTAGCAGTGTGTGACCTAAATTGCACTTTATTGTGTCTTAGCAAGAGTCACTTTTTATTTACGAGCTTTTTATACTGAAAGTGGGCAACGTCACAAATAGCTGTCAAATATTTCACTTTTGATTAATTTGGCAATATTACTGTATAGACATAAGAAATATGGCTAGTGAACCAACATATCTATATATATAAAAATGGGTTTCATTTTTATATATATAGATATGTTGGTAGGTTGGTAGTTTTCCGTTGTCACCACATAACATGAAAACGGCTTGACCGATTTGGCTTATTTTTTTTTTGTTGTGTTTGTTATAGTATGGAGATGGTTCTTATGATAGGTAGTTGAAGGTAGGGTAGGTAGGTAGGTAGGTATGCAAGTAGGTAGGTATGTATGTTGGTAAAGTAGGGTAGGTAGGTAGGTAGGTATGCAAGTAGGTAGGTATGTATGTTGGTAAAGTATGTAGGTAGGTTTGTATGTATGTAGGTAGGGTAGGTAGGGTAGGTAGGGTAGGTAGGGTAGGTAGGGTAGGTAGGGTAGGTAGGGTAGGTAGGGTAGGTAGGGTAGGTAGGGTAGGTAGGGTAGGTAGGGTAGGTAGGGTAGGTAGGGTAGGTAGGGTAGGTAGGGTAGGTAGGGTAGGTAGGGTAGGTAGGGTAGGTAGGGTAGGTAGGGTAGGTAGGGTAGGTAGGGTAGGTAGGGTAGGTAGGGTAGGTAGGGTAGGTAGGGTAGGTAGGGTAGGTAGGGTAGGTAGGGTAGGTAGGGTAGGTAGGGTAGGTAGGGTAGGTAGGGTAGGTAGGGTAGGTAGGGTAGGTAGGGTAGGTAGGGTAGGTAGGGTAGGTAGGGTAGGTAGGGTAGGTAGGGTAGGTAGGGTAGGTAGGGTAGGTAGGGTAGGTAGGGTAGGTAGGGTAGGTAGGGTAGGTAGGGTAGGTAGGGTAGGTAGGGTAGGTAGGGTAGGTAGGGTAGGTAGGGTAGGTAGGGTAGGTAGGGTAGGTAGGGTAGGTAGGGTAGGTAGGGTAGGTAGGGTAGGTAGGGTAGGTAGGGTAGGTAGGGTAGGTAGGGTAGGTAGGGTAGGTAGGGTAGGTAGGGTAGGTAGGGTAGGTAGGGTAGGTAGGGTAGGTAGGGTAGGTAGGGTAGGTAGGGTAGGTAGGGTAGGTAGGGTAGGTAGGGTAGGTAGGGTAGGTAGGGTAGGTAGGGTAGGTAGGGTAGGTAGGGTAGGTAGGGTAGGTAGGGTAGGTAGGGTAGGTAGGGTAGGTAGGGTAGGTAGGGTAGGTAGGGTAGGTAGGGTAGGTAGGGTAGGTAGGGTAGGTAGGGTAGGTAGGGTAGGTAGGGTAGGTAGGGTAGGTAGGGTAGGTAGGGTAGGTAGGGTAGGTAGGGTAGGTAGGGTAGGTAGGGTAGGTAGGGTAGGTAGGGTAGGTAGGGTAGGTAGGGTAGGTAGGGTAGGTAGGGTAGGTAGGATAGGTAGGGTAGGTAGGGTAGGTAGGGTAGGTAGGCGCCCGTGAATAAGTGCTTACCCTTGCGAAGCCGGGACGGGCAGCTAGTTGATTATAAAATGCAATAATTAATATCATAACACCGAATATTTAGATTTAGATTAAACAGATTAGAAAAAAGTATTTGGAAACTTTCCAAATGCCCTTTTTCCACCTAAAATGGTTACAACCATTATTAATATTCTAGTTCACTAGTTAGCCACATTTTTTATTTTAGTAATAATGCCAAATTAATCAAAACAGCGAAATATTTTACCGCTATTTGCGACGTTGCTCACTTTCTGTTTAAACCCTCTGAAATGATGAACGGAATAAACCATCTGTAATAATCTGTGACTAACGTCGTAGTAAATAAAATATAACCCTGCAACAGTTTCTCTCGTGTGTAGAAGTAGTAACGGGGTGTAAACTATAAACCTAGGTACGGTAAGTGCGGGTTCCCACTGCCGAGCACATACACTGTGATTTTTAAACCAACACTAGTCTGTATGGATCGAGCTTTGTGCAACCAGTGTTAGTTTCTCGTAGGTAGAAATTGTTTGGAGTTTTGGGTTGGATTAACTTTGGCTCTTTTGGAAATCGAAAAGCCGCTCAAGTTACGTTAAAGGATTGTAAAGATATGAAAAGAGTAGGTAATCTCTGTTGCTTACAATTATCAAGATTGTATTTTTCTCATTAAATAGGTACTTCAGATATAGGGCCTATACATATAAGTGGCAATTGACTTTCAACTGACTTTTTACATTCGTTTTTCGGTAACTATGTCAAGGTCAATCCAATACATTTTTGACTTTTTAAGTCAAATACCTACAATATTTTCATTGCTCATCATAAACGTGAGTAGTGGTGGCCCAGTGGTAACAGCCGTGACTCACGAGTAGGACATAGGTTCGAACCCAGATAGGCGCTTTACTTTGTGTAAATTATATTTTCACCACTGCCTTCAAAAAGGTGAAGAAAAACATCGTGAGGAAACCGGCATGACCTAGAACCAAAAGAATTTGAAGACATGTGACGTCCACCAACCTGTACTGGGCCCGCGTGGTAGATAACGGCCCACTCTCTCTCACAGAGCGGAGGCCTGTGCCCAGCAGTGGGAACATTAATATGCTGATTATGTAACTAGCATGTCAGTGGAACGGCAAAAGTCTAAATTTACTTTTCCAATTTCGTTATCAACAGTATTGGTAGAACAGTAATTCGCTATACAAAATCTTGCAATAACCGAATCTTTCCGTAATAATTTTTTCTTTTTGGAGACAAAGAAACGCTGACAAAAGTTTGATTTTCGTCGGAATTCTGTCACCGTAAACTTTCCATTAACTTGTTAATGTTTAATAGAATGAAAGTAATTTCTTGCAGTTCTTTTCCGGATAAGTTTTGATTGATCTTATTATACTTTTTTTATAATTAGGTTGAAGTTTAATTGATTTTTGCAGTAAGTCATGTTGATTAAAATTAGGTTAACAATTTGTAGATCAGTTGAAAAGTAACTTACGTGCACGCTACAAGGATTTTTAGGTGCTTTATTGACATTGATGGGGGGACGTCGTTTACTTTGTGAAATTGTTTGGTGAAATTCTCAGTGCATACTAATAATAAAAAAATCAAAATAGCGGCGTAATGTCTGATTTTCACCACGCGCCAAAAGACAAGTACCTACCACGCCATAAATACATAGCGTGTCAAAAAAGTGGGTTCACTTACCCACGATAATAACTAGTGCATTTATAAATTCTAGCGTTATTTGCTCCCCCTAAAGCCAAAGGCGTGGAACGACTCCTAGATGGTAATCATCGGGAAACAGACTACGGTTAATCTAAATATACGTGGCCCGTTTATATTATACAACACTTTATTTAATTAAGTCGTGAAGTCGTTGCGGTGGGGTGCAAGACTAATTCCGACGCTAAGGAAAATAATTCGTTCTCAGAAATATTGTTATACTAGCTGCGCTTCGAAGTTTCACCCGTATACGTCATGATCCAGTAAAAATATCGGCATAAAAAGTATTCTATGTCTTAACCCATGTCATGGTCTACCCATGTGCCAAATTTCATCCAAATCCGTTCAGCCGTTTTAGCGTGAAAGCGTAACAAACAAACTCACTTTCGCATTTTTATATTATTAGTTAGGATATTAATAAAGTTATAAGGATTATAAGACGTTCTAAATGTGAGTGTATTTATACAAGTTGTATCACATACGAGTATATATGGTTGTTAATAATTTTCCTCGTTGGTTAAGTGGTGTCAAATGTGTCAGCTGAGCGTGGGGTTCGGGTTTGATATTCAGGTCGGCCAAAGTGTTACTGGGAAATTGTGTTCATTAGGAAATTCTCATTTGAATCCCGGATTCGTGATTTGTGCTGCAGTTACTGGCAATAGGGTCTTCCCTATTTATCCTTTAACAGAATTGCTCCTACCGTAATTATTTCACAAATATTATAAACATAAACAAACTGAAGTACCAACCCATAGTTTCGAGTTTGATTTAAGAATTACTAAGACAAACTGTCCTATCGAATCCAATACACAAAACCAATGTCAACAATACACAAAACCTAATTACAGCCGTATTATCAAATCAGGATTGTTGTGGTCAAAACTATGGTAACGTAGGCCGCACGTCAATGGTAACATTTTAACGTTGAGCTGGCCTAATGTAGCTGGCAGTGTAGTTTTTCTAACTGAACAGATATCTGTGCTGCTGGGGAGTCTGTTCCCCCACTTCTTCTTCCCAGCTAAATCACTAGGAAGTCGTGAAGGGCGGGCGTTTTTTGGGGGACTGTCTTATGTAATTTTGATGTTCGAAAAGTGCTGATTCTCAGCCTATTTTGAATAAATGACTTTTGAATTTAGATTTTTTTGTATTTTTGTAGTACGAAGTTTCAATAGAATTAAGACTCAAATTCAAACCTAAAGTATTTATTTCAATTAAATCATTTAAATGGTCTCCTGTTGGAGACCGCGTATCGGCAAGTGTAGTGAGGAATGCCCCCCTGCTAGATGGACCGACGGCCTTAAAAAAGTGGCTGGGACTGACTGGATGCCAAAGGCGGAGGACATGGTGTTGTGGCGTAGCTTGGCGGAGAGGCCGATGTCCTGCAATAGGCTGAGTTGATTGATTGAGGCTCTATTAAATTGTCAAAATAGTTGGTCAGTCAGAAAGATGAAGCTAGTTGCCCATTTCAAAGCGTAGTAGGTTCTCATTGAGAAGAACGGACTAGAAACTCCATGGACACTCTTTTAATAAATTATTTTATTATAAAATATTGATAAATTCTTCTATGTGAGATTGGCATTATAAAAACATAACATTACACTTGTAATAGCCGAAGGGTTAGGCAGAAGTGTAGCTATACAGTACATGAATATTTCGCCAGTTATGATAAAGTCCCATGTTATAGGGGGCGAGTCTATTGCCATCAACCGGGCACAAATCCAGACTTCGGGCTGCTACAAAGAAATTCCTGATGAAAAAACCCAATAACACTTTGCCCGACCCGCAGGACCTCATACTCAGCAGTTGCGCTTGCGACCAATAGACTAACGAGGCTCTCAAAAAAAAGAGGCCAGCTAATGCTGGTTTTGGTACCATTGACGTGCGACCTACCGTACTAGGTCAACATTAACATTAACAATATGTTAATTCCCATAGCTTCCAGATCATGGTAACAGTATCCCATAAACATTGAGGTTTATGCATAACAACAACGCCCGGGAGGAGCTCAAACTATGCATACTGAATGGGGCTAATTTTATGGTGTTACAATATTGATCGATTTTGTTGTGATTAAAGAATAATATTGACGTCATAACATCACGCCTGCATTGGCAAAGGGTTGGGCAGAGGTGTACCTATAGTACACCCACATTTCGCCAGTTATGTTTAAGTCCCATGTAATAGGGGGCGAGCCTATTGCCATCAACCGGGCAAAAATCCAGACTCCGTGCTGCTACAGAGATATTTCTGAAGGAATAATACTACTTTGCCCGACCCGGGAATTGAACCCAGGAAGATGCACCTAGAATAAAATTATCATACTACGTTTGGCAGATGTCCAAGATTTTGGCTAAGATACATAAAAAATCGGTCAAGTGCGAGTCGGACTCACACACGAAGGATTCCATACCATGTCGTACAAGATTTAACACTGAATTTTTGTAATACTTTCGTAAAGGTAACAACAGAGGCGCTATAAAAAAAACATAAAGATTTGTAAAGAAATTGTCTAATTTTAGTGAAAAAATGTTGCTGTGTTAAAATATAGGTGTAGAAGTTTATTTCACTTATTTTATGAAAAAAATATTAAGTTAACTTTATCCAGTAACATGCATTAACTAAAGTCAAAGTTATTTATTTGCTACTAACATAGTATTAGTAGGTATAAATAGGTATATATGGTAGGTAAGCAGGTAGATATGTAGGGTAGGTAGGTTAGGTAGCAGTTACGGTAGGTAGGTTAGGTACCTACCTACCCTGGTAGGTAGGGTAGGGTAGGGTAGGTAGGTAGTGTGGGTAGAAATAGGTAATTAGGAAAGGTAGGTGCACCGAAGATAAGTACTTAGTGCTAACTGTGCGAAGCCAGGCCGGGTAAAGCTAGTTACTTATAAACAAAAGGATTACTCCTGCTACATCAGACTATATTGTACAAAATAGAATGTAAGTAGTACTCCAAATTTTAATTACAACATTCCGTCGATACAGGTATTTATTTACGTTATTTTTTATAGTCATACAGAAATCTATTATTTCTTACTTATTATTTTTACACATCCCATCGGACTATGAGAGTGAGGGAAGAGAGAGTGCACTCGTGTCTGCGCACACACTTGTGTACTATAAAATCTCCCACGCCGAAGGCTAGTCTCCGTTGAGATTGGCCGCCGCGCCGTGGCTGAATATTTTTACACAAATAAGTTTTCTCAATATGAAATTGTATCCACAACGGTTTAAGGTAACTGAATAGTACACTGTATGTGCCAGCATTCATTTCAATGTTACTGAATATATTGTCTATTCGAGTGTAGTTTTAACATGAGGTACACATCAACACCGTCTAGGGATACTTTGAAAAAAGTCGATAAAGTTCTTAAACTCAAAAAATACTGGCCGGTTTTAAAATCTTTTGAAGAAAGCTTATTTTGTAGACCTTTTTGGATGATCGAAATTTAAATGATCGAAATAGTATATGCTGCCATGATAGTAGGTACTTACTAATTCCATGTCATTACTCCGACTAGTAAATAGTTATCTGTGGAATTTATATCGCATAATATTAGCATGAAATACAAAATTATTTTTTTAAGTTGCAGTAAATCGCCCATATTATATAAAATACGTTATGAATCGGCGTTTTTAGTATTTGTTGATTATAAACAGTATATAGTACATGATACACACAAGTTTCAAATTCCTAATTTGTTTAGTTGTTGAGATAGAGCTCGTAGAAAAATGGTCTAAAACAGACAACTTCTACGGCCCCCTAATTCATCATTTTTGAAGATAAAAACAAATAAAAATTATATTTATTCTCTACTCGATGAGTTCTAGACAATGATACCCCACATACCAGGGTCAGATTATTTTTTTTTCAAAATTTAATTTTATTGTATGGCGACCCCCCTTTAATTTTTAATGTTATTATTTGTTGCTCTTGCGGCAATAGAAATGCACAATCTGTGAAATTTTCAACTGCCTACCTATTACGGTTCATGAGATAGAGCTCGCTGACAGACAGACGGACAGCGGAGGCTTATGAATAGGGTTCCGTTTGTCACCCTTCGGGTACGGAACCCTAAAAAGATTGATTAATACGAGAGACAACCCTTCAAGGTATACTGGTGTGGTGTTTGCTATGTACTTTAGTAATAAAAGTATTTAGAACTCCATTGACTTTTTAAGTTATTATATCAGTGCGTATCTGTTTTATGAACAAAAGTTTATTTTTCAACGGCCATTGTTACAGTTTTCGGTAAAAAAATCTTTAAGTGTAGCGGCACACCTGCGGAAAGTTCGGCGCGGAACGTTCCGTCGCGTCATGTGACGCTTGCTCATGAACCGACGTAACTTTCGGCAGGTGTGGCGTGACCCTAAGAAAACTTTCATACAACTTGGATCATATTCATTAAAAAGATTCCCACGAGCTGAGAGCCTCCTCCTTTCTTGAAGTCGGTTAAAAACAAAGGAGAGCGGGGCAAAATAAAAGGAAAAAGGATGAAGTATGCTCTAATACTCCTTCATTTATATTCGTTCGTCCCAAGCAACATTCCAGTAAAATTAAAAGAGATGCTTCAGAAACGGAGTCAGAAAAAATTATGTTTCGAAAGCAATGCCTTATGCTGTCAAATTAGGTACAAAGCCGTTGACATAAATAGCGAAGGAAGCGTTGCGATGAATATTAAAGATTACTGTGTTTCACTTATATTGTGGCCACGAGAGCAAAGGAAAGTATGGTTTGTTCCAAAAGTATGGGATGAAAATGTAAAAAATAATAAATAAATCGGAAAACTTACCTATGACTGCCAATTTGTAGTGCCACTTAAAATTGCGTGTTTTGATTTAATTTTAATTTGTAAACCCGAAATTCTAATTTGAAATCACCCTGAAATATGTTATTCATTTGACAATGAGGTCAATTTCATAACTTCAAGTTGATGATTTTTCAATGACAATTTAACATAGTTATTCAATCAATTATTGTTGAAAAAAATGGTAAGATAAAGTTGAAACCCCTAAATACATGAATGTGTAACTAATTCCCTTTAGTGTTTGCGTAAGAATTTTAATTGAACGAGGGTTGTAGGGTTGTATACGTATGTTTGATGACAAGCCTCTCGCAACAGTGATATGAATTCTTTTATCTTAATCTTTTTTTATAAAGCCGCGTTTTATAGCGAGGCATGCGCCACGAATGGTCTGCGTCGCATTCCTCAACCTGCAACATGCGACACTTTTAAATGCCTTCATCCGAATGGCAGTTGCTTTAGAAGTGCTTGCAAATAACTAAGCACGATATTCATATTTCTCGTTAACATTCAGTAAGCAAATTGGCTCAAAAAGGGTCATCACAAAACAGCCGTACAAAGTTCTACACAGCAGAACCCACGGCGAGCAACATGCTATTGTGACGTATGAGCAATGAGCGCCCCGTCTACATAGCCCGAGGCATACGTAGCTTATTTTGGTGGCGTAATAAAAATAATCACCGTTTAGTCACCAACTCACCACTCTGGTCGGTCAGAAATCCGAATGTTTAAGTAACCAATCTTCCACTGAGTATCATATTGTCCAGTAACTAGGTGGTGGAGACTAGACAGGTGCTCCATGTAATATACTGGTATTCAGCTACCTACATCCGGTTAGACTCGAAGCGATCCCGAACATAGTTAAGAAAAGGCGTATCATCTGCGTAGGTGATGAATAAAAATCAAACAGGATGTTATGCCGGTTCTTTTTAAACCGACTTCAAAATAGGAGGAGGTTCTATGTTCGCTGTATCGTATTTTTTATATTTTTCTTATGTATGTTCATCGATATTTTCGTCAATTGTAGATAGATTTTGAAAATTATTTTTTGTATTTGGTAGAGGCAGTTTGTGCGGAGGTCCTATTTTTTATGGTACCACCGCGCAACTACCTTTTAACTTCCTTTCACTGTTATTTACATAGCATATAGTGGAATTCGAATTTGTGTGGGGTTGGTACCACACCCAAAAGCAAGAAAAATTAATACTTTAGTTTTTTTTATAAATAGTTTCTTATTTCAAACTAAAGTTAATCTTTCCTCTATTTTGGTATGATGAAAATAGTTCACGAAAACATTTTTTATTTCTCATCTAAAATGTAAGGTAGTAAGTCTCTAGAGGAATTAATTGTACTAAGTTTACCAGCAGCGCGTAGTTCCGTAATGTGTTGAATTTGTTCAACTTAATCAAAGTTTGTTCCACAGAGCTCAAGAAAAAACCCATCAGCTGCTCCGTTTTGTGCTAATTGTAAACTTCTTGAAGGAAATAAGCAAGAAGTCACAACTTTTTCTATTTCGAATATTTAAATGGACAAGTACGTTATCCATTTTGAGTACTAAGCCTCGAAGTATTAAGCCTCGTGCAGATACGCATTATGCGATCCCACGACGCGACTCCGGTAGTTTTTCTACCGTGAAGTTTTCTTAGACTCATGTCGCGGTAGTCTGCACGAGGCTTTTATCGGGCCGGTTAACTGTACGTCGGTAAAGCTTTGGCCAAACCAGAGCGACCGCGACGCGGTAGGCGAAAACTAAGCGGGAACGTCTACCGCGCGGCGGACGCTGCCCGTGTTTATAATATGGCGCCTTGCACACCTACGCGACCGCCATGCGGGAACACAGCATCGGCGAACCGGGAGTGAGCGGAAAGCACGCGTCTTGTGGTCAGACGTGTGTACGGATCGTTAAATTATTACGGACGTCTCATTATTTAAACTCCACGGTGACAGACGATAATAATATAGAAATGTTTATCGAAAAAGTAAGAGAACATACTGTTCTATCTGAAAAATCCTGGCTATAAAAATCTACGTTTTTTACGTAGATTTTTATAGCCAGGATTTTTCAGATAAAATATGCACGCATACGCAAGAGCAAGCAATAAAAGGTCTTCTTCATCAGAGTCAGTCAGAGTCTTCTTCATCAGACTCTGATGTTAAATATGAGACTGTCATAACACAACAATTTAGGTGTTACACTAAGCTATAGACGTGCGGTTGTGATTATTCACTAAACAAAATGATCGTTGAATGATGTTCGCTGTTCGCGCTGTAGTCGCGCAGGTGTGCACGATAATTCCTGCGTTGGTTGCGCGTTCATGACGCTCCCGCGTCGCTCCCGCGTCGCTCCCGCCTCTCTCCCGCGTCGCTCCCGCGTCCCGCGTTGTGGTCGCTCAGGTTTGGCCGAAGCTTAACACTTAGACACGAAAACCACACTTCATCATCTGCCTAGCCGTCGGCTTTCAGTCTAACCGGATGCAACTGAATACCAGTATTTGACATGCAGCGACGGCCTATCTAACCTTAACAACCCAGTTACTGGGTAATACGATACCCCCTTAGTAAGACTGGTTGACAGTCTTTCGGGGTTCTGACGACCAACTAACAACTGTCAAAGATCTACAAATGAAAGCCGGGACCAACGGCTTAACGTGCTTTCCGAGGCACGGAGGGGTCTTGTTATGTAAAGATGGTCACCCATCCACGGACCAACTGCGGCAAGCGTACCTTAACCTGATTGATCGACCCGTGCGGCTTTTATTACTTAGTCACAAGCCCCTCTACATGAAAACCACACTTACTGGTACGAAATAAAGGCGTTGTCAATGCTAAATTGATAGCATTCACTAGATTCTGTACAATAGGCGACAAAAAAGCGACATTGACATAATTTTAAGAGAAAACAAGCAAGTGGTCAGCACTAAATACCGTAATTAAATTATTAAAGGATAAATAAATTCAAACTTTTCATTCCACGTAATACGAATTAAAATAACTCACAATTCCTATTTCCATTACTTTTAAAGTAGCACAAAAACTTTGGTGTTTCATTCAGTATGAACGTAGGAAGTGGCTACACGTGTTTCCACCCTCGCTGTAGCCAAGGCCACAAACTTAGATATGCCTACAGCAGCAAAATGAAATAGGAAAGTTTTATACAAAAGTTAGTTTGAGTTTTTCTCAGATATAAATAATGAAAACAGTAACTCTAGGGAAATGACTGTTAGAGGCGGTCGCGCTACGGTCGTAGCTCGTAGCACTACAAGCTACGCCGTAGCGGTGAGAGCCTACATCGACGATCGACTGAACATATTGGATTGTGTCAATTGAGTGACTGTTGTTTTTAGAGACAGAAATTGCTGAGTGAATTGCGTGTTGTTCCAGAAAAACTTTACTTTTAAAGCCGATTTCAGATGCTTTAGGTTTTGCTAATTTTTGCCTTTTATTCGGCATCTTTCACTCGAAGTGAAACGTTTGAACACAAAAAGAATCAAAAGCGAAAAATGAATTCATTAGAGATTCAATCCAAAGATGATGGGTGATTGATTTCGGCACTCGAATGTTTCACTCGTCTACCAAATGATCGAAAAATGTAAGGAATTGACCAGATGAACGTTCATTCCTATAATTTTGTTTGTGACGGTGCTTCACTTGAGTGAGGCGTTCATACGCCTCACTCAAACCGATATCATTATCAGCAGTAAACTGTAAAAAGCACACGTACCGCATTACAATTTAAGAAATAAAATAAAAATAAACTTTTTTTTTTATAGCGGCAATAGAAATACTCTAATCTACGAAAATTTCAACTGTCTACCTATTACTTGTCATGAAATACAGTCCGCTGACAGACAGACGGACGGACGGATTGCGGAGGCTTAGTAATAGGGTTCCTCCCTTCGGGTGTTGAACCCTAAAAAACAGCAGTAAACAGTAAAAACGTCGTTTATTTAACAGTTTTGTGTCTAACTAGGGTTCAGGGTTTGTAACTTGGACTTAGGTTTTCTCTTTAATCAAAATAATTGATGCAAGGAAATCAACTATTTACAACAAAACAGGATAGCACAACATCGTCTTTTAAAGTGAAGGCACGTGAGCAAATACGTAAGAAGTTGCCAAACATCCCAGCGCTGATTTGCTGGACTCGTTTTCTCCTGTACTAATCGTTATTTCTCCCGTTATTTCTCCTGACAAGGTATAGCCTGGGGACCAAGTCTACTAATTTACAAATGTCACAATGGTCTCACCATTGTTAGTTTTTGACAGATTTGCCATACAAAACTGTCAAAAACTCACCATCGAGAGACCATTGTGACGTTTGTAAATTAATAGACTTGGCCCCCTGTTTAATGTATGTAAATATATTATCATTGTATTTATGGAAACTCAACCTCAAAGCATTTATTTCAAATAAACCAATTTCAGGCACTTTTTTAACCCATTACATTGAATTGTCAAGGGGTCAGTCAGTCAGAAAGATAAAGCTAGATGCCCATTCTAAAACGTAGTAGGTACCTATGGAGAAGAACGGGCAAGAAACCACGGACACTCTTTTAAACCAAAATATGGTTTGGTTACAAAATATTGGTTACATCATTCATATTGAAGTTATACATGTGAGAACGATGCAAAACGTTAAAAGCGTCCGTATAAAAAAGAAAAACAAAAAACAATTCAAACATTTAATTTAATTAAAATAAGCTATGGCAGCTGATGACCAGTCTCAACTGGCGGCGCCCGTATTCTTGTATTTTCGTGTTATCAATTTCACATGCCATATTTTGTCTCAGCATCACCCTAAGGTTGACTGGTAGAAAATGCCGCATGCATTAAGTCCGCCTTTCTACGGTATTTTTTTTACTTGTGCATAGTTTTGATAAATAAAATGAACATCACAAGCAATTTCAGTCGTTAAAGCTAAATAAACTTGATATCTAAAGTTCAATAAGAATTCTATCTATTGCAACGGAAGGTACGTAGCTCATCGTAAAATATTTACGCTACATCGCATCGAGATTCGTATATACAGGAAGATTCCATTTTACAAGCCCCTGTAATACTTTATGAGCTATCTGACAAAAGACGAAAGTTTTATTGAAATATGCAGTAAGCACGTTGGGATTTTAGGATATAATAAGAGAATAATGTAGGATTTGTTTATGAATTGGAAATGTTATTTTTTTTGAATTCAGAGTATCTGAGTAAAGGAATTTGTTACTGATGAATGTTTCTATCTTTTAAAAATTAAAATATTTTAGTACGATAGGACAAAATATTTCAAATACCTAAATTTATATTTTTGAATTTTATTAAATTAATACCTACCTATATTGTCAATAGAAACATTATTAAAATTATAAATGTTTTTAATATAAAAAGAGTTTTTCTCAAATTCTGAAAAAAAATATGAAGTGGACAAATCAAGTCTTGAAAAAAACTCCTCGACTATTAATTAAATAAATAAGTTCGACTTCACGGGGGCTCTGCCGTGCCCCCAGAATAAATAAGCACCTTTATTCATTTCCTTTAATAAAAGATTATCGTGTAACGTGAAGAAAAAACAAAAGAAAACTGGAAAATAAATAAAAGGGAAAGCCACCGCAAAATTATCCTTTTCAATACTTACGCTGCGGCACGCCTACACCCTTAATATAAATATCTTGTTGTTAGCCGAGTAAAAAATAAAAAGAATCGCAAAAATACTTCATTTCTTATTTCCTCGCGGCTTATTCAAACGATTTATTTAATAGCTGAGGAATAAACATGCAATTTTCAGGGAAAAATATAATGGATGTCTTCATAAAGGCGTACAATGGCTTTTCAAAAATTTTGAGGAAACATTTCATCTTCCAAATGCAACATTTGACTCGAGGCCAAGGAAAACAGGCGTTGGACGACAGTCTGCCCTGTTTCATTGTCTGTCTGACCTTAATCCGACATTTTTTGCTGCTCGCTTGCAGCATGAGGGGATATACGGGTGAGTTTTATATGTGCGGGGCCGCTGTTGCAGTAAAGTGTCATTAACCCCCCTTACAACTGACGGGGTTCGCTAGGGCCGATGCCTGCCGGGGTTGCGAGAAAGTCCTAAGGGGAGACCGTGGCCTCTGGCAACCTACAGGCAACTGAAGGAACACGGGTGGGTTTTAGTCAGTAAGAGTCTGACACGCCCTTCCGCTCCGCCCAGAGCGGGAGAAGTTACTTGATGATTCCCACCCGTCTGTGTTTTTGTATAAAGTAGGTAACTAAAATAATAGTGGCAGTAACTGCCTGCAATACATACGATCACCAATCCGCCCACCAGTGTTTTTTTATTAAATGTGCATAAAGTAGACTTCAAATAATTTTATGAGGTTTGTGTTTGTGGCTCCACGCGAGACATAATGGCTTTTTAATTATTTTTGTAATATAGATTGTGGTATAATCGATTATAATATAATTCAATTTATTACAATTATAAAAATTCGTCATAGTTGCCCGTGTTTTCGATGGTTTAAGACTTGCACCGATTAAGCACGTTTAGACGGTGCATCTTTTATTGTTGCTTCAACATACAGTATGCTCAGGTAATAAAATTGTTTTGAAAAAAAACACACTGTTTAAACAGTGTGTTTTTTTTCAAAACAATTTTTATAATAGGGGTTTTAAATTGGGATATACTCGTAATAAGGTGTTTAATAATGTAACTATATAGACACGTTGTCTACCTACTTTCTTACCAAATTTGTTCAGATCGAATCCCTTTACTTTACTCGTACTAACTGAATATGATTATTTTACATGGAGCGACGTCCCATTTGAGCCCTACAGCTAAATTTCTAGGCAGTAATAATAGGTATTCTAAAGTACGAGTAAGATCAGCGGGGTAAACTCAAACTCAAAGCATTTATTTCAAATAAACCAATTATAGGCACTTTTGAATTGTCAAGGGATCGGTCAGTCAGAAAGATGAAGCTGAAGTAGTAGGATCCTATGGAGAAGAAATGGGAAAAAACTCCACGGAAACTCTTTTCAAACAAAATATTGTTACAAAATATAATATTAGTTTCATCATTCATGTTATTTTTTTTTTGTTTTTACACGTTTGAGAACAATGTAGATGGACGTACTCATTAAAAATTGCGTACAAATTCTCAAAATTCCAATGCCATTCATTTTGATAATTGTACAATATAATTGCGTTATTTTTATGTTGTATAGACGATTTTTTCAAGCATATGAAACAATTAAGTTTCCTTCACATTGCATAGAAAGTCTGTTTGGCAACAGGATGCAGTATACGAAGGGTTAATATGTACGAGTTTTATTGTATGCCATTTGCAAGAAACTTGCATCGTGTGAATGGGGCTTATTTCTGGACCTCTGAATTTGTTTCGGCCTTTCTTCTCAGACTAGTCAGATAGGAAACGCCGAAATCATTTAGCTAATTTTTAACATCTTTTTTAATATGACGTGTAAAAGTGATTCCAATATCCTATTTACAGCATAAACAATTTAATTTCTTTAAACATACAACGCGACTTCTCACAGCACTCCTCCGTATGTTTCCATTGTGTACTACGTGACAATGGCCTCCGCGACTCCGCCTGACACCTGACGTGTCGCGTGACGTCACAGATTATTGGCGCGGTAAATCAACCAGATTGGACACGCTCACTAACCAATACATCACTTTCAAACGAAATTTTAGCGAGAAAGCCCTTTTTAGAGGACATTGAAGCTGTTGCTCACCAATTTTTTGTACAATGACCCGAGTCTTGAAAGAAATATGTCCTTCGGGGATTCTTGAGTGTACTGTTAGTATAGTGTATACTCTGTGGGAAAACTCAATGTGTTCGATATCAGTTTTCTGAAACATTTGCTATGTAGAACGTTCACCCGAGGCGAGGCGTGTCGTTAACGTTCTTAGTTCTTCGATCTTAGTTTAATGTTTGTTTTTGAGTTTGAAAATGTTTTATAGTAAACTTGAGAATATTCTGTTACGAAGGTTTTAGTTCTTCTATGAATTACTCTAGCCCGCAGAAACGTATTAAATGTCACTTTAAAATCGATTTACTTTTTAAACATAAGTAAATAGTCAAGCAACATTGTTTTTGACCACATTGAATTTTTATTAATTCATTTATTTTTGAGGACAAGGTGATACCATAAGGCTGCCTGTCCACTGGAGCTGAGAGGAGAGGAGAGGAGCGGAGATGTGCCTGTATTAACCAATAGAATCGCAACTCTCGAGCGGAGTTAAATTTCTATTGGTTAATATTGGCACATCTCCACTCCTCTCCTCTCCGCTCCCATGGCCAGTATTTTTTTCGTTTTGGATTGACGTCAGAGGCGGCTTATCCGATATAAAAGCTAACACTATCAGCCTACCTATTGTTTAGTTTGTCACAGAGTAACGAAGTCCACGGTCCACTACTGGTATTTAATCCGCTTGGCACAGTGAAAAAAGTATTTCACTCTTCGCAGTTGATCCGTAGTTTTGACTTATAGAGTTTTAAACTATTGAATTTTAGGTAATTTCCCTAAAAAGTGAGGATTGTTTATCTGCTAGTGTGCCGCCATTTCATTAAAAAGTAATTCAGTAATCGATCTAAATCCTTCTATAATTTATATATAGAATAATAATTTAATATTTGAGTATAATTCTTTACGCCACAGACTACATACAGTATTGCCTCTTCTTCACCCTTTAAATCCATCCAAAGATTATATTTAAAATATCGCTTTTAGCGATAATACGGCTCATAGTGTTACCGTATGTAAAATTTCTACATTTATATCTGTAATTCGCATGGCGTACATAATAAAGAGTATTTTATTCTATTCCATTTATCATGATGGTATATTATAGAGGTACGTGGAACAGGGTGTAAAGTTCACTCATCCTCCATAGTAAAGGGAGGATCCTCCGACTAGACGGGTGTCGTCTCTGGTGAGGTTACTGCCCGACTACTCGTCACACGGTAAACTTTGCTTGCGCGATGCAGGATTTTACGTGACGTCAGTGTGATGCGTTTTTCGTATATAGCATTGTAGATGCCACCACAAAGGTATTCATCATCATCATCAGCCTATTAATGTTCCCACTGCTGGGACACAGGCCTCCTCTCTGTGAGAGGGAGTGGGCCGTAATCTACCACGCGGGCCCAGTGCGGGTTGGTAGATGTCACATGTCTTCGAATTTTTTGGTTCTAAGACATGCCGGTTTCCTCACGATGTTTTCCTTCACCGGTTTGAGAGCAGTGGTGATGAAATTATTTACACAAAGTAAAGCACCTGCTTGGGTTCGAACCCACGACCTACAACTCGTAAGTCGGGGCCGTTACCACTGGGCCACCACTGCTCACAAAGGTATTAGTTAAGTATATTATTAGCCTTTGCCCTGCAGTGGTGTAGCTCAAAATAATAAAAATGTATTAAATATTATTTATATTTGTAAATGTTTTGGTTTTATGTTTTATTATAAAAATATTTAAAAATGTAAAAATATGTACCTAAAACAAAAAAAAAAGAAATAATAATAGCACTGAGACAACAAACAGACTGGTTTACAGTCTGTAGTACAAAGGTCACACGTCTATAATTAAAACGTTTTTCTAGTAAACAGTGGGTAGAATTCGTGGCACTCAATTGAGAAATAACATTGAACGAGTTGTCAAGCCCAGCAATAACGTTCCTTTCAGTTGTCGGTAACAAATTGTAGGGAGTGAGAAACAAATAAAAGAAAAATAATGTTGTTTCTTTTATTTTGGTATTTTACTAGGTGAAGCGTGGAAGTTATTGTTACAACACAGACAAAATGATTAAAATCGACGAGTGACAAAATAATAATAATGAAATAGTAACGAAGAATTTTTGTCCGTTTGTCTGTTTGTTCCGGATTTGTGCAAAAACGGCTGAACGGATTTGGATGAAATTTGGCACACATTAACATAACATCACGCCTGTATTCCCCGAAGGGTTAGGCAGATATGTACTTAAAGTACACCCACATTTCTGCCGGGGTTGCAGGAAAGTCCAAAAGGCATACCGTGGCCCCTGGCAAATAAAGCAACACGGGTGGGTTTTAGTCAGTAAGACGCCCAAAGCATCGGCTGCTCTGGACGTCTTACTGACTAAATTCCACCACAACAGTTATTTGATAATTTCCCATACACAAAAAAAAAAACTGATTATAAATGTAGCGATAAGCAATACCTACTCCTGGACCTGGAGGAGGCTCTCTAGAGCCCTGACCACCGGTAGATTGGACCCCCGCTCCGCCCAGAGCGGGAGAAGTTATTTGATGATTTCTAACCCATAAAAAAAGGACACCCACAATTCGCCTGTTATGTTTAAGCCCAATGTAATAGAAGGCAAGCCTCTTGCCATCAACCGCGCACAAATCTAGACTCCGTACTTACACTTAGACATTCTAGATAAAAAAAACCCCAATAACCCTTTGTCCGACCCGGAAATCGAACCCAGAACCTCATGCTCAGCAATAGCGCTTGCGACCATTAGATCAACGAAGCCTTACCTACCTCTAAGCTGTCTACCGACCTATCAATCAATCTTCCTAGCCTTTTTCCCAACTACCTTGGGGTCGGCTTCCAGTCTTACCGGTTGCAGCTGAATACTGAATACCAGTATTTTACATGGAGCGACTGCCTATCTGACCTCCACAACCCAGTTACTGGGTAATACGATACCCCTTGGTAAGACTGCGGTGTCAGACTTTCGGGCTTCTGACGACTCGTAACGACTGTCAAAGATCCACAAATGACAGCCGGGACCAACGGCTTAACGTGCTTTCCGAGGCACGGAGGAGTCTCGGTATGTGAAGATGGTCACCCATCCACTGACCAACCCTGGCAAGCGTAGCTTAACCTGATGGATCGATCCGTGCGGCTTGTTATTACTTAGCCACGAGCTCCTCTACCGACCTATAAGTAACCATAATATGGAATATAGGCTGTAATTAAACTGTTTCATGACATGGTATGTTAGCTTAGCTCATAATATATGTGACGAAAATTTCTCATTAAAGCAAGGAAACTGCCCACGGCTTTACCGAACTTTCCTGACTTTATCTGCGACTAGCTTCTGCTCACTTGAGTCTATAACCTTTCTCAAGAATTGGGCTATCAAAAGCAACAAGAATTTTTCAAATCTGACTAGTAGTTCCGGAGATTTCCCCTTAAATACAACCTTACAAACAAACATACAAACAAACAAAGTTTACCTCTTTATATATTAGTATGAGTATAGACCATTGATGGCCCAGTGGTAACGGACCCGACTTACGACTTGTAGGTCGTGGGTCCGAACCCAAGCAAGTACTTTACTTTGTGTTAATAATTTCATCACCACTGCTCTCAAAACGGTGAAGGCAAACATCATGAGGAAACCGGCATGTCTGAAAACAAAAAATTCGAAGACATGTGAAGACATGACACACAAAACTTGACAGCAGACAGCATGCTAGAGCATTTTGCTGTTCTCTCTGCTCCTAACTTAACCCGTTGAAGACACATAAAAATAAATAACGAAAGTATATTGACAATCCCTATCAGACACCAATTCTCCACATCTGGCTTTGACACATCAAAGTTATATCCACCTCATAAGGAAAAACCTTGAAGAAGTCTATCAAACCATTGAGAACGTTCGAACCTAATTTACAAAGTACCCCTTACTTAACGGTGTCATCACTTTCCTAAATTACAAAGGGCTGATGTCATCAATTCTTGGACTTTTCTTTCATATCTCCGGTCAATAGAACGGAAGGATCAATCCTTTTGTCCCATATATAAGGAATGTATTGGGCGACAATTATGTGAGAATTCTTTCACCCCTTTCAAGGTGCTTCTTCATTATTGAGATGGTTTTATTGTTATTAAGTACTAGTGACTGACAGAAGCTTCGTTTTCGTTTTCGTTTCCGGCCATTTTCGACCAAAAAATTATGATTTGGCCATAAACCAGCCGAAACATCGGCCAAGCCGAAAATCACAAGTTCGTGAACTGTCGCGCGTCATTTGGCGAACTTTGTCAAGCTCGGCAATGTCAGGTGAATCAATAGGTTTATATTCACCTGATATTCCCGAGCTGAACAAGAGGTACACGAAATTTTGTATCCTCTAATGGAATTATCGTATTTAATTTCTTTTAAAGCGAACATTTGTTCTTTCTCTACCTAGATGTAAAAAAACCAACAAGATTTTATTGCACAGCGGAAATATTCATATTTTTTCATGTACTTATAAATTATTTTCGTTTTCAGCTTCGCTTTCGGCCAAAAATAAGACTAAAGCCGAAGCTTCGTATTCTTCGTCGTTTTCGGCTGAAAATGCATTTTTGGTCGGACACTAGAACGTTTTAAATACTGTACCAAAATATTAAGTTTTTGCAAAACAGGAGGAGAAAAAGAAAGATCTGGGTTCCAATTCCCGTAATTTTTAAGAACTTTCACATTCGCATCTCATTCGCAATCTGCCAAAAATACAATCAATTTACCAACATTTTTGACAACTTTGACAGATTGCGACTTGAATGTGAACGTTTTTTAATTACGAGAATAAGCCTTCAGGTGCATAGTACTCACAACCGGCGTGCGGGTATGATCCGAAGACTTAGTGCGAGTTTCTTTTAACTATCATGACTTTACGCATCGACCGCGTTCGGCGCTCGGATTGGCTCTTCACCGATGAAGGCCGGCCGGCTGCCAATCGGAGCGCCGAACGTGGTCGATCCGTATGGTCGAGATGGTTAAATGAAACTCACACTAAGCCCTCAGATGTATGAACGAAAACGAAGCAAAAGGAGTATGTAAGAATCGTAGCAGGTGGCGTTCTGTAGTTTCTGGCTACCCCAATAGAAAGAAGGCGTGATTAATGTATTATAATAAAGAACTCACTTTAGGTAGTTTCTTTGAAATAAAATCACTTTGTTAATCCTAAAATTCGCATAACAAACCCTACACGACTCCTACACAACAGACAAACAACACTTTTTCACATTTTGATGTTCCAAAAACATCAACAAACAAACAAAGCCAAACACACTTAACTTTTTTGTCGACCGTACTGACTACACACGTTAATTTGCATTGTTACTTTTGTTGACCGTACCCCTGTTGCGGTACGGTAAGGATTACGTCCGTGATGAATGAAACGCGCCATTTTATCACAGAATAGATATGGTACAGAAGGCTTGTAGGAAAGTACAAAAGGAGGAAAGAACAGGCGAACGCACATATAGACGTGTACGAACGGGGCGGCGATCTCAAACGAATGCCAGTCATGAATGCGCTTGCACTTACTGAACGAGAGTTCTTTGAGATGTTTCTTACAGGTATATGGTATGCCACTATACAACCGAACATTTTTAGTGGATAGACAGTGCCAATATAGGAAGACAGACAATCATAACAGCCCTTCGTCTTCGCTCCGGACACATACCATTAACTAAATTTGCATTCCTAATGGGTAAAGTTGAGTCACCATATCATCATGGAGTGTGTCCGGAACGAGCCGGAAAGACGACATTTGTTAATGGTATTTAATCATATGTGCGAGGCTGGGGTATGTAACAGTGTCCTTGCTGCTCCTGTTTCGGAAGCAGCCAGGGTGATGTACAAGCTCGTAAACATTGTGATTAAAGCTGTTTTCAGACCAGCGCGATTTGTCGCGCTACGCGACACGAACAATACAAAACTTCACGATATAACAATAATCGCGGCGGTGACGGATCGCGCGACAAATCGCGCTGGTCTGAAAACAGCTTAATCGTAGATCGAGTTTTATTAGTTGTGTTGTAGTATGTAAAAGTCGATTTATGAGGGTGGTATAATCTGTTTAGGTTAAAACCCTCTAAAAATCAAAGAAAAAAAAAATCCTAAAAGAATTTTATTGTTCCCTTCAAAATGGTTGAGCTGAATGATACTGATCCATGCACCATATTCTTGTTCAGTTGGGACTGGTCATCTCTTAGCTGCCATGGCATAATTTAATTATTTTATTGAATCATTGATTTTTTTGTTTCATTTCTATTTGCTGTACTGAACGCTTTTGTGGTAAATAAGAAAATGTGGTACGTCTTTTTAACATCGTTTTCACAAATAATTATAAATTCAACATTAATGACCTAACAAATCTTTTTTACCCGACTGCGGCGAAGCAAAAAGTCAAACTCAAACTCAAAGAAAGAAAAAAGGAGGTATATGATTTTGACCGGTATGTATGTATGTGTTCATCTGTTACCTCATAACTTTTAAACATCATAATTTGACAAATTTAATGAGATAACGTTGGTTTTTTGTTGAATTGTTTGTCGTAGTTGAGTTTTAGTTTTTATAACTTTTATTTTTGTGAAAATATAATTTATAAGAGTGTCCATGGACTTTCTTGCCCGGTCTTCTCCATATGTACCTAAAATGCTTTGGAATGAGCAATGAGCTTCATATTTCTGACTGACCGACTCCTTGACAATTCAAAAGGTCCTGTATAACAACATACATAATCAGCCTATTAATGTTCCCACTGCTGGGACACAGGCCTACTCTCTGTAAGAGAGAGAGTGGGCCGTAATCTACCACGCGGGCCTAGTACGGGTTGGTAGATGTCACAATGTCTTCGAATTTTTTATTCTAAGACATGCCGGTTTCCTCCCGATGTTTTCCTTCAGCTTTTTGAGAGCAGTGGTGATTAAATTATTTACACAAAGTAAAGCGCCTGATTGGGTTCGAACCCACGACCTACAACTCGTAAGTCGGGGCCAATACCACTGGGCCACCACTACTCTCCTGAGGTAAAGGTCCTGTAAATGGTTAAATTGAAAAGCTTTGAGTTTGAGTTTGAGAGCCAAGTTTATGTGTGCGTGCATTTTCGCTCGTTGTTTGAATCCGGCCTTCTGTACTCCTCTGCGATTTTGGTGTTAGCGATATTAATCCTCAACTAATGAAGCGTGTCATTTCTTACGCTGCCTGTTGATATATTGCTGTAATAATAATGTGGAAATGGGTGATTTTATCGTGTAGGTGAGGTAACTTTTCGGTTTAGATAATTCCGATAATTATTCTGAGGTAGATTAATGATCGCGACAGATAAAAGTCTCTAAAAGATGTATTTAAATTTCGATCTGTTAATAATATAGTAATAGCTCCAGCTAAAACACTTGATGTACATATTTGTATAAAACGTGGTGATGGTAACCAAAAGACATTTTTAGTTAGACTACAATCAGGCTTTTCTTGTATCTAAGGGCTAGTGCAATGACGGGGTCCGCTAGGGCCGATGCCTGCTGGGGTTGCGGGAAAGTCCTAAAGGGTTACCGTGGCCCCTGGCAACGTACAGGCAACTGAAGGAACACGGGTGGGTTTTAGTTAGTAAGAGTCTGACACGCCCTTTGACTCCGCCCAGGATAGAAGTTATTTGAAGATTGACCCACCCACAAAAAAAAAAGTGGCTAGTGCAAATCTTAGGGTTCATTCGATTATCGAGTCTGGTTAAACCACACTGGGGTTGGTGCATTTTCATTTATTCAGAAATAGACTAGGTACCTACATTAGGCTTATATTTAAAACAATGAAATGCAAAACAATATTAAATACAATATACTACAATTAAATGGGTACAATAAAATGTTGATCTAGAAATAGCTCATTGCATTTATTTATTAGTACTTGGTGGTATTCAAAATAAAACCTGATCCAGACTTGGCTATTAAATCCATAAAATATACTAATATTAATAAGAGGTTTTTTTTTGTTTGTTTGTTTGTATGATAGGCCAAGTATTGAGGAAAGTTATTGGCTGTGTAAAATCACGCTACGACTTTTAGACGCCGAGCAATAAGTAAAAAAGGCAAAAAGAACGATAAGCGAAACCGAAGTAAAAGCGCGAGATGCGGACGAGGATGCGACGCGGTGGATCGGGCATCGAAAAATCTGGCAGAAGCTAATATAAATATAAACAAATACATTTTCGATAAAATACGTAATTTGGATCACATCCTTTAGTTTAAGATGTTGATGGTTAGGTTACATTACAGTTCCAACTCTATGACCCTTCTGATTGAGAATATATTCTAAATAATTTAAGATGCCTTCAGCGTAGGTGTCGAGACTATTTACTTACTAATATATTGCTAGATTAACTAGCTGAATATTAATCAGGCTTTAGTGGACTACGTTAGTGTACTTTATGCCTTTAATGCGTGGGTGATGTTAGAGAACTTAATTTATTGACATAAAGTTCTTAAGGGGGATGTGGAAAGGAAGCCCGCGAAATTCAAATTTTCTTACGTTTTTTTGCAATTTGCAGATCAGTGTCAGGTTGTATATTGATTAACATACGATTCGCGACCTTAACAAATATGGCTTTACAGAATTATAATCATTAGAATTAGCAATACAACTCCTTCTGTTAGAATTCGCCTCAAGTGTCATAATTTCATGAAATAATTATAGTAGAACTTATTTTATGATTATGGTTTTATAATAAATATTTGATTCCGTGATTCATATTTAGATCAACATACAATATGATACTGACACGAACATTTAAAAAAAACGTAAGAAAATTTGAAATTTGTGGGCTACCCTGATGCTTTCGCCTTAAGGTAATGTTACTAACTGAAGAGATAGTTAATTGAGTTTCTGTCAAAAACAAACTAAAGTCTATTCAAATCTTGTTTCCAATTGATGTTATTTCTACTTCAATGAATTTCAACTTTATGCTAATTTAAATTAAGTTGATTTCAAAACGACTATTAATGTTGAAAAAGTAAAAATTAATAAAAAAGTTAACTGATAGAAAATACCTATGGTAGTAAATCCCCTCTGAACATTTGTGTGCTCAAAGTATAAAATAAATAAATAAATAAAAAATATTGAATTTTTACATCAAGCTATTTTTAATTTTAAAGTTATTTTTCCAAAAAGACTTATTTGTGAATGCAGCAATAGGCTAAGCAACTATCAGACTCGAAATTCGATAGAGACAGGTGACATCACCTGTCTCAGGTCAAAAACATTATAGACAAACCCATACTTACTTACAAATTATCAGTTAATCATGGACGAGAATTTGAGCACTAAGACGTCTAAAAAATTGTAGATATTGCATCTGACGCGACAATGCATAGTGTATAAGTCGCGTGACGCGACACCGGTTATTGTTATACCGTGAAGTTAAGTATTGTTCGTGTCGCGTCGCGCGACAAATCGCACTGGTCTGAAAACAGCTTAAAGAAGGTTATGTCTGACGCTGGGGAAGCACCTGCGTCCACCAAAGTAATGCGTGCCGAAGCATCGTATGGTTTGATCTCTAAAAAGATATCGTGCTAATGCGATGGTCACATTAGAAGCTTAATATTTTTAACGAATTGTCGGGTATAAATCCAAGATGGCTCGCACTTATTTCGACAGAGCGTCTACCTACGCAGTCCGGAAACAACAGTTAAAATGAACAACGTTAGTCCGACCACGTGCCACGCTAATTAGTGCGCTATAAGCATTTGATGATTTTGACCCGGACGATAAGTGCTACGCAGCCCGAACTATCGCGACGATAGCCAATAATGGTTGGTCACATCTGCGTGTATAGTAAACTGTGCGAAGCTTCGTCATGATAGACGTAAATGGGGCCCCAGTTTATGAATAATAGCAGCTAGTCATATAAAATAATAATATCAATAAAGTAAGTAAATTCTCAATAAATCAATTAGCACTTTCTGGAAGGCGACAATATAGAAGATAAATTAGCTTTAGTTAATCGTAATATTATCCTATATTAAGTACCTACTCCAACAAGTTTTCTTGGAACCTGAAACCAATTATTCCTGTACAATTTGCCTGAATTATATCTTCCTCGAACTATTACCTTCATAGCTTTTATCTTAATTTCAAACATTACATTTACCTTTGTCAACACATAATTTGCGGCAAAAGAAATATGTTGAAAACTATAATCGGACTGACCCTGTCTCTTGATGTTTAATACATCACTACTAACCAAACCTACCTCAAACCAGAAACAGTCGAAAAAATAGCGCATTTTTCATACAGTAAAATAGTTAATATAACTCATACGTATAGGCTTCAACGCAGGCTTCAAGTTAGGGTAGAAAATAAATCAAGGAAATAAGTTAGAATTTACCATTGTGTCATCATGGCGAGATTATTTGCTTACGGCCAGATTGCTAGATCAACCTGGGATTAGAAAGATTAACTAGGAAGGTAAGGATAGGTATAAGGGAAGATAACCTACTTAATTGATTGACACAGACATACGTATCATTTTACGCTAGTATTAGGTATGTAATTGTATAAGGCTCACCAAAATATATTTTTTATTCTGCTGCAAATGTATTTGACATCTGAATGCAAAGGCTGGTCCTTCGGTCCAGTAATAAGAAATGCATTAAAAAAAATACCAGCTTATTATTGTCCCCCTGCAGGGCACAGGCCGGGCCCCTTCTCATATAAAGAAGGCTACGTTAATATGTTTGTCATTATATAAAGTAACATCCACATATGTTTTTTGTCCGTACCGTTCCTTCGTTTCCCGTTATTTTTTTTTTTAATTTTGCTGCAGATGTTTTCCGACTCAATTCACCTATTTGACGTCTCATTGAGAAGGCCATCCGGTTCAGTAATTGAAAACCTAACAAAAAAAAAATACCAGCCTTATATTGTCCCACTGCAGGGCAAAGGCCTCTTCTCATACAGAGAAGGCACGAGCATCGATCATCATCACCCTTCTCAAGACGGGTTTTCGAGTTCAGAGTTATATATTAGCTATAGGTCCAAGTTTCCTCACGATGTTTTTCCTTCACCGATGCCAGTAAAATGCATTATTCATGTTAATAACTGATTTAATTCAATTCAGGCATCAATAATGATTGTATTTAATGATGATTCTTATAATCATCACTAGTTGCAGCCCTCGGCTGCACCCGCGTGAACCCAAAGCCTTTTTCTAAAATAAAAATAGCCTTAGTTACTCCTTATAATAGCAGCTATCTGCCAGTAAAACTCCCGTCAAAACCGATCCAGCCATTTCGGATATTAGCCGAAATAAACAGACAGCCAAAAAAAAAATATACCGTATATACTTTCATAAAGCATTTAGTAAAAGGCCGTTATTTTGACATTACAAACATACTCATCAATTTTATTTATTATAGATGTTGTTCTAGACGGCATGTTAAACCAAGTCACAGGTCCTTGGGCGGTTTTAAAACTTTGACACCAAGGTAGTCACTAAATACACGAAAAAAAAGAAGAAGAAGATGTATAGTAGAGTAATTAATATTCAAACACCATCGAAACGTTCGTATCTTTAAAAGCCAATTAAAAAAAAAAAAAATTTAATGAAACAATGAATGCACTCAAAATGTTGACCGCAAAAGACAGCACACATATTGCTTATACAGCGCTTAAGTACTATTGTTTTAGCTGCAAAACATACTTCCATTAGACCACAGTAAAATCAGGGCAAGTAAACATCCAAGAATACTAGAATAGCAGGAATTCCCTCCGATGCGAGTTCCATACAGTATTATTTAACGTTACGTAAACGTTTATGCACTCTGTTTGCAATGGTGTTTGTAGAAAAGTCCTTTTTAAAAGCTCTCAAGGTATCACACGAAGTCTAAACTTCACTTTCGAAGTCTCAAAGAGACTGCACTGTTTACGGAACAAGTTTTGGGGACGTGTATTTTAAATAACAAGACTTTGTGTTATTATTTTGTTTGCTGCCTTAAATTGAAGGAAAGCGATGTTGATGCAGTTAAGTTTTGAGAGCTCTGTTGTGTGTTCTGTCTTTCAGAATTTCGAGGTCTTATTTTTCTGTATACCATTATGTTCTTTAGGAATATGTGGAGAGTTTCAGTGGAATAATGCATTGTTTTGGTTTAGAAGGTATGATTCTAATTTAACGGAAGTTTTTAATCCGTTTAATTCCGTTTTCAACTTTACAATGCCATAATTATGTAACTTGGAAATTAGGATTCTCAAAGTAAACAAAAAGGCCTCAAAATCCAAACAATCAAAAATCTGTATCTTTAATTTTGTTTTCGACTGACAACACATTCTTACTAATTTTGTTTAAAAACAATTGAATTTTCTTTACAAAAACACTTTACCAGCTTGAACGTGTAATAAATAAATTACTAATCACATTAAACAGTTAAGCCCGCTCCTATTGACTGTTTGCCATTTTTTTTGTTTTTGTGATGTTATCTACAAAAAAACACAATACAAGACCAACGTACAGACCATTACACCCGTATTTATCTGAAGGAGTAGAAGTCATGTTGTTTAACCACATTTGAGAGATAACGAAGCCAACAGGGTTTTTTTTTAATGTCATTAGCAATTTGTGTAGAAGATATCTTGCTCCCTAATACATTGGCCATTGAGGTTAATCCACGTAGTAAGAACCAGCAACTGAAATTAATCCGGTGCGGGAAATGTGTTGTGGCAAAAATTTCAATCTGCTAATATTGGAACCACACTGTCAATTAAGATTACCAAAAATATCTTTAATAAGTGAGTGGAAACGCCGGGCCCCTCCCGGCGTTTCCACTCACTTATTAAAGATCTTTTCGCTGACGCTCTAAAAGGACATAATAGTGACCTTATTGGTGATGCCCTTCAGAAAGGACAGGTACGTATAGGGTTACCATATAACCGGCATTTACCGCATTTGACAGGCATTTTTCGGTTCCCTAATAAATGCACAGTTGAGTAAGGAAAGGAATCATCTGAATCGATTAAACCGTTGTTAGTAACCCAAGAAAACTTTAAAAATGTTTCGTGTAATGATTTTTATAATTTAGAAAAAAAAGAGCTTTTGAAAAAATGTCTTCGGATAAATATCACTCGGTGCAGTAAGTTTATTTTTTATAAATTAGTTTAGTGGTTGTAAATTGTTCATACTTGCATTTTGAATAAATGTCAGTATTTAAAACTATCTGTTGCGTATTATTTATTATAGAGACATAGTTTTTTTACGATAGACAGACATTTTTCTGAATATTCTGGCATTTTGTACATCCTCCCATAAATAGATAATCCTCGCAGAAATGTCTTCATCATTTTCTAATTATCCCTGTTTTCGCAAAATCCCGTGGGTTTTCACGAAAACTCGAATTATCAAATCATCCTACGACATTTATGTATCGTTGACATTATTTGTGCAACAAAATCTCCAATCGAAAATTGTTGATCCCAAAAGCAAACAGTTTACGATTCGAACCGTTTTTTACCACATTTCCTTCAATGTTTATTTGCGTAACGTTCCCGGTAAACGTTAACAAACATTCTAAAAAGGTTTTTTTTCGAAACACGGATGTTTTTCAATCTGAGTAACTTTTTTCCACTTCACGTTGTGCAGCTGAATACCAATATTTTACATGTAGCGGCTGCCTATCTGAACCTCCACAACACAGTAACTGGGTAATACGATATGCCTTGGTAAGACTGGTTGTCAGACTTTTGGGCTTCTGACTACCCGTAACGACTGTCAAAGATCTACGAATGACAGCCGGGACCAACGGCTTCGTGCTTTCCGAGGAACGGAGGTGTATTAATATATAATGAATGGTCACCCATCTACGATCCCACCGCGATAAGCATAGCTTAACCTTCGATTGGCCCATGCGGCTGTTATCATTTAGCCACGAGCCCCTCGGAAATACTAATGTTTTAAATACGTACAAAATTGAATTTGTTCAGCATTATTTCGTAAACTAATTTTTCATTCGATTGATAGGATGCAGTTTAGTTTCAAATAGAATACAACAGTACTAGATACTAAAGTAGAATAATTAATGACCTACACACTATCTGGTATTTGAAACATTTGAACTGAGCTGAAAATGTCATGCAAACAAATTAATGTTGCATACGGAATTAAATAAAAGCGTTATTGTTCGTTTGTTAAGAGATAAATAATAATTATTGCGATAATATTTAATGACTGCATCTAATTACTGTTTTTTCTAGCTTGCAAATTGGAAGGATGGATAAGAATGATTCAAGCCTACCGCAGACAGGCGTGACGCGACTCTAGTTGAACAATTAATATGAAATCTTCATGGAAATTATTTTCATTCTTCTCTCATTTCTTCAAAAAATGCGGGCTAGCCGGAAAAGAAAGACTCCTAAATTTTTTCTTTCATAGTCAAAGTCAAATAATTTATACGCACATATTAGGCAGTTTTGAATGTTTACAAAAAAAATTAATTGATTCTATTCACCCCTTCCAAAAGGTAGTTTTCGTATGGAGAAGAATGGGCAAGAAACTCCACCGTTACTCTTTTAAATTGTTTTACAATATTTTGTTTAGATTAATTATATATATGAAGACGATGCACCTAGAATAAAATTACAATACCACAACAGGTAAAAAGAATTAAAAATGAAGCAATGAAAGATATTGTCGATCACATAATGACAGAAACACCATGTCATGGTGTTCACATATTTACAAACATTGTAGAAGTATATGACATTCCTAAAATTTTATAATTTTGTGTATCTCCAGTAGGCCAAGTCTACTAATTTACAAACGTCACAATGGTCTCTCGATGGTGAGTTTTTGACAGATTTTGTATGGCAAATCTGTCAAAAACTCACCATCGAGGGACCATTGTGACGTTTGTAAATTAGTAGTCTTGGCCCCCTGATTGGTTGGTCCGTACATTAACAAGTATTAAGCCCAGTTTGTGATATTGCTAGCCTAGGCTTAAAGACCAAATACGTCATTGTGACGTGGTCTCAAGTGTAATATATCTCGACTTGATAACATTTTGGAGCTTTGCAGCTCGGAGAGCAAAAGGCGTCTGTTAGGTATAAACAGTTTAATGTAGATGAGGACCGTGTTATTGTTAATTTTGTAACGTTAGTGCCAGATTTTTTGTGTTTCGTATAATAGGATTAATCGGCTCTCTAGAATAATGTTATTTTATTATCATAATTATAATTTTTTCAAAACTGTAAATAAAAATCCGGATTAGTTTAGGCGTATACAACAGGTACAAGAACCCTGTCCGATTTGTGAGGGTGTTGTTTTTTTCAATGGGGAATATTACCGGGTTAGTAGTACCTACATGGGGCACGGGCGGTTGCCGCGGTCGTTTAGCGGGTGTCTTACCAGTCACATCTTATGACTTCTGTTGAAAATTTGTTAATTTTTTATGGATTTGGGGTAATTATTTTTGTACTAAGAATATGAATTAGCTGTTTTATTTTCAATAATAATAAGATGTTTTATTACTTTTTAACCAACTTCCAAAAAAGATACTAAAAAAAAGTCAAAAATAAGTTTAATTTCGGAAGTCGGTGGCAATTAAACGTAAATTCAAAATCAAAGACTCCGACTTCCGAAATTAAAGTTATTTTTGACTTTGTAGTGTCTTTTTTGGAAGTCGGTTGTTTTTTTTGGTAATCTTGTTGCAGTAGGTACCTATGTGCCCCTTTCGGATCGAACAGGATTTTTTTATATTGTGTATGTTGCATGCGTATTTATGGATTCGTCAATAATTTTTTTGGCAATTTAATTTAAGTTCGGTAAAGTAGACACTTTTCAAAATTAAACCTAAGCATTAAGAAACCTTTCAATACCACAAGCTCGTAAAAATTATTCAAAAGTTGAGATCCGTCTCAAAAGACCAGAAACTGAAACACTAAATCTCAACCAAAACTTCTGAAACAGAACTAGAATATTCCTTAGCAATAAACTCTCAGAATTCGGCCGTCTGGACATGCTACATCGCGTGTCATCAGACCTCAGCCCGATAGTGTCGTCGGGTAATAATATATCGTAATCCTCAAATCACAACGGCACCGCTATTCGCTGCAGCCCCCCATTTGTTACTGGCGACATTATCATTGTCCGCCACTGACCTCATATTCGGACGTCATTTGTCAGCCCGTATAGCCGGCCGTTGACTATTCCACATGTACTTATGAATGGACATACGGATGTGGCGTGTGGGATGCCTGTTGGCAGCTTGAGATTAGAATCTAGGTTGTTGTGTTAACGGTTTCACATAAACTTGAACTGAATCCAATTTGTGATTAGGTATATCAAGACTACAATAGAGTTCCTAGAGGCGAATTATTGATTAACTATGAGCTATAAAGCTTATTGTAAGTACCTACTTAAGGTCATCGCTCATTATAGCAGGACGGCTCCGACACGGCAAATAACTTATCAATCAAGTTAGGACTTTAAGTCAAATGCTTTAAATTCTGTTTTACGATGGTTATACAAAATAGTGGACGGCTCGCCGGCAGTGAGTGGCCCGCGACCGTCACACGGCGCGCCGACGACAGCACGCTTCAAGTGAGGAGCCCGCTAAGCGGGCGCCTGGCCGTCCGCGCGTTGACGCCTAGTAGTCCGCACGGTGACGCCTCGCCGGCGGCGCGGTGACACCTCGCTTGTGAATGAACAACAAGCTTTCACCTCACCGGTGGCGTGCCGTCAGCGAGCGGTCGCCTTGCTGACGGCGCGTTGGCGACTAGCGATCGCCTTGCTTACGGCGCGTTGGAACTAGCCGTCGCCTTGCTTACGGCGCGTTGACGACTAGATATTTCGAGGCGGTGCTGGGGCGTTACTGTGCTGGAGCGGTGCTGTTATAATGGGCGATGATTATATTAAAATAACAGCCACATTTTTATAAAACTTCCTCGTCTCCTGATCCACCGCGTCGCGTTGAATCGCTGGCCCGCGCTGTTACTTCGTTTTCGCCTACCGTTCTGTCTGTTTTTATTTTCTCTAGCTCGGCTCCTAAGAGTCATAGCGTAATATTTAGTAGCTTATAACTTTCCTCAAGATTTGGGCTACCAAATGCAAAAAAAAGCCGACTGGTAGTTCCAGAATTATCGCGTTTAAACAAAATAACAAACGGTTCAGCTTTATTTTATTAGTATAGATTTAATCTTAGGAATAATAATTGTTCTATTGTCATTCAGCTAAATTACCCGCTATAAATAAGACTCAATAATGTTCAAAACTATTTATACTTTTCAAAACTATTTATACTATTTTTACTTCTTCAGTAAAAGCAGAATGGTATTTTTATCTTTGGCACTACAAATAATATTATTCGTAGCTTTGGCATTTACAAGAGTTCTCAAACAAATGATCAAACAAATATTTATTTAATTCTAATTCAACATAATATTTGCTTAAATCTAAAGGATTTCGACTGTAGGTGGTAAAATAAAAGCTTTTGTAAACTTATCGGTGAGATTTCAATCAAGAGTTAAGTAATTTTAAATATCACCTACTTTTCCCAAGGTTAAGATTTTGAATAAGATATTCAAAACTTTAACCTTAGAAAAAGTAGACCTGAAATTGAAATTAAACTTTGAATCTTTCCTAGAAATTCTTGACGTTATTGCTTTGTGTATTTCGTTAGTCCGCAGATTATCTTATTTTAGTTTGATTGCGGAGAAATCTACTTTAAGTTTTAACGAAGTATTCTGTTTGCTGATAAATTATTTTATTAAGGTATTTTTGTTTTACATAATTGGAGAGATTTACACGCGGGCTTTTTGATCTAACAAAAAACACTATTTAGTTTCTAAGTATATATTTAGATTTATTTACAAAAAACAGTAAATAGTGGCCACTCGAGAATTGTCAATACCCTCAATTTCTAATTAATCGAAACACTTTCCAGAACGCTTTCCACCACGTCTGTGTGTCAAAAACTGTGTTTGATATGCCCCTACAATACATAAACACATTTATCACACGATGAAACACAGTTATGGATGTGGAAACGCGAGCCAATACAATTATTGGCTTGCTGTTCTAGTGTCAATAGGTGGTGAATGCCAGCTATACATTAACATATTGATGTAGTTTCGATAATAGGTTTATATGTCACTAGCTGCGCCCCGCGGTTTCACCCGCATAAGTCTCAATCCCGTGAGAATATCAGGATAAAAAGTATCCTATGTCCTAATCCAAGTCATGGTCTATCCATGTTCTAAATCACATCCAAATCCGTTAAGCCGTTTTAGCGTGAAAGCGTAGCAAATAAACAAACAAACTTACTTTTGCATTTCTAATATTAAGTTAGGATAATTAGGATTGAGCAGTGGTGGCCCAGTGGTAACGGCCCCGACTTACGAGTTGTAGGTCGTGGGTTCGAACCTAAGCAGGCGCTTTACGTTGTGTAAATAATTTCATCACCACTGCTCTCAAAATGGTGAAGGAAAACATCGTGAGGAAACCGGCATGTCTTAGAACCAAAAAATTCTAAGACATGTGACATCTACCAACCCGCACTGGGCCCGCGTGGTAGATTACGGCCTACTCCCTCTCACAGAGAAGAGGCCTGTGTCCCAGCAGTGGGAACATTAATAGGCTGATTATGTATGATAGTCTATTTTAGTTTAATTGTTTTAATATCTGGCGTGGCAACAATTTATTTATCTTTCTTCTATTAAATAATAGCTTCACTAAACAAAAACAGAGGATGTTACTAGAATTGTTTATATTGTAAGACAAATTGTTGGTGTTATGAGTTTCGTACAATAGGAACAAAGGAAATTTCTATTCATTTATAAAGTTTACTTTAATTAATGAATAGAAATTTCCAAAAACATGGATACCGAAACTCGTTCCGATAATAAACAAACTTTACCATAAATATGGACACTGAGTATTTTGAAATAATTTTGATCGGAACTACCTGGGAATAACCTGTGTTTATATTATGATAACCGTAACGATTTTGAAATACAATTTAGAAAATTATTTCAAAATACTCAGTGTCCATATTTATGGTAAAGTTTGTTTATTATCGGAACGAGTTTCGGTATCCATGTTTTTGGAAATTTCTATTCATTAATTAAAGTAAACTTTATAAATGAATAGAAATTTCCTTTGTTCCTATTGTACGAAACTCATAACACCAACAATTTGTCTTACAATATAAACAATTCTAGTAACATCCTCTGTTTTTGTTTAGTGAAGCTATTATTTAATAGAAGAAAGATAAATAAATTGTTGCCACGCCAGATATTAAAACAATTAAACTAAAATAGACTATCATACATAATCAGCCTATTAATGTTCCCACTGCTGGGACACAGGCCTCTTCTCTGTGAGAGGGAGTAGGCCGTAATCTACCACGCGGGCCCAGTGCGGGTTGGAAGCGCAAGCGCTACTGCTGAGTATGAGATGATGGGTTCAATTCCCGGGTCGGGCAAAGTGTTATTGGGTTTTTTTATATGGAATTTCTCAGTAGCAGCCCGGAGTCTGGGTTTGTGCCCGGTTGAAGGTAATAGGCTCGCTCCCTGTTACATGGAACTTAAACATAACTGGCGAAATATGCATAAACTATAGGTATGTCTCTGCCTAGCCCTACGGGGAATACAGGCATGATGTTATGTTGTGTTATATAACACCTTTTGCACGACTCTTAATGCGAAGCATTAAGCAGCAAAAATTTTTTTTGCCCCATTTCTGTAACTGTTTTTATTGTTACACTCCTGCTAGTACACAGAACCTACTTAATTTATATACCATTGTATAGATGATTAAATGGAGATTAATACTGCACTTTTTAACAATTGATTTAATGCAGCAGAAATGGGAAAAGCATCAAAACAGTTGAAAAAAAATTCCTGTCCGTCAATTTATGAACCCTGAAAACATTGTAGCTTGCGATAAAATCAATTAATTGAGTCAATTTTTTTTTTATACATTCGTTTCAGCCGTAGAAGGAACCCTATTGAAAATGGCTCTTTTATTCAAAGTAGTTTAATTATAATTAATAAAAATACTAACTAAAATATAATATCTTTATCTAAATATTTCCAACCTTTCTCTTGATGTTGCCTAGCAACCGCCAAGTAAATATCTTTGTCAGTCTTTGACATTACGACTTCATGACAAGAGATAAATTGTTCATTTTTGTTAAAAACTATGTTTTGAATTTCTTTTTCGTTTATGAATGAGTGTTATGTATGAGGCGTGCACTTTTGGATTTTCCAAACTATTTTTTTTTTCTAAAATAAAAGTAGCTTAACCTGTTCGACCGCACTTTTGAGGGTATGTTACTCCATATAACTTCAGCTATCTGCCAGTGCAAATCCCGTCAAAATCGGTTGAGCCGTTTTGGAGATTAGCCGGAACAAACAGGCAGACAGACAACAATTTTAAAAATCGTTTTTTTTATATGTACTGTATACCTGCTTTCGAGAGAACAGTGGTGATCCAGTGGTATCGGCCCCGACTTACGAGTTGTAGGTCATGGGTTCGAACCCAAGCAGGCGCTTTACTTGGTGTAAATAATTTCATCACCACTGCTCTCAAAACGGTGTAGGAAAACATCGTGTGGGAAAACATCGTTATAAATTTATTAGAAGCTAAGTTAAAAAGAATATATAATATTTTCAATCACTTATAAAGTAACTATTTGAGTATAACTAATAACATTGTATGTATTTTATAGATGTATATAGATAAACAAACTTTTATTAGCAGTATTTATCATCATTATCGTTAATTTATTATCAATATTGTCCATTGCTAAACAATTATAGCTACAATGAACGGTGTAAGGGGAAATTGCTTCTATTTCATTCTGCAATTTACTAAAGTTAGTTACCCTTTGCCAACTATCATGGCATTATGTAAGATGACAAGTTTCGTTATTTTACTTTTATAAATTTAATTTATTTTAATCTTTATTTCAGACATACGTATACGAGAATACAGTCCATATTTTTTACAAAGAAAAGCATCAGTAAGGGTTGTTAGTAGTACACAAAAATACAAATAAAAGGTGTTAGTAATTGTTTAGTAAACAAAACAAGTTACACAATTATTACTAGACTACCTACTTTATATTTCTTTGCAGGTGTACACCTGCCCAATAAAAGGACTGTCGATCTTGCACGCATAAAGTAAATGAAGAAACGTAATTGTTACGGGAACAAAAAAATATTTTTCTTTTAATAAAAGATTTCTTTTTACCTGAATTAAATTCTTTTCTCTTAGCTTCATGCAAAAACGTGATATTAAAAATTCCTTCTTCTACCTACAAAAATAATAATATCGCGCAAAATTAAAAATTACGTTTACTAGAATCCATAAAGTGTCACAAAAATGTGCGGAACCTTTTTAAGAAAGTTAAGCGTCTCGCATTTAGAAAAGATAACTTAAGTCTTAAAAGTGTATTATTTCTTGGCGTTCAAGCACCTACGTTCAGTTTCCGGGCCATTAGGTGAATTTTTTTTTTTTTTTTTAACTAGGGCATCTCGTAGCTGGCCTCTGAGGCCATGACTACTTAACCGGACATTCCTGCGGCTGCCTTAAGCTCCTAAAAACTTAAAGCCTCCAGCCAGGGGCATAAACTAAAGCTAATTACAAACTAGGCGAACGCTCGCTAAGGGCACCCCCTGTGGGGTACGAACCTCGGCTTAGGGCGTTCGCTAACGGGAGGACAGCAAGAGGGACAGGCTGGATCAAATTTAAATCATTATTATTAATCGGGGAATTTAAAGCTACAGGCTCAGCAACAACGCGGGCTGGCGCATCGTTATCGAGCAAGGGACGGGGGGGAGTATCATTTACTCGGGTGGGACGCGATCGCGGACCTCTACGGTGAGGTCGGAAAGTGTGTCGGTTTGTGCGTGTTTTAACTGTACTGGTCTCCCTACTGCTCTCCTGGAGGAGAGTTGTGGGATCGTCTGGATCTAAAAGAATCTGCCTAGGGCGGCGGTTCGAGCTAATCTGACTGGGGACATAACTAGCCGCCTCGACAACCAGAGGGTTGCGGTGAGTGACGGCCCTATCAAAGTAACGCTTGGAGTTGCGTTTGAGAAACTGATGAATAGTAGGGAGTCTAAGATCGAGATGGAGATTGATATTCCTGACATACCATGGGGCCCCGGTGGCCTTGCGGAGGAATCGATTTTGGAGGGTTTGCAACCGATGGATATGATGGGATTTCGCGTGTGCAAAGACGGCTCCCGCATAGGTCATGATAGGGCGGATACACGCCGTATAAGTGCGCAATTTGCACTTGAGCGACATTTTACTCTTTCCATTGAGGATGGAATGGAGTCTACCTAAAGCGAACGAGGCTCGCGAACGCGCCTGCTTAATATGCTCTCCGAATGAGAGATGCTGATCTAGAACGACACCTAAATATTTGGCTCGCTTCTCCCAAGGGATAGGCTTGCCGAACATGGTGATTGGACGGGGGAGTGGAGTTTTCCACCTTGAGCGCTTTCTCACAAAGAGAACCGCTTGGCTTTTATCAGGGTTAACCTCTATCCGCCACTTTCTAAACCAAGCGCCGAGCTTGTCGACTTCGGTCTGGAGAGTGCGGCGTATCGAGTCAGTGCCTGCTCCCTTGTAGTAGATGGCCGTATCGTCTGCGAACAGAGCCAACTGCGCCTTTCTACTCTTTGGGATATCGCTGGTGAATAGGGTGAATATGAGGGGAGAGATCACGGAGCCCTGAGGGACTCCGGCGCGAATTGAACGGGGGGAGGAGAGAGCTCCTTCGATTCGATAGCGGAAGGTGCGGTTCGACAAAAAGTCCCGTAGGATGAGCACGAGACGATCCGGCACACCGAGTTTGTAAAGCTTATACAATAAGCCGTTGTGCCAGACTTTGTCGAACGCTTTCGCAATATCGAAAAATACCCCGCCGGTCATCAAACTGCGTTGGAAGCCAGCGCTTATGTGTTCGACAATCCGGTGGGCCTGGTGCACGCTAGAGTGCTGCGATCTAAACCCAAACTGTTCGTTGGGGATGAGGCCCTTGGACTCGGCATAGTCTCTGAGGCGCTTATAAATAAGCCTCTCATAGATTTTTGCCATGACCTTGAGCAAACTAATGGGACGGTAACTAGAGGGGTCGGTTTTTGGCTTGCCAGGCTTGGGGATACCTATAACTATGGCCTCTTTCCACGCTTGTGGGAAGATATTATTACTAAGGGCAGCATTGAAGATGGTGCACAATAGCAGTATCAGGTGAGTGGGAAAAAGTTGGACCACCCTATTGGTGATTCCATCTGAACCGGGGGCTTTACGAATTTTTAGACCTTGGATGATGTCCTTTACCTCGTCTGGGGTGACGGGGGGTAAGGGGGACTGGAAGCCGACCCCAAGATAGTTGGGAAAAAGGCTAGGAAGATGGATGGATGATGTCCTTTACCTCGTCTGGGGTGACGGGGGGTAAGGGGTCATCCGGGTCTTCAACGGGAGGGAGAGAGGCTCGACGTTCGACTTCCGCGTCAACCTCTAAGAGGTGAGCTTGGTCTACTGGTTGCAAGCTGGGAGAGCATTGAGCCTCGAGGCTGTCTGCTAGGCATTCTGCCTTATCGATGTCCTCAAACGCGATGGACCTATCAGGACGAATTAACGGGGGCATAGTGACTGAGTCCCGGGACTTGAGTTTCCTCTGGAGTTCCCAGAAGGCTAGATGAGTTGGCTCGAGATCGCTAAGCATCTTTCCCCAGTTCGCGTCCCTCAGCTCCGCTATGCGTGTCTTTACAGATCTCTGTAAATAGCGCATATGGGCTTTGTTAGCGTCGCAGGGAAAATTGCTGTAGGCACGAATGGCCGCGTTCTTCTCAGTCAACAGATCGCGTACATCGTCAGGCAAGCTCCAGCGTGGGTCTTCCCCCACTGGAACTTCCCTAGAGCAATCGCTCAGGACTGATTGTACGTGATCCGTGAGTGAGTCGATCGCGGCCGTTGTGTCAGCGACTGAGTCAAACTTATCGGGAATGGAATCTAACTGGGGGGACGTGTTAGATTTCAGCAGAGTGCTTACTTTCTTCCAGTCCGTAACCTTTTTAGTGATCGCGGGTTGATTGGGGTCAGCGAGACCTATGCGGGGGGCGAATTTGACGACTACTGGGCGGTGGTCCGAGTCGAGCTCGTTTACCGCTTCGATCGATTCTAACCTAAGGTTGACGTTCTTAAGGAGCGCCACATCTAAGATATCGGGGGTATTGCCTACTATATGCGGATAGTGGGTAGGATTCATCGGGGCGATGACGTCAAAAGTCATAGAGTTAGAGAGGTCGAACAATTGTCGTCCTCTGGTATTAGTCACGGTACTATTCCAGGCCGCATGCTTGGAGTTGAGATCCCCTGCTATGATCACAGAGTCGCTCAAACCTAATAAGATGGTGAGGTCGTTCGCGAGGGATACGGTTCCATCGGTTGCCGCGTAGGGAGGAAGGTAAGTCGAAACTAGCGTGATCGGTTGATGACCGGTCATGCCTAGTTGACAGATAGAGACTTCTAATCGCGAGAGAGTAGGAGGATCTAACGGGATACAATATAGTTCCTTTTTATAATAAATGAGAGTGCCACCTCTATGGCACCGCGTCCTGTCATTGCGAACTATCCGATAGTTGGCAATTGACGGGGTGCGGTGATGGGGTTTGAGGAAAGTCTCTTGGACCAGGAGAATGTCAATTTGATGGTCACGGAGGAACGCCGTGATCTCATCGCGTTGACCCTGGATGCCATTGGCGTTAAAGTAACCTAACTTGAGGGATCGGGGTTTAATTCTAGCTATGACGGCGTTATACATGATGGAGTTGGGGAGGGGCGGTCATAGTGTGGGTCAGAGCTTGCGTAATCTCGGGATACGCTTGATAAATAGCCTGAATCATATGATGATTCCCGGAGGCTTGGGCGGCTAGGATCTCGTTAGCCATTTGGGTAGCTCGGGGGGAAAGGAAAGCTAAGTATGTGGAGCTAATCACATTGTAGACTTGATTTTGACTAATAGGACGCGTTGCTTGAGGAGCAGGGGCGGATCTGACATTGTTAGGGGGTGCGGGAGCGCGGGTACGAGGGTCCATCAGGGGGGGTATTGCCTTGGCCTGAGTCTGAGGCTGAGACTGTTGAGTCTGAGGCTGAGACTGAGGCTGAGGCTGTGACTGGAAGGGGGGTTGTTGCGCCTTGAATTGGGATTTATGGGGCGCCAGGCTTGGGAAGGCCTGTTGGTGATGGAGGTAATTCCAAGGAGAGGGCCTCTGAGGCGCCAATCGTTGGGGCATCTGTGCTGAAGGCATACGATGATAGGTTGAGGGGGCTTCCCTCTTCTGGCGAGCGTCGAAACGGTTCGCCAGTTTGGGAGAGGTCGATTTAGGGGCTTTCGGGCAGCCGCGGTAGTTAGCCGGGTGGCCTACTTGCCCGCAAAGGACACAGCTAGGAGGATCGGGACATTTGGTGTGGTCTTTGGGACGCGGACAGTCGGAGGTGCCATGCTCACCCAGGCACTTGACGCACCTGGGTTTCGCATTGCAGTTCCGCTGAGAGTGCCCATAGAGCTGGCACTGATGGCATTGACCTATCGCTCCGCTCTTCCACGGTTTCTCGATGAGGAAACCAGTGAGAGAGCAGAGTGTCCTAACTTGGAAGATAGGGTGATGCCCTTCTACCGGACTACAAACTACGAGTATCATATCGTATGCGTCACCGTGTTTACCACGGTGCATACGATGTACCTCATCTACGGGGATTTTTTGGGCTAAGAAATCGGCTTTAATATCGGAGGGGGAAATCTCCTTGGGGATACGCTTAATAACTACGCGGATCTGACGTTCCTCTGGCAGAGCGAAAGTGTGGTATGACACCTTTCGATCTGTCAGAAGCCTAGTTAGGTTCCTAAAGTCCGTCGACGTGGGGACTTGTACCTTAATACCCTGTTGGGTGCTACGGGCGTTGGTGTAAGCGATCTTTTGATCGCAACACCATTTGGAAACATCCGTCCACTTTCCCTTGTCCTGAATGAACACGGGAGGGGGAGTGGGGACTTTCTTAGTACCGGGGGTAGGTGGGGTGGGGGCAACCTGCGCGGAGGTTGACGCTATCGGGCGGGGGGCGGGGGAGGGGGAAGCTACCGTAGCGCAACTCGCGGCGGGACTAACACTAACGGGGAGCGGGCTGTAGGGTGAGTCATCGAACGCGACTACCTTACTAGCTTGCGCGGAAGACTGTTTCTTGCTCTTCCTTTTCCTCCCTTTACCTTCGACTTGGGTGAAGCCTTCGTCGTCGGAACGGGAGGAAGAGGAAGCGGAAGCACTGCCTTCTAGGTCAGAATGAGAATACGGAGAGACGGGGCGCTTTGAGGAAGCTTTTATCGGTTCACTAGTGTCCATAGACACTAGCGGGCTAAAGGGATTTTCCAGCTCGATGACTGGAAGGGAGGACTCTAATGCATCGGTGAAGTCACCGACGCTGTCAGAGGGACTTGAAAGAAGAATTCGCTTTAAAGCGGCGAATTTCGCTCCCCATTTCGCTGCAAGCGGGGGTTCTTCGTCTAAGACGGACTGAAAAAATTCACAGAACGCCGTGAGGCGGCGGTCTGCCATATCGAACTAACTAATATGGGCAAAGGTACCTATTTTTCCCTATGCCTAACTCCCCGGGGGAAAACCGGGGATGTGTGAAACCCTCCCTGTCGGGTGTAGACAGGGAGGTTGAGTGCCTAATGGTGAGCCCTAAGCTTGCTTTTGCCCGTTGCCTGTCTTATTGTGCAACGGGGTCCTACCAGTCTAGATCGAAGGGTGTAGACACACCCAACCGTTCTAGGTGAGTAGCTGTGGAAGGAAAACTGTCATCCAGTGCCGACTAGGAGATCCCCCAAGGCCGAACACTGGGACCCGTCCAATTAATTGCCTCTACCCTGAAGGGGCTTCGGCGGGTGTGTTGGGTCAACACCCCCCTCGGCTTCGTTGGCACCGTAAGGTTTCAACCGAGGACCACGAAACTGTGGATTTTCCCTGAAGGGGGATGAAAAAAAACGCGACGGGGGACGTTTTACGACAGAATCGTTAAAAGAAATAGACGTTAATTGTGTCTTGAAAAAGACAAACAATTAACGGTCGACGATAGTCAAAGACTATAGCAGGCACGGTGTCTCAGGAACACTTGAGCCGCAATCGGGGAACTCGTACACACAGCAGGCGCAGCGAGCAGCGTGACCGTCCGCGTCGGGTGCCGAGCGCAGAGTGAGATTAGGTGAATAACTTCATAAACGATTTTGCATTGAAAGTTCAATAGTGGAAGTAGCGTAGGGAGCACGTAAGATCTGCTTAACCAATCAACGACTTTTAATGAATTTATGCGTTTCTTACATTGTTTTGTTTTCTTGTGTAATCTAATGAGTTTTTTATGTAGATTTTTTGTCAGTTGTTTTCAGATGAATCTGATAATAGATGAAATAAGGAAGTTGCAGGACGAAGTTTCAGGGATCTTATTTGTTGTATATCAAGCTGGATGACGGATGTAGTTAAGATTGCAAAGGCGATATTATACCAAGACGGAACAAAGTTGTAAAATGGACGGGAAAGGAGGGAAGGCCATAGCTGGACACTTTTATAGTTTTCATAATCAAAAGCTTTCAAAAGGACGAATGCGTAGGTACTTGAACTAGCATTCTCGTGCTTAAAAGTATTTCATGCACTTACTAAATATCACATATTTTTTCAAGGATTAAATTACAATTAATAGAAAATTATTCAAAAAACAAAAAACCCGACTGCAAAAACACGTAACTGAAAAGAGAAAAACAAGCATTATAATCTATAGAATTTTGGTATCGCAGGCCCGACAAACAAAAGTTACACCATATTTCCGGTTATGTTTACATATCTCAGGACCCTGGGGTCCCGGTCCTTTGGAAGGCGTACGAGGGGCCGAAGCCAACTCGCAGAGGCCCCTTAGACAATTTTAAATGGAATGAGGCACCAACCGACGATTATCCCTGTATGCACTATGCAAGTGCACCCAAGGACAATCCCCGGTTGGTGCAGGACTATTGCTTAAATGAAAACAAAAATGATTGGGCTATGGGTTTGAGTGGCTATAGTGGATTGGTTATTTAGAAATATGGAAGATCTATGTCCCCTGCCTGATCAATGTTATGGTATACACGGATAAAATGGCAGGGGGTAACTTGCACACTCAATAATGGGCCCCCGATAACGGTCGCTAGCACAAAGTGTCGAAGCGACAAGGGGGCAACATGTCCTGAGGTGCTTATGAGGAGTGGAGCGGTATTCCACGGCTATCAGGACAATCCCGGAAGTACGGTCAAGATCCCTACCAGCATCTTACTTTCCGGTTATTATTGTTATTCTCTTTATTTCATTTATATACATATAATTTACATTTTTAAATATTTTTATAAAAACAAAATAATACAAAAACATTTAAAAATATAAAAATAGTAGCCCACCGGTATCGGGAACAGGGTCCAAGCTACCGGCGGTCAGGGCTCCAGAGAGAGGAACCTCCTGACAATGCGAGCCGTGTCCAGGAGTACCGCTTTCTGAATCAAGCTCTTGACCCAGCTGCCTAACGAGAGCTATATTATTGTTATAATTATTATTGTCCCCGCCTGCGATACCAAAATTCTATAGATTATAATGCTTGTTTTTCTCTTTTCAGTTACGTGTTTTTGCAGTCGGGTTTTTTGTTTTTTGAATAATTTTCTTTATTTCAAGTTTTTTAGTTTTATTAATATATCTTAATTTGGAATTGACTCATTAGCAGCTTTTATTTGATACCAATATTGTTGTAATTTATTTAAAAAAAACCTTCCCCTCCCTTTTTTTTTTATTTGCAGATGCAATACATAAATATTATATAGCCTATGTCACTTCTACGATTAAGACGAATCTAACGACATCTCATATGTTAAAATCCATCAAGTCGTTTAGGCTACAGAGCGTGCCAAAGAAATAGACATACATACATACATACATACTCTCGAATAAAAAACATTACCCTCCTTCTGGGGCAGTCGGGTAATAATAATAAATAATTTATTAAAAGCTGGTCAAATATATTATAAAAATTCAATAGATCGTTTTTTGTTGTTCATAAACTTTGATAAACATTGAATCAAGTCGTCTCACTACTTTCGCCGCTGTCTACCCCGACAGCGCACGGCGCGGCGACCTCCTTCAGGCCTCCAGTGAGTGACGATCTTTGCCCATCAAAGAGTAACATGACTTACATCCAATCTTGTATTAAACCTATCACATACAGACGACCATAGATCAAACTCCCGATGGGTTGTAACTTTAAAAGCCAGTCTACGAATTCAATAATTTTAAACTATCGATAAAGTTAGCCGTTACAGCTGTTAAAGAAAGTTAAATTGGAACGAAACCAATCTCAAGGGGTGAAGTGGGTCAGAGTGACCTAAGAGAATATATCGCTTTTATCACCCAACATTGGTTAGTGAAATTAATTATTGAAATATTCAAGTGTTCTCAAATTTAATTTAAGTAATTTAGAACGTTATGTTGGTAATGAAGACGATCGTTAACAGTTATTGCGTAGCTAAAATGTTGAGATTCAATATTCAATAGATAGGTAGGTGTTAAGTTTAAATTATACTTGAATATAAATGTCGTAGCATCAGGATTTATTCCATTAGATACAGACATCATGTGGGCAGAAGATGAGTTTCGTGCACGGCGTTTATTAAAAATCACAAAATGAACTCTATAATCACCAGTTAAAATTAACACAATAAACTAAGACAACGAAACGAATCGAGTACAGTTCCCCGACGTCTTGACTCCGATGCGATCACACACTGAATTTACTCCTTGCCATGGGTTTAAAACATCACGATTCTGTAGAAGCGCGCTTTAGGGTTGGGCCACACCTGCCGAACGTTCCGCGGCGGAACGTTCGGTTGAATACGCTCCTAATGTTTTTCAAGTTACCTATGATACATCAGCCGAACGTTACGTCCATAGAAATATGACGCGACGGAGCGTTCCGCCGTGGAACGTTCGGCAGGTGTGGCCCGACCCATAAGTGTGGGTAGATCACGTGATGTCGCCAGTGGCGCGCTTGCCATTCGTTTCATGTCCGTACTAATGACCGGATCCGACATATAACTATAGTGTAACTAGAGCAGTGGTGGCCCAGTGGTAACGGTCTTGATTTCGCTGCGTCGACTGTGTGTTACTTTCTGTAAATAATTCATCACCACTGCTCTCAAAACGGTGAAGGAAAACATCGTGAGGAAACCGGCATGTCTTAGAACCAAAAATTCGAAGACATGTGACATTTACCAACCCGCACTGGGCCCGCATGGTAGATTACGGCCCACTCCCTCTCACAGAGAGGAGGCCTGTGTCCCAGTAGTGGGAACATTATTAGGCTGATTATGTATGTATGAATTATACTAATCAATTTTAAATGCCTTCTTTTCCTATTTTGACATACATAATTTACTATTCATTTCCTCCACTAACCAAACAGCTGCCAAAGTAAACAAATATAATCTACAGTCAAGTACTAAATAATTAATTGTACACAGTCATGTCATCAGCTTGCCCCATTGTTGAAAGATTAATTGATTACCAGTCGGAGTACTGCGTTATGCAATCACTGAACTCCAACAATCGAAATAAATACTTTCCTCCAACAATTTATTTTGTAAAAGTAACTGAATGAATGGATGCCAAAAAATCGCACAGAATTGTATTGTTACAGTACTGGATTGCTGTAATTTCGTGGTGAAGCTTCAACTGTTAAATTTTCAATAGAGGATCAAAAATATAGTAGTATACGAAAATCAATTGTTTGCACCAACACATAAATTTTTGAATAGTCATCCATTTGAATAAGGAACAAAACATTTTGTATGGCGCCATTATGAAATAATTTTCCAATACATTCTCCGATTATTCTGTTTTGTAAAAATGTCACATGACAACAAATGTATTGATTGTATTGTGATTTATTTATTTTCCATTGCCCTTACAGAGTGCATGTTTGAAACTTTAACATTATTCCAGCCTCTGTAAAACATGTTTGCAATAAACAGGTTTGATTTGATTTGTTTTTATTGTTACATTTCAACGTAATAAAAGAAACAAAAAACAATTCAAATTAAGTTTACATCAGACTGAAATGTCGTCAACCTAGTTTTATAAAACTCGACACACAGACGCACTTTAGAGAACTTTACTGAAATACGAACCTCGCAAACGAATTATAGCCCCAAAGGACCGTTTCCATTTTCAACAAATTGTTCTATACATCATGAATGTTAGTTATTATTCCAAGAAGGTAAGGTTAAAAAAATCTGTCACTGCTGGAGCAGGCACGTAGTGATCTTCAGATGTCGTTTATCAAGCTTACTCATCAGCATTGGTCTTACAGTATCAAGTCATCTTTCTAGCTGGTGACACGTTTGGCTTCCATGGTCCTTTCATATCGTTAGGAGGCGATGAAAAATTGCATGCGAATTTATCTTGTTTGTGACATTCTTTGGGAGTAATAGACTAGGTTTCACTTAGGTCTTGTGATCTTGTTATGTCATAGCTGATTGATAACGTTATCTTCTTCATCTAAGAAAGAAGAAAAAAGTCATTGTTATCTTTTGAGATTCATTGAGAGTGTCATAAAAGTACTAACGTATACAGGCGAGGTAGGTTAAGGTGACGATAACCGACATTTTATTGAAGATCACGTCTAAACGAGAAGTGTGAATGATTTGGAAAAACTATATGTTAAGTAAGAGCATTTTCTTAATAACTTATTATATGAAAATATAAGATTATGTTTATATTACATAGATAAATTAATTTGTAAAGTTATGTCTAACGCGGATAAAAAACTGAGAATCACGCAAAATCAATCAAGCGTATTTTTCTGAAACCTTCACCATTTTAAAAATATTTTAATTATTAATCTTTAAGTATAAAATATTATTTAAATATATTTTGTTTTATGTTTTGTTTTATATTTAGACGAATTATTCATTTATTATAATTAATAATGCGTCTAATTTGGGACAGCGTTCCTTGATGGGCGAGTTCTATTACTGGCTGGACATACGACGCGTCGCGTGAGCTCAGTACAAAACACACAAACTAACCACTCCAGGTCACTGCGAAATATAATCTAGATATTAAATCACAACAACATAATATATAGTAAGAGTTCACAAAAAAAAAAAAGAAAAGTTGATTTGTAATTGTTTGTTGTTGTATTTTTGTTGTTGGTCAGCTAGCTGGGTGTCAAATGGCTTAACCTGAAGAATTTCCTATTGAAGAAATGCCCATTAAAAACAGTGTGCAACCGTTTTTGTTAGCGCGGGGAGCAATTACAGAGTGGACTGTATTTTAGGCAATGGTTTCTTGCCGTGCTTGTTAATAAATAGATTAGGAGAATAGTCCGTTGCGGTGGAGTTCGTGGGTGCGAGTGATCATCGGACTGAGCCAGCCGTCGCTACCGCACCGTACCTTAGCTAGCTGATAACGCGTAGAGCATGCTCTGTCTGCGCGTGCTGACTGCGTGCAAGGCCTTGTGTTGGGTTCCTTCCTAACAGTTTTCAATAACCAAAACTGTTATGTATAATATTACTCTACAATATTCAGCCTCAGCCAACTAGCGTCTTCTCAGCTGTTGCGATGGACTTCCAGTCTAGCTAAATGTAGTTGAATATCAAAATTCAACACGAACCGGTTACTATCCTACCTAAGCAACCCAATTTTAGAGAAATTCTAAATCAATATACAGTTAAGTCACCGTATTAACCTACATAAAAGCTACCTAAGAGTTAACTGATCGATACCTTCTATAACACGTCATCACCTTTTTAGGGTTCCGTTGTCAACAAGGAGCACTTATAGTTTCACCATGTCCGTTTGTCTGTCTGTCCGCGGCCTAGCTCAGAGACTGTTTGTACTACTCGTAGAAAGCTGTAATTTGGTTTGGGTATACTTAATCACGCCGATAAAGAGGTAAAATAAGATAAAGGAAAATGAGCTTTTTAGGGTACACAGCTAGCAGTTGGAATGTATGGGAGAACATTTTTTTATTTTTTTTACCTTCTACTGGGAAGCTCTTGGCCTGCATCTCACCTGATGGTAAGTGATGATCAGGCCGAAGGTGGAAGCGAACTTCACCCGGAATCCTCAACCACAGAGGAACTGGCTATCTTATCTCTAACTGCCGAAACACAACGATGCTGTTAACATTGTTGTTATGGCGACAGACTTAGGTAAGATGGTGGTAGCTAGCCAGGCGGAGTTAGAAAAAGCCCTACCACCAACCAAACCGAGCAGAAAATTTTGCTCCCACTGGGAATCGAACCCGGGACCTCTGGGTCTGAGACCGGTGGCTTAACCGCTAGCTAACTACGAAACCCTTCGTTGTGTGTGGTCCGACACGCACTTGGCCGGTTTTTCATTACAAACGAGCAATTATAACTTCTCATGGTATGGTTTAAAACTTCATCGGTTTTCTCCGCTTTCTTACAAAAAGCTGCTCAACTTACGGCTCAAGTTAGTACAAAGTTATTTAATCTCTCAACACGTAAGCAACGTAATTCTAAACTTCCAGAACGGTTTAATGAATAAGAAATATTAAAGTAGGTATTTCTATCACGAAAATCTAAATAAGCGAACTAAGCGCAAACACTGGCAACACCTAAGCAAACATGGGGAGATTAATTGCAAATTCTCTGTGTATTCATAGCTGTGAGAAATAAGTAGCAGACTGTATAGTACGAAGAGAAAGGATCTTGGATTATGAAAATTACAAGATAGGCATGTTCTTGTTCATTTTGAAATTCTTGGAATGAAAATACTTTATTTATTTATTTTTGTACGGGAAAACAAATAGTTGTATATTAAAAATAAACAATAATGACAACAATAAACTTAACAAATACACTACCTAATACATTTTTCACAGATTACAACTTAAATATTTAAAAACTAATGGCAAATATAACTGTAGTCAGGGCAAAATTAATTATATGAACAAAAGAAACTAAAAATAACAAAACAAAATTCTTGTTTGTGTATCTATACTTACGGGTCTTATAAAAACATTAACTGTAACTATGCGTCCACACAATTTTGTTAAAAAATTGTGTTTCACGTACTAAATCATTGCGGAAATTACACGTATTTCCACAAACTTAATACTTTTAAAGTTGTAATACTATTGTCAAGAAATAAAACGTGTTATTTCTTTTTGTCAAGTCTACATTCCAAAGTTTAAGCAGATAACAGCCCAGACGTTTCATTTCCTGCCTTTCATATTCTAAGCGCAAGAACAGAGAAAAGCAAATGGAAGTAGATACAGTAATGTTTACTTTGAGAACAGAGTTCAAGATACATAACACCCATACATGTAGGTGTTCATTACTTACAGCTAAAATATTTCAAGACACGAACCTTTAATATGTATGAAGAATTTCGAATGGTGGAAGCGCCAAAATCATATGTTCTTATTTAGGCTATAAAAGTACGTGACAGCTTTTATTTATAACTAGCTGCGTCGCGCGGTTTCACCCGCGTAAAGTAGTTTTGCTTTTAATCCCAATGTTCCCGTAGGTTTATCGGAATAAAAAGTAGCCTATTTTACGCACAGTAGCCTTAGCTATCTTCTTATGAAAGTCTCGTCAAAATCGGTCCAGCCGTTTCGGAGATTAGCCGGAACAAACAGACAGACAAAAAAAAAGTGTTTTTGTTGTATGGATCGTTTATACTTTCATATGCATTTACTAAAAGCTGTTATTTTGATATTACAAACAGACACTTCAATTTCATTTATTTGTATGTATAGATGATTGGTAACGACTATCGACACTTGTGATATTGATTGCATTTTATGGTTTTTGGTCCTTGTTTTCTCAAGTTCTATGTGTCATGTCAGATGGGATTTTTATGTTGATTTTAATGTGAAAATGAACTGTCAAAGGCTGTGATCATAAGATCGTTATAAGGTAATTTAAGGAAGGGTGCAATTGTGCGATTTTTTTATTTCTATCGAGGACGTCTACGGCTGGGAACTTAAATGTATGAATATACGTGCACGTTATAACGATATCAAAATCATTTTCATATTATTTCTTTTATGAGGAGCGTTTTGCACTTTCATCATCATCATCATTTCAGAAGAAAGACGTCCACTGCTGGACACAGGCCTCCCCAAGCACCGCCACTACGACCGGTTCTGTGTTACCCGTATCCAGCGGATTCCTGCGGCCTTCACAAGGTCATCGGTCCACCTTGTGGGAGGCCTTCCAACACTTCGTCTTCTGATAAGAGGTTGCACTTTGGAGTAGAGTAATGCTAGCAATTCCTATCCACTTTATTTTATATAATTGAATAGTCTGATGCTATTAAAATGCTTAGTAAAGACGGGGAGTGAGTGCTCAAAGGACGGCGGCACGCGTCAAAGGCAGAGGCAACAGGAGACGGCCGCGCCGCCAACACGTCTACGGCTGCCGTCAACGAGTATCGACGATGGCTGCAGTTGCCTCTGTGTATATAAAGCACTAACACTCCAATTTGATCATGATCGAATAAGTGAAACTATTGCGATACTTAAGTCCAAAACAAAGTTCCAAAATCCATTAAAAACAAGTGTTAGTATAAGGAATTTGGAGAGGGGGGGGGGGCTTGTAGCTAAGTAATAACAGCCGCACGGGTCGATCCTTCAGGTCAAGCTACGTTTACCGCGGCACTTTACATACCAAAACCCCTCCGTGCTTCGGAAAGGCTCTCATTCGTAGATCTTTGACAGTCGTTACGGGTAGTCAGAAACCCGAAACTTTGACAAATAGTCTTACCAAGGGGTATCGTGTTACTCAGTAACTGGGTTGCGGAGGTAAGATAGGCAGTCGCTCTATGTAAAATACTGGTATTCAGCTGTATCCGGTTAGACTGGAAGCCGACCCCAACATATTTGGGAAAAGGTTAGGCAAATAATGACCTTAAAAGAATTCAGTTCTCATACTCAGGAGTCGCGTTCTCTTTTATCATACATACCTTGATAACACAAAATACTTGACACGCCTCGTTTCCCGAAAGGATTGGGCAGAGGTTTATATATACTACACCCACTTTTCGCCAGTAATGTTTAAGTCCCATGCAATAGGGGCGAGCCTATTACCAGAACATAATCATAATCAGCCTATTAATGTTCCCACCAATGGGACACAGGCCTCCTCTCTGTGAGAGGGAGTGGGCCGTAATCCACCACGCGGGCCCAGTGCTGGTACGGTGGATGTCACATGTCTTCGAATTTTTGGTTCTAGGACATGTTGGTTTCCTCACGATGTCACCGTTCCTGATCCTCCACCGTTTTGTGAGCAGTGGTGATGAAATTATTTTACACTAAGTAAAGCGCCTGCCTGGGTTCGACCAAGACCTACAACTTCTAAGTCGGGGCCGTTACCACTGGGCCACCACTGCTCACCATATATATTACCATAAACCGGGTACAAATCCAGACTCCGGGCTGCTACTGAGCAATTCCAGATGGAAAAACCCAATAATACTTTGCCCAACTCGGGAATCGTACCCAGGACCACATGCGTAGCAGTAGCGCTTGCAATACCTCTCAGGCCGCGCGACGCGATTTTGCGACACCCGTCAAGCCGCGCGACACGATCGCGGCGCGTCAGAGATAAGAGCTCGCTAATATAAACAAAAACTGAGAGCTTTTTGTTAAGTAAATAGTCTTATCGTTAATGGTTTTGGGTTCCTGATTAGACAAAGGATTTTTTATAATACTTAGAATTTTTGTAAGCGAACGCTAGTATTGGTAATTAAACATTCTTATAAGATTCTTATAAGAAATTCCGTTGTTCATTGTTTTGATTATTTATAATAAAACTACTGGTTCGATTCACATGAAACTTCGCAGGATACATTATGAATACATATACTATCGGTCAAAACCATTATTTACGGACAATAATAATAAATAAAAACACATATAAATAAAAAAGTTCAATAAATCGTTAACCGTATCATTACGTAACATTATTTAGTTGACAAAAAAATATTGAACTCTTTTTCTTTCTGTATTATGCATTTTTATTATTTATTAGTTATTCAAGAATATAAAATAAATGACTTACCAGCGATTACACACACAAAACTCAAAATTCCACATCAACACGTTTTTTCACTACCGAGTTTGTTTACATTTTTTGATGGGTCCGTAATAGGTAATTACGATGTTATTTTGTGCAAATTTTATCTATATACGATGACGACACTACTTAATTATTGAAATAACACCATTTCCCGTCGATTTACACTTAAAAAACAATAGAAAACAAATAAATAGAACGCGGAGTGCAGCGCGCTGAACGCATGCGCAGACGCCATTTTGCCGTGCCAAAAATGTCCAATTTTTACTTTTTTCTAGAATTGTTTCTGCATATTTTGACGTTATGGTCGATTTATTCGACAGGTATATTATCCTACCATAAATCAAAACCAACCACAGACCATATCAGCCCGTATATTACATATAAATAGAGCTGCAATCTGCATGAACGTACTGTGTTCCCGGGGACGCAACGAGGCTTGACGGTATTGGGAGTTTTCGTGCGCCTGGGGACGACCTCCGGACCGACCGGTAAAAACAAACGGCTCCAATATCAGTACTAAATAGGTGAGAGTCAAAATGGCGGGTGTACCATAGCGAATTAAATTATACCAATTACCAAACAAAGTACCTAAAACCAATGATATTTAAACTATAGATACGTTACCCGCACTCTGTAGTGGCAAGATGAATGCAAGGCATTTACCGGACTTCGATTTAGTCGCGTACCAACCAGTGCCGCGGCTGCACGTGATATTAAAATAACTTGTGTGGATAATTTCCTACAAATAACAAAAAAAAATGCCGTCCTGTGTGTATAGGAAATGTAAAAATTATACTGCAACTGTGAAAGATAAAAAAGTATCATTTCATGCGTAAGTATCAAGAAAAATGACTTTTATTTTATATTTTTCGATACCTTCTAATGGCGGCTGGCGCCTGAAGTAAGTCACGTGCCGTTAGGGGAAGATGGGGTACTTTGCATCAGTGTGATAGTGTATGTTTGAAGGAATTTGAAAACAGTGAGCTTTTTTCAGTTACATTTCGTGATTGTCTGGCAGTTTTAGTGCTCCTTTAAACGGCAACCGTTATATACACGTTTTAATCATCAAGCCCCGTAGGTTGACATTTACGCGCGCTTTACGTCACATATGACATTTTTCAGAATGTTTCGGTGTTACCTGCCATTTTTTGGGAATTTTACTTCTAATTGACGAAAATATCCATCAGGCCATAAAGAGGAAAAGCCTACAGACGATATTAGTCATTATTTAGCAGTAAAAAATAGTGATTTAAGCCGCGTGAAACTGTTGTGGCCATACGGCCACGGTGGGGATTTAAGGGCGGCGATTTTTTATGGCCATTTGGCTACGGTGGTACTTGAGCGGTCTTATGATGGTACTGTGTAAAATGTCTAAATAAATTAGAAGAAATTTAATTGTAATTTAATTGCGATTGTTGTACTTTCTATTTAAAATTTTTAATTATTCACATTTTTTTAATAATGATTTTTATGTTTATAATAGTACATTTTGTTTTAATAATTAAGTAACAGTAATTACTCTTACGAAATCTGCATTCATATTTAGATCGAAAATAATATTATTTTACCCGTAAATCTTCTACCTGTATCAACAAGAGAAAATAGAGTGTCCATTTATTCCCCACATGCCTCCTTTTGTACACGTTCGGCCAATGAGCATGCACCTTAGAGTGACAACGTAATGAAAGAAATATATTTATCTCTCTCTAACAACAGGAATTCCGTAGATGACATTTAATTTTCTTTCCCTTTGTTCGTCTAAGTACCTATCTAGCTACCGATAGTATTTACGCAGTTTTCGAGTGCCGTGATGTTCATGACGCGTCTATTTATAATACGTCATTGCCTAAAACATACTATTTTGTACCTAGCTCTAAAAAATCTGTACTTCCTTCAGAACGAAATTATTTCGAAATTATCCGCCATATTGACATCAAGATGGCGGGTGTTCTATAATATTTTATTATGTAACCATTACTCATAAAATGTAATTAGGATTAACAGATAGGCAGTCGCTCCATGTAAAATACTGGTATTCAGCTACATCCGGTTAGACTGGAAGCCGACCCCAATATAAATGTATTTTTTTTTTTTTACTCACAACGGGGAAGCTCTTGGCCTGTATCTCACCGTGTATTTGGGAAAAGGCTTGGCAGATGATGATGACTCATAAAATGTAATTACACAAAAAAAATGTACAGACGCCAGCACATCAAGTAACTACAATCTGTCTTTCTTGAATAGATTTTCAACTTTATCGCAAAATCATAAGGTTCAATTTTGATTGGGAAAATTTGACAGATTGGAGTTGGTTGATGTGCTGGCGTCTGTACCTAAAAATTACCTCAAGTAAATAGAAACACACACTTGATCAGTGGGATAGTGTAGCTATTAAAAACAATTTAATAACACCTTATAATGAATACCAGGATCAAATGTTTCAAACATTTACCTTCTTCGTCATCATTTATGTACAAATGAACAAAGTCCCGAATGTAGACCGACGGCAAAGTGTCAAAGTAACTTCTAATTATTTTGGTTCAAACTGCTTGACAAAGGACTTCCTAGAAGACCTCGTTGTTAACAAATAATGCTGGTTTATATTCAGTAATTTACAAGCTAAGAGTATCTAAGAGACAAGCCTTGATTTTGTTTTTTGACAATGACAGTTCAACCAATAATTCTACTAAAGTGTTCTACACGGTCGTCAACCGCATTCCGATAGAGGTGACCTTGGTGGTTCACAACGTGTAGATGATGGTTTACGAACAAACGTTGAAACAGCTTGGCCGGTCGCCAACCAAGGTCACCTCTGTCGGGGACACGGTTGGCAACCGTGTAGCAGGCAGTTAAATCTGCACTCTTTTTTCACTACTTACATAAGTACTGTTGCTTTATATAAAAAATAAATAAATTGTTTTATTTCAGGCAAAATACCCATACCCAAAAAAAATGTATAAATAAATAAAAACATTACAAACTATCTAAATAATACACATAAAAAAAAATCTCATTAAAAATTATTAATTAAAGCTTTAGCAGACACAGATGAGCTAGGTTGTGTCATTTCCGTGTTGTTTACTTAAAAATTACACATTCACATCCACTTTCCATTCTTTCTTCGCTCTATACAACTATACCTTGTCTGTTTTATACTCTCAGATTGAAACTATGCCCAATTTCCCCCCACATCGATCCTCGGTCCTTGGGGTCGCTAATAATCTATTCAATTATCTTCACAGAATAGACTGCGCGTATGTTTGTTTGTGTATTTGTGTGTGTGTGTGTGCCAATGGGATCCGTTTCTAGGATAATGCTCAGGAATGACAAAAGCGATCCACTATTAGGTTAAATTTATTGGAACGTAGTTGAGTTAATTCCATTAGGGTTAGTTTGGTCCTTTTCGTTTTTTATGTTATGATTTCGGTCGAAATTTTTATTGCGCGATTTTTTAGGGATCCGTACTTCCAAATGAAAAAACGGAAATCTAATAGGATCACTCGTGTGTCTGTCTGGCTGGCTGGTTGGTTGACTGACTGGCTGACTGTCTGTATGTGCGTCTGTCACAGCCACTTTGCTCAGAATCTACTGGACCAATTTAGTTGAAATTTGGTACACATAATTATTATGAATTTCTGTGACCCAAACACGGACGTGTAACGTAAATAAATGATGGGGTCACTATAGGGGGGAAAATTGGAAAAATAATAATTGGAAACTGTACCGTGTGACATATCAAATGGAAAGGCTTGTTGTGAGGATTTCAAATATTTAAGACAATAGATGAATATTGACGATTGGGGGCATCTGATCGCCGAAACTATTAATCCTAATTTTTTTTTTGCACGACTCTTAATGCGAAGCATTAGAGTGTGCTCTACGATCGAAAAAAATTTTTTGCCCCATTTCTGTAACTGTTTTTATTGTTACACTCCTGCTAGTACACAGAACCTACTTAATTTATATACCATTGTATAGATAATTAAATGGAGATTAATACTGTTGATTTTATTTTTAACAATTGATTTTATGCAGCAGAAATGGAAAAAGCATCAAAATAGTTGAAAAAAAATTCCTGTCCGTCAATTTATGAACCCTGAAAACATTGTAGCTTGCGATAAAATCAATTAATCGAGTCAATTTTTTTTTTGTACATTCGTTTCAACCGTAGAAGGAACCCTATTGAAAATGGCTCTTTTATTCAAAGTAGTTTAATTATAATTAATAAAATACTAACTAAAATATAATATCTTTATCTAAATATTTCCAACCGTTGTCCGTAAGTTGCCTAGCAACCGCCAAGTAAATATCTTTGTCAGTCTTTGACATTACGACTTCATGAAAAGTGATAAATAGTTCATTTTTGTTAAAAACTATATGTTTTGAATTTCTTTTTCGTTTATGAATGAGTGTTATGTATGAGGCATGCCCTTTTGGATTTTCCAAACTATTTTTTAATACTTAGATGTTTTTTTAGGGTCCATATTGGCTCACCTAAAGTTCTTTACCCGAAATTGTTCTTCCTAATGATTTGTAATCCGAATGATCACTCTTCCTAAAATTTTTCATCCTAAAGTTTTCATTCATACTATTTGTAGTGCTACCGGCGATGTTCATAACACTCATGTTTCCGAAAATTGTAATTAATAATATCATTAATGTAAATATATTTAAACTCCTACTGTTTTTTATCATAAAACGCTTTTATCCTACTGAGAAAACATACCTAATCATGAACCAGATGATTTGAAGGAAAAGGTTTGTTTTTAAACTATTTCTTGTGATTACAAAACAACTGTTCACATTTTTACATTTAGCCATTTTATTTTTGGTTATTGTTGTTACATATTTATTACTTTAACTATATCTGAGACAGATAATTATGTCTAAAAACCAACTGTTTAGAATGATTAAAGGTCGTTTCACAGATTTTTGTCATAAATGAACGAAATTCAGGTCAAAGTGTCGTCTTTGGGGCACTATGAAAAAAATACTTAGAAAAATTTCGCGACCGATTTCGAGGTAGCGCTCGCCGGCCGCTGCCGCGGCACCGCTCGCTTCGCTCGCTCGGCTCGCGCGTAGTTGGTCACAGTTCTAACCTAACCTAACCTAACCTAATCCTAATCTAAACAAAAAAGATATGACTTTGAATAATAGTGTAAAAGATGGTATGTTGAGAAAATATAGGAAAACAAATAAAAGTATAATAGATGTTTATTGCTACTGACATTATGAAGTTGAATGCTTCGGAATTATAACATTAGAGACAGAGTAGTTAGGAATTGTGATTGTTAGGATGAAAAATGTTAGGAAGAACATTTTCGGATTTCCAATTATCGGAGTTGAAAATTTAGGTGAACTTTGGCGCACCCGTTTTTTTACTCATATATTACAAGAAAACCTATGAGTAGTCAATGGTCTTAAAATAACATGGTGAATCTCTAAATATTGTGCGTATAAACTTACATTTGGAGTTGGAGGGAGAACATGTTTTTCAACTACAATGTTAAGTTTGTTCTTGGGATTAATTCATACCAACTACGGAACCCTTCATTCTGCGTGATCCGACACGCACTTAGCCGGTTTTTCCCATAGATTGAGGTAATTAGATTGGTCCGATAAACAATATTGTATCTATTGAGATTGTTGCAAATCTAAGGATATTCTAAAAAGTAAAACCTATTTCTCTTGACATAAAATTAAAAGGTATTAGTTCTTTAGATATTGCAATTCTAGTTATTTCTCATCTTAAAACATTTTCCCAGCCAGCAAAGCATTCGCAAAAAGCTCGGCCATTTCAATTCAAGACCGCCATTAACGTCTTCAACCAACTAATCCTTTCCATTGTATTTTCATTCCGCCAACCAAAAAGGTTTTAGAGAATTATTATTATAAATTTATTCTCCTCATCTACATAATATCTCAGGCTAGGAACACACCTGCGAACTGTGACGTGTCTAGCATGAATTTATTTAGCGCATTAGCGCTGCTACGGTGTGACATGTGTGAACACGGGTGCACTTTGCATTTGAATGTTCAAAATGAGCAGTATTAATCATCGTGGAATCCTGCCTTTATGACCTTCGTTTGATCTTCGTAAGTGAATAGAACATTCGAGAGGAATACGTGATTTTGGTTAAGCAAGAGCAGTGTCTGAATGTTTTACCGACGTCTGCTGCTTTATGATCGTCTAAATAAATAAAAGCAGAGGTGAGAAAATAAAGAATTTAAAGAACGTGGGCGAATAAAGAACAAATAAGATTATAGGATACAGTCTGTGGTTTTATTTTTATTAATTTTTTATTACAGAATCGGCCTTCTCTTGACCCCGATCTCGCCAGTTGGAAAGCGATGGATCGAGCTCTTTGATGGAACGAGCGTGCCCAAAAGACACATGTTCACTCTTGCTTTGAAAGCAGACGGGCTATATGTGGAAGGGAAATTTAAATAAAGAACACTATTGACCAGATCCAAGGTTTTTCTTTTTTCATATTTCTTTATATTTTTAAAGAAGCAACTTCTTGTAAAACAAAACGAAGAACAAACAAAATACTAATTTCTACACAAAAGTTAACTTAGAACTAATAACGTTCCTAACAATATTACAACCTGCACTAAGCTTACTTACACACGCAAGTACCTATATAAATACTTACATTGCACAAACTACTTAGAATACTTTAAGCTCTCTTTGGTTCGTAGACAAAACTTTCAAAGTCTTTGAAGCGAGATCGAGTGTGCACACAGTTTTCCCAAAAGATTTCAAAGATGAACTTTGAAAGAGAGAACAAAATTGTAAGTTTGTTTCTTTTAAAGCAGAATAGAACGTTTATTTTAGAGTGAAGGTAGGAAATGAGTTTGTTTTCTGATAGTGGGCTTACGTGATTTCGATACTTACTTCAACTAACTTGGAAAAAGTAATCAAATTGAAACCCTCTTTTGTGAATTTACACGTGTTTTTTGTTTCAATATTAGCACTATTTACACAAATAGGTAACGTCGATACAACAAATAAATAAAAAACACACAATGACGGGTTCCGTAGTTACATAACATACATAATCAGCCTATAATGTCCCCACTGCTGGGACAGGGCCTCCTCTCGGTGAGAGGGAGTGGGCCGTAATCTACCACGCGGGCCCAGTGCTGGTTGGTAGATGTCACATGTCTTCGAATTTTTGGTTCTAGGACATGCCGGTTTCCTTACGATGTTTTCCTTCACCGTTTTGAGAGCAGTGGTGATGAAATAATTTATACGAAGTAAAGCGCCCGTCTGGAAACCATTGGGCCACCATTGCTCCCTGTTCCGTAGTTCGTTCCGTATTCCCGTGCACTGTTCCGTAGTTGGGATAAGTTTATCCCAAAAACAAACTTAATATTGTAGGTGAAAAATATGTTCTCCCATACATCGATATGCGTCACGGTTAATTCTCTAACTGCAAATGCAATCACAAAAACAAAAAAAAATTGGGTGATAAAACTACAAATGAACGATTTTCGGACATTTTTCGTTACATGTCCTGTGACTCCTGTGAGTCCTTGCTTCCTGCCAACTTTGATGATTCTATGTCAACTGGAAGTACCCTGTAGGTTTTGATTTATTTGCGAGTATCGAAATATGACGCATAAATTCCGTATTTTTTTTTATTACGTCGATTTAGATTCTAAATCGAAGATTCTAAATAGAAGCTTGATTTTTTTTAGTTCTTCAAAGGACCATAGATGTGGATCTGTGGTGCCTTGGAGAACTAAAACAATTACAACGCATAAAACAATTAAAAAATATACCTAGGTATTTAATATTAATTTCAACTTGATACGTCCACGCGTTCCTAAGAAAAAGGGTCTTGACAGACTGACAGACAGACGGACGGACAACGAAGTGATCCTATATGGGTTCTGTTTTTTTCTTTGAGGTACGGAACCGTTAAAACAGTAATTTATATTTGAAACTGTAAAGTTTTGAGAATTCGTCGAAACAAGAATTCTCTTGACAACCAGCACTTATAGGTATTCGTTTTTGACTGACGCCCATGCACCAAGGACGAAAAAAAACCTCATATTATCGCAGTGAGCTCGCAGTTGAGAGCTCGAATTGCATTTTAAACAGTGCAACCTGCTCTTGTTTCCATGTTAAACATAATTAAATTACCTCGGAACAAACCAACTATCTGTTTAACGAGCTCGCAAATTGATGCTAAATTGTTTTTGTATGTTTGTGGAACTCTACCGACATAACTGGACAGGATTTAAGTGACTATTACGATTAAATTAATTAGAGAATACAAATGCTAACTAATATTATAAATTCGAAAGTGAGTTTGTTTGTTACTCTTTCACGCTAAAACGGCTGAACAGATTTGGATTTGGATCGCGAACAAAGTTGCGGGCAACAGCTAGTTATTCTAATAAATAAACTACACACATCAAAAAAAGTTTGTGATCACTAGCAAACAATGATATATTTTTAAAATTTAACTCTATCAAGAAAAAGTGTTGACATTATATCTTTTTTTAAATAGACATAATTATACTGCCTGAGAGTAGTGGTGGCCCAGTGGTATCGGCCCCGACTTACGAGTTATAGGTCGTGGGTTCAAACCCAAACAGGCGCTTTACTTTGTGTAAATAATTTCATCACCACTGCTCTCAAAACGGTGAAGGAAAACATCGCAAGGGAACCAAAAATTCGAAGACTTGTGACATCTACCAACCCGCACTGGGCCCGCGTGGTAGATTACGGCCCACTCCTCTCACAGAGAGGAGGCCTGTGTCCCAGCAGTGGAAACATTAATAGGCTGATTATGTATGTTATGTAAACACTGCCTGAAAGAATCTAAAAAGAAGAAGAAATTATAATAAAGTCTATCGTAACAAAAATGATTTTGAGTTTTCAAACTGATCGCAAACTTTTTTTGATACTACTACATTATTGAGGGGTTCGTGGGTGAATAATAACAGCCGTACGGGTAGATCGAAAGTTAAGTTACGACGCGGTTGGTTCTTGGATGGGGTGACCATCCATTCCATATCGCTTGGGAAAACACGTTAAGCCGTTGGTCCCGGCTGTCATTTATCGATCTTTGACAGTCGTTACGGGTAGTCAGAAGCCCAAAAACTCTGACAAACAGTTTTACCTAGGGTACTGGGTCCCTTTAGTAAGAGTGGTTGTTGGGCCCAGTGGGGTTGCTACCCAGTACCTGGGTTGTGGTGTGATAGGCATTCACTTCATATCATAATCATAATCAGCCTATTAATGTTCCCACTGCTGGGACACAAGCCTCCTCTATGTGAGAAGGAATGGGTAGTAATTCACCACGCGGGCCCGGTGCGGGTTGGTAGATATCACATGTCTTCGAATTTTTGGTTCTAAGACATGCCGGTTTCCTCACGATGTTTTCCTTCACCGTTTTTAGAGCAGTGGTGATGAAATTATTTACACAAAGTAAAGCGTCTGCTTGGGTTCGAACCCACAACCTACAATTCGTAAGTCAGGGCTTTTACCACTGGGCCACCACTGCTCTTATAATAATACTGGTCACTTCATATAAAATACTGGTATGCAGCTGAATCCGGTTAGACTGAAAGCCAACCACATTTGGGAAAAGGCGAGGCAGATGGTGATGAAGACACATTCATAATGCTTCACGAATTTACTTCACTCAGCGAGATTGCAAATGTAAAAAAAAATCTGTAAGATAGGTATATATTCAAAATAACAAACTCTGAGATACTGGCCAAACTAGCTTTCATAAATCACTATAGACGACCGACTCGGGGTTCGTCAATCGACAAGTGAAAGATAGCCCGCATTAAACAAGCAAATTACACCCCAACTTGTCCGTATAAGTAGCAATACATCTCCATATTTCACAGTCTAACATAATAGCGTTGATGATCAAACGCCAAAACGCTTATGTAATAGAGGAAGCAGTCCATTTCAGACCCCTATATGTATACTGTGGCAAAAACCAAACGTAGGTATATGGATGGCTCACTCGTCATTAATCATATCTGCAGATCGTAACCGAGACCGCCGTATACCAGATATAACCGGATATATCCAGAATACCGCTTAACAATATGGTGTCCTATTTTTCGTGTAATAAAATTGGAATAATGGCAAATAAAAGGTTCGGTTGTTATTTTTGATGGGGTTAACAGCCAATTGTGTCAATGGCGGCTTTAAAGCCGATTTTGGTAAAAAAAATGGTCTAATATTGTTTTTTTAAGCGGAGGTTACATCGTATAACGTTGTTTTTATAGCCACGTGATTTTATCTTTTTCTCTATAAATTCTATGATCAAAATGTTACATGTCATTATTTATTCAGGTCTGCATTTATTTTGAAAGCCAAACATATTGCAACATTAAGATTAACATTGTTAAAAAGAAATATCTTTGGAAAGTTGTTATTTTCTTTAACAAGCTAGAAGCTGCGTTGCAGAATAATCCTTAATCTTTTGTGGTCCTAACGCGACATGTTATATATGGGACACTATGTATAATGTCCTACTTTCATACATTGCCACCATTTTGTAGTTTAAAACGTGGTGCTTAAAATAAATGGAGGTTCCTGCAATTAGTTTTCATTATACGTTTAAAGGATAGCGCATACACGAGATGCATAGAACAATAGTATCCAGTTACCTGAATATATTATTTGAATATCAATAAAACTTAATATTATAATGGCAACTTTTGCTGATAGAAAGACTTTAACTAAAATCTGTTTGTAGAACTAACAATAACAGTACGCCTTAGGGCCTATTTATTAATATTCAGGTAATTATGGTTTGACAGCTTTTGTATAGAAAAAAACGTCAAACCGCCATATTTATTCTTCAGTTAAAAGATAACGGATGATTGAAAAGTTTGCCCTTACTCAACATTTTGCAAAATAAAATGCACTGACAAACCGAAGCACCCTTCTTAATAAAAAATAAGCCTTTCATATGCGAACTACGAAAAAAGGGTCGAAAAAATATTGAAAACGACAAGATAAAAATAGCGGCAATAAATCTCGATAATAAAGCAAGCGACGCACTAAATAACTACAAATCAAAACGTGTGTGACAACCACAAAATAGTACAGAAAGTCGCCTCCATACAGAAAGAAAGAAAGAAAGAAAAATCGTTTATTTGCGGTAAACATGACGCAAAGAAACAACACAAAACAAAAACAAAAAGTTGGGGGAAAATATGAGCGCAAACGACCATCGCTGAACATAATGCTGCGACCCTATGCGAGACAGAGGCCGAACGGTTTGGTTGAAAATGCATGCACATATAGAAACGCTTCACGTACAGCAGTGCAAGCGCACTCATGACGACTGACATTCGTCCGAGATTGCCGAGATTGCCGTACATCCAACTCTATGTGAGCATCTATCGTCGTCGTCGTAATGTACGCCTGTCTTTCGTCGTTGTATGGAGTGGGCCTTCTGTACCTATCATTTTGCGGCACAACCATATCTTTGGCCATAACACACAAATAACGTGTCGCCATCTACCGGATCACATGCGCATTCCGATCACGTGCGAATCATCACTTACGTGTTTGTAAGGGCGCGTTGTACCTATTTGTGAGGAATTTCGCAATTTTCGAGTGACTTTTTGAGAAAACTTTTTGAAGAAAATTTGTGTCTTGTGTCTGTGTCGTGTGGTGGATAGCATACATTAATATACAATGTGGAGACAACAATGCGACAATAAATGAAAACACTGGCAATACTAATGCATGAGAGTATTCATCCAACAAAAAATCCTAGCATCGAAATTTAAAAAGTAATTTTTTCAAACAAACTAAATAGTAGCGATGGGCTGACTATGGGTTTTGCCAATCTTTGACTAGCTATAGTGACTAAAATAATGGACATAATATTTGATTGAATTTTCGTATGCAGACTTCGAACGTCATAAGATATTATGCAGTTTAATTTTACTGTCGTACTGTCGTCTCCACTTTGTATACACTCCCGTCACTTTCAGAATTTTTACGACAAGTTAAATATAAATTACACATAATAAACAAGTGTTGGCCTTAAGTTATAAGTGTCATGATGGAAAAAAATTGTTAAGTAAAGGAGATTTCTTTATTGAGTTATTGTTACTTCTAATAGGACCTAAGTGCGAATATTTTATATATAATTGTATGTATTGTTCAATATAATTAAAAATATAATATTGAACAATACATACAAGAAGCAAAAATATACTAAAACTACCTAAAATAAAAGAGGGTAACTTGAAAACAGAATCCGACCTACATTCTACTCTCAAGCCAGACTAGGCACCATATAATTTTATAGTATTCATACCAGGATTAAACGGAAATTAATACGCTTGTGAGAAAGTTCTAAGTTTAATGAGGTCTAAATCGAGCTCAAACCAAATATTATTATAATCTTAGATGTAGCTGAACTTTGAAGTGTTCTGAATAACATTAATTTGAATTAACTTTATCTACACTGACTGACTTCTTAGAATAATATCATGAGTATTGTAAGATATCAAATATGACACGAATAAATTCGAACCTACTAAATAAACAAGAAAATTAATTTACTTTGATGATTATAAACCCCGAGAAGGATGTAACATGACTACCTATTCAATACGTAATCGCTGAAATAACGAAGGCTATTTGAATTCCGTTTTGCTCTAATTTTAGTTACCTAAGTGAGCAAAGAGTGTGAACCTTTAATGGGTCTTTGTAACTACTGCTTCACTTTGCCACAGCTGTTGATGATTCATATTTTCACCATTCAGTACGTACCTGACGCAGTTCCTGGACTGCTCTGTGGTTTGCCTCATTAAATTCCTGGAGACTACAGATAGTTGTGCATTCAAACTATAAATAGACGATAAAGAATCAAAAGAAAGACGTATGACATTCCTTTAAACGAAACATGCATTTGAATATGGCTTCGAACCTAACAAAAGCGTTCGAGATGACTAAACAATTCTTTTCAATAAATTAAAAAAAGGTTGTGCCTCTCAAACATTCTATTTTAAACGTACCCTAAGCTGCAGGGGTAGGCGTGCAACGACTAAGAGCCTTTTGTATGTAACGCTACACCTTTGTCTTGGCTCCGTGAACAGCCTCCGGAGGTATGCCTCAAGGCAACATTTTTGGGCCACTATCAAAAGGATGCCTTCTTTTTTTTTAACACGCGCTACTTCTTATTGTTGAGGAAATTTGAAAGAGTTTTCGTGAATTACTGAGATTCTACGCATTTTTATTAAACGGCGTCATGTACAAAATTCTTTTTTAGATTTCCGCCATATTTGACCTAGAGGTAAAAGGAGCAGTTCTGTCGACACTAACAATTTGATACAACTTCATTTAAGTTGTTGTTATAAAATATACCCATATTTTCAAGAAAAACATTATAAAAACAGAAGACAAAATAACTAATTTTTTTATACACAAACAACAAAATTTTCTCAGTACGCATCGACATAGGATACATTATTGAAAACAAACATTTCAGTCTCGTTCAAATTGAAGGAATCACAGCATCTATAGATTTTACGAAACAACCCATATTTATCAATGTAATGAATAAGTAACCTTATATTTTCTTTCCAAATTGCTTGCGTGAGGACACCTAATCAAACAAGGAAATATATACGCTGCGTAATAAGTTCCAACATACAAGTTATTAGGAGAAAAGGATTCCATTCCCGCGCCAGGTTTAAGACAAAATTAACCGCTTGTGTATATAAAGACGAATGAAGGAAGGAGCTCTGTTCGTTGTTTTAGCTTGTACTTGTAGCTTCTTTAATTAAAAGTGTGTTATTTTCTACTTCAGAAGAAAGTAAATGGCATTCGAAAGAGAATGTAAATGTTTAAATTCTGCATCAAAATGGTTCATAACTTCCAGCTATTTCGATCCTACTGTGGACCATATGTTCAAGGTTTTAATAATATTATAACTACACAAACTATAATAAACAAACAATAAATGTTTGTTTAAAAATTTGCTTTAAATCAGCCCTTCTTATTGTAACCATATAAAGTGATTAAAACTTAACATAGTAATTCATGCAAAATTATTATTGCAGTGTACTTAAATAAAATAATTGTTTTAATAACATAATAACTGGAGTTGGAATTGAATTAACACCTTACTATAATTCACTCAAATGCCGTATAATTTACACTGAGGTACATCAAGATAAATGTACTCGTTACAAGTCAAAAGAGGCAATTTTATTATAATCGCTCGTAATTATTGCTTAGAATAATAGCAAAGGTTATGAATACTTCAGCACACCTTCAGGTCACTGTAAAGTAATGGCGGCTAGCATGCAAAGAATTTCTTTGAGGTTTGTCCATAATATAGTTTTGAAAAGTTAGTTGAGTTTTTAATTTACTTTTGTTTTAAAATTATTGTCAATATGAGTCATTAGGTCAGGTATTTCAATTAACTTAAGTATGCTAAGAGAGGTAGATACATAAGGAAAATCATAGTTATGTGGGTTATTCTCAGTATCTCGCATCTACACAAACTATAAGAGAATTCATGGTGTATCGCAATCAGTTTTATACGTCATATTAAAAATAGTATTAAAATTATAAGAGTCATCATTTTAATCTTATTTTTAATATGACATATCGAAACAAGCTCAAGGTTCAAAGTCTTTTTTAATGTCCAGATCTTTTTCAGGCCAAATGAGGACCGTATAGATTAGTGTCTGAAATGGTTTTTTGAGAAAAGAACCACAAAGATTTGAGTAAACCTGTCCAGGCGGTGCAAGCGTTTATCGGTAATCGTATAGCTCAACTGAGAACTTATGGAGCTCAAAGACTCGACAAACAATACCAAAGAAAGGACATTTGGGTAGGCCAAACTAACTGAGAAAGGAAAAAAGAAGAGGCGTTCACAAAACCAAAAGAAATGTTGAAATTAAATAATTATGGAGCTTTGGCCTAGATCAATTAAAATATCCAAATTCATTACCTTTTTTTGAAAGTCAAATGAGCTGTTAAACAAGACTAAACAAAATAATTAACTTAAAATTGCACGTAATATGCACGTACCCTAGCCAACAAAAAAACTTAAGCAGTTTTAATAAAACAGTTTGATGAGAGTGCATTAAAAATAAATTGCCGTTTTCAACCGTTCACTAACAAGTTTATGATATAGTGTTTTGTTTTTAACTTCATTACCTACAATTTTTCTAACACGACCATTTTGTTACATGCGACTTGAGTTGCCAAGCGTTTGGTTTGAGTAGGACATGCATAGCATTTATTACCTTTGAAGGGAAATAGATTTTGTTCGGATTTTCACTTCATGCACAATAATGTTGGACGTATATCGTATAATTCTGTTACACTATGGAATTATTTTACGCTCCAAATTTCTATGAAAAAAGTGATACTTACCCATGTGTACATGATAACATAACGTCTTTATATTTAAGTTTTTCCCACATTTCGTCAGTTATATTTATGTACCATGTAATAGGGGGCGAGCACATAATGTATTGAAATCCCATACATACATACATCATATTATAAGTAGTAGATTACTTGTAAAAAAATTAGCAATATTGTATACATTTACAATTTTTATAAATAATTATGTGAGCCCCATTTATCTATCGCATAGGTAATTAATTTATCTGTCATTGCATTGTTTTTATTTTTTTTTACCGATATTGTGGTATAGTAATCTTATTCCAGGTGTATCGTCTTCACTTAAAATTAATATATATAAAAATATTTTAAAAGAGAAAAAAAAAGAAAAGAAAAAAGTGAAGTTAAGAGGAAGGGGGTGAGGTGAAGTTTCTTGAAAACTGCCCTTTGGAAGGGGCGACTAAAATCAATTCTATTTTTTTGTAAATTTTGACGTTCAAAAGTGCCTTTTATGTGCCTATCTGAAACAAATTATTAGATTTTGACTTTGAATCATCTTAACTTTGGCATTTAAATATTGGTACCAACTTACCAAGCCATAATACAAAAAGAAGTGAACAATCTTTAGGAACTAAAATCATCTTTACTTCACGTATCTTAGGTAATGTCCTTATTCTTTTACATTAATTTTGGGAACCCTTTCTGCACTGAGTTACCTTTGAAGTGATAGATTCACTTCTTTCATGAAAACGTTTATAAGATCGGCAGTGAACGGTAGCGCCATCTGTTACATCTACAGCGTCCTATTAGCAGGGATAGTCTGCCAGTCGGTTGGTTATATTTTACTGAATGTGTACGAATACGAATAACGTGTTTTATTTGACAAGTTGACTGATGCTTGATTACCTCGTGTTAGGTAAGGGAAGTAGGTCCTACCTAGAGAGTGATTGAACATGAATGACTGACTTTACCATACTTTTAGAATCTTGTTTAATTCACACGCAGAATCTGGCGTGTAACTTTATTTATTTATTTCATTTATTAATTTTGACTCTTATCAATTTACATTTTGAAATATTTCTTAAAATAAAAATATTAAAAAATAACATTTATTAAAAATAAAAAAAATACTGCCGAGCAACATTATTTATGTACACACTAAAATACATAGAAATACGACATCTGTTTTCTACTTTTTATTAACTATTTAAGTTTGAGTTTTTTTTTTTAAGAATTGAAATCGCACCCGAAATGGCTCTGAAATGAAATTGCTATGATGATGGTAAGAAGCAGGTACTAACGTCCTGATGGTAAATAGTACTTACACCCCGATGCTAAGTAGTAAGTACTTACTCGCCGACGGTAAATAGGACTTAACCCCCATGGTAGATGAGTTTTACAAAGACCACGTCGTCGAGCTACCTACCCTGTACTTAGTAGGGAATCATAAAGCATGAATATTGTACAACCGGTATTTGAAAAGCTTGACCTTATTCGGATCCGCAAGAAACAGCCAAATATCTAGTTTGGGATCACCGTCCATCTGTTCTTGTACAACCAGGTTACTAATAAATAAATAAGAATTTAAAATTCGAATTTGAATATATTTTAGAATCTTGTTTTGAATTATAAAGCAAAGTACAATTTACGGTTTTTTTTAAATTGTTTTCGCAATCGCAAGCTTGGCTTTTGGAATTAAATTAGTGTTGTTTGATTATTTCCTATAATTGAAAACAATCACAATAAAGGAATTCTTCTGTACCTACTCACGACTACAGTTATCATTGTTACATTACACAAAAAATAAAAACCGTATTTTCAAAAGCAATTTTCCGTTTAATATAATTAAACAATCCTATTCTCTATTTTCCCATTTTCTTCTCGCAAAACGCGATTTCAAAGCTTTTCAGACTAATTACCCCTTAGTAAATATCAAATTAGTTCACAATTAATGAGGCATCCTTGTCAACATTCCTTTTGTTTTTCCCTGAAGGTTCTTTTTACGTAATTTAATTACATTTTGAGATACTTAGCATTAGGAATTTTGTACCATTTTTATTCCTTTTAACGGCAATAATGAATTCTTTATTTTAGGTGAGAGGAGCTTGCTTATATGTATTACTTTTATGCTGCGGCCGTATCTGCGTCTATTCTGACGAAGCTTCACACAGTGATACGATACACGCAGATGTGACCAACATTATTGGCTATCGTCGTGATAGTTCAGGCTGCGTAGCACTTATTGCCCGGGTATTTTTTCAGGACTACGTAGATGCTCTGTCGAAATAATGGACAGCCATCTGGGATTATTGCATGATAATTCGTTAAAATTATGAAGCCGCTAATGTAACCACCGCATTAGCGCGATAATTTTTTAGCGAGCGAAACATACAAAGCTTCGGCACGTATTGCTTTGTCACGATAGACACAGGTGCGAACGCAGCATTAGAGTGATTTTCTAATAGGGAACCTTTGAGAAGTTAAGTGACGAACATAATATCATTCTATAGGCTCAATGACGTCGTGATCATCAGTTTCTAATCATGTGCACTTACTTTACTGTGCAGTGAGGTGTAGGCTGGTTGTAAATGTGTACGTGTGAGAGTGTATGCGAGGTAAAATACCGAGAGTATTTTGTTTTTTTTTAAGTGGATTTAAAAGTGGACTGGAAAATAGGTTTCACTAAAATAAAGCTGTCGTAACAAGGATCTTTTGAATGCCAAAACGGGAACAAAACGAAAAATTCAGTAGGTAAATAAGACTGTAGGTACAAGTAAAATCAACCTGCTAAGTATTCTGAAGTAAACTAGAACATCGTATGACTAATAACTGCAGTTTTTAGTCACCACTGAGTCACCAATGTAGGTACGGTCTCCTAGTGACAAATAGTACCATCGCACGGAAAGACTGTCTCATTTCTTTCAGGTTTCTAGTGAAATTATTCCATCCGTATTTCTATAACGAAACGTTAAAAATGTAAAATTTCAATACTGTTTTAATTTTTATTTATAGATATTTGTCACTTTAATTTAAAATAGGTGTAGTATTTAATTGTTAACCTATCTCTTCAATCATTTGGTGTCTTCTGTATAGGTTGCTTTAACGATATAAATTTTAAAATTAAGACACCCATTTTAAAATGATGATTTTAGGTATCATACAGCGAGAAGGCCTGTGTCACAACAGTGGGAACATTATAGGCTGGTTACGCTTATGCTTGCGATTGTATAACACCAAGACATTGTTTCACTCTTCAATCTTCCTAGCCTTTTCCCAACTATCTTGGGGTCGGCTTCCAACCTTACCGGTTGCAGCTGAATACCAGTATTTTACATGGAGCGACTGCCTATCTGACCTCCACAACCCAGTAACTGGGTAATACGATACCCCTTGGTAAGACTGGTGTCAGACTTTCGGGCTTCTGACGACTCTTAACGACTGTCAAAGATCCACAAATGACAGCATTGTTTCACTATTCAATGAAACTCAATTATGTCTAACAAAATGCTCAGTCTTTTTACACGTCAATACATTTTACTTAGCTTCAGAAAACCCTCGGGGTACACAACAACAAATATTATTAATGAAAACTCCGTACCTTGCTACAGTGCTGGTATATTGTCGTTGCAGTCACCGGCAAGCGGTTGTACGGTGACAAATTGTTGCGCAGCATGAGATGACAGTGTTGTATTCGCGTTTTATGGGTTCCTGGTAGAAAAAAATGGAGCTAGGACTTATAGTTGATTTTAGAAACTGAATTTTAGAAGGTTTTTCTCTTTTTTCGTGCCAAGTTATGATGTTAATTATGTTTTAAAATTCTTGATGGAAGTTTGCTTTTTGAAAACAAAGTTAGATAGGAAGCAGAGAGTAATGAGAATACGGGTAATGACGACTTTTAACTAACGTTAAGAGTTTGTGTATACAATTGATACTCTCTGGAACCACAGCTCCTATTTGTTTTTTTTTTTCATAAACACCATCTATACAAAAAGAATGAAATACTATCTTGAATTCATGCAAGCCTAGTAGTTTTTGTTAGGTTACTGCTCAGAGCTTGTGCATATCGTGCCGTGAACAGAACAACGTCTTCACATGTAAATTGCAGCCATAATGGGGCGGGTAGCTAGTTATGAAAATAAAATACACGGAGAAACATGAACACTCAGGAAAATGAGTCCTGCAATTGTCATTTCCTCACTGAGTAGATAATTTATATTGGAGGCAAGCATCTGCATTTCCATTATAGAAAACGGTTTGTGCTGCGGATCTTGCAATCAACAAAAGAGGTAGTTTCATCTTTTAAAAATAATAAGAATAGAAATCAACGGATATACGCGTTGATTTCTAGTCTCATTATTTTTAAAAGATGAAACTACCTCTTTTGAATATAATAATTTTAGGTATGTGTCTCGCGTTGGGCACGCCACAATTACGGCGATAAGTCCCCTCTTTGAGGAGTGGCTTGAGAGGCGCCACGGCGTCCTCACCTTCCGCCTGACGCAGGTCCTCACCGGACACGGTTGTTTCGGGAGGTACCTGTTTCGCATAAGGCGGGAGGAAACGCCCGGGTGTCACCATTGTGTGGATCGTCCGGAGGACACGGTGGAGCATACGGTGGAGGTTTGCCCGGCTTGGGTGGACCACCGCCGTGTCCTCGTGGAGGCGATCGGCGGCAGTGACCTCTCGCGTCCGGCCCTGGTCCAGGCCATGGTGCGGAGCGAGAGGGCATGGCAAGCCGTCACCTCCTTCTGCGAAGCAGTAATGCTCGCGAAGGAGGAGGCGGAGCGCGCGAGGGAGTGGAAGAGGCCGCGCCCTACCAGCCCTAGCGGCCGCCGCCGCGGCCGTAGGAGACTTCCCGGGCGTCGGGAATTGATAGCCGATTTCCGGCCACCGTAGGCGCGGGCCTGCGGACGGAGAGCAGAGGGCAGCTCGCCGTCCGATAAGGACCAGGCCCGGGTCGACGGCGCGTCGTGTTCCACGCGCGCCTCAAAGAGATGTCAGCAAAACTGACGGGGTCCGTTAGGGCCGATGCCTGCCGGGGTTGCGAGTAGTCCCAAGGGGAAACCGTGGCCCCTGGCATGGCAAGGGAAGGAACACGGGTGGGTTTTAGTCAGTAAAAGTCTGACACGCCCTTCCACTCCGCCCAGAGCGGGAGAAGTCATTGGATGATTTCCCACCCAAAAAAAAAAAAAAAAAAAAGGTATGTGTCTCGCGTAGCTCTTTTGGTTCCAAACGCGGGGTTTTGCATTCGAGCCCCACGTCGGGCAGTGTTATTAGATTTTTCCATTTGGAAATTTGTAGCATGGATTCTGCATTAGTGTCCGGTTACTGGAATAAGGAAGACTACCAATCAATCTTCCTTGTCTTTTACCAACTATCTTGGGGTCGGCTTCCAGTCTAACCGGATGCAGCTGAATACCAGTATTTTACATGGAGCGACTGCCTATCTGACCTCCACAACCTAGTAACTGGGTTATACGATACCCCTTGGTAAGACTGGTGTCAGACTTTCGGTCTTCTGACGACTCGTAACGACTGTCAAAGATCCACGAATGACAGCCGGGACCAACGTCTTAACGTGCTTCTTTACATACCGAGACTCCTCCGTGCCTCGGCACGGAGGAGTCTCGGTATGTAAAGATGGTCATCCACCCACGGACCAACCCCGGCAAGCGTAGCGTAACCTGATGGATCGACCCGTGCGGCTTGTTATTAGCCACGAGCTCCTCCGCATAAGGAAGACTACATGGGATTTATAACATCACTGGAAAAATTAGAATATACCTTTCTGTCTACCGAAGGTACACGTGGTAGAGAGATCAATTATTACGAGTATTATAAAAAAAATTTAAGAGAAAAGCTTCCCTTTTACAATCCAGCATCCCAGCCACATTTCCCCACATTATTATCTCCACACAAGTAAATAATTTACAAACACGGCGGAAATTTCAGATGTTGTCAACATGATTGACACCATCTATACGCTTTTGTGTGTGCTCATTCGCGCTGCTAACAGCCTGTGACGTCACGGGCGGGTATTTGAGTGAATCCGTCGCGAGGTATTGTCGACATTCTCTGCTTGAATGCAAGTATTGTTGTCATGTGAGTTGGAATTATTTTTTTGAAGGATTGAAAACATCTGAAATGGTGGAAAAGTTTTTTTTCGTGTCTGACATTAATTATTGATGTCTTTTTGCGTTACCTTATCAAAAACAAAAAAATAATTATTTGGCTATGCCGTCGAAACACAAAAAACAGGTTCCTAAATGCAAATATCAGTAATTTAACATTATTCAGGAAAACTTTTAAAATACAATAGACGATGTATATTTAGTAACTTAATCTGTTCTTAAGGAGTCTTAGAGAACCCTGTAAGAAATCGACACGTGTTTCGTCTCTCAACGAGGCATCCTCAGGATGACGATTGACTTGTTGCGAACTCGGAAACGAAGTGTTGCTACGACACGAGCCGAACGCAAAGTGAGCTTCAACCGCCCGACAACCCCACTTATATAGGATCGCTTTTTATTATTTATTTTACACACATGTGATAAAGGTTTCAAAATGTCAGTACTAGAGAGTTTAGAAATTACAATTTTTTTTATTTTATAATGGATTTCCGCAAAGTCACGCCTGAGTCAATTAACTAGGAAAACTTTTGTTATTATTCTTGTCGTGAGGAAATGTTTGAGTATGAATGTCGATGGCTATAAGAGTAGGGGAAGTCTAAAGAAACGATGGATGGACTGTGTGAAAGATGATATGGTTAGAAAGGTGACTACAGAGATGACGACTACTAGAGTAAGTATGGAAGCAAAAGACATGTTGCACTAACCCCAAATAAATTAGGATAAGGGAAGGAGAATGATGATGATTAACTTATTCAGGAAATACCTGTTCCGGTAAGGTTATTACAATAATAGACTGTTTTTTTTTTATTATTTTGGATCTATATAACTACGCATCAAAGACCTGACGTCACACAAAAAAATCTGACGTCACCCAAATCCTGCATCAAGCAATTAGAGTTTACCGTGCGTACAGCACATATTTATAACTTCCCTACATCAATCGTGGGGCAGTTGCCCGCCAGACACGACACCCATGTGGCCGGAGGATCCTACCTTTTCGATAGAGGATGAGTGAACATTACTCCCTGTTCTTCATACCTCTAAAGATGTAAGCTATGAAAGTTCATTGGATTTTCTTTAGTAGCCTTGTCAGACAAAATGACCAGCACTCCAATTGCATGAGACACTTTTATATTATATCACAATCCAAAAGATTTTGAAGGAAATTCGTAATCATGTTTAAGGTCGATCCATCAGGTTAAGCTACGCTTGCCGGGGTTGGTCCGTAGGTGGATGACCATCTTTACATACCGAGACTCCTCCGTGCCTCGGAAACGTGGATCTTTGACAGTCGTTACAGGTCTTCAGAAGGCCAAAATTCCAACAACCAGTCTTACCAAGGGGTATTACCCAGTTACTGGGTTGTGGATGTCAAATAGTGTATCTCCATGAAAAATATTTACAGTTAAACTGGAAGCCGACCCCAACATAGTTGGGAAAAGGCTAGGCGGATTGATTGATGTTTAAAAAAATTGTCAGCTTGACAACGTAAATAACGGGCTGAATATTGTTGAAATGTCAAAATGAATAATAGTACTGGGTTGCGAGTGTGTTACGTAATCACCCTGAATGAAAAATAAAAAAAACATTAAAAGGCGAAGAGAGTTAATTTTCTGACGTTTTATAAGTGCCCTTGTTGGTTTATGTGAAATAAAATGTTTTGAATTTGAATTTGAGAAGGGAACGGAAGGGAAGGGAAGAGATTTCTTTAGAAATAAGAATCATCTTTGTACTTATTTTTGTGTACAATTCTTCTTGTTTGAGTGTTAATAAATAAATAAAATCTTGGTTTACGATTTTCAATACTCGTTAAAAAAAAGAAAAATAAGTTTATTTGTCACAGAAACATGTGCATACAAAATTATAATTAACTCGAATAAACGAGACGATAAAACAGAATAGATCTTAATGTAATCACGAGCACAAAACAGGACTAGTCGGCAGCTGCTGGCACGTCATGCGGCATGACTGTGACAAGAAAGCTTCTCTCACTAAATGCTGCTTCACTCAGCATAATGTTGTTCGATGATTATTTTCCCATACTACTACTTCAAATGCAGGCCTTTATTCAAACGACATGTTTTGTACCTACCTACATAGTGCCTGAATATTGTGCAAAATAGGTCATCGTGCTGACAAGTTTTGTAATCCTCAAATAACAGAACAGAATTTGGCGAAAATGATAAATTACGTTTTGACACGAAATAAGTCCGTCGCTGTTTATCGGACACAGGCCCAATTTCAAACTATTCCAGTGCATTTTCAATAGAGTGCCTAAATATTGCTTTGTGCGAAAACTAGAGAATTAATTGCGAATATTGGAATCGATCTAACTGTTGGTAGATAATTGTTATTAGAACTGTATGTGATAGGTGTTTATGAGGAAATGTGGTCGTGTGGTCGTTACAGTTCATTATAAATATTTTCTCCCAGGTTAATGATACAAAACCAATTTTTTTGTTTACGTTACAATGTCTATGTCTACCACTGCCATCAGTTTTGTTCCTAGACGTCATGTGTCATTATAAAATTTTTTGAAAAAGAAATATTTAGTATGAACCAGGGAGAAAACAGAGTACGTTTGTAGGATTTGAACGTCAAAGACCACGTTACATGCCGGTTTCCTTCATTGTTGTGATGAAATAAATCACACAAAGTAAAACCTGGGTTTGAAACCAAGACCTACAACTCGTAAATCGGGCCGTTACCGCTGGGCAACCACTGCTCCCCACTGGGCCACCACTGCTCCACCACTGCTCCCACTAGGTCACCACCGCTCCCATTGGGCTAATACTGCCCCCATTGGGCCACCACTGCTCCCACTAGGCCAACACCGCTCCCACTGGGCCAATACTGCTCCCACTGGGCCACCACCGCTCCCACTGGGCCACCACCGCTCCCACTGGGCCACCACTACTCCCACTAGGCCACCACCGCTCCCACTGGGCCACCATTGCCATAGTTTAGCTACTAAAAGAGAGATGAACAGCCCGCTCACTGAGAGGAGACCTGTATCCCAACAGTGGGAACGTTATAAGCTGAGTATGAAGATGATATTCTATTCACAGTGGTTATAATTTGGTCAAACACACGTAATTACAAGACATGAGATCTGTTGGTGGATCGAGATCCCAGATTAGGCCAAAGAAAATATGGATGGATTGTGTGAGGAATGTTATGAAAGAGAAGGGAGTGAATGATAGCATGACGGTTGACAGGAGAGAGTGGAAGAAGAAAACGTGCTGCGCCGACCACAAGTAACATGTGACAAGGGCAGGAAGATGATAGCTAAATGAGAATTTGGTCAGGGTCTGGTGAAAAAATTGTTGGTATTATAAAGGTAAGAGGAACAGGGTGTAAAGTTCACTCATCCTCTATAGAAAAGGGTGGATCCTGCGACCAGACGGGTGTTGTTTCTGGTGGGCAACTGCCCGACGAGTGTGGATGTCGCTACGCCCCCGCAAGGGGGCGTGGCAGGCGGGGTCGGGGCCTCGCCCCTCGCCCGCGGAAGCTTTACAGTGGCCCATTACGATGGGCCCTTCTTCTTATGCGGCTAAGCGCCTGGCGGAAATGACGCAGCAAGCTGCGTCTGTGTAGATGGTTGCATTGAATGAAATCTGTAGGGGCGTCGCGACGCTAATAAGGTACTAGCGTCGATGTTCACGGGCCCTAGGCGGTCCTACCACATCAGGTTAGACCCCCAGTTGCCTGGGGGAAGCCCAACGAGGCCGACCTGCGACTAGGGTACCGGCTTGACGCACCTACAGGAAGAGATGAAGCTTCCTCCGCCCCATTTACAGAGCTAGCCGTTAGCGGATTGGAGGGGTAGCAGTAATGTATGTGTGGGTGGCTAGCTATGTAGTGTAACGCCACCCAGTGTAGGCACGCGTCGCGGCCCGCGCTGCGTCGGCGTGTGTTGTGTTTAAGCGTCTGTATAGTGATGAATGTCTGTTTCTTAGTCGCACGACGATTGATGTCGAGAGGTTGTATATACTCGACGCTCGGTAAACACTGCTTGCGCGATTCAGGATTTTGCGTGACGTCAGGGTGATGCGTAATTCACATGTGGCATTCTAGATGACGCCACAGTTGCAACAAACGAATTTGAATGAAAACATGAAGAAAATTTGTGGATGACATAGAGACAGAAACTTTAAACACACAATAACATTTGTGCAGTTCTACTGGAAAACAACCATTTACCACAAGCTCAGCGTATAGCACGAAAATGTAATAAGCGTAAACAAACTCTCAAAGCACATGTTCTGAAAGCGACGCGTGCTCAGTGCCACGTGAAAATCCGGTCATAAAAACTACCATAAAACAGATGCACGGATTTTAAACGTGTACTTACTACGCAAATAAAAGCGTTTCACCTATCACAACTTTATAGGTGAAACGCTTTTTATTATAATTACTACGTATCCTAGAAAACGTAGTATGTTTATTTTCCACTAGCTCCCGAACATAATATTTCTAGTGACTTTACAGTCACTCAATCATATTGGAATTGTTATGAATTTCCAGATGCACAGAGTTTAAACGTGTTCTCACTACGCAAATAAAGCTGTGATAGGTGAAACGCTTTTATTATAATTACTACATAACCTAGAAAACGTAGAATGTTTATTTTCTACTAGCTACCGAACATATTTCTTGTCACTGTAAAATCATGGAATTGTTATGAATTTCTTCAAAATCAGTATGTTCCAGGTAAATAAACAGAAATAATTTATTATAGGGTGAAGTACCCAATTATCAGCACTTTAAGAGTTAGTCCTAACTTAAGCCTATTTATTATTGTGAAAAATAGTTCTTTACCCGTTAAGGCGAATTTTCTAGTTCTAATATTTAATAAGGAAGACGATATTAAAAGAAAAACATGGTTAACCTCTATCAAAGATTTTTTAGACAAGTAAAAATAAAAAATGACCCTCTCACCATTTACTGGCACCATTGCCCCCAATTAATAGCATAGAGCGAGCCAATTATCAGCACAATAATATTGTGTCAGGAATTGCTTGAAAAAAATATATTTTCATTCTTAAAATCTGTTTTTTATTCATTTTTTTTATATAGTTAGTTGGTAGGTACCCTGTAATACAAAACAATCACTTATAATCTAATAATTCTTTTATAAAATTGACAAAGTTTAACATTAATAAAGTTATCTTAGATAGGAATTTAAATAATTTGTTCAGACTTTGAAAATCTCACTAGAAAGTGTTTTACTTAATATAATATGGTAGCCGACTAATACTATAAACTATGTAGGTATCTACAACCATTAAGAAACATAAAATTGCACATAAGAAAGTGTACCAGTAAGTAAATAAAATAAAATAAAGAATAGGCTCTTGTTATCACATCTTCTAATCCTCGGTAAGGATCTTCTCTAGTTCTAGTAAAGAGTAAATCTTCTTTCTTTTATTGTTTATTATTTTTTCCAACGTGTCTATTTGGTTGTTATATCTTTGACCAACTTGCGACGTTCTGGGTACGTTTGGTAAATTTTCTTCCTTTTTTTTCTTATTTTCTTCCTTTGGCTTCATGGTAGATGGATAAGTGGTTTTGAAAAAAGAAAAGAGATGATGAAATTCTAGGAAAACCAATTTATCAGCATACTTCTAATCCAATTATCAGCACCATGCTGACAAATGGTAAATGCAGTTTCAGCACCATGCTAAGATTTGGATTTTGATAGTATAAACTACTTTTACAAAACAAAATGAATTATATGCATAAAATAAACACAATTTACATAAAAAAATATGAAATTAGTATTTACGTACTTTTTTCCATTTATCAGCACCAGTGCTGATAATTTGGAATTTACAAAATATTCGATCCATTTATCAGCACCGCCTATTTTACCAATTTATGACCATAATCTTAAATTCTACTCTTCAGATTATCCTCACAAACTATCTCAAATATCAGAGAAATCGGTAGTTTCAATATAAAATATCTAAAAGATCTAATATATCATAAAATGTAAACACGTGAACTTACCGGTGATCACAAGAAACAGGCAAAAACCAAAGAAACCGCAGGACACAAATGTTTGTTTACACAATTTCCGCTATTTTGAAGTCTCAAAGTATTTTGCTGCCAATATTAGGATTCCAAAAACATAAATTTATTTATTTATTAGTGTGGTAACCCAAGTTAGTAAGTGAAAACCTTAGAATTTGACAATTTATTCGGAGTGATGATAATTTGGTGCAGTGCTAGCGTTTGGGTTATTCACCCTAATATAATTTAAAAAATATATAATTTATTATATTTTTCATTTATTGGGTTTTTTCATCTAGAATTTCTCAGTAGCAGCCTTGAGTCTGGATTTGTGTCCGGTTGATGGCAATAGGCTCACCCCCTATTACATGGGTCTTAAACATAACTGGCAAAATGTGGGTGTACTATAGATACACGTCTGCCTAACCCTTCAGGAATTACAAAATGTGGGTGTACTATAGATACACGTCTGCCTAACCCTTCAGGAATTACAAAATGTGGGTGTACTATAGATACACGTCTGCCTAACCCTTCAGGAATTACAAAATGTGGGTGTACTATAGATACACGTCTGCCTAACCCTTCAGGAATTACAAAATGTGGGTGTACTATAGATACACGTCTGCCTAACCCTTCAGGAATTACAAAATGTGGGTGTACTATAGATACACGTCTGCCTAACCCTTCAGGAATTACAAAATGTGGGTGTACTATAGATACACGTCTGCCTAACCCTTCAGGAATTACAAAATGTGGGTGTACTATAGATACACGTCTGCCTAACCCTTCAGGAATTACAAAATGTGGGTGTACTATAGATACACGTCTGCCTAACCCTTCAGGAATTACAAAATGTGGGTGTACTATAGATACACGTCTGCCTAACCCTTCAGGAATTACAAAATGTGGGTGTACTATAGATACACGTCTGCCTAACCCTTCAGGAATTACAAAATGTGGGTGTACTATAGATACACGTCTGCCTAACCCTTCAGGAATTACAAGCGTGATGCTATATTATAATATACTTTATAAAAAGAAAAACTACTTTAATTTCATAAATACAGGCTCTACGAATTTGGAATTTACATAACTAAACGGTGCAAGAAATCTTAATATAAGAAAGTAAGAATAATGTTTATTTGAACACAGTCCGTGAAACAACCTTCGAATAAACAATCGAACGACGTTCGTGAATTGACATTTTAACACTAATGTTATTTGCACACAATTTGGAAGCAGTGGTGGCCCAGTGGTATCGGCTCCGACTTACGAGTTGTAGGTCGTGGGTTCGAACCCAAGCAGGCGCTTTACTTTGTGTAAATAATTTCATCACCACTGCTCTCAAAAACGGTGAAGGAAAACATCGTGAGGAAACCGGCATGTCTTAGAACCAAAAATTCGAAGACATGTGACATCTACCAACCCGCACTGGGCCCACGTGGTGGATTACAGCCCACTCCCTCTCACAGAGAGGAGGCCTGTGTCCCAGCAGTGGGAACATTAATAGGCTGATGGCTGGCTGGCTGGCTGGTTATTTGCACAATTAAATTCTGACATGTTTACTTATTGTTTATTACGTGTTTTGTATCTGAAATATAATGTTAGCGCCATCTATTACGCGGAGATCGAACTTATAGGTACCTACAGTATTTCTCTTACCAAAAGTATCCTTAATGACTGTAATCGTTGTGAATTATATCAATTTGTTCATCTAATTCATACTTCTGAACTTAATTAACTGCATTTTTACTATGTGACAGCGTTTTGAAGATAACCATTGTTGGAAACATTCGTTAAAAAAGAAACAAATTCATGCAGTAGGAGGTGGGTCTTTATTGTTAAAGGAGATGTTTCAAAATGTATGGAGCCTGGGCCAGGTCCTTGTACACTATACAAAAAAATAGGGAAATTCATTTAAAACAGTTCTTAATTGTCCAATTACTTTAAAATGGCTTGGTTTGCTGGTAAACACAAGAAATTACACTTGAAATTGCAACACAACAAAAACCCGTCATGGCGGTAAGCTGTCATTTTGATTGACGTTTGTCACGTTTGACATGTTTATTTCACACTGTTGTGACAGCTGACAGTTCTGTTTCTATGATCTATGGTTTACTGTCAATGTTTTTAAGCATAGAGTAACTAAATCCGTGAGACGCCATGTTGAAAGTCGATAAAAATTGATAATAAATATCAATTTACTATCACAACAGTAAACATTTAATTGAATTATCTGTATTTTTCCTGAATTCTACGGATTTTTCTCTTTTTTTTAAGATACTGTACATAGACCTGGCCCATTTTGAAACATCTCCTTTAAGAAAATGCTTCCGACTGCATGAGGTTGTTTATAGTATTAACTTGTGAGATTGGAGACAGAAAAATAGGTCATCTTGTTTCCATCTTTTGAAAGTTCACTTTTGACGAATTCTGGTTTTTGGTTTTTTTTATTTACATTTTTTTTGCACTTTCTAGTTAGGATTTTTTTATATATAACATAACATCACACGTAACATCACGCCTTGTTTCCCCGAAGGGTTGGGTAGAGGTATACCTATAGCAGCTACACCCACCAGTACGCCCAGTTTTTCATATTTCACATTCTAAATAACATTTTACCATATAACTTTAAATATTTTTGTAATCACCTTTTAAAACCCTTCATTTTGATACCCCAATCGACACTTTTGGGAGATTTTTTTAACGATTGTTGGCGCCGTTTTCATTTCTAATTCAAATATCCAATGACACTCGCGCAATAAAGACGAATCTACCGAAATTATCATTCATCAAAATCGTTTCACCTGTTAAATAGTTACGAGGGATCATATGGATGGACATCCTCCTTTTTTGGCTTCGCCGCAGTCGGGTAAAATCATTTAAATAAAACCCATTTCAAAACATAAAATTTTGTAATGGTTACTGAAAAAAATCTAAGAAAACCAACTAAACCTTTTCATATTAAACTCACGTATGTCCCAAATAAGATTAAAGGCCCAGTTTCAATAAAAACATAACGAGATACAGTGTGTAAAATGAAAGTTTTATCTGTTGGCCCAAGGCGGGTCCGTGATACATAAATATATTCATACACTCCATTGAAAGTCGAGTCCCCAAACCGGCTTTGAGTGTTTTTAAAAGAAACCTCTTTGATATTCTCGGTGTAAGGCATGTCAAATGCCACAAAGTGAAATTACTCAATGTTTGTTCATATGGATGTTATAGAAGTCAAGGTTTATTTTGTTCACAGAACACGGAATCAAACTGCGCCCCGACAAAATAGAAAACGAGACAGCAATACTAATAAAATTCGTGGCATCGAAAGTGCGTTGAGCGGATAACTTCTGTCACGGGTCGCCTTCAAACAGTCAGTTTCTAATACGTCATTAATGCCGTCGTGCCAGAAAATGGTGACACGCTTGGTTTGTATGGTAAGTGTTGTCAATGCTACCTCTTGCAGCGGCCGCCAAGGCGTCTCTGTGTTCTGTGGTCCAAATGGATGCTATAGAAATCGAGGTTTATTTTATTATCAGAACACTGAATTACTGCACCCTGTCCGCGTGCATTAACGACAGTACTAATACAATTCGTGGCATTGAAAGTGCTTTGAGCGCACAACTTCTGTCACGGGTCACCTTCAAAGCTGTCAGTTTTATAATACGTTATTAGTGCCGTCGTGCGAGAACACGGTGACACGCTTGTTTTGTATGGAAGGTGTTGTCAATGCCACCTGTTGCAGTGACCGCCATGGCGTCTCTGTGCCAGATAGTCAAAGTTTATTTTGTTAACAGAACACGGAATCACCCCACTAGCGTTTAGAGATGGCAATACTAATAAAATTTGTGGCGCCAAAAGTGCCTTGACAGCATAGCTTCTATCCCGCGTTGCCATTAAAGCCGTCAGTTTCTAATACGACCGTCATTAGTGCCGTTGTGCGAGAAAAAGGAGACACGCTCGGTTTGTATGGAAATTTTTAACAATGCCGCCTCTAGGTGCGGTCGAGGTGTCTCCGTGCTCTGTGATTTTTTTGACAGGCTGTTCTCTATATTGGCTTATTTTCTTTTACGCGAGCGTTTTTTATTCCAAGAATGTGCTAATAAGATCAGTTGTCGGAGTAACATTTATATGTTACTTTGTTTTATTTTTATTTTGACACTGTTTTTCTATGACATTTTGTTCTTAGAACTTATTTGAATATTACTTCAGGACTTCTAGAACCTTTTGAGTTGAACACTAAACCGTTTATTCATAATGTCTTATGACTGAAAAGGTGTTATTTAAGTGTAGGTAAATAACCTCTTTTTTCATTGATAAAGATACAAGTTATGAATAAAAGGGTTTATAAATGTCAAGTTTTTATGAATAAAGGGTAAGGTACAAGTCGTGCCATTGAAGTTGAGACTTGGCCCACCACGTGATTGGACTTGCACACAAGACGATTTATGGGTCTCTTTAGCGGTATGAGGTCCTCGCCGGGGCTTCATCGGGGGAAAGAGCGGCGGGAGGCGCGGTCAAGTCTCAACTTTTTAGGGGTATGAGAAACAGGGTGTAAAGTTCACTCATCCACCATAGAAAAGGGAGGATCCTCCAACCAGACGGGTTGTTATGTCTGGCGGGCAACTGCCCTTATGTTGATTTCGGATAGTCTTATCTATATTTTTTGCTCGGTAAACTCTAACTGCGCGATGCAGTAATTGAGTGACGTCATGTCTTCGTTGCGTAGTTCGTATGTGACGATGTAACCACTACAACTTTCATGGCACGACCTATACAACGGTACAAGGTTTTTGGCGCGTGGCTAAACTCGCAACTAATGGTGCTATCTTGTTATGTCAATACATAATGTACTATACAGCATGTATCAGAAAGGTGTGGTCATATTTAAGGGTGCGGTACAGACCATCAAACTGAACAACTTTCTCCATGGGAGAATCTGCATTCATCCCATACATTTGAGTCGAATAAGAATTGAAGTTTTTTATGGGACAGTAACCAGTTTTTCATAATTACGATGTTGGTCCCGTGGCGATACTAATCATTGTTCAGTTTGATGGTATGTACAGTCACGAGCATAAATATATTACTATGGACAGCTCGTCAAAAATATCTGACTTAATGAAGCATCCATGAATATCTGTCGTCACCCGGGATGCTTAAAAAATAACAGTCGTCCGTGGATGGGTGCCGTCCATTACATATCGAGAACCCTCCGTGTGTCGCAAAGCATGTTAAGCCTGGCTGTCAATTTTAGATCATTGAGAGTCATTACGGGTAGATAGAAGCCCGAAAGGCCATCAAGAAGATGGGTCGACGATATCATAGATATAGCGGGAGAACATTGGCAAGCAAAAGCGAAAGATAGAACAAAATTGACAAAAATGGAGGAGGCCTGTACCCACCAGAGGGGTTCTCATTTAAATTAAATATTACTAAATACACTAAAATTAAAAATCAATTCAAATCAATAATAATTAAAATTAATATACAGTGTGTCCGGTCATGACTAGCGATATTCTAAATACTTAAATATAAACTATTTTTAAGTACAATTATACTCTAAGCTTGGGTCCAATACACTTCCCCGCTATGTGACAGTCATTTTGTTTTTTTTACAAAAAATATCATATATTTCAAAGTTTTAGTCATACTGAGATAAAAATAGGCTTATTCGAAAGGCAATAATATTGTCTACCATCTGCATTACAAAGCAATGTGTTCACAATTCCATAACTTTTGAAAAAAAATGTAAAAGTCGAAAAAAAAAAAATTATGCAATATAACCAATAATTATTACAAGCCTAGAGTGTAATTGTACTTTAAATAGTTTATATTTAAGTATCAACTGGGTGGTAAAATAGCTCCATATCATATCTGTTTGTAACCTTGGGTGAAATATATAGGCATGAATAAGTTCTATATAGGTGGAGAGAACCCATATGCAAACATTATAGAACCACGGGGAGAAAAATTGCAGCTTAATTTTGGTTCCAAATGAAATCCATAGGAGTTCTCACGATCACCTTAAGTGGCAATTAGAACTATGTGTGTAAGTTGTGCGCAGTGAACGGTTGATTGAATGATATGACGTTTCAATTCATTCATTGAGTGACAAATGAAACGAAAATTCTTTTATGGGGCGATAAGTTATGTGTTTTTGAATTTGTACTGTGAACAGCCATTTTATTTGGATTACATCTATTTGATGAGTATTAAAACTTCACGTGTAGGTACTGATATAATGCAGGCATTGATTTACAGCACAAAATCCTTGCGAATGTTTTGTTACTGTGAAAGTATAGTATGGTTTCTTTGTAAATTTCGAAGCGCCTTCGATTTGATCAAGAACAATTAAATAAAATGTGCTAAATCAATTGGCGAAATAATAGTATAAAAAAATAAAACTGTTAAAAACCTAACGTAATGGTTTTAGACTAAGTATAATGTCAAAGTACATCAATTACAATTAACAAAACTCAGTGATTATGCGTCAGTGTAATAAAACACTTTCAAAACAAAATATTCTTAAGGACAACCATTTTCTAAACATGGCGATGTTTATGGCATCTCTTAGTTTTTATTTTCATTTATTTGTTCCCTATTTGGAACTGTAAGGTCTAAAAATCACTTATTTGTATGTTGCTGTGGCTGACCAGTGGATGCTACTACCAGCAGTAATAATTAGCTCGTACAATCTGCCGATGATAACCCACATCGCTTATTTTTTTTCCATTTCACGGAATTCAAGTTTGATGAAGTAGTTTAAACTATGAACTTTACAACAACAGAAACAAAAAATACTATCAACAGAGTGACGCGTAGCACGATCTGACATATGTAATAATAGGTCGCAATTATGTATTTCGGGAACTGGTACATCGTTAGTGGTTATAAATAAGTGGAAATAGCTGCTGTTGGTTTTCAAGAACCCACTATTGAAACTTATCTACGCGTTGGAGTGGCATAGGAGTGGTAAAGATGCAATCACGTTAGGTTCCAAAAAGGTTGCAAAATTATCCGTTTAGCCACTACAGGTGATATACTACTCTGTTATACTACTCGTTTGGAAATAGAAGTGCTAAATAAGGGTATATTACAGCTTAAATGGAACAGTTGCTTACAAGTGATTTAAAGGCCTGATATACCACTGTTGCTTCTAAATTGGTAACAATTAAAACCCGTTTTCAACTTCAAGTAACAAAATCGACTCTATGCAACTACGAGTGACAGGAAGTACTCATATACAAATAGGAGTAGTGTTTGAAGCTATAAGTTCTATCAAATACTGTTATACCACTCATTTACAACTTAAAGCTATAAGATAAGTAGCAAAATTCACTAATGTGCTACTTGGGTTAGAATATCGCTAGTCCATGTCCGGACACAGTGTATAATACTTAAATTATGTTACCTATTAGAATTAAAATTTATTGATTATAAATGTATTAACATTTTTGCGTGCTAACAAATTGTATTTGCATGAAAAATGAGAAAATAAAAGGCTTATTTATTTATTTATTTTATTTATTTTAGAAGCCCGAAATCTGACAAACAGCCTTACCAAAGGAGATCGTGTTTACACGTAACTGGGTTGTGGAAGTTAGATAGGCAGTCGTTTCATATAAAATAAGTGGTAATCAGCTGCATCCGGTCAGACCGAAAACTGACCCTACCATGGTAAAGGCTAGGCAGACGATGAAATCCTGACTTAATGAGTAAAGAGTGATCAGAATTGCGTACTTAAAACTAAAGAGGTTACACGATTCAAATAGTGTTAATAGATCTACTAATAACTTAGGGCGATTTTTAGCGAGACGTTAAATTGGGCTTGCTCCTTGTTCACTACACTTGAACGTAGGGCCAGATTGCCGTAATTAATGACTCAGAATGGGGCTAAATTACTCTTATAAGTTCAGTTTCAATTTTCGGGTTAAATTCTTGAAAACTAGGGTATAATTATTCCGTTAAATGCACGCAGTCGTTATCGGCTTCATAATGACGATTCAACAACATTTAGGGTAAGTAAAGTAGTTCTAGTAAGTACCGAATGCAAACTTTTGAATGACTTGTTGCAAGAACCAGGTGGTATGAGTTATGGTTACGAGGCACTTAGGTTTCAGGTCATCCTTAGGTACACATTTTTAACCGACGAAAAAAAAAGGAGGAGGTTCTCAATTCGACACGTATATCTTTTTTTTTTTTTTATGTATGACCACGCATAACTTTTTACTGAGTGGTCCGATTTGAACGATTCTTTTTTTATTGGGAAGGGTATACCTCGAAGTTGGTCCCATAAAAAAATAAAAATTGAAACCCACCCCTAAGTGTAAAAAAATTGGGGTTGAAATTTTGAGGCGGCGCCAAACAAATATAATTATTATAATTACATAAAGCGTAAAATGTTAACTTGATAGATCTTCGTTGAATGTGTTTTAGGCGCCGCCTCAAAATTTGTTATTTGAAGGTCATCAATTTGTCACTAAATACATAGTTATTTTTTATTTTTCGCTTTTTTTGCAAAAAAGTTTTTATTTTTCGCTTTTCAGTTTTTTTTCGTCGGTTAAATTTTTTGCAAAAAATTTTTTTTTGTTTTTCCATTAGTAATTTCTTAGTAACAGCTCGGAACTTGGATCCAGGGCTCGGATAACGGTAGGTATATTTTTCGAAACGGTTTCGTCTTAGAAACCTAAAGAACGATTTGTTTCGGTTACGTTCGAACGGAACGTCCCAACACCTCAAGACGATGCAGATTAAAATGTTAGAGAGAGGAAATGTAATAAAAAAAACATGCCGGGCAGTCTTTGGATGCTGTCGATGGAAGTGAAAACTAAGTAACGCCATCTAACGAAAACGTCAGGAATTTATGTGGCTTGCTGTCAGTACAAGAACGAAAGCTGTAGCTCCATTTAAAATAAACCAAAAAAATAAAACAGAATGCGCTGTCTTACGAATTTTCGATCAAGTCACGTGTCCTGTGTCTGCGATTTTTTTACCCATCCCAAAAAAAGTGCACAACGAGAGGTTTTCTCTTCAAAAAAGGGAGAGCCGTACAGTAGTCACTTATGTATGATAACATCTGACATCTTGGCTGACAGTACCAACCTCTCGGAAAATGGGTTGGCACCATCCTACGGCCAACTCTAGCACCGCGCGCGCTCATTGGTCAAATCAAATAGCGTGCGCTCCCTCGGCTTCTTGTTACACTCTTCCGTACCTTTTCACGAAAACACATGTTACACCTCAAAAAATTTAAGAAGAGTTGATCGCACGTCAGTGGAAACACTGACCTTGAACTGGTCTAGCGTATTCGAAGAATATGAGGTTTTGAAGTTTCAATAGAATATGAGGTTACCTTACTAGTTCTGTTTCTACTATATCTGACCAAGATTATGTCTGGACTTTAAAAGTGATTATGACTGAGTTTGTTTCGGCCTTTCTTCCTAAAGTAGATAGGAAACGCCGACCTCATCAAGTTTTTAAAATACGATTGACGTGTCAAAGTGTTTGTAAAAAACTACTTACATAAATAAAATCATTTATCATTTACTGAAGTACGGTCTACTCTACCTACAGAGCGTCCTGCTGCAACGCTATTTTTTAGTGCGTCAAAAGTTTTCTTGGTTTAAATTGGTATTTTTCAATGCGCTTTATCGCTTTTCATATCCGTTCAAAAAAGGATTTTTATTAGATTTTTTGCGCTGCAGCAGCTTGCTTTATGCACAACCAACAACGTTGTATAAAGGGTACGTCCTACAGAGAAAAGGGGATGGGCTTATTATCAAGTTACATAATTAGCCTTTGGGTGCCAATTAGTATTTATAACACACACTAATTAAGTAGGTAATAGTCTCTTTGTTTGGGACAAAGAGAATATTACATTTCAAAACAGAATCATATTATATTGCGCGACATACAAACAAACAAACAAACAAGCTAGGAAAGCAGACGTTAATAATTCTATTTACGCCTACTAGTACGGCAGCACTTAATAACGTCTACTACAATGTGAATTATTAAGTTATACTTGACACATTTCGGGCCTCGTATGAAACGGTGACGTGACAGAAGTCGAAGTCGGTTCACGAGAATTTCGAATTCTAAAAAGTGAACTTAGAATAGAATAAAATATAATAGAAATATGTTTATTCAAGTATCATGACTTAAAAATGATTACTAAGACTTACAATAAGTAAAAACTAGCTAACACTTCACAAACACAGAAAAATAGTAGTGGATCACCGTTGTTGAACACAGTCCAAACGACTTGAAGTTGGGCTGCTATAATACCTGCGCACTATGGAAGCGCACCTTTTGCTCGTGGTTGTGTAGAAACAATCTACATGCGCATCCGTGAACATCCCCGACGCACTACACAAGTGGGGCAGCCCCACCAGCATCCTAAACGCGTTATTATACTGAACATGGAGAGTGCTGTATGATCTTTGCGAATATCTAGCCCACAGGCTGCTCGTGTAAAAAGACGTACAGTAGGCTCGAACTAGCGTTATTTTAACATGACGTGAGCACCGTGCAAAACTGCGAGCCAGCATATTCGCTCTAACCGACAACGCTCTCCGCTCCCGTTTTATGTCGTCATCATCTTACTTACTGACTGACTGACCTTAAATATAGTCGCCAATGTTGAACAGGCAAGATCTTTTCTTTACTGTAGTTTATTAGGTATTTCTTTTTGAATAAAGAAAATCAGTTAAATTTCAGAAATTAAATAATGTTACTTTTTTTTCCGATGTGGCGTACTGTGATTGTCAGCTGGAAATTTGCGGGCAAAATGTGGTGCTTTTTCATCGCATCTGGCTACTACACAACGCCTTAAATAAACAGTCATTAAGAGGGTTTACGTCTTACGCCATTTCATACAAACTTTCAAGCCCTTGTTTTTCGAAATGACTGAACTGATTTTAATGAAACTTCATACGCATATGCAGGATACAAAGGTAAGTAAAGAAATGTCTTATTTAAAAACAGATAACTGAAAATCTGTTAATATGGAAAATTTTAAATCGGTCTAATTTGGCTATAACACTATTTTTCGAAACTGTTCTTAACTAAGTTTTTAGAACTTTGTATCCTGCATAGGCGTATGAAGGTTCATTAAAATCGGGTCAGTTATTTCGAAAAACAAGGGCTTGAAAGTTTGTATGAAATGCCGTACGACGTAAACCCTCTTAAGAACAGCCAGTGACAATTTTTATCCTGATATATTATTAACATGAGCAAATTATCTCGTATACCTATCGTATAAATAACCCTACTATCTTGTCGTTGAAATTGACATTTCCCAATTTAAAAGAAAAACCAAACTCCTAAATATCCCAATTAAATCACTGCATCATACCTCTACAATACCTACACGCTGCTTAATAGTTATCTCCTCGAAAAGTTACCCTGGTCCGATTAATCGCTCGAACGTCGCGCCGGTATTACACTGTCACAGTTCTGAGTATCATTCTGGGTGACAAACGGACCTGTGACGTGGGGCGCGTGAGCCTGAGATAACGTCCAAAGGACGAATGAGCGACGTCCTGAATACACTACGCCGATTATCGCGTGAAACGGGTGTACACGGAGCTATAATCAGTGCGGTAAAGCGATCATTTTAGTATAACAATCGTGTTTTTAAAAGGTATTCTTTTGTTTTGAACCAAGAATATGGTGCAGTCTTTTGTTTTTTATTCGAAAGGAATCGCAACAGTATTTTGATTTAGTTGAATTTAAACTTAGAACATCGTTTTGAATTGAAATTGTTTTTTTTTTCTTTTTTACCTACATCCTCCGAGATGCGTGACGCGCATGGGTCCGAATAGTTGCTATGAACGAATGAGTGACGTCCCGAATACGTAACGTAAGTAGGGTATTCGAGATGTCCCGGCGCGGCGTTTAATAATCGTGTAGCTAATATTACATGTTTCGTCACTTTAAATTGTCAAAATCAAGTTATTATTTACTAAATAATATCAAAAAATCTCTTTTCTGTAGCTCTGTGCACTCAGATAATACAACTTTTTTAGTTTTGCCTCTACTCGTGCGTCGATTCACTTATTTCATTTTTTTTATTTGTAATTTAGTCTTAAGTCAACGCCGGCTGTCGCTGCAAACCAGTGCTGTGGCCCTGTTTCTCACATGAGTCACAGCTTTACGTATTTTTTTTTTGCTTTTCGTACTTTTAGTATTTTAAATATGTGTTATTTTAGGGGCAATTCAATTTGGTTTCTTTCTGTCTTCTTTTTTTATAATGTCACCCGAAAATCACTCTTCTACACTCACAATGAAACAAATGACAACCGCCCGTCAAAATTATAAAACAAAGCCGAAGCGAACGCATTTCATTCCCGAATGTTTTCTCAATTCACAGACTGTGAGTCAAGTTCGTTCGCACGGAAAGCTCTTCAAAATTATACCGTAACGTCATAATGAAAACCGTTCGTAGAAAGAAGCAAAAATAAAATCTGTCAAGTGCGAGTGTCCGACTCGCACACGAAGGGTTCCATACCATGTCGTACAAGATTTAACACTATGAATTTTTGTAATACTTTCGTAAAGGTAACAACAGAGGCGCTATAAAAAAACAAAGATTTGTAAAGAAATTGTCTAATTTTAATGAAAAAATGTTGTTGTGTTAAAATATAGGTGTAGGAGTATATTTCATATATTTTAAGAGAAAAATATTAAGTTAACTTTATCCAGTAACATGCATTAACTATAGTCAAAGTTATTTATGTGTATACCTACTAACATAGTATTAGTAGGTATAAATAGGTATAATGGTAGGTAAGCGTGTAGATATGTAGGGTAGGTTAGGTACCTACCTACCCTGGTAAGAATGGTAGGGTAGGTAATTAGGTAGAAATAGGTAATTAGGAAAGGTAGATGCGCCGTAGATAAGTACTTAGTGCTAACCGTGCGAAGCCAGGCCGGGTAAAGCTAGTTACTTATAAATAAAAGGATTTCTCTTGCTACATCAGACTATACTGTACAAAATAGAATGTAAGTAGTACGCCAAATTTTAATTATAACTGTGTGTTTGCACTGGCGAAACATTCACAACAAAACATGTTGGAATCTCTATTGTCTGTCAATTTTTCATGCATAATGTTTGACAGGAACTAGAGATTTCAACATGTTTTGTCGTGGTGTCGCCAGTGCAAACGCACGGGTCAATACAGGTATTTATTTATGTTATTTTTTATAGTCATACAGAAATCTATTACTTCTTACTTATTATTTTTACACATCCCATCGGACTATGAGAGTGAGGGAAGAGAGAGTGCACTCGTGTCTGAGCACACACTTGTGCACTATGATATCTCCCGTGCCGAAGGCCAGTCTCCGTTGAGATTGGCCGCCGTGACCGAATATTTTTACACCAATAATTTTTCTCAATATGAAATTGTGTCCACAACGGTTTAAGGTAACTGAATAGTACACTGTATGTGCCAGCATTCATTTCAATGTTACTGAATATATTGTCTATTGAAGTGTAGTTTTAACATGAGGTACACATGTGGGTACACACAATGACGTATTATAAATATCATTGGGTACACACATCAACAACGTCTAGGGATACTTTGAAAAAAGTCGATAAAGTTCTTAAACTCAAAAAATACTGGCCGGTTTTAAAATCATGTGAAGAAAGTTTATTTTGTAGACCTTTTTGGATGATCGAAATTTAAATGATCGAAATAGTATTTGCTGCCATGATAGTAGGTACTTACTAATTCCATGTCATTACTCCGACTATTAAATAGTTATCTGTGGAATTTATATCGCTTTATATTAGCATGAAATACAAAATTATTATTTTAAGTTGCAGAAAATCGCCCATATTATATAACATACGTTATGAATCGGCGTTTTTAGTATTTGTTGATTATAAACAGTATATGTTACATGATACACACAAGTTTCAAATTCCTAATTTGTTTAGTTGTTGAGATAGAGCTCGTACAAAAATGGTCTAAAACAGACAACTTCTACGGCCCCCTAATTCATCATTTTTGAAGATAAAAACAAATAAAAATTATATTTATTCTCTACTCGATGAGCTCTAGACAATGATACCCCACATGCCAGGGTCAGATTATTTTTTTTTCAAAATTTAATTTTATTGTATGGCGACCCCCTTTAATTTTTTAATTTTATTATTTGTTGCTCTTGCGGCAATAGAAATGCTCAATCTGTGAAATTTTCAACTGCCTACCTATTACGGTTCATGAGATAGAGCTCGCTGACAGACAGACGGACAGCGGAGGCTTATGAATAGGGTTCCGTTTGTCACCCTTCGGGTACGGAACCCTAAAAATGGCGAGAATATTCAAAATTGTGAATTGGAGGGCTTTGATCTGCCAAAATGTGATATAGCATAGAATATTATTATTGAGGAAGTCAGAAGCTGATTATTATTGAGCAGACTTGAAGAAATCAAAGACTTTTTGCTGTAAGAAGCTGATAAAGGAAATTGTGTTTGACAGGTTATTGATGACAAAATGTATTAAGAAAGTCAAAGCTTGATCTTTTAAATAAGTTCGGCTTCATCGGTGTCCGAAACTTTGGTGCCCTTATAATACATATTTAAAACTGTATGTAAAATAGTAAGGATGCTAGTTGCAACACAAAATCTAGACAAAATCAAACTGGTTGCTAATTAAATTGTATTTATTTTTTATTATTTGACATTGATTTTACATTCTGTGATTACTTCCTCACACACTGACTTATTAAGTAACTGTAAATTTTTTGGCAAAATCGTCTATTCTTACAATGTTTGTAAATATGAGAGCACCATGTATCTATCACATAATTAATTTGTCTGTCGTTTTCTCCACTTTAAATTCTTTTTATTTTACTTTGTATAGTAATTTTATTCTAGGTGTTTATTCTAGGTGCATCGTCTTCACATATAAATATATAAATAATGTATTTTAAAAGAGTAAAGCTGTTTTCAGACCAGCGCGATTTGTCGCGCTACGCGACACGAACAATACAAAACTTCACGGTATAACAATAACCGGCGTCGCGTCGCGCGACAAATCGCGTTGGTCTGAAAACAGCTTAACGGTGGAGTTTCTTGCCCATTCTTCTCCATACGAAAACTTCCTTTTGGAAGGGGCGACTAGAATCAATACTATATTTTGTAAATTTTGACGTTCAAAAGTGCCTTACAAGGGCCTATTTGAAATAAATGATTTGACTTTGACAACACCTACCTGTGTTATTAACTAGCATAAGTCAAATGTACCTACAGGTACTATTTAATGTTAACATTGTTATTCGATTAAATTAATTATTATGTGGGGAAAGTCGTATAGATTGTATAGATTTAATACATCGATCACTAAAAAAGAACTAGATACACAATCCCAAACAAAAGTTCTCATAAAACTGTCACCAAATTGTGTTTAAGTAATAATAGTTGAAATAAATATACATTAATGTAAATTCAACCTTAAACGCAATGCTTAAAGTTTATTTCACCAAGCTATGTTTAAAAAGCAATCATTTTTACGACCGATACTATGTGGCATGTTTACCGTCGGAGCGTTCGAATGCTACTAAATGAAAAGCGCACCCAAATGTTCAAGTGGGTGCTCATTTGGTGAGGACATTTTTTGCCGCTGATAGTATACAAGTATGTAGTTCTTTATTATTGATCGATGATTTAATAACTTGAAGTTCTAGAACCAGCACTTCTAATACGAGTAGATATACTTTTTTTTTAAATATACTAACAAATATGTTAAAAAGATTTGTTTTTTTGTTTGTACTTAATTAATAAATTCAAAAACTACTACACCGGTTTAAAAATTTCTTTCACCATTTAAAAACATACATTAGACACATTATAAAGATATCACACGGGGCGAAGCCGCTGGCGGAAGCTAGTTCTGTATAAACGGTAACTTAATTTCATCTTTATTTTCTAGACGAATATTTTTAGCTAAAACATTATCATATCTAAAGGATGGGTTGAATTATGATACTCATTTTATTAACAAATTGGTTAAGGGCGGGCTACAAAGTTATTCATTCTAATCTAAGAGTCGGCCTTCCCGTTCACTATTCGGCCTCTAAGGGATAGGAAAGAGGTCATTAGTTATAGGCTTTAATACTGGCTGGTGTTAAGGTTGATTTCCACCAAACAGCTCGCATCGCATCGGATCCTTATACGAACGGATGCGGCGACAGCCGACCGCGTCCGGCAGGTTGTAGACGCATACGATCGGCTCTGTAACGTTTGCGAACGTATCCGTTTCTGCGCCTTGTCAAATCGTCTCATTTCGTGTTGACGACTGACGTGTTCTAATATTTTAAAATGGTTGAAGTTGACGTAGTTTTGTTGACTATTTCATTAGAAGAATGGAGACTGAACGACGAATGGCGAACGGAGCCGATCTCGCATCGCAGCACTCGCAGCATACTTTTCGCTACGATCGCGTGTCATGGAAGACGCTCGCGGTCAAGCTGCTGTGCGCTAATGTAAAATCCGTTCCAATCCGATGCGATGCGAGCCGTTTGGTGGAAGTCATCCTTAAGAATACCGTAAAAAGAAAAAAAAAATACGAATTTGCTGTGCCCGCGGCTCGATCACGTGATAAGTTTTTATTAGAAGGTTTCCCGAGATCCATACCTTTTTTATTTTATTTATAAACTCTGATCTGAAATGACAGGAACGATCGACTATTATTAAAAAAATAACACAATAAGTAATTAATATTATAGAGACAACATGACAACTGTGAAGATCCTCCTGCAAAAAATGATTCAGTGGTCCTTGGTGAGAGTCACTTTGTAACTATATATTATTGAAGTTATTTTTATAACGACACCAAATATCATTTTTGTCTAAAGTCCCCGTCACGAGAAGCTATATTTTTTGTAAATAAAGAACTTCTACTATGTAACATAGTGACAATTCAATCAAAAACAAATAATCCCAAATTCAATCAACTCAAAGTAACATACGTGTAATACAAAACGAACGATCAATTTCACTTGGTCGGGTTTATATTTTAGTGATATAAAACGCTGTCGTCTAATGTTGTGTGGTACTGGAACTCAAACGCGGTCAGTACCACAAAACATAATTTGGGATTATTTGTTTCGCTAGGTGGCTTAGTACAAGTTTTTTTTAAACAATATTTATAGCATTTCGTGACGGGGACTTTAGCAAATTAAAAAAATACAGAGTTGAGAGTATAGAAGATATAGATATCATTATATAAACATGTTATAAATTAAAGTCGCTCTTCGGGTCTCACTGTATGACTGCGTTGTCCTTCTAAAGCTCGACTCCCACCGTGCGCCATATCGCGCACGCGCACCAGCCCGCACGAGGACGCACCGCCACGCACGCGTCTTGCGCTACCACGCACGTTAGGTTTCCCACGGTGCGTCGTGCGGGCTGGTGCGCGTGCGTCCGCGATATGGCGCACGGTGGGAGTCGGGCTTAAACCAGAAGCAGAAAGGAATATTTCCAGTAAAAAAGGAATGAGGTGGAAATCCCATCCTCGTCGCCACTGTTAGTACTTCGTATGGGAGACAAGTGAAGCACGTGGCAGCTATGGACACACTGCTTTATTGTCTGTCAAACACCTTGCGTGGGCGCAGCCACACATGTAACGGTAACACACATACACAACAAGTATATTACGGATTTTGTGATATAAGGGGCTTTCATAGTCTATGTACTACATAACAGTGTCTTCAAGACGATGAAATAAGTCGGAGTGCATTCAAATACATAATTATTCACTTAGACATACCGGGAACAGTCAATGTTTTTAGATATTATTTAAAAATACATCACAGAGATCACAAAAACACATCACAAAGAGCATGGATACATTGTTTTTGGGCTATAAATACCCTACCTATTTATAAGAACAGAATTCCTCATATAGCACAATTTAATTGAAGCCATAAAGTTCGAAAACAAATGCCAGTTGCCGCCAACATGTGGTTTCATAACCCGTCACTCAATTAAGTAGGACATTCACGATCGAGTTTAAATGACGTAATACTAACTTTGATTGACGTCAAACCAACCGGCTAAAACCAAGAGTTCGATAAAACTCTCAGCAATCATTCTAATTTATACTTTACTTTACCGAGTTATGAGTAACATTGCAATGACTTACATTTTTGCAAGATGGTATTGGAATAAAACTGAAAGATTCCAAAAACGTGATGCCATTGGTTTTAGCCGATTGGTTTTACGTTATTAAAATTTGATCGTGAATGTCTTACTTTAATTTTAAGTTCTTTTGAGGGTTCCGTACGTCCGCCTTATGTCGCTCATGATCTGTCTGTCTGTCCGTCTGTCAAGCCGTCCTCCGACGGTGCGCCATATCGCGGACGCACGCGCACGACGCACCGTGGGAAACCTAGCGTGCGTGGTAGCGCAGACGCGCGTTATACGCGTGCGTGGCGGTGCGTCCTCGTGCGGGCTGGTGCGCGTCCGCGATATGGCGCACCGTGGGAGTTGGCTTTTATAGCCAATTTGCTCCAAATCTAATGGACCGATTAAGTTACACATAATTACCCGAATGCCCCAGAAGGAGTAGTAATGAGTCAATTCCAAAATAATATTATATTTTAATTAATAAAACTAAAAAAAAACTTTTTTACAAAAAAAACAACCGACTTCCACTATAAAGTAAAAAATAACTAAAATTTCGGAAGTCGGTGGCAAAAACGAAAATTCTAAACCAAAGACACGGATATTCGTTACATGCCACCGACTTCCGAAATTTTAGTTATTTTTTACTTTATAGTGGAAGTCGGTTGTTTTTTTTGTAAAAAAGTTTTTTTTTCTCGCTTTTTAGTGGGTCGGTTTGTAATTTATTTAGGTGACAATAGCCTAATGTCAACTGCTCATCACCCTTTACAAAATATTGCTTTTCCCGATGCAGGGACGTTCATTGTTGAGGAGTTCTTCTGGTACTTCGCCATCAGCTCCTCTTCATCCTACGCATTGTGACGGACATAAATTGCTTGGCAACCATATTAAAGTAATCGAATCGCAAGTTCGCAACCCGTGAAATACGTATTATTGAGTTGTTCCGGTGGCCATCTGTGGTCTTCATCATCAGTTCCACTTCACTAAATGGTGCTTTTCGAGAGCAAATTCAAGAGTTACTATAAAAAATACCTAAATCGCTATAGGTGTGCCTATAATATTTCAAGAGTTCCCTCGACTTCTCCAGGATGCCATCATCCAATCCTGACTTGATGACAATGGGACCAACTAGAAAGTATATCCTTTCAAATAAAAAAAGAATTTTCGAAATCGGTCCAGCCGTCTTCGAGTAATCGGGGAACATACATAAAAAAAAAAAAAAAAAAAAAAAAAAAAAAACATTCCGACGAATTGAGAACCTCCTCCTTTTTTTGAAGTCGGTTAAAAAGCTTTAAACAAAGAAAATTATATAAAAAACAAAAAACCCAACTGCAAAAACACATACCTAACGGAAAAGATAAAAACAAGCATTATAATCTATAGGATTTAGGTATTGCAGGCGTATATATTTATATATATACATTCATGCTTGTTTTTCTCTTTTCCGTCATGTGTTTTTGCAGTCGGGTTTTTTGTTTTTTATATAATTTTCTTATGAATTGCTGTGCCGGAAACACGGACATGTAACGTAAATAAATTAATTTTGAATATGGGGTCACAAACAAAAAACAGAAAAAAAAGTTTTATAAACTGTAGTACCGTGTGACATATCAAATGAAAGGGCTTACTGTAAGGGTCCTAAACATATTTTTTTAAACGGTGTTTATCTTTTTAAACTTGCAACTTAAACACGTTACTTGGTTTTTCTAACTCGTATCGTTAAAATGCAATCAAACCAAATATTAGCACGTGGTTAATCCATTAATGTGTAACCAAAATTTTACCTTCTTTATAATTATTTATTTTATCAATAACTATGATGGTTTTTAATCGGAGGGTCGTTGTGGACCCACGATGCCAGTTATGTTTAGGAAACTACCGATTACAGTTACTGGTTAAGAGGGCGCTCAACGGTACACTGTATAATTCTGTGTCTACCTTTTATACAGTTTCATATTGAGACACGAAGCAACTCAATTCGATCTAAAGAAAAGCGGTAACATTTCTCTAGATCGAATTTTGTTGTGTCGTGTCTCAATATGAAACTTTATTAAAGGTATTAGAAAATTCTAGACACACTTACCGAGGGTCCTTATTAGCCGTTGTTCATAATTCAATTCTCAGTCAAGAGATAATATTTTTTCATGTAATGGCGCTAGTTTACCGTTGGGCACTCTCTTAAGTAAACATTTTTTTTAGAATGTAAGTAGGTTTAATATTTTAATAAAATCTGCCTATTTCATTTTTTCATTTCTTTGTCAATATGAGGCAAAATCCTTTTAAAAATATTTGTTTAGTAACTTGACACAAAAAAAGTCTCAATGGTACCTGCATACCTTACAGTCGCAAGTTCATTTACCTCTCAGCCATGACTTTTAAGATAGATAAATCGTTGATTTAATGCACACAAAACACAACACGACATACAAAAACACTATTAAATAACTAAATACATGAATATAGCTACAAGGTGTCATTGTACAAAAAAAACAGAAGAAAACAAGCCATTGTGGTGATAAATGACACACTTTAAAATAATAAAACATAATATAAAAGTACGCTGTGCATCTCAAGGTTGCACCAAATGGGAGTCCAACCCAGCATGATTGTTACAGGCAAATATACTGACTTTCTTCAATATTAAAAGCTCATAAATTATAAAACGCTCCAGACTGAACCAATCTTGTTGAACTAACTGCATGGTCTAATGCATTGTCCAAGATGAGGTAGATTAAGTATGTACAGAACCAACTGTGATACGAACATTGATTAATTGATAGCTTGGCAGTTTACCTGAGTGTACGTGACTGAGTAGTTTAGAGATTGGAGTGCGAATGGGTATTGAAGGGTTGTTCACCTTACCAGACTGTCGAGAATATTCCTTGGTATAACTTTGCGTTATAACACAATTTTGAGCTAATGGTATGCCCCTTTTTTGGTCGTAAGCGAGATTGATGAGGTCCTGCGGTCGATTTTCTGGTTGGGAGGTGTTATTGGTAATTTCTCTCACTTCGGCTGTTTGTATGATATATTCACAGACTAACGACTAACTAACACTTATATAATATGATACTTTGTAGTTTTAGGAAAGTTTTGACTTTGTTTCTCATTTCTGAACCTACTTAATCACAGTCTCCTTTTCCAACTCACTTTAGACATTGGCAGAATAGTTGACATCAGCTTCGCATGCCATTTATAAAAAAAAAATAGAATAGAATAGACAGTCTCCTTTAATCTAACGCACGCATGTGATAAGACCCAAACCGAAGTATAAATGCAAAGAAATTTAAACAAAAATCTTTTAAAAATAGAATATCACATTCAGTTTATCACCTACACTGCTCATACTCACAAAACAAGCGTTCAAATATCAAGACTGTTTGGTCCGATACGTAAGTCTGTGACACGGCACAGTGTAAAAGGAAAACTAAAAGCTCTTTATAGACACGTTCGCAACTGGAGGAATTTGCAGCAGCTTTGAAACGAGCTCTCTCGATGTCCTTTAGTCCTGGTACCTGTGAATGATAGAGTATAGATTTATAGTCTGAAGTGACGGTAGTTTATTGCGAACGGTTAAGGAATTTGTGTTGAAAAAGTTTTCTAGCAATTATTGTTATATGAAGTGTAAGTAAGTAAAATAGAAATTGAATCTAATGTATCATTTAGCACATTATCCTAATCCTAAATAAATAATATTATAAATGCGTAAGGGAATTTGTTTGTTTGTTTGATTATTTGTTTATTTCTCTTTCACGCTAAAACGGCTGAACGTATTTAGATGAAATTTGGCACATGGGTAGACCATGAACTGGGTTAGGATATAGGCTATAGGAGGAACTTTTTATCTCGATATTTCCACGGGATCGAGACTTATACGGGTGAAACCACGGGGCGCAGCTAGTTGTACAATACTAACGAACAATTTTAGGGACTTTAACATCTATCTACCTTAGGTTTTTTTTCCAACAAACATCGGCTTACATAAATTGTCAATACGCTGATTAATTTTAAACGGAAGGCCCTGTCTCCTGTGATACAGTTTATTTTTAACTAGTACAGGATACTGGTGATCTTTTCCACTAACGTTAAGTACTGTATAATTGTATTGCATAGTTTCTGCTTATCAATAACTGGTGGAAATATAATCTGTAACACTGTTTTTGGAACAATAAATTATTATATTAATAAATTATTATTATATTATATATCTCAGGTAAATCAGAAGCTACCGTAGGAACCTACCTTACATAGTACGTCTACTTGACTTTCCATAGGCGCAATTTCAACAATAGAACAGTAAAGTTATTATTAAAAATAATTTAAAATTAAATTATTAATAATGCTCTCACTGAAGTTAAAACTTCTAAGTTAAAGCCTATCAAAGGATCAACAAGAGATCTACGATCGCGCAGTTAGGCAGCATCAGAATCTTTTGATTCCCAGGAAATGGGGTCCCCTACAAAGTTTATCTCAACAATTTCATCACAAAAGACTGAGATGTTCTAGATATAAACAAGCTGTTGAAGCTCTTTAGTTCGTCTTAATGTATTTCCTTTGTGTCTAGAATCTAGCGGGGAGAGACGTCGTCCGGTGATTGATTTAAACGTTTTAGTTTTCAGGGATGTTTACTTGAGAAATTCACAGCTATTTCGTGTTTATTTTTTGTTTATTCAGGTAAGTGGTTTCTTTTTTCAAAAGACTTATCTTCTTAGCGTATCGATGGCGATCTAAATTGAGTCAGCCCAGAATTTTTCTATGAGTTTGGCGCTATCAACTAAGTGACATCCATAAGGGGGCTTATTCCCAAAGTCCTCCAAAAAAAGTTCCCAAACTACTCCATGAAAAATATAATGTTTTTAATTAAGTTTCATTCTACTCCATGATAATATTAAAATGTTCTCAAAGTACTCCACCCCATTTTAATCAAAAAGCTAATTTAAATATGTACCGGATTACTATGGCTGACGTACAGATATGCTCAAAAGCTTTGCAAATATAGTTTTAAGTGTAAAGAAATTACTAAAACTATAAAATAAAACAACAATAATTTTCAGTATTATATTTTGATAAATTAAATATATTCAAGAAGAAGAGAAAAAGTCTAAAAAACATGAAATACAAAGAATAAAATATCTAAAATGATATCTGGCAATTAAGCCTAACATAAAATATTTAAAAAATTCGACCAATAATCATTTAAAATTTTACATGATATGGTAAAAAATACTTATAAATCTAAAAATCTGTCTTTTGTTTCATAAAAACAAATTATAATATAATTCAACAATTATTTTCAGTCTTATAATTTAAAAAAAATTTAATAATTCAAAATATCCAAAAAAAACTGACTAAATTTAAAAAGTGGGGCTCTGTATTCAGAAGTAAAAAAAACATGAAAAACAAATAATACTATATCTGAAATGATATCTGGCAATTAAGCCTAACATATAATATTTAAAAAATTCGGCCAATAATCATTAGAAATTTTACATAACATGGTAAAAATACTTATAGATCTAAAAATCACTGTCTTTCTTTCATAAAAACAAATTATAATATAATTCAACAATCCTTTAAGGTCTTATTTTTTATTTTTTATTTAATCATTCAAAATAATAAGACGGCACTTTTTGGAACTCGTGGTTAGAACTATTGCACATAGCAAATGAAATGAAACATTTAAAATAAGATCTCTTAAAAAGTGGTGTAGTTATAATATGTACTGGATATCTAAAAAAAAACCTTAACTGAAAATTTCTCCTTACTGAATGTAGTAACGAGAATATTTTTACTTAAAATTTATACCAGAATAAACTTTGGTTCTTAAGAAATTAAAATAGCATACTTAAAAAACAAAAATTTAATTATATAACTCAAAATAAGCATAATTACAACTGCCAAATTGCTACTTATTGCGATGCATCGGGTGCTCGAAGTCGAACTGTCAAAACGTAATTTTGTGATAGGCCTCTTAACAAACACAGATTAGCACCCTTAACCCGTTTGACTATCACTAACGTTGCTGCTATTGCACTATCTCGCTCACACACAATTTGTTAGCTCTAGGCGTGCAAACGAAATTGAATGTTTAAAAGTGAGTCGAGTTTATCCGATAGATGACGCATCGATCACTAATAAAGAACTTACTCGTTATTAGTGATCGATGGATGACGCACAAATAATACTATGATTCTAAAATAAACATTAATCTCACTATACTATGTTTTTTTGCTATTATCATAAAAAGCCTACAATTTTAAATATTCATTGACTTTATAACAAAATGCTAAACTTTAATCTTTCTTTTAAGAAATTTTGTGAGTGACTGTAATGAAATATGTATTTTACAGTTAATTATGTAGATGGAGCAGTTTGAGAATTGATAGCGAATAATCGGTGGAGTACTTTGAGAATAATTCCAGATACCTATGGAGCAGAATGGGAACAAAATAATAAGTATTTTTAAATAATAATAATTCCTTGGAGTAACTTGGGAATGAATGTATGAGATTCTTATCTTTTTAGAACAAAAGAATGGAGTACTTTGGGAATAAGCCCATAAGGGTACGCTAGTCGGTTATTTCTCCATACAAACGTAGTATGGTGATTACTCGTCTATTTGTGTTCAATTTGTCAATTTTTATTTCGAACTTATGAAGCAATGGACTAGCAATCTGTTTCAATTCATTTCAATTTATTATTGATCGTGCATTGTCTTGTCATTAACTAGCCCTGTATGGAAGCAACATTGGAAAAAGAATATTGATTTGGAAGATAGGAGCGTCGAAACTTCCATATTTCGACACAAATTTTAACTCGTCTTTGGACGTAAATAAATAACTTTTGTAGTTAAATAGAAACCGTACCGTTCAAATAATTTAATTTTGAGTAAAGACATTCGCTAGTTTTACCATAATAAAATATCAGATATGTCCAAAGGTCTATTCATGAAATTTTACGCGCTCGTTTTCGTTACTTATATATTATAGTCTATTTCACTAAATAAACATAATAATAAATAAAAACTAGATAAATAGATACGAAATAAATAAATAAACAATTAGACTAATTTGCATGCTGGAGAAGCTCGTGGCTAAGTAATAACAAGCCGCACGGGTCGATCCATCAGGTTAAGCTACGCTTGCCGGGGTTGGTCAGTGGATGGGTGACCATCTTTACATACCGAGACTCCTTCGTGCCTCAGAAAGCACGTTAAACCGTTGGTCCCGGCTGTCATTTGTGGATCTTTGACAGTCGTACGAGTCGTCAGAAGCCCGAAAGTCTGACACCAGTCTTACCAAGGGGTATCGTATTACCCAGTTACTGGGTTGTGGAGGTCAGATAGGCAGTCGCTCCATGTAACAATACTGGTATTCAGCTGCATCCGGTTAGACTGGAAGCCGACCCCAAGATAGTTGAGAAATAGGCTAGGAAGATTGATAGACTAATTTGCATGCATCTTAATCACGCCCACCAACAAGTTCGAGCAGTCGACTAGTTCACCCTTAAGTTCCATAACGTGAAGGCAACAGGCCATGCGAACATGATATTAAATAAAAAAACTGCGGAAAGCACAAAATCGGTCGAAGTGGCGGTGCTTGGGGAGACCTATATCCAGCAGTGGACGTCTATCGGCTGAATGATGATGATGATGACGATGCATAATAATTTATGTATTTATTCAAAAGACAATTTCGGTCCACAGTGTAGGTTTTAGTAGTACTTATCACTATGTTAGTACTAAAGTAAATAAAATAGCGAGCAATCGATGGAACATTTTATGTTCCATCGATTGCTCGCTCGATTGCTTAGCATGACTACAATAGAATTGGGTTTTGTCCACGAAAAAAAAGACAAAATGACAGATTGTGATTGTTTATCTGTCATTAATTTGTCTATTCTTCCGTCGACAATCCGTCGCGCAGGCAGGGCGGAGTCATCTTAGCAGGTTTCTTTGCTTCGACCTATGTATGTCCTTAGAAACGCTTGTAGAAGAAGTTTTATAATTAGACTCACTTTAAAGTATATTAAGGAACTCGTGGCTAAGTAATAACAGCTGCACGGGTCGATCGATCGGGTTAAGCTACGCTTGCAGGGGTTGGTCAGTGGATGGGTGACCATCTTTACATACCGAGACTCCAAAGCACGTTGGTTCCGGCTGTCATTCTTGGATCTTTGACATTCGTTACGGGTAGTCAAAAGCTCGAAAGTCTGAGAACCAGTCTTACCAAGGGGTATCGTAATACCCAGTTACTGGGTTGTGGAGGTCAGGTAGTCAGTCGCTCCATGTAAAATACTGGTATTCAGTTGCATCCGGTTAGACTGGAAGTCGACCTTAACATAGTTGAGAAAAGGCTAGGCAGATTGACTCACTTTAAAGTATACATCACTAGGTGCGCCCCGTGGTTTCACCCTCATAAGTCTGGATCCTGTGGTAGTCAGGAATAACTATAAAACTAATTTTTTTTAAATTATAAAACAAAAAATATGTTCGAGACCCTCACAGTAAGACAGAGTTTTTATATGATATGTCACACGGTACAGTTTGAAAGAAAGAAAATAAAGAAAAATTGTTTATTCTGCACAACCAAAACGCACTTTTAAATAATAAAACATAAAATACACACATACAAAAGTAGCCAAAAGCCTCGTATTCAACCAGTAAAATAAAAAAATAAAAGTTGTACAATGTTGCTCAAATGCTCATTGGTTGATATCAAGGCCACAGATCAAAGGCAATATTGCGTAATTACAAGCTAAATATCTCTGGTAATTACTGTTGCGACATTGGCAAATGACAACAACAACATAACAAAACAAAACAAAATGCCGATTGCAGAATTAAACTACTTTTGTAACAAAATAATAGTATGAAAAATCTGTGCATCTGTGCAAGAACAGGTCATTGCTCAGCGAATTGCATGACTTCGGACGAACCTAACGTCAACAGCGCTGAATGACATATTGACGTACCCTGCGTGAACATTAAAATCTGGTGGTGGTTTGCAAAATATTATTTCTTATTTTATTATTTGCCCCCCAAAAGTGACCCCATATTCAAATTCATTTATTTCCGTTAGGTACTCGTCCGTGTTTGGGTCACAGAAATTCATTTAAGTAGCGTTTATCAACTTAATCAGTTCATTAGATTCGAAGCAAATTGGCTGTGACAGATGGTTATAATACTTACAGACAGACACACGAGTGATTCTATAAGGACTCCGTTTTTTCATTCGTACGTACGGAACCCAAAAAAACCTAAAGATTTGAAGATATTGTGTTTCTTTAAAATATAGTTTCTATTTAATACTAGGCACTGTCAGAAACTTCCAGACTGGGTTAAGAACTCCAATATGGACAATAGGAACAAAAGGAAAATGCACTTTCTACAAAATGTGTCGCAAAAATATTTTCAAAGCCAAATTGAATTTTGTATCGCAACAAAACAATGTAGAGGATTTTCATTCGATTTTGTATTTACCGTTATATAATATTTTTTGAATTTGAGATTTGTATTATTTGGATTCGTTTAGGTTATTTTTCTGATTGATTTTTGGCTGTTTCATTAGTCAAATGGACAAATAGACTGCATTAAGACCGATACTGTAATAAAATCTGTGTACCTTGTGAAGGTACACATAAATAACCAAAAATGATAAAATACATAAGTAGAGATACGACATACTTATAATTCTAGGTAAGTACCAAGGTCCTGCAGACCTGCAAAAGCGAAATAATTTTTTTACAAAACTGTTTGCATATTACATTACAACCATGCTAAATTAGATGTAAATCCAAGATAAAGAGGCCCACTAATAAAGACAATGAAAAAGAGAAAACCCAAAATTGTTCAATCAAAAGTCGAAAACAGATTTAATTTTGTTGAAATTCAAGTAAAATAGATGAATGCGATTCCTGAAGATAGAATCGAAGGATACAAAGCATGGAGACGTTGATAGATCGGTCTTATCGATAATGTAGCGATCGCTCGATATCAATCGTCTGCACTGCAGCTGAAATGATTAGATCTGTCGAATGAAAATGATTAAGAGAAATCGTGACATCTGATTTCCCAATTTTTTTTATTTTTTATTCTAGGTTTTGAAATGCTGTGTCTGCGTGGTAAAAAGTAAGAATGTGAAAAACTTAAACCTCGAAATAAAGTTTATAATAATGTATTAATATCTAATCATTACTATAAAATAATATTTAGATTAAAACTCGGCCAATCAGACTAATGTTTAAGTAACATGAATAAAAATTCTTAAAATTTTAACCCCAAATGCTTTCATGTTAATCTACTGAAATTTGTTATTTGTGTTACAAGGGGACAAAGTAATATTTTGTTCTTCCAGGGCGTTATTTTGAATTCAGAGCTAAGCGAAGGATTCTAACGTAGAATCCTGAGATTAGCGAGGAATTCAATATACGCCGCCCGAGAACAAAATATTTTGTCCCCGAGTGATACACACTATTTTTCATCACTACCTATGAGAAAAATAAAAAAGCATTTTTTTTTTACATTAAACCTTCACGCGAGCGCCTCTAACCTAACTACGCAAATCAGTACGCTATCAAAAGCACGGAGTGGACCAATCAGAAGAGAGAAACCTCAAACTCCCTAGGGAGCAAAGTTGAATTTTGCTCCCGCTATCCTCTATAGGCAATTTTCGTTTTTCGAATAGGTGTGATGATAAAAATATTTTTCACCTTCATAACCTTTTTTTTACCCTACTAAGAAGAAGGAAGCTTTTACCCTACCTGCTAAAGATGAAACAGCATAACTATTATGCTATGATAATTATAGAAAATAAATTAAAAGTAAATTAATTAATGATTCATGAAAATATCAATGTCTACTTATAAATAGGTGCGTGATTTATAATAATAGTTTGAATTATCCTGCCAAAACTTAATAGTCTAATTAAACTGATCACATTATCATTATTGATTTTTATACATTATTACAGTTTCTAGATAACCATAATCATAAAACGGGCCTGTTCAAGCAATACAATTATTATTGTCTATATTATAATCAGGTACAATAGTTGAGTAAAGGCCTATTCAGATATAAGCGAGATATCGCTGTAGCGATACTGGTCAAAAGTGACTAACCAGAAGTATCGTTACCAAACGCGAGAGTGATATCGCATATATCTGAATAGGCCTTTATACAACAGATATTCAATCCCATATTAATATTGTAACACTTGGTATGTTCAGCTAAAAATCTATAGACAGTTTCCCGCGTACTTTTAGGGCCTATTTCACGATGTCCGAATAGCCACTACTTACCGAATAAATTCTAAAATGGAACAGAATTTGTATGAAATTATCTGCCAAGTAAGTTAATAGGAACTTAATCGAAGGTGGTGAAACAGGCCCTTAGTGTCAAATAAGTTGGCGGCAAATTTTACGCGACCTTATTTTCAAGCACTTCGCCATTACCACCACGTACCAATTGATATATTTAACTATTCATACCAATGATTCATTATCACTGAATATCAAACTAATCTAGCACCCGAAGGCTGCACTAAAGCAAGGGCAGTAAAGTCCTCAATGGTTACATGGCATTACAATTACGTAGTTGTCACGTCATGGACTGGTGGTCGCTCTAATAGACTGGCGTCGATGTGACGTAGGCATGAAATTGTGTGATCTACAGCGTGTTGTTTCTATCTTAAATGCTGTTAGTTAGCTAACAGCTTTTAATGAGACCAAGGCGAAGCAAAAAGGAGAGGTATGATTTTTGGCCGGTATGTATGTATGTGGTTATTTATGTTCATCTGTTCTCTCATAACTTCTAAACAGCTTATCATAATTTGAAAAATATCGTTGGAAGCGTCTTGATTGTACATTGGTTATAGGCTATGTGACGAGACGTTTAAAGAACATAAAGTTATGAAAGAAAAAGAAAAAAATGCGCCGTGTTGGTAATCTGTTCGATTTATGCCCTATCATGACGTGTGACTCCGGATTTTTAATTTGTCCGTCTGTTATGTCTTTTTTATGCCTTTTTAGTTGGCGTTTTTGTAGTAGTTGGGTTTTTGTGGTCACATAGTTAATATGGTAAAGAAACTGCCTGGTGAAATGTACACTCTGCCCACAGATCAGCGTAAAGAAAAAAAGAATCTGAAATAATTCCTACACTCACTAAAATCATTATTAGTACTTTAAAAAAAATGCAGTACTATCTGAACAAAATCAGATAACTTTGTTTTAGACGCAATGAACAAAAAGAAAAACAGATCCAAAAACCAATCACACTTTGCAATTAGTTCATGAAAATGTAAGCGTGAGACATTGTAGTGGAATGTTACGTGATGTTCTGCTTCAAAGACATTGAAACACTTTATTAGCAAAAAGACTGCATCTAAAATAAAATATTCCTTGAAACTTTTGCTTTGTAAATTTTTCCCATATAATAAACAAGTGCATCTAATAAAATACCTTTTTAGACACCTCTGTTGCCGCGAGGGTTTGAATATGCGGAACTATCTTGCAAAACTGTACCTGGTAGAAGAAATTTTATACAAGTTACATAACATGAACTATGAAGTCTTAGAGCGCACTTCCTTAATTTAGAAGTTCCTAGAATTTGCAGTTATGAGCTTCTAAATTTTGCATAATGTTCTTTACCGTTTCCATGTTTCTTTCTGTTCTTAATTTTATTGTATGAGATAAACTGAACCAAGCTACTTTCTCATTATATAACTTCAATTCGGTATTTATTGACAACTGACAAGATTTTGTTCAGTTGCTTGTTGTTTTTTAGACCGAAATTGAACCAATACTATAAATTGATTTGATATTTTTTTTTGTTATTCACGAATCTAAATTAAATGCTCCCAGAATATCGAAATCTACATTTTGAATAACGATGACGATATTTAACCTATAACAGTTTTTCTTTTTCAATAAAATTATTGCAAACTGAATAACGAATATTTTTTGCAGTTAAATTGGTTTAAAAAAGTATTGGATGAGAGCTGCGGAATGACACTTCAAATGTTTTTACGGCTTTAAGTGTGTGCAATACAAAACCTATTTTTTCACGACATGAAGTGATCAATTTCAGTGAAATAAAAAGTTTTTTTTGCAGAAATAAAATCTATAGAATGTAACGTGGTTTGAAAATATCGCATATGCATTAATAAAAAACTATCTTTAATCGTAATCTTCGGCTTAATCCGTTTTACTTAGTCCGATAATATTAAACAAAAAAAAAACCTTTTTTAAAGCAAATTAATCCGGTTAACTATTTAGAAAAAAAAACCGTAACTAAATCCTACAAACTATTTTTGAAAAATATCTCTAGACCACGCCATCACGTCACAGCTACGTCAGTTAATAAACAAACATCCTGTATAACAACGGTAACGCCTGTCCAAGTCGAAGACACAAGTTCGTTAGCGATTCCATACAAAATGTAACATATATCTACACGACGTTCAACAATAAATTCTCCATTTTGATGAACGTATAAATTTTTATCATCGCTGCGGTATTAATTTTTAACTCCCATACCTGCAATAGACGAGATTAAATTGTGAAAAACTGCAGTAAAATGTCGCGATATTTTTGTGGGATTATTTATTTTATTTATGTGGTCCAGTGAAGACTCGGTTTTCTTAATAACGAGGTTTTTCCCGCAGTTTTACTTGCATTTTAGGGGGACAAATTCTTATAGCTGCCTGTGTGGAGATATCCCGTGATTCTGACTCATAGTTGTACCCATTTGAGAAAAGATTAGACATTTAAGCAAACCTTTCTTACGGTCTGTTCAACCAATTTTGACTTCTATACCGTAGGACAGCATTAAAAGCAAAAAAGTGATGACAATACCAACTGTTTACTGCAGTTGCCGTTTGTCATGCCACCAACGCAATAGAAGTTAAAATCGGATGAGGGACTGTAAAAAAGGTTTATATTTAAATGTCTAATCTTAATTAAAATTGAGTATTAGTAGTAAGATGAAAACTATTGGCTTTTCGGTGGTAGGAAGATATATCGTCCCGTACAGCGAAAAATCGTGTTTTGAATAATGAGAGTTAAAGTTATTGAAAAATAAAATCGTTTTAGCGTTTCATGATTTTTCGACAAGTGAAAAGTCGTTAAGTCGATAAATCGTGTTTTGAGATAGTGAGAGTTAAACTTTTTGAAAATAAAAACATCGTTTTAGCGTTTCACGATATTTCGACTTAATGACTTTTCGCTCTACGGGGACGTTACCCCCCCGCCCCTCACTCCCCCCGTTGCCCCCGCCGTTGCCCCGCCGTTGCCGTTGCCGTTGCGTCGGTGCCCTCCGTTCCTCACTGACAAAGGTAACCTGAAAGGTGAAGATTTCACCACGAAAGAGAAGGGTGTACTACTTTACATACACAATTATGTTTTGTTATTTTGTTGTTGTCATTTGCCAATGTCGCAACATTAATTACCACAGACTATTTAGCTTGTAATTACGCAATATTGTCGTTGATCTGTGGCCTTGACTTCAGCCAATTATCAACATTGTAATACTTTTGTTTATTGGTTAAATACTATTGGCTACTTTTGTGTGTTTTATGTTTTATTACTAAAATGTGCGTTTTGTTTGTGCAGAATTAACCATTTTTCTACTTTACTCTACTTTTGTGTCTATCTTCGTTTTCCTTTGTAAGTTGTGAACATATTATGTTGTTCCAAATAAACTTTTGTTTTATTTTTCTTTCTTCTTTTCTTTCTAAATAATAAGTCTGTGTGCATGGTCTATCTGTATCACAAAACTTCATCCAAATTCGTTTAGTAGTTTATGCGTAATTGATTAAGAAACATTTACACGTTTACAAACGTCCACATTTTATACTCGTATATAGTTTAAGTACAGATCAGAATTTTATTTTATTTTTCCGTTTGACTTTCCTCGTTTCTTTCTAGAGTGTCATTAGGAATGAAAGCAGAAGCTTCTTTTTTCTTCGGCTACGCGGCTTACCTGTCAAAGTGTGCCTAGAGAAGGCACACTTTGACAGGTAAGCCGCGAAGCCGAAGAAAATATTATGGATGAATTCTCTATTTAGTTCAAAAATGTCTTCTTAAAATTGAAGATTTTTATTTGCAGATATTTTGTAAGTGAGTTTTTTTTACTATTGATTTAATTGCCGAAGGGTTAGGCAGAGGTGTACCTACATAGGTAGGTACACCTAATATATAATACTGGCGAAATGTGGGTGTGCCATATAGCACACCCATATTTTGCCAGTAACGTTTTAGTCCCGTGTACTAATACTAGTGTAGGGGGCGAGTGTATTGCCATCAACTGGGTACAAATCCAGACCCCAGGCAAATCTGAGAAAAAAAAAACAATCTGCCTAGCCTTTTCCCAACTATGTAGGGTTCGGCTTCCAGTCTAACCAGATGCAGCTGAATATCAGTATTTAACATGGAGCGACTGCTTATTTGACCTCCACATCCTAGTTACTGGGAGCCTGAAAGTCTGACAACCAGTCTTACCAAGGGGTATCATGTTAATAACCCTTGGATCCCGAGATGACGGTCAAAGATCCAAGAATGACAACCAGGACCAACGGCTTAACGTGCTTTCCAAGGCATGGAGGTGTCTCGGTATGTTAAGATGGTCGCCACCTGATGGATCGACCTGTGCGGCCGTTAATTAGCCACGAGTCCATCTCAGCAGCTACTGAGAAATTCCTGATAAAAAAACCAATAATAGTTTGCCCGACTTGGGAATTCAAACACTGGACCTCATGCTCAACAGTAGCGCTTGCGACCACTTTAGACCAACGAGACAGTGATTGTTAAATTCTATAAATTGTGGATATAATAAGTCTTTGTTTGCCATTCTTTAATTATAATTATAAATATCTAGATTTTCATTTGAGATATCTACCTTATTGTAACAGAAGTTATTATTAACCCTTAGTTTACCTGGTGACCTCAAATCACTTAATTTACCCCATGGAGTCCATGGGACTCCTTGCATAAAAATAATTGATTTTGGTCAAAATAAAAGCAAAATGTGTACTCAAAAATGGTTTATTATATTTAGCAACATTATACTTATATGTTTTAATATCAAATTTCGTTATTAGATTGTAACAGTCTTGTTAACAATTTAAAAACCTAATAGACAAAAAAATAAGAAAACAATAATCAATGCCAACTTGTGGCTCAAAACTTAAATACAATAAATCATTATTTTAAACAATTTCCTTCAATAATAAGTCTACAAAATAATCAACTTTTAAAAACTAAATAAAAAATGACAAACGTTAATACAAAAAAAAAAAAGTGCAGCGCTTTTTACTCCCTATCTTTAGCTCATAGATATATGAAATATTTCTATGCTTAGCTGCACCCCAAAAATTGATTTTCTTTGTAAATGCCAAACATAATGGCCTCACACAGCTATGACATAAGTATACTGTCTTTCTATTCAGGCGGATGGAACATTATGACCGTATTTTTTTTGGTCTCTGGGCAACTTGTCATCTTGAGCATTTTGTTCATCTGTGGGTAGCGGTACTCCTCATCATCACATCTGAGCCAGTTTGGTACTACCTACTCAGCTTCTGGTTGAAGTAAATTGGCTGACCAACTGTTGGAAGCCATTTGGTATCCTAAAACACAAAAAGAAGACTGAATAAATGATAACATAACAATCCAGCAAAATAATATACTTGTCACACAAATACCCCCATGGAGTCCAGCGGACTCCATGGGCACCATTACTCACCTCTACGGGTTGCGCAGGCACACGTCCTCTTCACCCCACATCCGGGCCGCTCCTACAGGAAGGTACTGAGACGCGCAAAAACAAAAACGCGATAATAAAGTTTTTAGACCAAAATGAAACTTCGCGCGGAGTCCCTGGGACCTAACAGATAAATTAATGTACAATTTTTCATGTTATTTAATAAAATTTAGATTAGTCTGGAGTTCTAGACGTTTATTAAAAATAGCGTTTGTAAGATAATTATATTATATTGTTGACGTTTAAATTACACAACAAATAAATTGAAAAAAAAAATCTTGTCGTCTGGAAATTAAAATACCTATTGTATAACACATTTAAAATGGCAATCGATCGCAATGGTTTTCATAGTGACATCCATTGCTTCAAAGGTTTGAAAAATCCGTCTGCTCATGAACGCAAATAATGCAATGAACGCGGCTGAACTGTGTGCGCAAATGAAAGGCATTGCGATCGATTGACAATTTTAGTGTGTTACGCAATTACCCAGTAGAACTTATACTTATTCGATTAAATCATTATGGTCTAAGATCCGCAGAGGAACGACCTTCAACCATCTGTTGATTGAAAAGTATTTTATATCAAATTTTGTGTTAATAAAAATATATCGCAAATAAGTTGGCTATAAAAATCCAAGCCAGATAGTGATTAATAAAAAAATCAAACAAGAATTTTTCTTTAAAAAATTCACTCATTCGTTTCCCTATTAATTCGTATAAATAGCAAATGTTTCTCTTAAAAAGCACTATCCATTGATATTTATCACATAGGGTTATTTAATTGGGCGCCAAGAACATTCCTAAACTTAGGTGGCCAATTAGTAGTCACCTATTTAGGTCATTACCTCTGAGTTGACTAACAATTGGCAAAAGGCTCGTTGCGAAGTTCATTGTTAATAGCAAAGGTTCTCGTTGAAAAGCTCTTTTTCTTGCAAACATAAAAAAAAGGAATTTTCGATTTTTGATTAATCACTGTCTGGCCAGGATTTTTTTTGTATATAATTATTTTCTAACGTACTAAAGAATTATTATTAAAATTATTGATTATTATTTAAAATACTTTTCATCCATTAAACAGATGGGTGAAGGTTCCTCTGCGGATCCTGTGCTATTAAAAAATGCACCAATTATTGAAACATCAAACCATAAATTAGGAAGCCAAGTGATCGCAGTTTAATAGATTTGAAATAATTTACCACTCAATACAACGATAAAGCCAAAGCCTATCTATGACTGCGTCATAGTCTATGACGCATGGACACATTAATAATCCGATAACATTAGCCATATCAATGACGTCATAAATTCTCGTAACAAAATTAAAACGAACAGGGGATCGCATTTTGAACAACAAAAGAAAAAAAAAACCGGAAGTGCGAGTCTGACTGACGCACTATGGGCTCCGTACCACCACCAGACATTACCTACATACCGGGTATAGACCTTTGAGTGTCATACAATAGATTTTTAATTGTTATGCCCACCTGAAGGCCACTGTAACGGTTGAGCGGTAGAAATTAAATGTTCCGTACACAGGTTACGTAACACCACCAGACATCATCTACATACTGTAAAATTCTAACTATGTAATATTGTAAATGCGAAAAAGAGTTTGTTACGCTTTCGCGTCTTAACGGCTAAACAAATTTCGATGAATTTTGGCACACAGGTAGACCGTGACCTATTTTAGAACATAAGATTTTTATCCCGTAGGACGTTCTTGTGGGATATTTTCCGACAACCACGCGGGCAAAAGCGAGTAAAGTAATGAAATTAAAAATGCATTTTTACGTTTATACTTGTGTGTTGTATCCACCTTGGATTTGAACTTTGTATTTTTGTTATATTTGCTATGCCATTTGCCAGATATCAGCCCCATAATTGGACTTATTCTGTGATGTGAAAATTTCAACCAGCTAAACCTATACGATTAAAAAGGTACACTCCTGTGACAGACAGTCAGACGAACAGTCGGTGAAGGTTTAGTCCCTTTGACACCCTAAAGTTATGATTCCGAACCCCGCTGCCTGCTGCCGCTGCTGGCCGCTGATTCCGAGCACCAACTGTTCGTGGTGTTTCACTGTTTTGTTGCCAATTTACTTGTCAACGTACGCGTATTATTGCTGTGATGAACGTGCTACTGGTCTGACGTGGCGGCAACATGACACTGCAGCGCAACAGTGCTGTCGCGACATTGCTGCCATGCTCAGAATGACATCTCATATAAACCTATAGAAAATGTATGGGGACCTATCGACGCAGCAGAACTGCTGCGGCAGCACTGTCGAGTGCAGTGGGGTTCGGAATCATACCTTAAGGACGGAACCCTAAAAAAACATTTAAAAAAATGTCTCTTACCAAGGAATATTTTCCAGCAACTTTATTTTTTCACCGTATAACTTGCAAATTATCTTGGGAGGTGAACAGCCGAATTTTACTCATTCACCCGACGGTAATAATTCATAATCGTGTTAGGACGTCGACAGCGAAACGTTGGGGTGGGGACTGAGTGGCGGAAATTAATATTTTCTTTGTTTATTTTGTGAAGCTTGTTAGTGTTCTGATTATTAAGGCGTTTTTTGTCGATATCGAAATTATTTATGTTGTTCGTAGAAGTGTGGTTAATATATTTCATCTACGTGCTTAATCTGATGCATAGATTTATCACAGGATATTGTAAAAACTTTTAAAGATGGGAAGACTTGAAAACTACTCCAGGAGATAAGGAGGAGAAAACTCACTATGCTCTCAACTCAGCTATGGAAATGCCAGGGGAGGCCGAGCTAAAGAACAAAGCAGTCTGAAAATTTCTGATGCGTGAACCTTTAATTTAAATCAATTTTAAAATTAGTTTTTAGATAGCAAATAATGGTTATTTGCCAAATTGAATTTGATTTTGAAAAAACCGCAGTAGGTAGGTTCATTTGACGTACTTTGGACAAACAGTCCCGCTCCTAATCATGCTCTTTTATACAAAAATGCAATTACCATTCAACAACGAACGAAACATATTCTATGTTTTGCTATTCCAGAGTAAAAGTTTTTTTTATTAGGTGGCAAACAAACCGACAGGCTACCTAATTAAGAAATAGCGAAGTAAAGTTGAACTTAAACATGAATAGCTACTTTAATTTCTCCTTCAAAGATTGCTGCGTTTAAACGCGATCCCTTCTAGAACTAACCATAATTCAATTTTAGTAATTGCTATCCGCTAATCGCTCCATCTTCACCTCAAAGACTTGCACCACGTAAAGTATCGATCAGCGTTTGAGAGGCTTCCCGCTGAATGTGGTTCGTTAGGTCTGTTAGTGTTCAGTGTGAGGAGACCGAGCCACTTGTTTCTTCACCGCACACCCTTTGCCACTGAGGTAATATTGAATCAAATAATATTTGATTAGGGGCACAGGTGTTCCCGTGTTAGTGTTTTGTTTAGCCTCGGGAAAGTACTTGTATCTTTGTGTTCGTTACGTGGCTTCTAAGGAGTTTTGGTTCGTGAAGTTTTCTTGGTTACATTAGCAATGAAAATGCTTTTTCGATCGCTTCGGTAACCCGTACCATTTTTAAGAAAAGTGCGACCCGGGGCTGGCGTCCTCAATTATTAAGATAGAGAAATGAAAATGATATCAAAAGATGCATTACTTAAAGTGCTATAAGACTTAAATATTTTATTTGTAAAAAAAATTAATTTAAAAAAAACGCCAGTTGTTGACCGTTTCATTTGGTAACTGTTTCAAAGGATCTTATAAAAAAATAAAAATAATTATTCTGGAAAATTTAAATGATACCATTCTGGTTTCGACAGGATTATTTGAGAGTAGATGTTTACCCCTTTCAGAGACACCTTTTTAAATTCCTTTGATTTTAAGTGCCTTAATGAAATAAAGTCATTTTCAATGCGCCGGAAGGTCATGGGACCATGAGTTTTGTGGGTTTTTTTTTAATTTATAATTTGAGCCGATTTAATTACTTGTCCAGTTGAAGCAACTATAAAAGTTACACCATCTCAACAGTGTTTAGACGATGCAAGACATTAGTTGCTTCAATTGTATTGTATGCCACAGACAAGAAACTTGCATCGCTTAGAGACATTCTGTGGGAGAGCTGTTATTCAATGTATTGTGTTTTGTGTCCACATTGTGTAGTGTACTATATTTTTATTTTTTTACCAGCCGACTCTTTCCCACTTCTTTCATCTGTCACGACTCCGCTTTGAAATTAATTAAACTTTTTCTAGAGAATATTTTTTGCATAATTAATTTCAAATAAATATAGATTTAATTTTTTCCCTTGGTAATTCTGTTGTACAAATAAATCTACGTGAACTTATTTCGGACCGCTCCCATCATAATTTGCTCGTTCAATAAGAGTGCAACTTCTAACTAGAATGTTCTAGAAGTCATGCGAAAAACAGACGACGCGCACCTTTTTTGACAAGAGTCGTATGACATCCGTCAGCTGGGCAGCGCACCAAGATATAATAAAATTTACGAAACCTTTTCTTCGCCACGAAACCGTAATGAATATTGTATTTAACCACATAAATGATAGTACTTTTATACTGATAAATAAAGCAATTCGTGCGAAATTATTCCCTAGCCATTCCAAAATATTCAAAAATGCACAACGTTAATGTTCAAGTTTTCACTTCTGCCGGTACTCCTGGAGTGCTGCCCGTTGTTTTTTTAATTTTTATATTTGTTAGATAGCTTTTGACACAGTACATTTTTATGTAACGCTCATCCAATTCCGACCACTAGAAACTACCTCCCAACTAGCAAAAAAAATCTGTCAAATCGGTTCGCCTATTCAAAGTTACGCCTGGATAAACGTTTTGAATCGTTTTTTAACGAAACTTTTGAAATATTCAGTACAGTATGCACTACAGATAGTTTTGTGGCAGCTACAAATTGCTGTTGAAATGGTTTTTATTCATTTCAATTTGTTCTAACTGTGTGCACTGTAGCTTTATTTAAATTAATAGACTTCCAATCAAATTATAATTATGATAGTAGTCAACCTACTACTAGAGCAAGATATGGATTGGTTAAAACCTTAACCAATCTATATGTCGCTTCTCATTACCTACATTTTGGAAATTTAAATACCGATTAAATAATTGATTAATTCCTTTTTTTTAGATTATGAAGAAAAATAAAATTAATTCAGGAACAGCAAAGAAAAAGCCACAGGTCAAAGTTGAAGAAAAAGAATCGGAGACTCCTGAAAACGTACAAGCGACAGTTGATTCTTTAGACGATGAAGAACAAGGCTTCGGTGGGTGGTTGAGGTAATTATACAAAAGCGTAGTAAGGTAGAAGAAATATCTTAAAAATTAATTGCTTTTGATGGAATAATTATTTCATAAATATTTATTTAGGAACACATTGAGCCACAACAAACGAACGACAACCATTCAAATATTATATTTAAAAAACATGACTCTAAATTTATCTTCCAATATCCTGTCTCCGATAAAAAAGTACTTGGAAGCTGTCATACCTTTAATATACATACTCTTGATGTTCAAAAAATTAAAGAAATCTCCCTATCAGATCCAAACGAGACTTTAATGTTCCGGCACTTCGAGTAACTCGAAACTCATCCACGCGAGTGCTAATGCTTTTGAACGAACGCGTTCGGTTGTGATCGTTTAAAATCGGTTATGGCGGAGAAGTTATTTGCTGCGATTGGATATAAGTGCAATAATATTCGAAATAAGAATATTCAAAGTGCTTTTAAATTGTTATTAGGAAATAGCATTTCTCTGTTATTTGGTAGCTTTGTAAACCATTTTTGCAAATTTTTTCCGCAATTTAAACCGTTTCTGGTAATTATTGTTAACATTATAAATTTCAAAATTATATTTCAACACCAAAATAAACAGAGCTTGTTAAAAATAAATTTCTTCAAAACTCAATTATAATCTAAATGTAATCGTTGCTAAAATATTTGAAATCTTTGGCATGGAAGAGAAAATAATTAGGCCAAATTGTTTGAATACATTTCCGAATCAGAAAATGGTTTTAATCATAATAACGATTCCAGAGAAAATTGAAGCAAGGTTCGGAAGATCAGAAAAATCATCTCAAGGATTCGCTTTTGTGGTAAAAAACTGTATGAAAGCTGAACAATATCACGAAAGATCCAATATCGTATCTATCAACCCAGTCCTCAATCAGATCAAGAATCCGCTTTCTCCAAATGACTCAATAAAGGGTCCATACAAAAGTTTTTATTCGCTATTGAAGATTCTAACGGTACTTTTACGATTTACTTGCCATTTTCAGATCATCAGACGGCTTGGAGACTATGAAACTGTTTGTTATAGCAAATAGCATTGTGATGCTTACGACGATCGTGTACCCGCATGCCCATGCAGTCTTCGATATTGTTTCCGATATGTTTTACGGCACCGACATTTTGTTCGACGATTGAATTGATTACGTAAACTTATTTACACGAATTCATGACGGATCTGTCTGTGGGTCTGTATCATCGGATCGGCGTATTCTTTAATATTCAGTATTTTTATATTTATGGAATATATTTGAATGAATAGTGGGCGCTGTCTGAATGTTTTATTTATATTTATGTTGATTCTAACCACTGCCTGTCTATGCTGGTAAGCCTACGGTCTAGTTAATATTCAAGTATGTTTCTGCTAAGTTTAAATTAACTTTGTTCTTCTTAGATTTAATTTAAACACAGACTCGTGGAGTGTAAAATGTACTTATCACTGTTACAACTGCAATTTTCCCGGAACCTTAGTATTTTAAACATTTAGCTAATTTTATCACATTGCAAAAAGTTTTGTCTAATAACTTGAATTTCTTTGTGCGCTCGCTACTTTCTTTTCTCTTGCGTTTTAACTTAAGTGGGCGATAAGTTCTCGGTTAAAACGTTTAGGTAAAAGAAGTTTGTAATTATATTACAAAATATATTCTACGTCGTTCTTGTAAAGATATGATGACATTTTCCAGATAAGAAATAGTAATTTGCCTTGCGTTTTTGGGAAATGATTTATAACAGTGTTATAATTTTAAGTGAAAAAAACATAAATGCGAGTTAGTATTTGGTTGTATTTTATATTATACTAATACTACTACTCGGATAAAATCATAATATCAATGTATAAATCTTATCTACTATTCTCATAGCTGATAATACTGTAGTTGACTAATATTTATAATCTACTTTACCAAGTACATTATAGTATAAACCTAGTTATAAATATAGAAGATTATATCTATTGAAATATATTTGTGAAAATGCTTGGTCTACTTTTTCGTTTGATATTTTCTCTAAGCGTAGTTGTATGGTATTCAGTAAATGTATGGAACATGATTTCAGATTATTTTAACAAAGAATTCCATAGGTTATTGCACGACAATGGAACTATTGTAGATGATTTTATAGAAATTAATCAATATGACCATGAAGAATTGTAATTTGAAATGTTATTGCTTGAAATGATTTAGTTTGTCATGAAATAGAAAATCATTTTTTTACAATGTAGCACAAGTTTTCTTCTTCCCTTTTTCTCTAGTTTTTCTTTCGTTTGGGCTATTTTCAACATAATTATTATTAACTTAATTTTGACAAATGTATTGAGTTGAGTTACTTCATAAAAATCCCTACTTGATCAATTCTTATAGCTGATATTCTGCATTGTTATATTTTGTACTAACACTAGTTTGTGGTTTAAAATATTTTTTATGTACCGAACCGTACATAATAATATTATTATCAAACTTTAAATATTAAAAACAAACATTATAGTTTATGTGAGCAGTGGTGACCCAGTGGTAACGGCCACTGTTCTCAAAACTGTGAAAGAAAACATCGTGAGGAAACCGCCAAGTACTAAGCCAAAAAAAAAATCATAGGCACCTTCCAACACGCATTGGGCCCGCTTGGTGGATTCCAGCCCACTCCCTCTCACCGAAAGGAGGCCTGTGTCCCAGCAGTGGGAACATAATAGGCTGATATGCACATAGTTTATGTAGCATGCCCTAGCTCTTGCGTGATACTACTAGATCATGCTTATTTTCATTATTTCTAAAAACAAAATGTAAATAAAACATAAACAACGATTATCAGGAAAACTCCCGTATCTAAAACTGATTTATGACTTTTGGTCATGCGAAATTACAATTTTAAGCACGAAATGATGGTTTTGTAATGTATGTGGAATTATGCTGAATAATTTATCGTTCTTCTTATTGTAATAAAATTGTAGAATGTATTTTATTTAATAAATTATAATATTTTTTGAACGAGAAGCATTTGGTGGAAAATGTATACTGAAATAATGTATTAGTTACGTCACGTTCAGAGTTGATATACCTACCTACCCTTTTTTGGTATTTTATCATCTGCCTAGACTTTTCCCAACTATGTTGCGGTCAGCATCCAGTCTATAGTGATGAAACTGAACAGTGAATACTAGTATTCTTTTACATGTAGCGACTACCTATCTGACCAAAAAGTAACCCGGTAAGTTTGAAGCAACCTAGTTAACCGGGTTATTTTTTGGTATACACCGTGATATATAAGTCGTTTTACAAAAGCAGCCCATTGCATGTATCCAATGACTACTAAACATTCATAAAAAAAATTGATTCACCGTGACATTTTAGTAGTCTTACAAAGAGCCGCTCAATGTGCCCAACATAAAATACCTCTAGGAGCAATTAATAAATTGTTAATCAATGTTTTTGAAGATAAAAATTCTTTTGCGTTGTGCACTTTTTTTGGGATGGGTAAAAAATGTTAAACTCACGTCAGGACACGTGACCGTAAGATCCGTTGCCTAGCAACCCACGAAGTAAATAATAAAATAAATAGTCTTTGACATTACGTAAAGATTGCGAGATAAGAAATTTTACCCATATTGAGGGGTAAAAAAAGCAGTCAAGACATACTTCGTTCATACGTATTTTTTATTTTTGTTTATTCAATTAATTCAACAATTCACGATTATTTATGTAAAAAACCCCTTAGATGAAATATTACTTAATTCAGACTATTTTTGTTCATAAAAAGAAAATATGTCAACGTCGCATTTTCTTAGCTTTAAACATGAATAATTGGTTTGAATGAAAATTATTTATTCGTACTTATTACACACATCGAGAGTCTAATGGTAAAATTATCATTAAAAAAAATATATTTATACATTATATTTTTTTTTATATATGCTATTTGATTCTTTGACATGGTCTCATTAATACCCTAGAGTTATGGAATATAAAAAAAAAACATCATGTACTTATAATACAAAAGCCATTGAAGCATTATACAAAAGAACAAAACTTCTGGAAGTGCCAACAAACTTAACCGTTATTCCAATTCGCTTTGTGTTGTAGCTGTGAACAAAAAAGAGTACGAATACACTTAACCTAATTTAAAATGGAGTAGCATTAATGAATCTCAGCTCGCTTCTCGATAAAGGCCTGAGTTCTAGCTATTAAGTGCGTAATAATTACCTGCAGATACTTAGGCAGATGGAGTTAGGTCGTTAAGACCTTTCTTTAATTAAAAAACGACTTTAACGATGCCACTAAGTCAGGGACTCATTTCAAAGGCAAAGTTTTTATTCTAACATCTGAGTCTGTAATAACAGACTAGAAAGACCCTTAGAGCAAACTCAAACTCAGAGCATTTAGCTTTCACCAGACCAGCGCGACTTGTCGCGCGATGCGACACCGGTTATTGTTTTACCGTGAAGTTTTCTTAAAAAAAATATTGTTTGTGTCACGTCGCGCGACCAGTCGCGCTGGTCTACAAAAGCCTTTTATTTCAATTAAACCATATACAGGCACTTTTGAATTGTCAAGTAGTCGGTCAGTCAGAAATATGAAGCTAGTTGCCCATTCCAAAGCGTAGTAGGTACCTATGAGTAGGTACCCTCGACACTCTTTTATGTAAACAATTGTTACAAAATACTGGTTACGACATCATTCATTTTGAGTCTGTTCACACAATGCGTTGCGGTGCCGGACCGCATAGATTTCGCCACATTGCATGCATTGGCGGTCACCCGATGAGACTGAGTGATACCGCTCCGACGTCGCAATGCGTACACCCACGTCCCTCGTCACGCGGGTTGCAAGACTACGGTGTACGTGCGGTGTGACGCCGGAACGCACCGCATACCGCATATTTGTATGTAGGACGCCGCAGCAACACCGTTCCGGCGCCGTCGCAATGCATGTGTGCATCGGCTCTCGGTTTAAATTATGATGCTCCTGGATTGCCCGGAAAGTGGTTTTTGAGACTGTTTTAAAAGTTACCTACTTTTCGATTTAAAATTGAAACCGTTTTTGTTTGACTTCTTTCTTTAAAAGTTGGATTGAGTTTTGTATGCAACAGCCGTTTCAATACAATTTTGTTATTCAAATAAGGATAGTATTCACGCGTATATTGAACGTTGTATACCTAAAAGCAAATAAATTTATGCAAACAAAAATTTCTTTATTTTTAAATAGAACATTTTAATTCTGTAATACATAGATAGTTATAATATACATGTCAATGACAATTAGAATCTGGAAAACAAAATTTGTGCATTTTCAAACAGAAGATGTAACTTTACATAATTATACAGGTCTACCTACATATATAAAGAATGCAAAGCCCTCATAGTCTGAGAGCCGCGACCGGGACGAGGATAGAAAATTCAAAAACGTATTGCCTTGACATAATGCGACTAAAATGTTTGTCAATCCTGTTGAAAGTTGCTTTAGAAATTCAAAATGCATTGAAAGTTTTTGTTGATTAATGTGTGTGTTTTGTTGTAGTTTTGTGAGATTTGTTTATTGAATTTAATAATATTACATACAACATACAGTCATAAACTCACGCCTTCTTCCCATGGAGGTAGGCAGAAACTACAGAACGCCACTTGCTACGATCCTTACATAGCTACTCCTTATTAATATTATAATAATCTATAATACCTTACCTAATTTGAATAATTTATAATGATTCTGAATTTAATTTTAATATTATTGTACCTACTGTAACTATAAAATTTGTACGCCACAGGCAAAACATAGAGACTGAATTGTTACTGAAGACCAAATGTCTGTGACCAAAACCTGTGTTTAAAAAATTCGTTCATTCATTCATTTATCTAAGCCCTCTGGTCTAAATTCTTCAATAATAATTAGCCCATATTGTCCCACTGCAGGGCAAAGGCCTCCCTTTCCTTTTTCCACTCGACTCTATCCTGAGCCAATATGGACCAATCCCTCCTATAAGCGTCAAGTTTGTCCCGCCATCTACGCTTGGGTCTTCCACGATGCCGCTGGGTGTTTTCAGGAAATTCTTCAAGGAAAAGGAAAACTTCAAGGAAGGTATAGTTAGAGATTTAAACCATAGGTGATAAACAAAACTTAACCTTCCACCTGGGAAGTATAAACATCGACGTAAACCTGTAACCACCCAGAAATCCAGCAACCACAATTCCCGTATTGTATACGACATTGACTCAGAACAATAAATAACACAAATTGTTTATGCTTGCCAAATGCTTAGTCTTTAGGTGAGACAGGAGGACATTACAGAAGGCTGACTCTGTTTGACGAGCGACAATGCACGCACACACACATAGACACACTTCACGTACAGCGAGTGCAAGTGCACTGGCGACTGTCATTCGATCGAGGTTGACGTACGTATGCGTCTGTGTGCGTGCGCCTATTTCCCGTCGTTGTATGGAGCAGGCTCGTGGCCAAATGATAACAGCCACACGGGTTGCCGCGGTCCGGTCGGTTCGTGGATGGGTGCCTATCCATTACTTATTGAGACCCCTCCGTGCCTCGGAAAGCAGGTTAAGTCGTTGGTCCCGGCTTTTATTCATAGATCTTTGGCAGTTGTTACGGATAGTCAGAAGCCTAAAAGTCTGAGTTGGGAGGGTTGTGGAGGTCAGATAAGCAGTTGCACCATGTAAAATACTGGTATTCAGCTGCATCGGGTTAGAATGTTAGCCGGACCCTGTGACGTCTAATAAATAAGTTATGTATGCTATGGTGGGGGCTGCACGGTCGAGGGAGTGCGGGGCTATGCACCGCACTCGCAGTCTACTCCGGAAGGTCATGGCGATAGCATGTCTAGCGCAGTAATATTAGAAACAGTGTTTTATTGTACATACTTAACCTAAACCAAGACACCACAGTCCCAATATAGTTGAGAAAAGGCTAGGCAGATTGTTTTTATGAAGTAGACCTTCTGTATGCATGTACTATTTTGTGTTCTCACTACCAAATCGATACTTACAGGTTTTCTTACTCACTTTGGCTGGTTGCCAAAATGCAGTTGCATTTCGTACAAACTCTGCGTTGCCTTTGCGACAATTTATTAAAGTTCTAGCTGTTAAGTAATTATTTCACTAAAGACAGCAATTACATTGTGTTGAGTGCTAATGTTTGCAATGAAATGAAATCGGGTGTGAAGCACACTTGTTCCTAGGAATTTAATAGAAACTAATGTTGGAATTTAATCTTTAGATTGGTTTTTAGTCTTGTCGCTATTTTTTTTCTACTTTGAGACATAATGTGCCTATTTTTGTTTAATAATCAACGAAATCATAACCAAATATATACAGTAGGAAAATCTGCTTTAAAATAAACCAATTTTTTACAATTATAAAATATTTAAATTAGAGCTCAATTGTGATAAAATTCCTCAGATTGTATTTTTAACGAAATATTTTTTAACGAACAGGAAATTATTCCTCAATGTTAACATAATTCGTTTCATGAATCAAAAATATTTTTTTTTATTAAAATATATTTTTGTTTAATTGAAACGAATGTACTGCAATGATTGACGTTAAAAATGGCGTCTCGGAAAATCAATCAAAAAAATAAACCCTTCGTTCTTAGTTAACAGTGCAATTAAGAGCGTGCAAACTAAAAGTTTGCAACTTCGCAAATAGCTGTCAACTATTTACCTGTTTTTATTAATTATATATTATGCTTAACACTGATTCTGATGTTGTAACCGTTTTAGGTGTAATAAAGGCATTTGGAAAGTTTCCAAATATTTTTTTTACATCTAAAACTTAATATTGGGTGTTACGATATTAATAATTGCATTTCATAATCAATATTTTAGTTCACTAGTTAGCCACATTTCTTATTTATATATAGTAATATTGCCAAATTAATCAAAACAGGTAAATAATTGCCAATTTTTAGGATAAGCGCTCTTAACGTCAACTAAATCGGATGCTTAACATTCATTTGCAAAGACAATTGAACCAATTAATCTGCCTCCACGTCGTACTTACAAAGCGTCACAACAGCAAATAGAATCAATAATAAACTAGACTTGCATGTTGCTGGCGATACGCCAGAACCATCTGTTTTCCATCAGCAAACACTGAGAAATACGTGTCCAATATTGCATTAAAGTCCCGTACTTCCCCTAGTACTTACCCTAGCAGGGTATGCAGTGTGCGTACACGGTGCATCATCGTGTGTTTAACCAAAACATAGGTGTACAAGGCCGCCTGTCACCGCTGCTGGCTTGGTAATATGCAAATCTGGCCAAGTTGGACGTGAGGCATAATTGCCACCACACACTGGCCAATTACTTTGACACGAGTTGTATCATGAATCGTGATGCTGAACCACAAGGCATTGCTAATATGCTGCAGCAAACCCTAATGTAACGGGATGTGTATCCGTAATGTAATTTTGATGTGGAATTGTTCGTCATAGATGGCTTTTCAGTTCTCTCCTACTTAGCTGTGTCCTGATCTCCCGGATCCATGAATACGTTGGCTAAGGTCAGGAATGCATGAAATATTGAGTTTTGGCCTATGACAGTACTATCCTGAAAGACCACCAATATTATTTTGATGAACATTTGTATGCCTGAGAAGAGAATAGAATAAAATGAAAGTTCCCCAAAATATGTATGTATAAACTAGCTTCCGCAAGTGGCTTCGCATGTGTGATATTTTTATAAATTATAGCCTAGATTTTTTTTAAACGATCTACTGATGAATTTTTTTTTTACTTTTCGAAGTTATTTTTATTACAAAATAATAAAAAAATACAAATCTTTTCTCTTTATAATATTAGTGTAGATAAGGAAGAAGTGAGGGAAAAGATTGTATGCCGTTATTAGATCAACGAAACGATGTTCTCAAAGTCTTTATTCAAACGAATTCTAGGTTTTTTTAATATGAGTTAATTAACAGTAATTCTCTGAGGTATAAATTATCTGTTACAGCAAACTCTACGAATATCGTGTATAAACACTGTTATCATTGAAGCTTATATTTGCAAACCGTTTCATCTACCGCTGCTCCAGAACAGTGTTTTACCATTTCTATTTTTCACAATATTTTATACTGTTTTATCGTTTCTGAACTGTATTTTGTTATTTGAATTTACAGACAGTTTTTTAATATCCGTTTGACCTAAATTAGGATCGAAATTGAGCTACGAAATTGACAAAAAGGTATTTTATTAATAATAAAACTGACAAATTAACAATTATATTTTGACAATATTGTCCTGTTCCCATTTTTTATTTATTTGAGTTATTTGCAGAGACGTATTTGTTATACCTACACAATGTCAAGTTCAGGTTATTAGACGAATTATTATTTCTTGAAAAATTTATCATTTTGTTATTAACGTAATGAGATGTGGATTGTGGGTAATCTTGCCAAAACCCACGTTTGGCAAATGCGTTGGTGTAAGCTGTATAATGTTATTGGTCACAGGTGGATGCTTCGATAACATAGTCTTTCTATTGGCAACAAACAGTTTCGTGAAATTCCAATTATGGTAAATCGGTAATACGAAAGTTTAGAATTCGAGAAAGTTTACAAACTAGCTGTGTTCATGTTTTTTATTGTAAATTGTTTTAAAAACAAATGAGGTTGGTGTTTTAATGGTGGTCATACATACAGCCACCGGAGAGGTGTCACCTGTGCATGGTGTATTGGAATAATAGACCTGTGGGGGGGGGGCCTAATTTACAAACGTTACATTGTGAGTTTTTGAAAGATTTTGTTTGGCAAATGTGTAAAAAATTGTAGAAGACTTGGCCTGCTGTTCTTGGAATATACGGTCATGTGGTCGACTTGGCCCGGCACACCTGCACATCTCTCCAGTGAACTGTACCGTGTATGGACTGTATGGTGTTATTAACAAATTACAAACGGATTGTGAAAAGGGATCCATAGTATAAACTATGCTTGTTCAGTATAAGCAGAATGTTTTCTATTCAGAGTTGTGTTCAGTTCGCTGAAATATTCAAGATTCAACGCATTCATCGCAACGCAGTCGTACTGATATGCAAAATGTATGCACACAAGAATTCGCTTCTGCAACTACATATGAAACTATTCTCGAGTTATTTCATTTATTCCGTAATTTCTCAGGAACTTATGCATATTATTATGTGGAAGTATTCTTTATAAACTTGGTACTTGTTTCAAATTAATTTATCATAAATAGTTGTGTGAACGGAACTAAGTATTAACTTGTTTTTGCAAGTCAAGTAATTTAATAGAGAAAATTGCCCTTGGTCTCAAATGACATTTTAAGCTCTCTTCAAGGCACTATTTTAATAAGAAAGTGCGATGTAATATTACTTGAAGTTCTCTTCAAGTAATTCTCGAACGACCGCTGCAAGCGCAGCCTAACTTTCTAAATGCAATGATCTGTGTGCTTCTTGTTTAATCACAAAAAAAAACGAATTTCCTCTTCCCTCATGAGAAGACTCACCGACATGTGTATTCTTCCCATCCTCGCGTATGGTTCTCAAACATGGTCTTTGACAATTCAGATTCAGCAGAGGTCCACGCTCGAGATTTGCCACAGGGCTGTAGAACGGAGTATTTTGGCTATTAAACTTTTGGACCAAGAGAAATAGCAATACCTTCCATCACTAAAATAACTTATGTCACTCTGAAAGCTGCCATGCTTAAATGGAATTGGACTGGACATATCTGCCGCATGTCAGAGGATCAATGGGTCAAACTTACGACCCAGTGGTTCTTAATGGCAAACAATATTGCGGCAGGCCCAGGCGGAGATGGCGGGATGAGCTGGACTCCTTTAACAAAGATTGGTCGTTGGCAGTTTTGGACAGAGAGAGGTGAAAAGAGAGTAGGCAGGGCTTTGCCCAGCAGTGGGACAATTATGACAAATAAAAATAAACCTACAAGCAACTATTATTAATTTCCGCAAGTATTCAAACTGTTGGCATGGAAACAAAGGAAATAAAAAATAATTGTGTCATCTTTACAAAGAGGAGCCTGAGGCTATTGCTGGATATGCGACAGTATATTACACATAATATCTACATTATGTGTATTCCTACTCACAATAATAAAAGTGAGTATGATCTGTTAGAAAAGTATCTGATGAAAATGTAAACAGAATGGGTCAGAAAACGTACCTGGAGATAAAAATTTGTAGTGCCTCTTACAAATTGAGTGTTTTGATTTGATTATTTGAGTACTTAAATCCAAATACCTAGTTTTATAAACCGCCTAAAAGCTGGAAGCAGTAAGTGACGTAGAATTTAAAAAGAAAGTTAAAAAATATCTAGTTTTTGATGAGAAATTTTGACATGTTTTACTAATTTATTATTTTTATAAGATCTAAATTATCATGACATTTTTAAATATTTAGACTCGGAGTGACATAACATACCATTGTTTAAGAGGCCTATTACAAAATTGCGTTTTGACAGTTCGAGCACCCGATGCATCGCAATAAGTAGCAATTTGGCCGTTGTAATTATGTTTATTTTGAGTTATATCATTAAGTTTTTTTTTTATTATAAGTATGCAATTTAATTTTTTATGAACCAATGTTTATTCTAGTATAAATTTTACGTTAAAAATATGTACTTATGTAGTAAGGAGAAATTTACAGTTAATTCTGAGCGTTTTTTATGATTTTGGATGGCATTTTTTTTAGATATCCCATACATATTTCAAAATTCTGAGGCCTCTATGAACTAAACCACTTTTTAAGAGACGCGTTATTTGAAATCATTTCATTTGCTATGTACAGACGCCAGCACATCAAGTTACTACAATCTGTCAAATTTCTTTAGTAGATTTTCAACTTTATCGCTAAATAATAAGGTTCAATGTTGATTGGGAAAATTTGACAGATTGGAGTAGGTTGATGTGCTGGCGTCTGTACAATAGTTCAAACCACGAGCTCAAAAAGTGCCGTCGCGCATTTTGTGAAAAACTTGCTTCGGAATTTTGGCTTTATATAAATACTTAAGCAAAAATTGCAAAAAGCGAGGCCGATATGAACTATACTAATATTAAGTATTCTCCACCACTGAATAAGTCATAGCTGTCGAAGTCTTTCAGTTACTCAGAATAAAAACGCCAAAGTTGCCCATTTAACGCAAAAATCACGTGATGATCTCTTTATATCTTCACTTTTAACATCCCTTGCATGCTGACAATTTGTCTTGTATTTAATTTTATTGTACTCATGTTTGAGCAAATAAATGATTATCTTATCTTATCTTATCTTTAAATCACCGTAAAGATGTTTTTCATTTGACAATTATTGCGGATAATTTTATAAGTTCAATTTTCGTCAATGATTTTTCAATAAAAATTTAATAACATTGTTCAAACAATAATTGCTGGAAAAAGTGGTGACATATAAAGTTAAAACCGTCTAAAGTTCTAAACATAGATGAATGTATTGTAATTGTACTGAGTGATTGGGTAATTTAGTCATTAGGAAGCACTATGTTTATTGTAAGTGTAGCGGCACACCTGCGGAACGTTCGGCGCCGACACTTCAGCGACGGAATTATCGGTCGTAGTATTCAGTTGGCATGATACACCAAACGCGCCGAACGGTCGGCGGCGGTTACTTCAGCGCGTTACGCGACGTAACTTTCGGCTGATGTGTCATAGGTAACTTGAAGAACACTACGAGCGTATTCAACCGAACCTTCAGTGCCATACGTTCGGCAGGTGTGTTGCAACCCTTAAGGCCAGTTTTAGTAATGAAGCGCGTAGACCTTAATTATTTTTCGAAAATAATAGCTTAAGTTACTCTTTATAACATCAGCAATTTGCCAGTTAGTCGGAAGAAACAAACAGACGAACAACAAAAATTTTAAAAATAGTTTTTTTTTGTAATAAGTAGGTACCATATAATAATTATACTTTCATTTGTAATTAGTAAAAAGCTGGTATTTCAACATTATAAACCAACACTTCATTTTAATTGATTTGTATGTATAGATAATAATCTTTACTATCAGACTGTTACACAATACGAATCAATCGCAAATCGTGTATGGCAAATTTCAGTTTCTTGGATACTTTTATATATTTTATAAAAAGAAAAGTTTTGCATCAAAGTTACTGTCTAAATAATATATGAAGGACTATGAATATTTTAAATAAATCCTACGAAAACCATAAAACGCCCACCAAAAATTCAGTTCAAAGCATTTTTTATGCTAATGGCTTATTTTACCTTCACCTTTGAAAGGTCACTGTAACACTCACAATATCAGCCTAATCCAAAGTGGAGCGTCAAACGACATGAATAATAGATGTATCTTCCATAAACAAACTGTGCTTAATAACCGTTTTAATCTCGGCTTTTAAAGCTTTGCCACTTACAAAGGCAGATTGGAAAAGTTTTTTCTTGTGAGAGTCCAATTAAAGTTGTTAAAAGCAATTTCCTGCGGGTCTGTGTGTGCACGGACACAGTGGGGCGCGCGTATGCCCGTTATCCCGCTTAATTGTTATTTTTGGATACTTTCCCAATATTTTCTTTAGGGTTTAGGGGCTTTTTTTAATCTTTTTTAACCTCTTTGTAAACACGGGGTTGGAAGCTCAAAGTTCATCCGTCAGAGTTTTAATTAGCTACCGAATTCGGGCACATCTCTAAAAATACATATATAAACGCCTTCTTCCCATGTGGGGGTAGGCAGAAACTACAGAACGCCAGCTGCTACGATCCTTACAAACTACTTTTGCTTCGTTTACGTTCATCTATCAGGTCATACACGAACGCCGGTTGCGAATATTGCGCACTTGAATTTTCTGAGCAACATCACTAATAATGTCACTTTACTATGTCCTTTTAGGGCGTCTCTTCCCGGCTTTTCTACTCACATCAACCTTGTTTACTGTGAGGGGTACATGTTCGTGTGGGGGGTCGAGACGCTTTTAGTATTGGATAAATATGTATGTTTATAGTGTGCGGGTTCTCTTCAATGATACAGTGATACGTTATATTTATAGTAGGTTTTTAATTAGATATTTGAAGAGAAAATATATTATAACATGAATACGCGCCTACGAAGTGACAGCTAGCCTTCCGCTATTTTCTATATAAAACAAATATTACGAACCTATTCTAAATTAGAAAGTGACTCATCAGATAGTTCGAACTGATATATTCATAACAGCCAGTACAACATAAGGTTGATAATACAATAAAACCTTACATGAGCTACGCCCACCTCGAATAAAAGCACAGGAAAATTGCTTTTATTCAGAACATTCGAACAATCTGACTTTCCCTACCTATACCTATACGAAAAACTACCTAACAGTGGGAAATCATTTACACGGCTGAGGTCTTTCTCTTACAAGAGATGGCTTAGTTCATGACAAGCGAGTCGCGAAGGCCTGACACTACGCTAAGTGTCAGCCAAATTAAATTATAGCATGTGCCAATGTGCACTTCAAAAATTCAACGCTGTCATGCCTAAACCATACCGCAGCAAAACCACTGTAAAAGGTACGGCAAGCCTCGGGAAACAAACAAACTGATATGACAATTCACATCGACCCAGAAGGGGTTTAGAAGAGATAAGAAAGAAACTTAACATCTAAAACCTTAACCCCATCGGACAATGTTGAGCCAGAGGGAATTCAGGATCAAGAAGTAAGTGTCCAACCAAAATAACTATCTCATGGCCACACTCCAGATGAATAATTCTCGAAAATTCATCACACCGCAATAATATCAAAATCCCAAATTATTAGTTCATGTTGACTGAACTGTCGATCCTCAATCATCGGCAGAAACCAAATGTGTCGAATCGACACACTTCGCGAGGCTATGCCCCTTTAGCGAAGTTGGTATCAACCTAGATCAAGCATCATCCCCTAGTATAAAACTCAATCCCCATTAAATGTCAGTCACTCCTGACTAAACTGTGGGTCCTCAGTCATGAGTTAACCAATTGTGTTTATCAAACACATTTTGCAAGGGCTATGCCCCTTTTAGCAAAATAGATGTTAACCCAGACGGAGCGCCATCCCCCCCCAGGAGGGACCACAGTATTTCAAAACTATTTATTTCCCTCTTAAATCACAACGATAAATTCTGGAGTGCGTTCATGCTAAGCTAAAACAAGAATATAATTTGAAGACGATGAGGTTGACACGTTCCCTCAGGCTCCTTGGCGACATGAGGAGTGACACCTCACTCGCTCCCGGCCGCGTCCGATGTTTATTCCCCGCATATGTAACGAAAACACACATAACAATGCATTAGTATAATGTAATTAATTACTAAAATAATGTGCTAAACTATTATGATGTTTACATCTAAATGACATTAGCCTAATTATAATATGAACGCTCTTTTAAAATAAAAATAAAGTAACAAATAATTACATTCTAAAGTGACATTGATATGAAAGGAGGTGACACAAAATAAGAAAATCTAATACGTATAATGTTCCTAAACTTCTTATTATTCGATTTTAAAAACTCATATTCTAAAATGGTAAACTTTATTATAAAATGTTTATAAGCTTTCGACCTTTTTAATTTACTTGTTTTTGGCACAAAGCATTTCATTTTACTGTTTCTTGCAAACATGGTTTTGCTTTTAATTGGTGCACTTCTTAAATTGCTTTTAGCACTTTGTTGTTGTAATGATAAAATGATGTAGTATAATAGTAACATGATGATATAAAATAGTAATAATATAAACTTTGTAGGCCAAAAGAATGATAACTTTATGACAAAGCAACCTTGCGATGGCACACTATGTTTATGTTCGTTGTTATAAACTTTCACTCGAAAGTCATTACTAATATCTTCATTCGTCACTAACGGTGACTCCACATCAAACTCGATTAAGTCTTTGTTGGCTTTAATTGAGTTTAAATCAACCAAAATATTAACTTGTTGCTCATTGCTAATTATTTCAGTCGAAAATGGGTTTGGGCGATCTCCTTTGAATCGGAAAATTTTTCAACAATATCATATTTATCGGATTGGACAGCGATGAGGTTATGTATAGGAATATCCTCCTCGAGACCAATTATTTCATTTGACGAGGGAACATTCTGGTATTCTGAAACATATTCAAACTGTTTAATAATTGGACTGAACTGACCCGATTCGTGAATTTCATCCAAATTTTCGTTTTCGATTGAGCCGTCTTCATCATTTGCAAGGCTGCGTTCCAGGCAGCTGCGCTCGTCATCATCCTTATTTTCATCATCACTGCGCTCCTGGCAGCTTTGTTCAGTTTCAAGTGGGATAATATCCAGTATTCCGCTAAAAAATAAATCGGTATGATTATCTATGTTTGCAAGCTCTTCCTGTCCGCCTGCCTCGGACATTATTTGTACCATCTCTTCTTCTTGCAACGTATTCATATTTCTATGACATTTGCATGGAAACTCTTTCCTTAGTGCATTGCACATCGAGTCAAAGCTCATACCTTCATGGTACGTGTACTTGTGGACAATCTCAGCTGGACTCACAAGAAATGCGCGTAAAATTAATGCCCAGTTGCTCTCTTGCCATTCATTGAAGGTGGCTGTAATCCTGAAATCATCTAGGAAATTCTCTAGGCATCCGTTTATACCTGAGAAGTACTCCATGTCGCACTTTTGTTAGAAAAAACACTTTTAATAAAAACCACTTAGCTTTAGTTTCGGCTCCGGTGAGGAGCTGGCATCTTCTTCAGCTCTTTGTTTGCACCGATATGAGTTAATGCCTATTACGTGTCGAACTGTTACGTGTCGAATTATGTTTATTTTTTTTAAATTATATATTTTTTCTAGTGCAGTATTAACTGGCTCTGCATACGCCTTATTTTAAAGCCCGGTTTTAGGCGCCATCCACCATGTGTGAGGGGTACATGTTCGTGTGGGGGGTCGAGACGCTTTTAGTATTGGATAAATATGTATGTTTATAGTGTGCGGGTTCTCTTCAATGATACAGTGATACGTTATATTTATAGTAGGTTTTTAATTAGATATTTGAAGAGAAAATATATTATAACATGAATACGCGCCTACGAAGTGACAGCTAGCCTTCCGCTATTTTCTATATAAAACAAATATTACGAACCTATTCTAAATTAGAAAGTGACTCATCAGATAGTTCGAACTGATATATTCATAACAGCCAGTACAACATAAGGTTGATAATACAATAAAACCTTACATTACCATTTGTTAGTCGCCTTTCATTAATTCTCTCAAAATTACCAAACAATCTAAGCATACTGTAAGATTATATCTTATTTATAACTTAAAGAAATAAAGCCAAAAATTTACTTATAAAAAAATAATAATTAAAGTACTTAAGTATATAAATTGTATTTTAGGAAAAGAAGAAAAAGTGGTAACAAAATGAAAATACAATTACCAGAATACATATCTACTTAATTAAATAATATAAACGCTCTTCTACTAAGCGCTCTTCCTCCTCTCTCCTACTATGCTGTGCCCGACAGGGTCCATAATTGTTACTTTAATTTTAAGTCTACCAACTGTTTTATCAACATTATGGAATGCAATAAAGAATTGAGAATAGAGATTTTTTTTTCTTTTTTTCTTCTTTATGCCACACCTCATCACATCCCACCTCAGTTTACCATTTACATTCCCACCACACACGCTCTTACCTTTTTGTTAGTCACCTTTTATTAATTTTATTCTCTCAACATTACCAAACAATTTAAGCATACTCTTATAATTTTTTGTCTCTACTTCTTCTTTTAAACTACACCAGTGCCTCATCACATCATTTCTCAGCCTATCATTTATAAATGTGATGATGTCTTTAAATAAAATCGTATTATGCTTTATTCTCTGAAAACGTTTATTGTCAATTTATAGGTCAATCACCTTAACAAGGTAGGTATTGCAGTGAAGGTAGACACACCTAATTTAGCACCTCTTGTAGCTCAATCAGTAACCGCAGTATCGCATTTGAGGTGACAGATTGCCAGTTCATTAGCTATGAGCACTTACACATATACCTACATAACTTATACCTAAATTACACTCCAGAGTAGAATATGAAAGTGACTATTGTATAGACGGTGTTAAATAATAACAATATACAACGCTGTCTACGTAATGGCAATACCTCGTTGGTCTAGTGGTCGCAAGCGCTACTGCTAAGCTTGAGGTGCTGGGTTCATTTCCCTGTTCGGGAAAAGTGTTATTGGGTTATTGCATCTGGAATTTCTCAGTAGTAGCCCGAAGTCTAGATTTGTGCCCGGTTGTTAGCAAAACGCTCGCCCCCTATTACATGGGACTTAAACTTAACTGGCGAAATGTGGGTGTACTATAGGTACATCTCTGCCTTACCCTTCGCGGATTACAGGCGTGATGTTGTGTTATGTTTTATATGCACTTGACTCTGATTTATAAATGGTTTGATTCCAGCGTCGCAGTGATCTGACTTGTATTTTTTACTTTTGCTAGTTGTAGTTTTGCAAGCACGTTCAGTTTCTAAATTTCACTTGTTCTGCTTGGGAACACGGTAAGAGTATTACGATAGCACTATATTATTCCTTACACGCTCACATACATCACGGGTTTAATTTAAGGACAATTATTACTATCGAGACATACCAAGACTCCTCTGTGCCTCGGCAAGCACGTTAAGCCGTTGGTCCCGGCTGTCATTCGTGGATCTTTGACAGTCGTTTCGGGTCGTCAGAAGCCCGAAAGACAACCAGTCTTACCAAGGGGTATTACCCAGTTAATGTGTTGTGGAGGTCAGATAGGCAATCGCTCCATGTTAAATACTAGTATTCAGCTGTATCCGGTTAGACTCAAAGCCGACCCCAATACAGTTGGGAAAAGGCTAGGCAGACTGTTTTTTTTTATTTTATTAGGACTATCCATTAAATCTTAAGAGCGTTTATCCTATAAGTTGGCAACGTCGCAAATAGCTGACAAATATTTACCTGTTTTTTTTATTTGGTTATATTACTGTATGGAAATATGAAATGTGGTAACTAGCAAACTAAAATATTTTATTTTATTTTTTATGTTAAATATTGATTATGAATGTAATAATGAATATCCTAACACCGAATATTTCGTTTTAGATGTAAAAAAGGTATTTGGAAACTTTCTAAATGCCTTTTTTACACCTAAAACGTTTAAAACATCAAATTCAGTGTTATAATTGCAATTCATTATTAATTTTTTTATTTTTTATTTAACCATTTATGTACACACATTTAACAACAGACAAGAAGAAAAGAACAGAAAAATACGTACAAAGGTGATGCTTATTTCTAAAGAAATCTCTTCCAGCATACCTGCGATAGGACAGGGGATACAAAGAGATGTAGACACCGTGTGTAAGAGTAGAGAGAAAGTAAAATACATAAAATTAAAACAATTCATTACTTAATAAAATAAAACACATAATATGAGATAATACTTACTTACATACTTACATACATAAATACATACATACATACTTACATACATACTTACATACATACTACTAAAATAAATATCACTAAGATGATGTTAATTGAAATGTAACAAAAAAAAGAAAAATACAAAATAAATACCTACGCAACTATGACATAGTGGAAAGATAGTGTTCCTTCACTCTTCTTTTAAATACTGCGACAGTTTGGCAGTCCCTGATGTCGGGCGGAAGTGAATTCCACAACCGCACCGCGTGCACAGTGAAGGAGTAGGAGTAGAAGTCAGTGGAGTGGGGAGGGGACTTAAGGAGGTTTCTTAGATGCGACCTGCAAGGTACATCAGAAGGACGGGCGTAGGAAAAGCGCTCCCGCAGATAGGATGGAGTTTTAGGATTGTGAAGTAGGTTAAATAGCAGACACAAAATGCGAGAGTTCCTGCGAAGTCGAATAGGGAGCCACTTGAGTATCTTGCGAAAGTTAGAAACGTGATCATACTTTTTAAGGTTAAAAACAAAACGAATACAAATATTTTGTAAACGCTCAAGTTTATTTAAAAGCTCCTCGGTAGCATCCAAATAACAGGCATCGGCGTAATCTATAATGGGCTGAATGAGAGTTTGGGCCAGGGAGATTTTGGTGTTCAAGGGCAGGAAGGTCTGGAGGCATTTCAACGAATGGAACGTGAAGTGCACTTTGCGACTGACTTGAGCAACATGGGCAGTCCACGATAGATAGGAGTCCATGGTCACCCCCAGGTTTTTAACCGTGTTTGCGTATACAATCTGAACTCCATTCAGACAGAGTGGAGACAGCGACGCAACATCGAGCCTATTCCGCATATACCTGCCGCCAATAATAATGGCCTGGGATTTACTGGGGTTGATTTGCAGTCCAAAGGACCGCGACCACTCGCCAATCAAATCCAGGTCGCTATTCATGGCAGACACGGCGGTTTCCGCGTCTTCCCTTACGAAATGATTGTAAAGCTGCAGGTCGTCGGCATAGAGATGGAAGTGAGAAGAGATGAATCTGGTGACAGAGTTAATAAAAATAGAAAAGAGAAGAGGAGAGAGAACGCCACCCTGAGGCACACGTGCGGTGAGAGAGCACCAATCAGAAGAAAACTCGTCGAGACGAACTCGCTGCGAGCGGCCTTTAAGATAGGATTCGAACCAGGACACAGTTGACGGAGAGAAATTTAAAGATTTAAGGATCCCTAGAAGGATGTCAAAATCAACAGAGTTAAAGGCACTGCTAAAGTCCAGAAGTACAAGAAGGGTAAGAGATTTGTGGTCCATAGCCCAGCGGATGTCATCAGTAACCTTCAAAAGAGCCGTTACTGTGCTATGACCAGGTCGAAAACCAGATTGAAGAGGACTAAGTAGGTCATTCGTAGATAAAAAGGCGGACAGTTGCTGATGGACAATGTGCTCAAGAACTTTAGAGAGATATGGGAGAATAGAAATGGGACGGAAATCGGTCGGTGAGACCGGCTTAGGAATTTTGGGTAAGGGGATGATATGGGCTTGTTTCCAGGCCCCAGGAACAGTACAAGAAAACAAGGAGAAATTAAATATGTGAGTTAAGATGGGAAGTAGTGTCGGGAGGATAGGACAAATCATTCTTGAGCAAATATTATCATTACCGACTGCAGAAGAGGAGATAGCACAAATAGATTTTTTGACCTCAAGCTCACTCACTGGACTTAATTCGAAAGAAGAACACTGTGACACGGGTAAACAGGAAAGTTTATTGAGAGTAGCTGATTTGACGAGCGGATCCAAAGTAACAGGGGGGGGTGTGAGAAATGTTTGTTAAGAGCACACACGTCAGTGTCATTACTGGAAACGACTGGGGACTTGCCAATGCCGACAGTTTTTAGAAACTTCCAGACTTCAGAGGAGTTACGGTTATCGAGAGAGTTATGGAAGTAGCGTCTTTTTGCATCTCTACACATACGCCTGCAGCGATTACGCAGCACCTTATACGCATTCAGGTTGCGCTCGGAAGGACAGCGTTTTAACCTCCTTTTGGCTCTATCCCTACTTGCCATCGAATCCTTAATGGCAGGAGTAAGCCAAGGAGCCGGAACATATTTCACTTTTACTCTACGGACAGGGGCATGACGATCGTATAAGCTGAGTATCGTCTTGTTAAAAATGTGAACCATATCGTTGATACATGAGCTCTCTATGACGTCCGTCCAGTCGATGCTACTGGCATCACGCAGCAATGCCTCCAGGTCAATGCCCTTGTAGTTCCGAAGGAAAATATACTGCGGCTTACGCTTGGGAGGGCGAATTCTGTAGGACATAAAGATGAGGTCGTGGTAAGAGAAACAAGCGGTGAGCTGTCCATGGACAGACACATTATTGGAATTAGAGATGATCATTAGGTCTAACAGAGAAGGAGTGCAATTAGGGAAATGATGCGTAGCTGAAAGAGGCAGAATACTAAGGTTAAAGGAAGATATAAGAGATTGAAGTTTGTGAGAACGACTGTCGTTTTTAAGAAGGCAAGTATTAAAATCGCCCATCAAGACGACGTGGTCATAAGAGGGACAGAAATTATTTAAAAGAGAATCAAAAGAGTCAAAGTAATCGATAGTGAGGTTAGGGCTATAAACGACTCCAAGTAGCATTTTAGCGTGATGCAGGGAAATTTCTAGAAATAGATGCTCCGCTGACCCCGAGTAGGAAGATGGTGATGTGCTGATAACCTTGTAGGGAATATCAGTACGCAAGTAAATGGCAACACCCCCACCACCCTTCCCAGTTCTATCATTACGGATGAGGACAAAACCAGGAAGGGCATAATGAACAGATAAGAGAGAGGGTTTAAGGAAGGACTCGGAGATCAGTAAAGCATCTAAATGTGCACTGTTAATGGATGCCAGAAGATCAGAGTAATGGCAAGGAATACTCTGGGCATTAATGTGGGCTATGTTGAGATTGTTGGGGAGGTGGGACAACAAAGAGGAAATCTGATCGCTCAGGGTAATAGGAGAAGAAGAATCACTCGCTGCACTGAGGAAACTGCCAGAAGAGGAAGAACAAGAGAAAAAATCATCATCAAGGTCGACATCAATCATAGTTTGCAAAAATAATAATATGTATAAATACTAATACCAAAATATTAATAATAATAAATATAAATCTAAACTACTTAGCATAAAAACAAAACAATAACAATAATTAGAACGCTCAACTAATAAAACACCTATTCGCCATTGATGGAAGAGATTTTAACACAACTTATATAAAAGAGGAAGAAAAAACAAATTGAAAGGGAAAAAAAAAGCATGAATAGATTTTAACAGAAAACATTAAGAAAAAAAAAATATTATCTATCTACAAGTTGAACCACAACATTCGCATAGATTGTAACAAACGCAGAGTGTAACAAAACGCAACGTCAGTCACAGAAAAGAAGTATTGACACTGACACTGACAAACGTCTCACGTCAGGTCACTTCGTCACTTCTACAATAAAAAATAAAAACATGTACCGGCAAGTTATACGTTGTGAGAATATAAATGAAAGTAAATGCTATTGGGTAGATTAACAAAGGATAATCGAATTTTAAAGTGTACCGACATTACACGAATGTATTACAAAACGGTAAATGTGAAACATCTAAACCGGTAACCTCAGCGACGAGCGTTCCTCACAACCTTTCTTTTGGGGGTTGCGGTTACAGGCGATGTAGATGCCATTGCTGACGAGGTGGACGCTGCAGGCACGGGGTCATTGGGGGCAGTAGCAGTGCTCGGAGCGGGGAATAAAGCGATTAAAGTATCGAGCTCACCCATGGATGCTATCTTCCGACGAGTCTTGTCAGGCGTCAAGACAATAACTCTTCCCTCTGCAGACCAGCAGCTGTTGATACCAAAATGTTTGCGAGCAGCAATAAATACCTGCTGCCGTGTTTTAGTCAGAAACTCCGAAATGGTGATACCGCTGCCCTTGAGTCTCGTTTTACCGTCCCAAGCTAACCGACGATGCTCCATGTCATTAAATCGTACCAGCACAGGTCTTGTTTTACCCTGGGGGGCTCCCAGTCTGTGACATACTTCCAAATGCTCCAATTTAATGTCATCTATCATGAGTTGCTTAGAAATAATTTGGAGGATCGAGTCACTCAGTTTTTCATTCGGCTTCTCAGGAATACTGTGAAACAGCAAGATCTTACGTCGCATCGCAGTTTCATGTCTGTCCAGACTCAAAGACAGGAGCTCTATCTGAGTTTTGAAGTATGACAAAGTATCGCAGACAAAGGATTTAAACTCAGAAAAGTCATGTGAAAGAGCAGCAAGATCCGAGTGTGCCGGGTCAGTTCCAGCTGTAGCTCTCTGCAGCTTATGTTCGTACTCACTCATGCGGGAGCTAAACAGCTTCTCCAGTTCCGCCATACTGTGCACAAGCTTGCTGTCCATTGTTTTTAATATTTCAAGTGTTGTGGTTGTTGAAAAGTGAAAGTGATAGGAAAGTTCCGAGCGAAGGTGGGTTTATTAGTTAATTAGCACATAAATATGGATAAACAAAAGTATTAACTATTTTAAAATAAATATTAAAAGAGGAAGCTACAAAATTATGTATATGTGATAAGCCTACCCACGTAGGAAAAAAAAAAGAATTAATCTTCGAGTTCGCTAGCTAGCCACCTTTCATATGTCCGTACTATATTAATCAATACAACGAAATATTTTGACATATACTCGTATTTGCGACGTTGCCTTCATTCAGAGTAAACGCTCGTAATCTAAAATTAACTTTTCATTAAGTCCACCTACACAGTAATCCAATCATTCTAACAATACAACTACCCACTTCAAAGAAAACGTAAACAAAGAACCAACAAAATGCTGTAACCAACACCAGGTAACAGGAAACGCACTCGCGTGTTACGTCCAAACTTCTATTTTCACCTCCTTTTCCTAAAAACATAATGGCTAATTTAGACGTTCCTCGCTTCGCCTGAAATTCGTTACCTTAGTGGCTCGTTACGTCAAACATTGAGCACGCAAAACCCCGATTCATAAAATTGAGTGACTACGTCGGCAGCTTGAGATATGAAGATGAATTCCATTTGAGTAATTGAGTTATACGCTTATTGTCGACCCGGTCTTGCATGCCTTTAGAATTTTTAATTTAGGGCCGTTTTACTGGGCGGTATTTAATGGAGTATTTAATGCTTTTGATGTGGGGTTTTTGAATTTTAGGAAGGTATGTAATGAGAAAACCGCGAAGCTTAAGTGAGACTGAGCCGAACATGTCTGCCGCATGTCAGATAACAAATGGGCTAAGAGAACCACCGATTGGGTCCTGTTGTAAATGAAAATGGGCTTGGAGATTCAATAGAAATACAATAAGATTTCTTGTGTGTATTTTAAGAAACGTTTATTTTACACTACACTGCTTAGCAGGGAAAAAAACATAAGAAAACAACATTACAAAAACGAAACAAAACTTTAAATATAAATAAAAAGGTTAGTGGTCGCCAATTGGTCCCACTAAACGCACGACGACATCGCGGCAGTCCGAGACAAAGATGGTGGGACGAGCTAGACTCCTACCGAAAGGACTCGCCGACACTAGCAATTGACAGAATTGTGTGGAAGAGGGAGAGGAAGGCCTTTGCCCTGCAGTGGGACAATACAGGCTAATTAGTTAGGTAATGAGGTGTTTTGAACATTAAAGTAAGCATGCCAGGAGGATAAGTTAGAATTGATATTCCAACAAAGTATATTAGAGACATTTGCGCGAGTTTAGAGCATCTAAATCTACACCTAATCATGATAAGTGTTTGGGTATTAGTACCCGACCAGCGAAGTTGTGCTTAAGCCTTAAGGAGTGGGTCAACGGCACTGAGTAGAGACCGAATTGCTATGCAATTAATAAAAACCTAATGGTAAATGCAGGGTCATAAGTATAACTTTTGCTGGGTATATACAGCTAAGTCCAACAGCAATGATAGCCTAGTGGTGGGATCGTAAGACTACTAAGTCATAGGTCTCGAATTCAAACCCAAGGCACTCTTCTGACTTTTCGGATTCATGTGCGTATTGTATAATTATCAATTGCTTCAAAAACTGTGAAGGAAAACATCGTGAGGAAACCGGCATGTCTATGAGATATTTCTCTACGGCATGTGAAGCCAAGTCAGATGCCATGGGCGGCATAAAAAGCTGAGAGGTGTCAAGGGACACTCGGATGGAACGAAGTTATGGAATGAACCTCACAAAGGCATGCCACTAATTGGTACCTGTGGTCGCTCACAGATGGCGTTATAATAAAAAATAAAAAGTGTCGTTACAACTTTTGGTCCCAATTTTTTCCGTCTAAGCGCGAAAGGGAACTTCGTTCCAAAAACTCTAACACCAGGTTAGTCACTAATCAAACGAAAAAAAAAGAAAAGACAGAATATTCGTAACAGAATTTATTGGTCAGGTCAAATTCTACAGCCGATCTTCATAATAAAACTAGCAGTTCTGGCAGTATCAGAATTTTCCGAACTATATTTTTCCGGACGATTTTCCCACGATTCGAACACCGCTAGTTAATAGCCGACAGCATAAGAGCAAGTGATCGTGAGGCCACCGTCCCGCACCTGTTCCGTGCCTGTCGCGTCAGAAGGCAGAGCGCTGAACGGAAATGCGATATCATGAACTTCGTACATTGTACGCTGCATATCTAGGATGGAGCTAACAATTTATTCGCAGGTAAAGTGGTGCAGTATCATAGATTAAGGTGCATTGCATAAGGTTCTTTACTCTCTAGATAACGCTAGTAGAACCTTAGACGATGATGTATAGCAGCGGTTCTCAAACTTTTTTGGCGACTGAACCCTTTTGGAATTTACGAAAATATTTGACCCTAAAATAATCAAAACCTGTGTTTGATGTGTTTGATTCTTCGTTAATAATCATAATACTTGATATTGACATTTGCATCTAATGGGGGGTACGAAATACTTTTATATTCACTTTCATACTTCATATTCACTTTTCGGCTTGATAAAAAGTTGAAGTCACATGTTCGGCATCCACTGTATTGCAGTATTTTGTTTTATAGCTAATAGGTTGAGTTGAGAATTCTGTTTCACATACACACATCAAAAGTGTCTAGGGATCAAGCATTTTTATGCGGATTTCTTGAGATTGAGATGTGGCTTTGTAATAAATTTATGATTTTATAAATTTATATGGATCCTTTTTGGTGCATTTCATAATTTGAATCAGGAACTGTGAATCAAATTCGAGTAAAAGATGAAAATCAGCTGTCAATATTTTCCCTATAAAAACATACAACGCATTGAAGACATTATTAGTGCTACTGTTTCCCTACTACTGATTAAAACCAACGTTACTATGGAGCAGCGACGTCATTTAAGCAGGGAAGAAATGCTCAGAGCCGTGGGAATGATAGAAGCTGGTTCCCGGCAACGTACTGTGGCTTTAGCTCTGAATACAAGTCAGAGTGTTATCAGTCGACTTTGGACACGTTACCGAAGCACTGGTACCGTGGCTGAGCGCCATGGAGGACGGTATCGCTGCACCACACGGAGACAAGACCGATACATTCAAATCTTAGCTCGAAGAGCTCCAACAATAACCGCCATGATGTTAGCCGTGAGGCTTCATCACTCTTCAGGGAACTTAATTAGCGACCAAACAGTCAGAAACCGCTTGCATGAAGTGAACCTTCATTCCCGAAGACCGCTACGGGTACCACCTATAGCAATGCACAATCGTAGGATTCGATATCAATGGGCTCTTGAACACAGAAATTGGGCAGAAGAACAATGGCGTTTCGTGTGCTTTTCTGATGAGTCTCGTTTTGGTATGAGACCGGATACAAGACGTATACGACACTGGAGAACCCCTGGACGCCAACAGCGATTAAAATCCTGCCAGGAAGTCCATCCTTATAGTGGTGGAACCATCATGGTATGGGCGGGTATTTGGATCGGCGGAAGAACTGAGTTGATTTGGATTAGAGGCAACCTCAACGCTCAAATTTATGCTGAGACGATTGTATCAGACGTCATCGTTCCTCTACAAGTGCAAATCGGTCCCTTATTTCAGTTAATGCATGATAATGCACGACCGCACACCGCAAGAGTTGTAAGACAGACTCTCGCCGCAGCTAACATCAATGTCCTGCCCTGGCCTGCTCAGTCGCCAGACTTGAACCCGATTGAGCATGCATGGGATATGCTACAGAGAAGAGCTCTGCCGAATATGGAGGGTATCCAGTCGCAAGAAGACCTTTTTTTGTTGTTGCAACGAACATGGGCGGCCATTCCACAGCGTGATTTGGATGAACTCATTTTGAGTATGCCAAACCGATGTTCTTGTGTTGTTAGTGTTCGCGGTAGAAACACGGATTATTAATTGTTTAAGTTACCCAATAAAATTTTAAAGAAAACTGTTATTTCAGTCTTTTTTTCGAACTTTAATGTTAGTGGTTCAAATGTCAAAAATCCCTTTATTAGGAAAATGGCAAATTTCTTTATTAATGCAAAGGTGACTTGGTTTATCGTTACTGTGACAAACGAAAACACTTTATTTGATGAATCCTTAAAGAAAATTTTAATTAATATCAATCAGGAGAAAAGTTATTGCAAAAATATATGTTGATCCCTAGACACTTTTGATGTGTGTAGTTTGTATCTCCGGTCTAAGTTCAAATAGCCTTGTTAAAAAACCATCTCATTTCTGTATGGAGCAGTAGCAGTAGATGGTATTTTATGTTTGCTGCCTTAATCTTCACACAATATTGATAACAATCGGGATTGCAGTGGAAAACTTTTGACGAAATTCATTATTATTTTCTTTTTTTATTAAAATTTGTTATTAAATTCAATAAATTTTATATTGGCGGCATTTTGTTCCCACCCTGTTCTTTCAGATGTTCCATAACTTGTTTCACTGGAAAAAAAAAACCACAATAGACGACGTATATTTAGTAACTAAATCCGCTTAACTGTCCTTAAAAGAGTCATAAATAACCCTGTAAGATATGGATTTCCGCGAAGTCACGCCTGAGTTAAAATACTATATTGTTTTACTCGGTCCAACAAAATTTTTTTTTTATTAGTATCTTGAATAAAAAGTAAAGCGCCTAGTTGTAATTCCATTGTATCCTGCATAGACACGTGATTAAGCAAATGCCGCCAAATCTATAAGTTGTTCTTGAGGAAGCGGGGTTTTGCAAAGCCTATGTGACCGTACATAGGCTCCGCGAAAATACTGGTCACAACGAACCAGTATTATTTAGGAGCCCCTACAGAGGCTTTCCGGATCCTAGGGTCTCTGCGGAACACACTTTGAGTAAAGAATAAGAAATTATGCCGAAAAGACGAGGTGCACACGGCTACACCTCAAGCTATACATTCCAGTATAAGCTGACCTCTCATTGTAAGGAAATCAATACAATGCGAGATCAGTATAAACTGGAAATGTATAGCTTGATGTGTAGCCGTGTATACAACTGTTTCGTGTTGTTAAGATTTGAGACAACTTTATTCCTAAGAAAATACATTAATTCATTTACATGATATAAAGCCTAATCATAAAATAATATTTTTTGGCGTATTATCAAAACTAGACATTGGTACAATATTATTTTGGTGACTAAAAAAACTTAATGTTCACTTGATCGAGCTCAAATATAAAAGTAAACAAGTTTAGTGCTGGTTTCCAGTGAAAAACAAATATAAAGAATCAAAGAATCGTAAAAACCGAATAAAGTAGGTATTGAAAGTAGTGTAAGGTTGCAGAAACTCCAATCCATCAGCCAAGGGAATTAGGGTAATTTTCATGAAATTGTTTTTAACAAAACCGGGGGCGATGTCCCATGCTTACAACGAATGAAAACGGCAAAGGCTTTCTTATAATATTCCGGTATATGACTATTTCCGTATGGATATAACTATATCACGGCTATAACCATCTTACTGCGACATATACATAATACTATGCATTTAATATCGGTTGTCTGTGTGGCCGCGTCGTTCTTCAAAAGTACGCAACGGATTTTGATGCGGTTTTCAAATATTCTGGAACATATTAATCATTATCATCATTCTCCTGCCCTTATCTCAATTTATTTGAGTTTCTTTCATACTTCTCTATTAGTCGTCATCTCGGTAGTCACCCCCTTTCTAGCCATATCATCTTTCACACAAGCCATCCACCGTTTCTTTGGGTTTCCCCTACTCTTATACAGTGGCGGATCCAGGGGGGGGGTCATGGGGGTCATGACCCCCCCCTGGGCTGTGTCAAGGTCGACCACTGATTTTTTTTCTAATCTCATTGATACATATTATCAAATAAATAGGTACTTTGTATGATGTTGCCGCGTAGGATATGTTTGCTACACATTCGCGAACGACACGCATAATAAGACTTGTGCTGTTGCTGTTATTATAATTATGATGATGGGCCGTGGAGTTTTTTGCCGACTCTTCTCCATAGGAGATTACCAAATGAAACCGTGCTCCTAAGCCTCTGACGTTTCATAAGTGCCCATGTAGGTTTATCTGAAAATTATCTGAAGCTAAGCCTCTGACGTTTCATAAGTGCCCGGTTTATCTGAAGCTAGCAACTAGACGTAGAAATATAATACCCCAGAATAGTGTCAAGACAAACCGCCCCAGGTCTCCCGGTCCTGGCGACCCCCTAAATCTTAAGAATATCCCAAACATGGTCAAAATAATTATATTCAGTAAGAAGCAGTTTAGAGTTGGAGGCTGAAGATGAAAATTTTCGAGCTCGCTTCGCTCGCTACATTCTGCATTCTCGAACTTTCTGCATAGGTCGACAAAAGAATTGCGTGAGAAAAAGGGAAGCCGGACAGACTGGCGCCGTAACGCGTTATGTTACGAAGAGGTTTACCCTCCCATAAAATGTTATCACTTCAAAACCTTCCCTAACCAAGGCGGTGTGAAAAAATTTTCGAGCTCGCTTCGCTCGCTCTTGAGTTTAATATTCTTCTAATTTTATTCTCTAAGTTTTCTGCATAGTTTCGTGCAGATAAGCGCGACGCGACACCGGCTATTGTTATCCGTGAAGTTTTCTTAGAAATTGTTTGGTTCGTGTTCGTGTCACACGACGTCACGTCGCGCTGGTCTGCACAAGCCTTAAGTCGACAAAGCAACTCCTATTTCTGTAAGGATGTTCAATAGAAATCTAACCGAGAATTCAGAGACGAGGTGCAAAAAATTTCGAGCTCGCGTTGCTCGCTCCCCTACATTCTTCTTTTCGTAAATTGAGGAGATGAAAATACAACTCCCTCAAAAAAAAACCTGTGGTTTGGGAGATCATGTAGGTGGATCATAAAATAGGCACGTTATACTTGTTTTTTTTTGCTGTCATTATAATTTTTTGCAAAATTTTCTAGTAATACCTACATAAACTGAGAAGACCGGGGGGCCTCAGTTTGTTTTGCCGCTCCGGGCCCCCGACCTACTTAGTCCTCCACTTATTGGGCTTGTCCTGCCTGGACCCCGACTATGTGACCCCCCCCTGACTCGAAGGCTGGATCCGCCCTTGCTCTTATAGCCATCCATGTTCAATTGTTCATACTCAAAACTTTCATCATGACATTTTCCTCATTCCATCCACAGAACATTAATATTAAACTAAAATACAAAACAATCTCGATGGTTTGCAAAATCGTAAAAACCGTGTGAGTCGCTTTTAGCATGACATAAATCAAATTATTTGTGGCATGAAATATTGCCATGGCACAGATACCAGAGATAATATTATCGAACAGTTGCTCTCTGCGACCTCCTTGAACCGATTTGCTTGTTAATCTCAAATCCCTAGAGCCGTACCTGTGTTGATGATGTTACTATAACAATACATTTGGGTCCTGATTAATTTTAGTAAGCGTTAATGACTAACCAATTCATATCTCAGTATTTTTTTTGACTTTACGAATGCAGAGAAGATTTATCACTTTTTAGCACAAAAAATTATTCACACCTGGTTTACCCTGGAAAAACAAAAAAAAAACAGGTTAACGACGGACAACAACTGGTATAGTGAAAGGTCATCATCATCAGCCTATTAATGTTCCCACTGCTGGGACACAGGCCTCCTCTCTGTGAGAGGCAGTGGGCTGTAATCTACCACGCGGGCCCAGTGCGGGTTGGTAGATGTCACATATCTTCGAATTTTTGGTTCTAAGACATGCCGGTTTCCTCACGATGTTTCCCTTCACCGTTTTGAGAGCAGTGGTGATGAAATTATTTACACAAAGTAAAGCGCCTGCTTGGGTTCGAACCTACGACCTACAACTTGTAAGTCGGGGCCGTTACCACTGGGCCACCACTGCTCTATAGTGAAAGGTAAAATAAATTTTATTTCAAATAAAATTGTGCTGGGTTCCACGTCGAATGACACTCGATGTATTCAAAGAGCAGGTACTTGAAGAATTGGCAATGTGGTAGTTCGTATCCAGTAGGTATTTATTTCGCCATGTAAACGTTTTGTATTTGTTCTGTTGATTGTTAGTTATATTTTCAGTGAAATTATATATTTTGCGAGCACGTAGAGCGTTGCTTTTAAATAAAAAATGTAGGTGATATTTGTCATAATAATTTTCGGAAATGTTTTATGAAATGGAAATTATTTATTGAAGAAAAACTAAAGTTCGCAGGCACTACCTTTGTAGGCTTAAAAATAAAAGGGGACTGGTGACAACTTTTTCGCATACTATATTCTTTATTATATGGGTACCATACATGTACATATTGAAACGTTGGACGTCAACGAAACGTTTGATCCACGTGCTCACTGAAAAAGCGATACCCTTCATATGAATAGCATACATTCCGTTGTTCTATCCTTTTGCAGGCTGGAATGTCATGGTGTCAAGCATGATTCGGTAGCCTGTGGTCCTAGCGTGAAGGCACGGAGTAAACGTATCGTGAATACGCAGTATTTGAAATTGAAACAAAAAAAATAACATCACGACTGCTTTCCCTGAAAGGGTTTAGCAGAGGTGTAGGTACTTATATAGGTACACCCATATTTCGCCAGTTATGTTTAAGTCTCACATAATAGGGGCGAGCCTAATGCCATCAACCGGGTACAAATCAAGACTCCGGGCTGCTACTGAGAAATTTCTATTGGAAAAACCCAATAAGACTTTGCCCGACCTGAGAATCGTACCTAGGACCTCATACTCCGCAGTAAAGAAAGAAAGAAAGAATAAAGTTTATTTGGACACAGTTCATGAAACACAAATAACAAAATAAAAATCGAAAATAATGTTTTAACAACAGTAGTGTGCAACAGTAGAAAAAGTAAGGTTGTTGTAAATTGTGCTTAGCACAATGATTTTAACCAAAATGTTATAAGTTAGTTGTATTTCAAAAATGGTTCGAAATGACGTCGTAACGTTTAAGGCAGTACACACAGTGCCGCACAGCAAGCCGTGGCGGGTCCGTGGCTTAGGCCCCCAGTGGTCGAGGCACCTGTGGCCGACGCCCCCGATTCGATTTATTTAATTCAAAGCAATTTTTGATCAAATGTACTGTCAGGCACAAAATGTTTTAATTTTTTTAAGAATGTGGCGCGCTCGGCTTGCCGCACAAAGGAGCCACCAAACAAAAGACTGCCGCTCGGAACGGAGCGTGCCGCTGGCACTGTGTGTAGTAGCCTTTACATCGCATGTTTGTGCTAGGAGAGCCGTTTGCAGCCTGTAGTGTCATGGTGTCAAGCATCCTTCGGTAGCCTATCCACGCTTTGGCTATAATTACCGTTAGTCGTATGTAAGCTGCTCTTATAGTGTGTGGTACTGACATGTCTGTGTAAGATGATAAAATATGACAAGAGTCGTTGCATTCGAGTTAAAGCAACGTACACATTTCTGTGCCTCTAGTAACAATGTCATGCAGAGTAACTCAATTTGTTTATAAATAAATGTGTAACATAATATAACATCACGCATCAGTGGTGCACCTTTAGTACATTTACATTTCGCTAGTCTTATGTAATAGGGGGCAAGCCTATTGCCATCAAGTGGGCACAATTCGAGACTCCGTGGGCTGCTACTGAGATATTCGTGATGGAAAAACCCAATAACCCTTTGCCCGATCCAGGAATCGAACCTAGGACCTCTAGTAACTTTTGCGACCACTTGACCGATGAGGCATCTTGTATGTAGTTGTATGAAACTAGCTAGTACCTACTCATCTTGACAAATGCAGAGGGATGACTAGTGAGAACACGTTATTAAACCTTTTTTTAGATCCATTCATATAGTTATGCTGTAGTTATTTCAAGTTTAAGAAATTATTGGTCCGAGACAATTAGGCATGATGATATTTTTTTATTTTATTAGTCAGATTATGACAAAATATTGGACACGGTATTTTTTCTTTTTATTTATTTATTTATTTATATATACTTTATTGTACACCAGATAAAACATTACAAAAAGAATAAGTAATACACTACAAAATATACAATGGGCGGCCTTATCGCTTACTGCAATCTCTTCCAGGCAACCATGGAATGGACAGTGATATTCTGGACATAAAATGGGGCTGTCTTTGGTGCAAATAAAAAGTATAATATTACAATAATCAATATACTATAATAGATACATAGATAAATGCTATATAATAGATACATAGATACATACATACCAACTATATAAGCAACGTAAATAAATGACGATTATTATTACAGCTAACGACGAGAACAAAATAATTATAACGACAAGTAATGTTCCTTCACTAGTCTTTTAAACACAGGCAACGATTGCGCGCGCTTTATTGGAACTGGTAATGCATTCCACAAACGAGCAGCCTGGACAGTAAAGGATTTGTCAAGGAAAGTTGTGGAATGCATTGGCATTTTAAGCTTCAGGTTATCTGATGACCTTAATAATTTCGTGTGGGAGTCACAAAGAAACTGAAAACGTTTCTTGAGATAAAGAGGGGTGGAAGGGGAAAAGAGCACATTATACAAAAGGGAAAGAATATGAGCATTCCGGCGAAGGCGAATTGGCAACCACTTGAGCTTCACACGAAATTCGGAAACATGGTCATATTTACGTAAACCGTATATAAACCTTATACAAAAATTTTGAAGCCGCTCAAGTTTATCGAGTTGGTCTTGAGTAAGGTCAAGATAGCTGGCATCAGCATAATCAAGGATGGGCAGAAGAAGAGATTGTGCAAGCGCAATCTTGGTGGCAGTCGGTAGAAAATTACGTAGTCTTTTCAAAGATGCAGCGGAAGCAAACAGCTTGCGGCTAACTTCCTGTAGCTGGGCAGTCCAAGAGAAGTTCTTATCAATGAAAATCCCCAAGTTTTTAACTTTCTCGCTGAAAGGGATAACTGAGCTGTCAAAAAAAACTTGGGGAAGAGTCGTCCAGTCAATCCTTGAGACCATCCTAGAACTGCCCACCACAACAACCTGCGTCTTTACGGGGTTGACCATAAGTCCATACCTCTTGCTCCAGTCGCATATACGAGCCAAATCACGATTAATCGTTAAAATAGCATCTGAAAGATTTCCTAGAGGAGCACGTGAGTAAATTTGTAAGTCATCTGCATAAAGATGGTAGGAAGAAATTAGTTCATGGGAGATAGAGTTAATAAAAACTGCGAAAAGTAAAGGTGATAGCACGCCACCCTGTGGTACACCGGCAGAAGTATTACTCCAGGAAGACAAGGTCTCGCCGATGCAAATACGTTGCCGGCGACCGAACAGGTAACTTCGAAACCAGTCAATTACCGATGGAGATATATTAAGAGAGCATAGAATGCCAAGCAAAACATCGAAATCAACAGTATTAAAAGCATTACTGAAATCCAGTAAAGCTAAAACCGTTAGATTACCATTTTCCATGGCTGACCTTATATCGTCCGTAATATTCAAAAGTGCTGTGGTGGTGCTATGACCAGGACGAAAGCCGGACTGGAAGGGGTTGAGGAGATTATTTTTGGAGAGGAAAGTGCTTAATTGATTGTGGATTAACCGTTCGAGGACTTTGGATAGAAATGGTAAGATGGATATTGGACGATATTCAGAAAAGGATGCGGGATTGGCCTTTTTAGGTAATGGAATAATTTGAGCATCTTTCCATGAACATGGAAAGACACCACTAGACGCGGAAAAATTGAGGATATGACAAATGACGGGAAGGATTACATCCAGCACAGGGACTAACATATTACGGCTGATACAGTCACTTCCTATTACGTTAGAAGCAATCGATAGTATGCTCTTCTTAACATCACATGCGGAGAATTGACCAAAAATAAATGGAGAATAACTGGGAGTCGGAAGAGAAGAAAGATAATTCAAAGTATTCAATTTAATTGTCCTATCAAAATTGGACGAAGCAGTAAAATGATTATTCATTGCATCGATGTCTATATCTTTTGGGATTGAATCTTGTTGGGTTTTACCGACCCCCAGTGACCTAAGAAACTTCCAAACTTTGGATGCGTCCCCATTTTGGACAGAAGTATGAATATGATGGCTATTAGCTTTCCTACATACCTTATTGCAGTGTATACGGATTGAGACATATCTTTCCCTGTTAGCATCATTGGGTCTACGCTTAAATTTAGACTTTGCCGTCACTTTTTTGTGCATTATTGTTCTAATTTCATCTGTCAGCCACAGCGCCGGCAAATGTCTAACCTTGACTGCTCGAACAGGTGCGTGACAATCATACAGCTCAACAAGCTTAGCCGTAAAAATACTAACTTGTTCATCGACTGATGCAGAGGCAAATAGAGCAGACCAATCTATATTGTTGGCATCCTTGCAAAGACTATCAACGTTCATACCACCAAAATTGCGTTGCATGAGAATTTTAGCTTTAGCCTTAGGCGGGCGAATTTTGTATGAAAGAAAAATTAAGTCATGATAGGAAAAGGCATCGGCTGAGCATTGACCATGCTTAGCGACGCGATCAAGAGAGGAGACAAATATCAAATCAAGAAGTGAAGGAGTAGAGTTAGGAAAATGGTGAGTGGCACTCAGTGGAAGAATGGTAAGATTACTGGAAGCCGAAATATTAGTAAGAGAAGAAGAGCGATGGTCGTTTTTCAGAAGACATGTATTAAAGTCACCCATGATTATGCTATGACTGTAAGAAGGGATCAGCATTTCCAAGAGATTTTCAAAAGATTTAAAGAAATTGACGCGTAACGATGGACAGTAATAGACGCCAAGAAGTAATTTCGAATGATGTAGTTCGACTTCAAGAAACAAATGTTCACCAGCATCTGATGGCGGTGGCTGCGCTGACACGTTGACAATTTTTATACCTTATCAAAAGATTACGGCGAGACATTGAGTAAAAATGTGTCATGACGTCGCACTATGTAGGTTTTATACTTAGTTGTGACGAAGCGAGCCCCACTCCTCAATTTTATTGCGTTTTATCTAAGTCATTTTTTATTATTATTATAAAGTAAAAAATACGTGTCTTATATTTTTTTATTATCTTACTGATGGACTAAATAGAATTTCTTTTTTTTTTTTCCCCAGCTTCATCCCTATTCGGAGAAATATTGATGACAACTCGAATTTGTGTTCTGAGTCAGTACTTACCTACGTCAAAGTCTATACGTATTCGTATACGAGTATACTCGTACCTACGGCTAGTTTCAGACTGTTTGTTCTCGGATTGGAAAGAGACGTAGTGCATAATCACCTTTAATAAAAAGGGAATGAACAGTGACTGTTTTGACACATAATAGCAGCATATTAAGCTGTTTTCAGACCAGCGCGATTTGTCGCGCGACGCGACACCGGTTATTGTTATATCGTGAAGTTTTGTATTGTTCGTGTCGCGTCGCGCGACAAATCGCGCTGGTCTAAAAATAACTTTATACTTGGGTTCTCTCGTTAAAAAATCTATAAAAATCTATTACGTTGACCTTCCATTCTTAGGTTTTTATCTTTTTCTTTACTGAGTGGTTTCTTTGTATCCAAAAGTGCTTGTCCAAAAATAACTAGAAATGGCAAATTCTTCTAAACCAAATAATGTCGAAACCAAAAGGAAAGGACCTAAATTCAGCACGAACATAGAAATGTATTAATATTCAACCATTGTGTGTTAGATTACTAGTCACATACAGACTGCTGGTCACCAGATTAAATTATGTCAAAAATATGTAGCTAGGTCGTTCTGGATAGACATACTAACGCGAACGTGGACAATGGCGGTGGACCACTTTTCACCTTATGCTTAAAGCATTAAGGTTGAAATGTGCTCAACCACCTGGTATCCACACCACCGGTAACTTTTAAAGAAGCTGTTGCCCGCAACTTTGTCTGCGTGTATTTTGTATTTCATCATTTTTTAAGCATATCCAGGTCCACTGGCTAAATGTTTGTCATATTGCAAGACGATTATTATTATGAATTTTGACGTAAATAGACAGAGATACAGTTACTTTTGGATTTATAAATTAGTATGGATAGTATGGAAATATGGATTGCTGTGTCCAACAGGGTCGAGAATGACCTAATAGTGTTTATGCTTGGTTCACATTTTACAACCCAGTTGAGCTTAGTATGCACCTCTCTGGAATTCGAGACCATCAACGTCAGATGCAAACTTTACTCAACGTTGTAGAATGCATGATATTATATTTAATCTTGCAGTCATAGCCAGATGCTACCGCTTTACATAAGGAATTTAGCAGTGATAGCCTAGTGGTGTGAGTTGAACTTGAGGTTGAGTTCGAACCCAAGGCACGCACCTCTGACTTTTCGGATTCATGTGCGCATTGTATTATAATCATTTGCTTCAAAATCGCTGGAGGAAAACATCGTGAGGAAACCGACATGCATGAGAGATCAGAGGCCCTTTGTCTGCTTTAAAACCCTATCACAGGGTTTGTCACTAACAACACGAAAAAGACAAAGGAATTAGTAACCTAAAGATGATATAATATAGGTATTTTTCCTTATAATGGGAGGCATGAAATTTAAAAAAAAACTTATGCGGTTTCGCAAGTAAGATCATACGTGTACTCCATATTTAGGAGGAAACCAAAACTTACAAGTGGCATTACAAATTCAGAATCAGCTGCTGCAACACGAAACTTCATAGTTATTATAATATCCTTGTTAGAGCGAGATATTCACTTATGAGCTTAGACAACTATGCACTAAGTTGTGCATCTCTTTCCCTCGTAATAAAAACACTTACAGTTAATATGGCCCCAGATGGTCGCAAGTACCTTCAGTATTACTGCAATTTTTCGAATAGAAGTACAATATTCCTAGAAAAAAAAATCTTAGAATGTAGTGTCCAAACAACTGTTCCGCATTACACCAGAGCTAACAAATTGTAAAACTATGTAGGTAATTGTCTTTTTGAAACGGATTTTCTCCTTTCTACTTAACATAATTATCATCTCTGAAGGGTTGAGCAAAGCTGTACCATTTATTTTTTTTACATTTTCGGGCAATGTTTTGGCCTGCATCTCACCTTATGGTAAGTGGTCAGGTCGAAGGTGGATGCGAGCTTCACCTGGAATCCTCAACCACAGAGGAACGGGCTATCTTACCGCTAACTATTAGATTACACCTACATTTCTCCTTCCTAATGTTTTCTAAACTAGACTGAGTAAGCCCTGGGCTTAATCACCGAGACACTTTTCAATAACAGTGACACAGATCCAGTCGGTGTAAATCCAATTATTTATCTATTAGGAACATTTCAGTAGCAGGCGGAGGTTTCGAGAGTCTTGTGGCATAAAGAAGGCTCTTTTCGAAAACAAGACATTTACCTTTACATGCTCTGTTATCCAAACAATTTTACAAGGCCATTCTTCATTTTTAAACAAACTGCATCTGCGTGTAATATAATCCCGTTTACCGCATTTCTATGATGTAAATCAAGGTATTAGGATAGCTTTATTATAATGCTTAGTCTAGAAGCACGCGGCAAACTTAAATAGTGCGGTGAATCAAGTTAAACTTAACTAACCTCATCTTCTTGTTTTGGGTTATCTACTTTGAAAGTTTTCAAGTACCTACGCATAGTTCAAGGTACGGTTTATCTCGTTTATTTTTATATGGGGGTACTTTGAAGTTTGATGTATGTATAGTCCAGACATTAAAAAAATCGTTAGCCGCAAAAAACCGCACTATATACATAGATATTTTGGGATAGATATCAATATAGTATAAAACCAAGTTTGGCCCTGCGGAAGACCTGTGCTAACTGCGTGGTGCTCTAAAATTCCCGAAATATTCGGATTTCGTTCAGTTTTTGGCTTATAACTTCTAAACGGTGCATCCTAAAATCCTAATAGAAAAAGACATCATTAAAATTTGTTACAATTTGAGCGCAAGCGTAGCTTTGTAGGTTGAAGAGAACTCGGGCTACAGCATAGCAACAATGATTTATGAGTAAAACTTCAAACGATACAAGATCACAACAAACAAATTTAGATTGTTTTTTTAATCTGAATTTTCCTTAATTTATTCTGTGATCTATTCACAAGTTCAACAAAGTATTCACCCACCATTCAAGTTGAAGTAACAAAACAAAAGGAAAACGCGCCAAAATAGCTTCCACACAACTTTACTAGATGGCGTTAAAGTACCTCCGAAACGTAAGGAAAACTCAGAACATGGGAACCCTGAAACACATAAAAGTTAACGATAGTACTGTGAGGATGGTTAACAATGTAATAGTGATTGTTCGCCCGTTGTCTTTGACAGGTAATCACATATCGAGCCTTATCTATCGAGTTATCTCGAGTGATTCGAGGATTAATACCTAATAGGTTGGCAAGACAAAAGTAACCGGTTTTTAGACTGTTCTTTATTTAGATTAGTTTTTTTGGGATTAGCTCTAAATTAAACCCTGGTCAAAGTAAGTTGTTTGTTGTGTCATAAAAAACCTTCATTCTTTTTCAATTTTGTGCATTTATTAAGCTATTGCATAGCTTCTATCGCGGGCCTTGAGCGTGGAGACCTAATCCAGATATTCCGTAACAAAAATACCTGAACCTAAGGAGAATGTTTTGTATTGAAAATTATGTTTAACTGCTTGACAGCAAAGTTCAAATTTACTTAGACGAATGATACGAGAGTGTTGTATTGAAAATTATGTTTAACTGTTTGACAACAAAGTTCAAATTTACTTAGACGAATGATACGAGAGTGTTGTATTGAAAATTATGTTTAACTGTTTGACAATAAAGTTCAAATTTACTTAGACGAATGATCCTTGACTATTAATAGTTAAATTAAAACCTTTTTATTAGTTTGATGTTCCCATTACGTTGTGTCTAGTTTTAAAAACTATAAATGTGAATAACAGTTCCTGTCAATGTCATCATTGCTATTTCTTGTATTCGGGTTAATATTTTACAATTGCATAAGTTGATAAAAAATGCTATGCAATAGCTTTGCCGCGGCAGTCCCCGAGTGCCACACGTCTTTTTTTCCATTAGTTTTTCGATAAAAATATGATTTTTACCCAACGACGGTGAAGCAAAAAGGAGGTTTATGTTTTTGACCGGTATGTATGTTTTGACAAATGAGGTATCGTTGGAAGCGTCTTGATCGTTCGCTGGTTATAGGGTATTTGACGTCACAATACTAAACAAAAATGGTAAAGGCCTTGACCATTTTGATACCTATGTCTTGATTTCCTTATGAAATATTTTCTTGTTTCATACTTTTTAGAGCGTGTTTTTTTCAGTAGTCGGGTTTTAGTTTTTGTACTTACTTTTTACATTTCATTCATAGTTTACGCATTCCATCACCTATCAAATCCAATCAGTCATTCACTCTACTAAGGGCAGTGGCACATTGTTTGCATGTCGAACGCAGCCGGAAATCCGTGTGTTTTAATCACACTGAGCAGTGAGCAGTGTGCCTGAGCTCGTATCTCGACGAATTGAAAATAAATAGGTGCTTCGCGTGCTTATTTTCTGGCGTATTTTTATTTTTATGGACAGTGTGTAGCCGTGCGTCGCAGTATTGCACGACGGCATTGTTAAATAAATAGTACAGTCAGCTGCAGAGAAAACTCACCCCCTAACAATGTTAAAATACATTGCTAAAGGGATTGAGAATTCTCTGCTGCTGACTGCACAATCAAGAGATTAGTCTGACTAGCACGAAAGCTCGTCGGATTGAAAATTTAAAATGACCCTACGCACGGTCTGTATTACCTGACCCCTCTTACAAAGAAGAAAAGGGGTAGAGGGATCGGGTTATGCAGACCTTAGTTTTAAGATTTTGTTTATATCAATGGGTGATATCTATTGTACTTAATGCTTATATTTTAACCGAAAAGCCAGGATAGATTTATTTTCGTATAGTTTTATTTTTATTTTACTTTATGTTGTGTTACTTTCATGCTAGGGCCTTAGTTTTCAAAAAAGAAAATGATACTTAAATCTATGTTTGGATTCAAGCTCATACTTAACTTACCACTACTCCTTCCCATAATAAGTGCTCCAAAACAATTCAAGTACCTAAAAAAATATATGTAAAGATACCATTCAGTACCCGACCGCAGGAGGCAACTGCAGGCTGAAATACATTCCATACCTAGCGACACGTCGTTGGCAGATACGGGCGAGCGACAGGCGACACGTGTAACTCGACCGAAGACCAGTAGTGCTGCCAACGCTCGGGTTCGGAATCATGACTGCAGCGACATAACGTCACGACACGTCGCTTATAGTTGCCGCCTGAGGTCGGGTACGGAATGGTACCTTTAGTCAGACATCAAGATTGGTAAAGGAGAAAATCCAAGGTTATTTTTTAAGTGAAAACTTCTTTAGCGGTAAAAAAGTAAAAAAAATCTGTCAAGTGCGAGTCGGACTCGCACACGAAGGGTTCCATACCATGTCGTACAAGATTTAACACTATGCATTTTTGTAATACTTTCGTAACGGTTACAACAGAGGCGCTATAAAAAAACAAAGATTTGTAAAGAAATTGTCTAATTTTAATGAAAAAATGTTGTTGTTTTAAAATATAGGTGTAGGAGTATATTTCATTTATTTTAAGAGAAAAATATTAAGTTAACTTTATCCAGTAACATGCATTAACTAAAGTCAAAGTTATTTATTTGCTACTAACATAGTATCATCATCATCATCATCAGCCTATTAATGTTCCCACTGCTGGGACACAGGCCTCCTCTCTGTGAGAGGGAGTGGGCTGTAATCTACTACGTGGGCCCAGAGCGGGTTGGTAGATGTCACATGTCTTCGAATTTTTGGTTCTAAGACATGCCGGTTTCCTCACGATGTTTTCCTTCACCGTTTTGAGAGCAGTGGTGATGAAATTATTTACACAAAGTAAAGCGCCTGCTGGGGTTCGAACCCACGACCTACAACTCGTAAGTCGGGGCCGTTACCACTGGGCACCCACTGCTCATAACATAGTATTAGTAGGTATATGGTAGGTAAGCAGGGAGATATGTAGGGTAGGTAGGGTAGGTAGGGTAGGTTAGGTACCTACCTACCCTGGTAAGTAGGGTAGGGTAGGTAGGTAGGCAATCAGGTAGAATTAGGTAATTAGGAAAGGTAGGTGCGCCGTAGATAAGTACTTAGTGCTAACCGTGCGAAGCCGGGCCGGGTAAAGCTAGTTACTTATAAATAAAAGGATACCTCTTGCTACATCAGACTATATTGTACAAAATAGAATGTAAGTAGTACGCCAAATTTTAATTATTTCTTACTTATTATTTTTACACATCCCATCGGACTATGAGAGTGAGGGAAGAGAGAGTGCACTCGTGTCTGCGCACACACTTGTGCACTATAATATCTCCCGCGCCGAAGTCCAGTCTCCGTTGAGATTGGCCGCCGTGGCCGAATATTTTTACACCAATAATTTTTCTCAATATGAAATTGTATCCACAACGGTTTAAGGTAACTGAATAGTACACTGTATGTGCCAGCATTCATTTCAATGTTATTGAATATATTGCCTATTGCAGTGTAGTTTTAACATGAGGTACACACATCAACACCGTCTAGGGATACTTTGAAAAAAGTCGATAAAGTTCTTAAACTCAAAAAATACTGGCCGGTTTTAAAATCTTGTGAAGAAAGTTTATTTTGTAGACCTTTTTGGATCATCGAAATTTAAATGATCGAAATAGTATATGCTGCCATGATAGTAGGTACTTACTAATTCCATGTCATTACTCCGACTAGTAAATAGTTATCTGTGGAATTGTATCACATAATAATAATATGAAATGCAAAATTATTTTTTTAAGTTGCAGAAAATCGCCAATATTATATAAAATACGTTATGAATCGGCGTTTTTAGTATTTGTTGATTATAAACAGTATATATTACATGATACACACAAGTTTCAAATTCCTAACTTGTTTAGTTGTTGAGATAGAGCTCGTACAAAAATGGTCTAACACAGACAACTTCTACGGCCCCCTAATTCATCATTTTTGAAGATAAAAACGAATAAAAATTATATTTATTCTCTACTCGATGAGCTCTAGACAATGATACCCCACATGCCAGGGTCAGATATTTTTTTTTCAAAATTTAATTTTATTGTATGGTGACCCCCCTTTAATTTTTAATTTTATTATTTGTTGCTCTTGCGGCAACAGAAATGTACAATCTGTGAAATTTTCAACTGCCTACCTATTACGGTTCATGAGATAGAGCTCGCTGACAGACAGACGGACAGCGGAGGCTTATGAATAGGGTTCCGTTTGTCACCCTTCGGGTACGGAACCCTAAAAAGTGCGCAACGGCGCACTTTTTTTGGGATGGGTAAAAAATTTTAAACTCGCGTCAGGCATCAGGCGTCATACGTGACCAGGGGCGGCAGTCTCGACATATATAGCGATCGTTAAACTACCGAATTCGGTCGCAAAGTACGACAAAATCACGTGCTTGTCAAGCGCGTCGCACGCATCTAGGGACGCCATTATGACTTTGCGACCGAATTCGGTAGTTTAACGATCGCTATCTATGTCGAGACTGCCGGGCCTGACCGATAATTCGTAAGTCGGAGGAAGAGTAGAATTTGTTGACAGCGCACTCTGTTTTATTTTTTTGGAATTTTTTTAATGGAGCTACAGCTATCTTTCTTGTACTGCCAGCAAGCCACATCAATTCCTGACATTTTCGTTAGATGGCGTTACTTAGTTTTTGCTTCCATTGGCAGTCTCCAAAGACTGCCCTGCTTGTTTTTTTTTATAAGGTCCTTGGTGCTCCTTGGGCAGTTTTCTTTACATAAGTACATTATTATTGTATTCTCATTCGTACCTAGTTCCTTGCAAACAATGACACTCAAGTCGTTTAATGAATCAGGTGAACAAGAAGAGAGATAGTAATTAGTAGCAACATCATAACTTTAGAAGCGATTAAAAAGTGCTCACAGACTGAAGTTTTGCTGAACAATACAAATTGAAAACAAATAGGAGTATAGCGTGCCTCGTAGTTTATCTTGTTTTTGTGGTCAGTTAAGGACAACTTATTATTGTGGTGTATTTGGTTACAGCGACGACAATAGTTAAGTAAGGAATGAATTAGTATTGTGTGAGTTACGCCGTAGCACAGAGCTACGTCATAGCAAACTTCTACAGGCAACTAAGCGGGTAATCTGCACGCGTGGCTTCACCACAATAGGAACGGGTTTCGTCGACGGAAGAATAGATAAAATAACTAATTGTGAATCTGTAATTTTGTCTATTCGTCCGTCGACAAAACCCGTTAACAAAACACTGCGCGTGCTGGTGACAAAAAATCTAAGGAGTAAAGTTCACTGCACACGGCGGGCGTGGCGTGGCGGGACGGGACGGCGACGTGTCTCTGAGCAGTTGTAATGTACTAGATATTACGGAAGACTCCACACAGTTACCGTCCCGCTCACGCGCGATGGTAAACATCACGCCACGCCGCCGCCGCGCCGAGCGTGAATAAAAGTCAGAAGCGGCGGGACGGGGCGCGACGGTTACATTCAGAATTGAGAGATTGTATTAAAGCTTAAAATTTTAACTTATAACTGTAACTAATAACTTATAAGTTATATAAATAATAAGCCAGCCCGCTTTGTGCGGATAACTGTTTTTCATGGTATAGAGAATATATGAATATGAGAACTATGTCATCATCATCATCATATCAGCCGAAAGACGTCCACTGCTGGACATAGGCCTCCCCCAAGCACCGCCACTTCGACCGATTCTATGCTTCCCGCATCCATCGAACTCCTGCGGCCTTTACTAATTCATCGGTCCATCTTGTGGGAGGCCTTCCGACGCTACGTCTTCCAGTACGTGGTCGCCACTCCAGAACCTTTCGGCCCCATCGGCCATCTGTTCTGCGAGCAATATGTCCTGCCCATTGCCACTTAAGTTTGGCAATTCTTCGGGCTATGTCGGTTACCTTGGTTCTCCTGCGGATCTCTTCATTTCTGATTCGATCACGTAGGGAAACTCCAAGCATAGCCCTCTCCATTGCTCTTTGGGTGACTTTTAGCCTTCTGTTAAGGCCCATTGTGAGCGACCACGTTTCAGTGCCATAAGTCATCACTGGCAACACACACTGGTCAAAGACTTTCGTCTTGAGACACTGTGGTATGTGGGACGAGAAGATATTGCGTAGCTTCCCGAACGCTGCCCAGCCGAGTCGGATTCGACGATTGACCTCTTTCTCGAAGTTGGACCTACCTAGCTGGACAGTTTGTCCTAGGTAAACATACTCGTCTACAACTTCGAGCGTAGCGTCTCCGATCTTTATGAGGGCGGGTGTTACATGGGCATTTGACATGACCTTTGTCTTGTCCATGTTCATTTTAAGACCCACTCTTTTGGAGGCTCTACTGAGGTCATCGAGCATTATACTGAGGTCCTCCATGGTCTCAGCCATGATAACTATATCGTCGGCAAACCGAAAGTTAGTGATATACTCGCCATTGATGTTGATGCCTAGCCCTTTCCAGTCCAGAACCTTGAAGACGTCCTCCAGTGCAGCGGTGAACAGTTTCGGAGAGATAACGTCTCTTTGTCTCACACCTCGCTGCAGAAGGATAGGTTTCGAGGTCTGGTCGTGGAGTCGGACTGACATAGTGGCGTCTTTGTATAGGCACTTTAACACCTCGATGTACCGATAGTCGATCTGGCACCGTTGAAGAGACTGCAGTACAGCCCATGTCTCGATCGAATCGAAGGCTTTCTCGTAATCCACGAACGCTAAGCAGAGAGGCAGGTTATACTCCTCGGTCTTCTGTATAACCTGCCGCAGCGTATGTATGTGGTCCACGGTGCTAAAGCCTTTAGGAATCCGGCTTGTTCGGTAGGCTGGAAGTCGTCAAACCTGCGCGCGAGACGGTTCGTGATGACTCTTGAAAACAGCTTGTAGACATGGGTCAGAAGTGTGATGGGCCTATAGTTCTTAAGCAGGGCATTGTCGCCCTTTTTAAAGAAGAGAACTATGTGATAAGTAATAAAGGTGAAGATGACTCTTATTGCTCGTTTGCCTCCTGTTTTATATTTAGACTGGAGGCAAATCTATTGAAAGACAGATGAATTGTGTGAACAATATAAAATGCTAAGGTAGGTAAGCAATGAGATATCGGCTGAAAAATAAATTGAAAAATCGACAGAACGAGTTAGGAGACAAGCTAAAGTAAGCAGAATATAAATAATTGCCTTTACTAAATCAGAAAGCTTATGTTCGCACTTCTCTGCCAAACACACAAAAACTATTATTTATATTGCAAAGGTAAATTGATATCAACTGAATTTATTTACACGCATGATGAATAATAAATGTGATTCTTCAAATTAGTTAAAACGATTTCTGTGGTTTAGCAATAATTGCTTTTAATTTCAATTTTAAACCGGAAAACGGAGCCATTTAATCAAATTTTGAGTGAAATTGGAGCAGTGGTGGCCTTGTAAAGACCCCGACCGAGTTGTAGTTTGTGGGTTCAAACCCAGGCAGGCGCTTTACTTTGTGTAAATAATTTCATCACCACTGCTCCCAAAACAGTGATGCAAAACAACGTGCGAAAGCCGGTATGTCCTAGAACCAAACATTCAAAGGCATGTGATATCTACCAACCCGCACTGAGCCCACGTGGAAGATTATAGTCCACTCCCTTTCGAAGAGAGGAGGCCTGTGTCCATTCTGTGTATAGTGGGAACATTATAGGCTGATAATACTTAAGCTTTTGAGTGAAACCATTATGTGTATACAACTTCAAAGGTTTAATTTTTTTTGCCTTATTTCCATGAACGTCTCTTTGGAGGAGCTCGTGGTTAACTAATAACAGCCGCACTTGTCGACACATCAGGTTAAGCTACGCTTGCTGGTGTTGGTCCGTGGATGGGTGACCATCTTTACATACCGAGACTACTCCGTGCTCCGGCTGTCATTCGTGGATCTTTGACAGTCGTTACGGGTCGAAACCCGAAAGCCTCACAACCAGTTTTATCAAGAGGTTAAATATTACCTAGTTACTAGGTTGTGGAGGTCAGATAGGCAGTCGCTCCATGACTGGTATTCAGCTGCATCCAGTTAGACTGGAAGCCGACTTTAAAATCGTTGTGAACAGGCTAGGCAGATTGATTATCTCTGTGGTAATCACAAAACGTTTTTAGGGCGTCTATTAGGTACATTTTTCGACCTTTTATTTATATCTAGGGCAAGATTAAGTAAAGTGCCTTGTTGGTCTAGTGGTCGCAAGCGCTACTTCTGACCATGAGGCCCTGGATTTGATTCCCGGGTCGGACAGTGTTATTGGATTTTTCCATCAGATTTTTTCAGTAGTAGCCCGGGGTCTGTATTTACACCCGTTTGATAGCAATAAGCCGCCCCCTATTATATGGAACTAGAACTTCGAGTCTTTCTTTAGAGTTCTATAGGTACACCTCTGGTCCCTTCGGGGACCACATACTGATGTTATGTTAATAAATAAGGTTCATATTCGTATAAAACGCAAACTTTTGCAAGGTAAAGACAATGTGCGATCTGTGAATTAGTCTACTCATTCCTACAATATTGAAACGGATTTATGTGTTCTAGAAATTCATCAAAAATAGAAACTGAATGACTAAAAATGTAATAAAATCTGTCAAGTGCGAGTCGCACACGAAGGGTTCCATACCATGTCGAACAAGATTTAACACTATGAATTTTTGTAATACTTTCGTAAAGGCAACAACAGAGGCGCTATAAAAAAACAAAGATTTGTAAAGAAATTGTCTAATTTTAATGAGAAAATGTTGTTGTGTTAAAATATAGGTGTAGGAGTATATTTCATTTATTTTAAGAGAAAAATATTAAGTTAACTTTATGCAGTAACATGCATTAACTAAAGTCAAAGTTATTTATTTGCTACTAACATAGTATTAGTAGGTATAAATAGGTATATATGGTAGGTAAGCAGATAGATATGTAGGGTAGATAGGGTAGGTTAGGTACTTACCTACCCTGGTAAGAAGGGTAGGGTAGGTAGGTAGGGTAGGTAATTAGGAAAGGTAGATGCGCCGTACATAAGTACTTAGTGCTAACCGTGCGAAGCCAGGCCGGGTAAATCTAGTTACTTATAAATAAAAGGATTTCTCTTGCTACATCAGACTATATTGTACAAAATAGAATGTAAGTAGTACGCCAAATTTTAATTATAACTGTGCGTTTGCACTGGCGAAACATTCACAACAAAACATGTTGCAATCTCTATTTTCTGTCAATTTTTCATACAATGTTTGACAGGAACTAGAGATTTCAACATGTTTTGTCGTGATGTTTCGCCAGTGCAAACGCACGGGTCAATACAGGTATTTATTTACGTTATTTTTGATAGTCATACAGAAATCTATTATTTCTTACTTATTATTTTTACACATCCCATCGGACTATGAGAGTGAGGGAAGAGAGTGCACTCGTGTCTGCGCACACACTTGTGCACTATAATATCTCCCGCGCCGAAGGCCAGTCTCCGTTGAGATTGGCCGCCATGACCGAATATTTTTACACCAATAATTTTTCTCAATATGAAATTGTATCCACAACGGTTTAAGCTAGGTAACTGAATAGTACACTGTATGTGCCAGCATTCATTTCAATGTTACTGAATATATTGTCTATTGGAGTGTAATTTTAACACGAGGTACACACATCAACACCGTCTAGGGATACTTTGAAAAAAGTCGATAAAGTTCTTGAACTCAAAAAATACTGGCCGGTTTTAAAATCTTGTGAAGAAAGTTTATTTTGTAGACCTTTTTGGATGACCGAAATTTAAATGATCGAAATAGTATACGCTGCCATGATAGTAGGTACTTACTTATTCCATGTCAGTACTCCGACTATTAAATAGTTATCTGTGGAATTTATATCGCATAATATTAGCATGAAATACAAAATTATTACTTTAAGTTGCAGAAAATCGCCCATATTATATAAAATACGTTATGAATCGGCGTTTTTAGTATTTGTTGATTATAAACAGTATATGTTACATGATACACACAAGTTTCAAATTCCTAATTTGTTTAGTTGTTGAGATAGAGCTCGTACAAAAATGGTCTAAAACAGACAACTTCTACGGCCCCCTAATTCATAATTTTTTAAGATAAAAACAAATAAAAATTATATTTATTCTCTACTCGATGAGCTCTAGAAAATGATACCCCACATGCCAGGGTCAGATAATTTTTTTTTCAAAATTTTATTTTATTGTATGGCGACCCCCCTTTATTTTTTAATTTTATTATTTGTTGCTCTTGCGGCAATAGAAATGCTCAATCTGTGAAATTTTCAATTGCCTACCTATTACGGTTCATGAGATAGAGCTCGCTGACAGACAGACGGACAGCGGAGGCTTATGAATAGGGTTCCGTTTGTCACCCTTCGGGTACGGAACCCTAAAAAAGGAATAATAACAATAAACAGAATATAAACGAGGTAAAAAGAGTATGTAAGGATCGTAGCAGGTGGTGTTCTGTTCTTTCTGCCTACCCCCATGGGAAAATTGCAATCGATCGCAATGCCTTTCATTGTGACAGTTCAGCCACATTCATTGTGTTATTTACGTTGTTGAGCAGACGAATTTTTCAAACATAAGAAGTAATGGATGTCAAAATGAAAGACATGGCGATCGATTGTCATTTTATGTGTAACGCAATTACCCCGCAGGTAGGTGTAACGAGATACGTACTCGTACTTTGTAAGATTTTTTTATAAATTTTTATTAATATTGTTAAACATACAGTTGCTCGCTTTCCGTTTTGACGCCGAGAAGCGCTAGTTAGGTATAATAATACAGTAAAATTAGCCTTGAAAACGACCTACTATGCACTAATTTCAGTCAAGGATCAATAACACCGGAACGGACAGATAGCGGACTAGCCGCGGATACTTGACACTGATAGATTCTTAGTGCGTATCCGTCTGGAGGTGGCCGAAGTCCGTGTCCAGAGTTGCGTCAGCAACCCGCCCGCGCCGGCCAACCAGACCCTTAGTCTTCTTCTTTTCGTGTGGTAATTGACTAACCTAGTGTCAGGATTTTAAAGTCGCTCATGGGCCTCTGACTTGGCACATGCCGTTAGAAATATCTCTCAGGCATGCCAGTTTCGTCACGATGTTTTCCTAAACCATTTTTGAAGCAACTGATAATTATACAATACGCACATGAATCAGAAAATTCAGAGGTGCGTGCTTTGGGTTTGAACTCGAGACCTTGGTTGTTCGACGGGCACACCACTTGGCTATCACTGTTACTAGACCCTTAGTGTGAATCACAGATTTATCAATAATGTAATGATACTATATGGTGTTAATAATAGTTTATTTCTCGGTACAGCCAAAATTCTCGTTATCGAGAAATAAAGCAGTGTTATACATACCTACACGATATTAACAAAACCGTATTATGTTACAAATTAGTCGAACAAAACATTATCTTGACACCAATTTGATGTTAAATACGATCCAGATAATTAGTTAATTATATTTCTTAGAACCTGTTAATTACAGGCAGGTGTAGTGTGTCTACACCAGTGGTTCTTAACCAGTGGTCCGCAGGAGCCAAAATATGGTCCGCGAACGATTTATTTGAACAAGGGTTTTCTGTTTTGTTGGTAATTAAAAACAAGGCCAGCTATTTAATTGCGCAACACATTTTCGTAAACGATTACGACTAATTTGTTTCATTTTGACAGTTCAACAACGTTCATTCTGTTATTTACGTTGTAGAGCTGATTTTTTTTTGAACTTATGATGCATGGTTTTTTTTTTGAACTTAATATGATGGATTAGCAGTCTGTTTCAAAATTATTCGGATAATATTCTGATTGATCATGTATTACACAATTAGGGTACAGGAATCAATTGAAAGTCAGTGATGATTTGCGTGTATATTGATCAATAATATCTAGGATAGCCGAACTTATGCAGAAGATGCTTAAAAAGCACATTGATTCAAAATTTATTAAACTTTCTACTAAGTTTTCTATTTAAGAGGGTTTACGTCGTATGGCATTTCATACAAACTTTCAAGCCCTTATTTTTCGAAATGACTGAATCGATTTTAATGAAACTTCATACGCATATACAGGATACAAAGGTCTAAAAACTTAGTTGAGAACATTTTCAAAATGTCTTATTTAAAAGCAGATAGCTGGAAATCTCTGTTTGTATAGAAAATTAAAAATCGGTCTAATTTGGCTGTAACACTATTTTTCGAAAATGTTCTTAACTAAGTTTTTAGACCTTTGTATCTTGCATATGCGTATGAAGTGTCATTAAAATCGGTTCAGTAATTTCGAAAAATAGGGGCTTGAAAGATTGTATGAAAAGCCGTACGACGTAAACCCTCTTAAATAATTTTGTTAATGCATGTTTTCTTTATTTATGGATTATATTATTTTCGGATTGATTTAGTTTATTTTTCTTGTACATTGTGGTCCATGGTTAAGAAAAAGTTGGAAACCACTGGTCTACACGATAGTTTTGTGTTGATATAATTGATACAATATTTGTAGAAAATATTCTGTTATTAATTCGTCGAGACCGTGATAATTAGTTTCGGGAATCTAATATTTTGTGTCTACATGAAGTAAAATGATAACCGACTAAGAAAAAGGAAGGTTAGTGAGTTTATCAAACTGTAGCAACAACGTATCACCTGTCTAGCGTCGAAGTAACAATGTAGCCGTATAGATGTCGCTACAAGACTAGTTACGTCATCATCATCTACCTAGCCTTTTCCAGACTATGTTGGGGTCGGCTTCCAGTCTTACCGGATGCAGCTGAATACCAGTATTTTACATGGAAAGGCTGCCTAGCTGACCTTCACAACCCAGTAACTGGGTAATAAAATACCCCTTGGAAGGACTGGTTGTCAGACTTTTGGGGGACTGTCAATGATCTACGAATAAGAGCCGGGACTAACGGCTTATCGTGCTTTCCGAAGTACACAGGGGTCTCGATGTGTAATGGACCCATCCACGTACCGACTGCGGCAAGCGTTGCTTAACCTTGAAGAACGACCCATGTGACTGTTATTATTTAGCCACAAGCTCCTCTGAGACTGTTTTTACGTATTATGTAAATTATTCATATCAAAGAATATGAAGAGATATATTTCTCTTTACCTGAAAATCGAAAACAGCAAAAATAATTTCTACCTATAAAATAGAAAATATCTAAGAACTACAACGCTAACATAATCCTTCACATTTCAAGAGTGCTATACTGAATGTGAAGTACCTTTTACATAACTTTGAGTACGTCTCATTACTTAAACGTCACTTCGAATTGACTTTCAAGTTTGTCGACAGGTAAACTTAGTCTGGTCATGAAATGGATAGGTACAGAAGGTCCATACAACGAGCGCAAACAGACGCACGCAGGCTACAAATAACTGCGCAGTAGTCAATATCTACAAGAAAACAGTAGTGCGCCATGCAATACTGTTGTAAGAACGGGTCAGCTTAAGACAGTGAATAAAAACACACGCACAAATACACACGCTTCATGTAGAGCTCGTGATGCGAGCCGTAGTCGCGTACGTCCGGAGATCTGAAATAAATGCCAGTCGCGAGTACGCTCGCAGTCGCTGTACGTGAATCGTGTCTATTTGTGTGTGTGTTTTCGTTCGCTGTCTTGAGCTGACCTTCTGTATCATTCTGTGATCTGGTTTTGAGAAATTATGTAAGCGTCAAGATTAAGTAGTGGGTTTAAGCATTGTTTATTAGATGTTTTCTTGAGGTGGGTAGATTATTGTAGATTGCTTTGGAAGGGCTTAAAATAGCCTCCACGTGTACGGAGTACGGAGCCTCCGGAATACTTTTTAATGCCACTATTTATTTGAGTTTATTTTAATAAAGGAACGATCTCAGTCTAATATGTAGGTTGATAAGACGTAAAATAACAAAAAGTGAACCTTTATGATCCACTCATCATTTAGCGTACAGCTCTCCAAAAATACAGACAAAATAGTCTTAAAGCGTTATCACATTTACGATTAGCCAGCGTGTTTCCAGTGAGGCGATTTGTGAACGTGCTTTCCTCGAGTGCAAAGCGAGCTAGCCGCGATCACGCGACGTGTTCTCTGCGTTTTCACAATATTATACCTTCGCTTGTCTCGCTCTTTCTTGTACACTCACGTCAATTGCTGTCATCCTGAAAATGCGGTGATGTCGCGCACACGTGGCGTGCTCGCTACGCACTCGTAGTGAGCGTGAAAACCAATCGCCTCGCTGAGAACACGTTGGTAAAACGTCAGTATGATATGGCCCTTACACGATTGTAAACAAAACTCGAAGATGACTTCCTATCTTTTTTCACCAATAGACAATCAATAGAACATCCCTTTCGATGAAGGCAGAAAACAGATAGGAAACCCTCTTAAACCTCATTCAAGCTACAGGTACATAAAACTTGTCTATACACACGAGAAATGCCTCATAATGAACATCTTTCTTCTCGTTTGGATGCCCCACACTTTATGCCATAAACGAGGGCCATGTGATCTGATTTTTATCTCTCGCCGGTTTTCCTTATTCTTTTACATAAATATTTTCATAACAATATGTAGGTATGGGAGGGAAAATGTATTCAACGTAGTTTATACCGTAGATGTTTTGTTTATGTTTTTTACGAGTTTTTCTTACTAAAGTGTGGTGTATACTTCCAGTAGTTTCAAGCACGTTTAAGGCGATTAGCATACGTTTACTGGTATGGCACGGCACTGTCTCTAAACGCGAGACGTTTCATACAATTTTTCCGTAAAATGTGTAAAAGATTCTGAAACTAACAATAAGGAGAGAGTAAAAAATTTACTGGAGGATGTGTTCAAGGTTCTGGACTGGAAAGGGCTAGGCATCAACGTTAATGGCGAGTATATCACTAACCTTCGGTTTGCCGACGGCATAGTTGTAATGACTGAGACCATGGAGGACCTCAGTGCAATGCTCGATGACCTTAGTAGAGCCTCCGAAAGATTGGGTCTTAAAATGAACATAGACAACACAACGGTTATGTCAAATTCCCATGTAACATCCACTTTCATGAAGATCGGAGACGCTACGCTCGAAGTTGTGGATGAGTATGTTTACCTAGGACAAACTTTCCAGCTAGGTAGGTCCAACTTTGAGAAAGAGGTTAATCGTCGAATCCGAATCGGCTGAGCAGCGTTCGGAAAGCTTCGCAATATCTTCTCGTCCCATATATCGCAGTGTCTCAAGACGAAAGTCTTTGACCAGTGCGTGCTACCAGTGATGACTTATGGCACTGAAACGTGGTCGCTCACAATGGGCCTTATCAGAAGGTTAAAAGTCACCCAAAGGGCAATGGAGAGGGGTATGCTTGGAGTTTCCCTACGTGATCGAATCAGAAATGAAGAGATCCGTAGCAGAACTAAGGTAACCGATATAGCTCGAAGAATTGCCAAACTTAAGTGGCAATGGGCAGGGCACATAGCTCGTAGAACAGATGGCCGATGGGGCCGAAAGGTTGTGGTGTGGCGACCGCGTACCGGAAGACGAAGCGTTGGAAGGCCTCCCGCAAAATGAACCGATGACCTTGTGAAGGCCGCAGGAATCCGCTGGATGCGGGAAGCACAGAATCAGTCGAAGTGGCGGTCCTTGGGGGAGGCCTATGTTCAGCAGTGGACGTCTTTTGGCTGAAATAATGATGATGATCCAGCCGGATATTTATAGAACTATCTATCATTTGTAGAAGCTCCTAAAAATGATCAAATAATTCTGTAAATCATCATCTTCCTAGCCTTTTCCCAACTATCTTGGGGTCGGCTTCCAGTCTAACCGGATGCAGCTGAATACCAGTATTTTACATGGAGCGACTGCCTATCTGACCTCCACAACCCAGTAACTGGGTAATACGATACCCCTTGGTAAGACTGGTGTCAGACTTTCGGGCTTCTGACGACTCGTAACGACTGTCAAAGATCCACAAATGACAGCCGGGACCAACGGCTTAACGTGCTTTCCGAGGCACGGATGAGTCTCGGTATGTAAAGATGGTCACCCATCCACTGACCAACCCCGGCAAGCGTAGCTTAACCTGATGGATCGACCCGTGCGGCTTGTTATTACTTAGCCACGAGCTCCTCCGACCTCCAAATAATTCTGTAAATATCTGACAAAAATTCTATAGCAGCACGTGTACAATTTCAATTCTAAACTAGATTACCTACCTATTCGCTTGAAACTCGTGGACCATTTGTCGAAATGTTGTAGGCAGGTAATAAAACTAGGCAACAAAGGACTAATCCCTATTACGTATTCAGTAGACAACAATAACATTTATTGTGCCTAATGTGAAACACATGTGACCTGTCTGGGCTTTACGCGTTATGTCCAATTTATAGCAATCTACGAGAAACATGGACATTACATATTATTGGTTGGAGTTACTGGATAATGTTCATAACTTACTATTTATTACTCCTCCCAACCCATTCTAAACCCTAAAGTTTCAGACATAAAGTAGAATATTACTTGGTTAATTAAATTATGAAGAACTATAGGTATACTTGGAGGCATAGAAATGGTATCACGTGATAGGATAGTGTCTGTCAGTTCGCTGACTTTGCATATCGGTTCTTATCTTTGTCAAAATTCAGCTGAAAGCCGTATTGTTCGTATGTTATTATAATAGTGAGGTTAAGATAAGAGAAGGGGTGTACCAAAGTCTTAATTTGATCATTATTGCTGAGGGCGTTTCAAAAGGTTACTTTGAGTTTGATATCTTGTGCCTTGTCAAAAGCTTGGTTGAGTAGAACAGATTAGATAAAAGCATAATTATAATAACTAAGTTGATTTAGTCATAGGTTGACTTAATATGGATACCCTTCGTCTTTGGAGAACGGAGGGTTTTGTCGGACTCTTACTAACTAAAACCCCACTGTTCCTACCACTACCATGAGTCGGGGGCCCGGGAGATACTTGTACCTTCACGGCAGCCCCAATTAGTAATAAAAAAAAGTCAAATCATTTATTTCAAATACTTGTAATTGATCCTTGTCGCCCCTGCCAAAAGGTAGTTTTCGTATTTAGAAGAATGGGCAAGAAACTCCACCGTAACTTTTTTTGTTATTAAACCGCCATGCCTAACGGGCGCCATCATCAAGTGCGGTCGATTCCACGTCGTCCTATAAACAGATATAACCATTAAAAAAAAGAATAAGGTTCGTCAAAAAAATTCTTCATTATTCATTTTAATTTCAGCCGTGCAAATAACTAACAAAGCTTTTTAGTGCGGTGCAATTTTAAGCAAGGCAATTTAACCGCAGTCATTGGTAAACCGCGGTGGAACAAAATACATAACTTTGTACTTTCACTCTGAATTGAAACTACAAAATCATCAACATAAAATTAATCATTAATGAGATTTTTGATTATTTAGTCGTTTTGAAATCATACTTTAAAGTATTAGTTAGTGCTGAAACATGTATGCAACCATATTGCGGTAATAATTTAATTTGCATTTACAACATAATGACGTGGTTGATTTACCAAAAATACCTACATAATGTCATACCTACATTATATTATGTAGAGTTAATCAAAATTTAAAATGTTTATATTCTCTTCGTAGAATTAAATGTAAGTTCTAAATTATCAATTTATCACTGTATTTTACTGAGACAACGTTAGTTTTCTTACAAATTTTCCCTGAAATGTAAGAATAATAAATTCAACTAGGTATAATAATATTAGGTTTCATTCAGTGCATTGAACTCGGTCTGTATTAATTTATAGGTACTTACTTTGTAGCACAATATTCTCGCTGTATCGCTCTTTTCAGGGTTCCGTACCTCAAAAGGATAAAACAGAACCCTTATAATAGGACCACTTCGTTGTCCGACTGTCAGTCTGTCAAGAACCTTTTTTCAGGAACGCATAAAGGTATTAAGCTGAATTTAATATCAAATACGTAGGGCCACCACTGCTGTCTGTGAAAACGATGTAAAAACGATAAAACAAAAAAAAAAACAGATTTTCTCAACTATAGGTTGTCTACTCTGAAATGACGCGCGCCACTACCACATTACCCATACTACCATACCCGCATTACCGTGTGCGTAAATGTGGACATGCTATACTTCAAGTAACTACACTACAAGACAGATGGTCATACGACCCAGCAATAAAAAAAATATGTTGTTTTGTTTTATCGTGTTTTCATATCGATACCCATCACGTCTGAGGATTTCGCTAGTTAATTCAATTTAACGTAGGTCTATGATTCCTTGAAGCTGTAAAAAATCAAGCTTTTAAATCAACGCAATAAAAAATACGGCCATTTATGCGACAAATTTTGATACTCACAAAGAAATCAAAACCTACAGGAAACTTCCCGTTGACCTAGAATCATGAAATTTGGTAGGACGCAAGGTCTTGTAGACCTTGCGTCCTCCGAAAATCATTCATTTTTGTAGTTCTAAAAATAAACTTTTTTGCGATTTCAAATTACATTATTTTTTAGTTGGAGAATTGACAGTAAATTGAGTGTGATTGAGTGGTTGATTGGAATGGTATCGATGTATAGTAGAACATGTTTTTCAACTTGTTTTTGGGATAAACTCATCCTTGTGCGGAACTCTTCATTGTGCGTAATCCAACACGCACGTAGCCGGTTTTTTTTAAAGTGAAAACTGGTTTAAGCGCTTTTAGCACTTTTATGTGAACAAAAATCATGGACCTCGCGTCATCGTCACCGAACGCTTTCCATGAGCTATATGTATACTGTGTATATATGTGTACTTTTTGGGTGAACAAAAAGCGTGAAACTCGCGTCATCATCACCACACACTACATTTTCACTTCTATCGGCAGTCCCCAAAGACTGCCCCGCATGTTTTTTTGCATTACATGGCTATCGTAAACAACCTTATTAGACTATGACATCATAGACTATCTATCACCCTAATTACAACCCCTGGAAAACACCAGAAATTGTTACTCAACCAAAACAAGACAGTTTCTGCCGTTCCATTAATTTGGCACAGAATCATTTTCAACCGGAAGACACTGCTTTAAACAGTCCCATAAATTGCAATGAACAACTTTGTCCTTGCATTCAACGATTCCTTGGTTTCAAACAAAAGTAGGTACAAATTCATTTTGAATAGAAAAATATTGTGCCTTTTCTATACAAAACTGTAACTTACTGTAACTTGACTCTGTGGTTCCGTTTGTGAGAATTTCGAGTGATCGCCTAACAGAGAATAACGTTTCATTTCATGGACATGTGGTTCCCTTGGGCTGCTGTTGGACTAAAAAGTTCTATAAATTCTGGATTTTATGGCAGCACAGTCGTTTTGGTAACGTTACGACAAAATGTATTCGCCAGTGTTTAGTACCGTTTGAAAGTGCTTGCATTTTTATGTGTACTTCCTTCTCATTTGTGTTTAAAAGTATATTGACTTGATAGTAGATGAGGGTTCCTGTATAGTCTACAGCTTGGTCATAATCTGCTGAAAAGATCACCAAAGTTTTTGGGAAAGCAAACGTATGAGTAGGTCAATAACCTTGCTTGGGCGTCTGAGCAATGTAGGATCAGGATAAAAATAATGTAGATTCTGGTCGAAGAAAGTGTTTGATCTTTTAATCATCATCATTATCATTTCTGCTGAAAGATGTCCAGTACTGGACATTAATGTAGGTATCCCCCAAGCCCCGCCACTTCGACCACTCCTGTGCTTCTCACATCCAGCGGATTCCTGTGGCCTTCACAAGGTCATCGGTCTACCTTGTGGGAGGCCTGTGGTGTTCCGGTACGCGGTCGCCACTGCAGAACGTTAGCCCCATCGGCCACCTGTTCTGCAAGCTTTGTGCCCTGCCCGTTGCCACTAAGATCTTTTAATACCGATAAAATAATCTAATACATAAAGTTTCAACCAGAAGTCTTTTCAGATACTTTTTCACGTTCCTCACACAATAATCATACGAGAAATACTTCGAATTTTCTAACAGTACCGCAATAATCCATAGATTGTAGTTACAATACATCCATAAGGATACTCATCGATACAATAGAAAAACTTATTTAATTTTTTTCTGGCAAACGACCAATCCAACAAAAGCTTTATTATTCCCCAGCAAGAAGTATTTAGTAAACTTCCAACAGTTGGCACGCTTTGGATCGGCAAATAAATTGAAACTTGAAAATATGACTAAAAGTTTTTGTGAGGAAAATTATGTTCGGTTTATCCGATATAATTTGTCTGGACGTAATTGTAGTATTTTTAACAGTCGTAGAACTTGCAATATTTCTTAACGATTTGTCTCTTGTTAATGCTTGATTGATAGACATAAATTGAATCTTGAATTGATTGGTGCTTTACTTTCAATGACATCAACAGTTTTGTAGTACTGTCGGGGTCATTAATTACTAAGCCAATTGACACCGTTCGACAATTTGTTGTGATAAAGCCATTTCATACAACTGTGAAAAACTTACAGTTGTGATTTGAGTTGGTAATTAATTTGCTTAAAAATTCATTTCCCTGACTCTACAGGATGCTGTTAAAGAATGAATAAGTTTGAAATAGAATATAGACTTTATGACCGCTCTAAAAAAAATACAAATAAAAAACAACGGGTTGCACTCCGGGAGGGCCGGCAGAAGTGAAAACTTGAACATTAACATTGTGCATTTTTGAATATTTTGGAATGGTTAGGGAATAATTTCGCACGAATTGCTTTATTTATCAGTATAAAATTACTATTATGTGGTTAAATACAATATTCATTAGTAGTAGTATATTTATTTTTCTCAAACATGCTTGGAAATTCGAATATTATTTTGACAACCTTCTTCGGGATAATCGAAATTGTTGTACTGGCCAAAAACAAGCGAGCGCGCGGCCGGCAATCTTAGTATGAAAACCATATCTGTCGTGTTTAGCGACCAAATAAATTACTATGAAAACTCATATCTGTCGTGTTATTTAAAAATGGAACTAACTTTTTCATTTCTCATGCTCGGAAAGTAGTGTTTGTTTGATCCGAGTAGCGGGCGGAAAACGCTGCTTCCCTCTCTAGGGCGGGAAAGACTCATAGTAATTGCTTCCCGCCCTAGGGCGGGAATGAATTTTAAAAATAGAAGTTTTGGTTAGGTTACGAAACTACGGCTACGAAACTTTTTACATGAAAAATATCGAATATAATAAAACTAAAAAGGCTGTGGTGTTGTGAGTGTATAAACAGCCAGTGCGAATTTAAAAAAAAAAAACTACTAAGCGGGACGGCCCACGGCGGCAGTGTTTCCACTTTTAGGGATTTCTCCCTTTTTTAGGGAAAAATTGCCAATAATAAGCATGGTTTAGGGATATTTTATTTTGACAGGGATTTAGGGAATTATAGGGAAAAAATTAACTTGAGTTGGTAGCCCTATTGTTAATAGTAGGCTGCACCCAATGTACTACTTTACTCTATGGTAGCACCGATTGATTAAAGGGGATTCCCTGAAACTCGTAATGAATATAATTCATCTAATTTTAGTTTACCATGTTATTGTTAACTTTACTATTTCCGTGGTTAAAGATGACATCGGAAATAAGTCGCATTATACCTAGAGTTGGTTTGTTTCGTCTCTCTCGATTAATAATGAATGTTTTGTAGGTATTTAATGTTATTTAAAAAATGAAAAATTCCCTTAACCAAGGAATTTTTATATTTTTATGGAATTTTTGGGATAATTCATTAAGAAACTGGGGATAAACTAAAAACGAAAGTGGGCACACTGCGCAGCGATTAGAACTATTCTAAACGCAACCTTTTTTTGTGATATATTATCTGTCTTGTGATTTTGACAGACGTTCCCTTCCGTCCGTTCAAGACTTTTGTACGAATGTGTTTTTCTGTTTCTTTAATAAATCCCATATTAATCTCTATAAACCTTTCTTTATCTGCCCAAATATCCAACATGGTAGCAGAGCGTGGTTATTAACACTCGGAAAACGCTCGTATTTTGGACAGATTGTCGAAGAAAATTGGTAACTATTTAATAGGATCACGCCAACGGTAAAAATTGAAAAAATGGCTTCTTCATCACAATACATGAATTCCATTGAGAAACTCAAGGGGTCAGAAAATTATTCAACTTGGAAGTTCTCGATGCGAATGCTATTAATCCATGAAGAACTATGGGAATTTGTTGAGAATAACGTGAACGATGAGAAACAAAAGAAGGCGGAAAAGGCGTTGGCACGAATTGCCCTATCAGTGCAACCAGCAGTGATTCCATACATTCGCTCGGCAAAAACTGCTTACGAAGCATGGAATAACTTGAAGAAGGCATACGAAGGTCGCGGATTGTGTAGAAGACTAGGTCTTCTCAGAAGTTTGTTTGGCACAAAACTACGTGATAGCAGCTCGATGGAGGATTACCTCAACAAAATTAAGGAAGCCTCACATCAGTTGAGTGAAATTGAGTCACCACTAGATGATGAATTCGTAGCTGTTATAATGTTGAGTGGTCTAACTGAAGACTTTGATCCATTGATTATGGCCATTGAAAATGCTGGAACAAAATTATGTACTGAACTTGTCTCGGTCAAACTATTGGAAGAGACACGGAGACGAGAGGACAAGCAGGATAGTGTAACCGCACTGATCACTCGGAAGCAACCCAGATGCTTCAAGTGTAAGCGTATTGGCCATTTCTTGAAGAATTGTCCCGATAAACAAACTACAGGACAACCTGCATCAGAAAAGGAGACACAGAGTCACAGTCATGGTCGAGATTACAAGCCGAAGATTAAACCAAAGGACAAGGCTCTTGTCGCTGCTCTTTCTGTAAAGGTGAATAGTGATGTGTGGTATATAGACTCCGGAGCCACTAACCATATGTGCAATAATGAAAAACTAATGGTAAACAATAGTTCTAATAAAACTGTTGAAGTGAGTATTGCAAATGGAGAAAAATTATTGACTGCTGGAATAGGACAAGTGAAAGTTCATTTAAAAAAGGGCGTAAAGACAATAAGTGATGCATATTATGTACCTAATTTAAGTACAAATCTATTGTCAGTCAGCACTATGACTAAAAAGGGTTATATAGTTACTTTTGATAGTAGTTCATGTACTGTTTATGATGGTTCTGATATTTTAGCTACTGGTACTCAAGTCAATGGTGTGTATCAACTCGACACTGTGTCAGACAATGGCTGTGCTGAGGATAAGGAAAATACATCAGGGGCAGCAGCTGCGGTAGCGGGTTCGACATCCCAAGACACGTGGCACAGACGTCTAGGACACCTCAACTCAAGGAGTATGAAGCTTCTAATGTCAGGTATGGCAACTGGTATTAATTATAGTGTGTCTGAATATAAACAGTGCATACCATGCATTGAAGGAAAGCAATCTAGATTGCCTTTCCCCAAGAAATCGTATACTAGAGCTACAGATATGTTGGGTTTAGTGCATACAGACCTATGTGGGCCTATTCAAACTCCATCTCTAAGTGGTGCTTATGTGTTGAGTTTCATTGATGACTATACAAGAAAACATTTTGCTTATTTTCTGAAAACGAATGATGAGACCTTTAGGTATTTTCAGCAATTTAAAGTTTTTGTAGAAAATGAAACTGGCAACAAGTTAAAAATACTTAGAAGTGATAGAGGACGAGAATATATGAGTTCAAAATTTCAGGATTTCCTCAAGATTAATGGAATTAAACATCAGAAAACTATACCTGATTCTCCACAGCAAAATGGTGTTGCTGAGCGCTCTAATAGAACTATCATGGAAAAAGTCAGGTGTATGCTGCGAGATGCTGGACTGGGTATGGAATTCTGGGCTGAAGCAGTAAATACTGCTGTCTATTTGAAAAACCGGAGTCCAACTAAGGCAGTTCCTGGTACAACTCCAGAAGAAAAATGGAGTGGAACAAAGGTAAAACTTGACCATTTAAGAATTTTTGGTTGTATTGCTTATGTCATGGTGAAAAATAGAAAGAAACTTGACATTAAAAGTAAACCATGCATATTTGTGGGATATAATGAAGAATCTAAAGGATATAGACTCATTAATCCGGATAGTCCAAGGAATTGTGTCAATTCTCGTGATGTTGTTTTCATAGAAAATAAATTTTATATGAAAGAAATGTCACATGATGATAAAGGTGATCAACAGCTGTTTGTTGATCTTAGTTTGAATCAAAATGTAATTCAACCATCGGAATCGCCCATTGTGAATTCTGACATATCTGATGACATAAAAATATCACAGAATACTGAACAAAGAATAAGCACAATCACACTAGATGATTCCGACAGTGAAAGACCAAGTGATGAATCAGATGACCGCTTGGATCCAACTTACCTTCCAGGAGAAGATTCTGAGACAGAATCTCCAGAGGACTGCAGCTATGATGATGCTTCTGAGTCTCATCTCATGACCAACTTCGTGACTATACTGGAATACAATGATCCTGATGAACCTCAAACTGCGGCCGAGGCTTTAAATGGACCAGAATCAGATAGTTGGCGTAAGGCGATGACTGATGAGTATAATTCTTTTATTAAAAATAAAGTTTGGACTCTGACAGAACGAGAACAGCATCATAAGCCTGTGTCGTGCAAGTGGATATTTAAGAAAAAATATGGAGTAAATGGTGAGTTGTTGAAATATAAAGCTCGTTTAGTAGCCAGGGGTTACACCCAAAAATATGGTGTTGATTATCTAGAAACGTTTTCCCCTGTCGTGAGATACTCCACATTAAGGCTACTGATCGCTTTAGCAGCAGAATATGACATGAGTATTGAGCACTTGGATGTTAAAACAGCATTTCTGAATGCAGAGCTGGAAGAAACGGTTTTTATGCAGCAACCACAGGGTTTTGAAGTTAAGGGGAGTGAAAATATGATATGCAAGCTCAACAAAGCTGTTTATGGCCTTAAACAAGCATCTAAATCTTGGTATGATAAAATTAACAAGGTACTATGCGATAAGTTGAACTGCTGTCGTTTAACTTCTGAACCATGTGTTTACTATAGGTCTGAAAACCAATCGATGATGCTCATAGCTCTTTATGTCGATGATTTGATAATATTTTGTTCTCCGACATTCCAAGTTAAAGACAAAATTAAAGCGAAATTGCAGCAAGAATTTGATATCACGGATCTAGGGCCAGCCCAGCAGATTCTTGGTATGAAGCTGTCAAGAAAAGGTAATGAAATCTCTCTTGATCTGTCGAACTATATTCTAAAACTGCTGAAGAAGTTTCGGATGGAGGATTGTAAACCGTCAGGAACCCCAATGGAGACTAGTCTAAAGTTACCCAAAGAAACTCAAAAGGATGATACTTATGACTACAGAGGTTTAGTAGGGTCGCTTATGTATATAGCAGTTTGTACAAGACCGGACATCAGTTATGCTGTGAGCTACCTGAGTCAATTTAACAACTGTTATAGTGAAATTCATTGGAAAGCCGCCAAGAGGGTTTTACGATATCTAAAAGGTACACTGAGTTTGAGTCAAATTTTCACTAAAAGTAGTATGGATATTAGAGCTTATGCTGATGCAGATTGGGCATCAAACAATATAGATCGTCGTTCGTACACGGGATATGTCTTCTTTTTAGGGAAGTCTGCTGTCTCTTGGGAAAGTCGAAAGCAACGTACTGTTGCGTTATCTAGTACTGAGGCAGAGTACATGGCATTGTCTGACACGTGTAAAGAAGCTTTATTCATCAGGAAACTCTTATTTGAGTTGCTTGGTACCATATCTAAAGTGATCATATTCAATGACAATCAGTCTGCCATAAAACTTTGTAAGAACTTTATGTTCCATTCTAGGACGAAACACATAGATATACGTCATCATTTTATAAAACAAATTGTTAATAATGGTATAGTTGAAGTAAAGTACTTATCAACTAATGTAATGTTGGCTGATGTATTAACAAAATCACTTTGCAAACAAAAACATTGTGAGTTTACAAATTTAATGTTAGCTGTGTAGTTATGGCTATGCATGTTTTGTGAATTTATTATTTAAGTTTTATATAATATAAATATTGTTTTAGTTTGCGTTTAAGGGCCAGTGTTAGAACTATTCTAAACGCAACCTTTTTTTGTGATATATTATCTGTCTTGTGATTTTGACAGACGTTCCCTTCCGTCCGTTCAAGACTTTTGTACGAATGTGTTTTTCTGTTTCTTTAATAAATCCCATATTAATCTCTATAAACCTTTCTTTATCTGCCCAAATATCCAACAGACGCGAGGCGTTCCTAATTTAAAATTTTTCATAAATTGTTCTAACTTCTCAGTTAATTTGAAGTTGGTTGTTGGTAAATAGGTGGTTACATATTATTTAATATCAATAAGTATTTTAGAAATTTTACTATTTTATACTTTCCTTATATTCGAAATGAAAAGTAGAGTGTTTAACACGGGTGAAAGATATCAATTCCTACTCGGACTATAGCCGCCCTCGCTAGGCTCGGGCGTCTAAATACCACGTATGGGAATTGATTCCTTTCGACCCTTGTATAACAATCTACTATTTACTTCAACACGTGGCAACCAAGGAGGTAACTTATCAAAGATTTTATTTAAATTTCGAACTGGCTTAGCAAATGGAGCAATTTAAAGAAGAAACAAATGAACATACGGAGTGATACGGGCTTGTGAAGAATTTGCTTTGTTCAACATTAATTCTGGAATTTATAATTAATTTACTAAGTTTGAATTTCCGCGCATTGTTTGAGAAAAGTACTATACAAGCCTTGGCCGCTACCAGGCATTGATGGACTCACGTATGTGTGCCTCGGCTTCGCCTCGGCCCACATTTTCACGATCATTCATCAATGCCCTAATTGGGCCTGGCTGGCCTCGACAGTAATGTACTATAAATATTTTCAAAATATAGTCTAACAAAAATAAACAATTTATTTAAACACTTTTCATGAAGTATGTTTTGACTGCTTTTTTTACCCATCAATATGGGTAAAATTTCTTACCGCGCAACCTTTACGCAATGTCAAAGACTATTTATTTTAATATTTACTTTGTCGGTTGCTAGGCAACGGATCTTACGGTCACGTCCTGACGCGAGTTTAACATTTTTTACCTATCCCAAAAAAAGTGCACGCCGATACAGAAGTTTTCAATTCAAAAATAAAAAAAATCCTCTTGATCAGCAGTTCTAATCTAAAGACATTAGACCATTGCCACATTATCATGCTAACATTAACAATAACTTAACTTCTACCATGATACTTGTCTGCAAACTTTATTCCTTACTCCCAAAATCAGAATATGAAAATAAACTCCCAACACTAACTACTGGACCAGATAAACTACAACCGAAACTTTCAGCCATTTAGCCTACATCGCATAAATACCCGAAAGGTTCGAAAATTCAATTTCTGTTACCCTATTATCTAAGCCTAGCTAACAACTAACCGAGCCAAGTTTCACCTAATCACTATATCGAGTGGCCGGTCTTACAGAAGCCTGAAGGCCCTAATTCACATTCCGAAGTTTGCATTTTAACAATTCTACAAGGCAATTTGAATTTAAAGTTTCAGCTCAAATTAGATTTTGATTTAGAATCCTTGGATTTGGCTGAATTTAATTGAAGGGAATTATGTTCTGTGATTAATGTAATTGCTTTATTTTAAGATTGTAATCGGTATTGAGCTACTTTCTGATTATAATTAGGATAGACTGGATATTTTTTAGTATAAATAATGGTTTTTTACATTACAAAAACAACGGGTTGCACTCCGGGAGTGCCGACAGAAGTGAAAACTTGAACATTAACGTTGTGCATTTTTGAATATTTTGGAATGGGGAATAATTTCAAACGAATTGCTTTAATTTATCAGTATAAAAGTACTATCATTTATGTGGTTAAATACAATATTCATTAGTAGTATTAGTAGTAAACAATTTATCACCCATCAATATGGGTAAAATTTCTTACCTCGCAATCTTTACGTAATGTCAAAGACTATTTATTTTGATATTTACTTTGTCGGTTGCTAGGTAACGGATCTTACGGTCACGTCCTGACGCGAGTTTAACATTTTTTACCCATCCCAAAAAAAGTGCACAATGCCGCTAAAGAAGTTTTAACTTCAAAAAAAAACATTAAGAATTATTTAACGATTTTTCTTTACACCTAGATAGTATCGAAATAATAATATTAATTTCAAAATTAAACTCAAACCTTCTTATTACAAAACACGGTCTAAATTTGGTCTAAGCTTAATCCTTCGAGTCAGTTGTTTTATTTCGAACCTTATTCCGACTGGTTTAAAAATTTTAATTCAAAATTGACAACTTAGACTCGGATTCAAAATCAGTTTTTGTGTTTAGAACTTTAACGATGTCAAAATAAATTTCGAAATTCAAAAATGGCTCACTGGTTTAAACCTGGTTCTAAAGATAAACCTTGTTTTGCAATAAGGCCGAAAGCATTTATTTCAATTAAACCATTTACAAGCACTTTTGTATTGTTAATGATTACACAGGTATATTCTAGTTGATAAATCAGAAATTCATAATGTTAAGATTGTCAATAATCAATCAAATATTCATTTTCTTTAAATTACGCCATAAAATCATGCAAATACAATTCAATATAAAACTTTCAAGATGTCTCGAGTGTTCATTGTTATTCATTCTAATTGCTATTCATAGTTGAACTAATAGAATTGTACAAATTCGTAAATTCAGTTCATTACTCGATCAAGAAACTTTTCGAAATACGCCCAAAGAAGTGGACTATAAACTTTCTGAAGTTCTCAAAGAATTTTGCAAGGTCAAGAGAGACTTTAAAAAGATAACAACTTATGAAGGCACAGAGAAAAAAATACACGAAAATTTTATTTATTTCGCATCAAACAATAATGTTCTAGGCACTCAAAATAAGAAAGTTGGTTTATAAGTTCAGCGAAAATCTTCTTAGAAAAAGTTTTATTGACTCCTACGGGCTCTCTTAGGAATTGGTTAGATAAAGCAAACGTTGGATTACTTTGACAACTTTTGTGGGCAGATGATAGGTATTACTAGCTTTTTCCCGCGGCTTCGCTCGCGTGGAGGTTGGAAATTATCCCAATTAATTTTCCTATGTCCTAACACAGGTCATGGTAGACCCATGTGCCAAATTTCATCAAAATCTGTTTGAGCATGAAAGCGTAAAAAACCAAAAAAAACTCACTTTCGCATTTGTAATATATACAAGTTGGAGATGACATACAACAAAAAACTAAACGGCGTGTCCATAATGACGTTCCCATTCTGTATACAAAAATTTAATTGAATATATTCATTAGTTTAGTCATTATAGCTCGGCAAAATCCATAGTCGGCTCGGGCTATTCCGTTTATCCACCCCAAAAATCCACCCTAAGGTGGATATTCTGGAATGTATGCCCGAGAATTCACCCAAGGCCTAGTTGGATAAACGGAATTTATAGGCTTATCTGGCACACATTACATTTAATTTGTTTGAAAAACTCATTTTTTTATTTCGAAGCTAGAATTTATTTGACAGTTCCAAAATACTTTTAAGCATTAGTAGTGCCAGTATTAAATTTTTTTGTTGTATGGTAGTCTCCACATTGTATAATAGGGTTAAAGTAGCTGGTGCCCGCGACTTCGTCTGCGATCCAGGATGTAAAGTAGCCTGTGTCCTTCTCTAGGTCATCCGGGTCGTCTACCCGTGTGCCAAATTTCATCCAAATCCGTTCAGCCGTTTTAGCGTGAAAGCGTAACAAACAAACTCACTTTCGGATTTATAATAATTAAGTTGAAGTTAAGTTTAAGTTAGGATTAGGATATTTAATATAATTATTATAAATAGTTAGGATGTTACAAGAAATAAAAAATCGCACCGTGTAAATCAGGCTTGAGCTTTTTAGTAATGTAGGACGACAAAGAGAATTAAAATTAGTGCTGCCTACAAATTATTATTCTCAGTAACTTCATGATATCAAATTCAGGCCTCTGCTTGTGAACACTAAATTAACTTACTGAGAACTGGAATTAAATAATATTATGTTTTACACGAGTTGTTGCTAATTTGTGTTTAGAATTTTAGAAGAGTACTTAATTATGGTAATAACAGGAACTTATATACTCATATTTTGCTAGAACAGGTGCTCAACGTTACCTTTGGACATTGACTCAGCACTTGGCCCGGCTCACGCGCGGACCAGTAAAATAATGATTTGGTTGCATCTTACACGTATAGGACACAAAAAGTTTGCACAGTAGTGTGTTAATAACACGTAGTATATAAGCTGTAACAAATTGGAAATAATTCAGATTAGAATTTTATATTTTTGTCTCATTACTCCGCACTGTGGCCAAGACACCTTTAGCCATCTCTGATCAGTCTCGTGAGTCTGCGAGACTGGCAGTGAGTGTACCCTTCCCGAACCTGGAAATTCTGTCTACTATCCGTCTGTAACCTTAGGTCGCATGGTGCAGACATCCTGAACTTATTTATATATTTATTTTATTATATACTAGGTATATGATAAGATAGGGCTATAGGACTTATAGAGCGTACAGTCGTAGGAACTGTTAGGCTTGTAGGTGTTAGTAGGTCCCTTTAATATTCATCATTCTCCTGCCCTTATCCCAATTTATTTGGGGTTGGCGCAACATTATGCCTTTACTCCATACTTCTCTATTAGTCGTCATCTCGGTAGTCACCCCCTTTCTAGCCATATCATCTTTCACACAGTCCATCCATCGTTTCTTTAGTCTTCCCCTACTCTTATAGCCATCGACATTCATACTCAAAACTTACTTCACGACATTTTTCTCATTCCTCCGCATCATGCCCATACCATGCCAACCGATTTCCGCACAACTTTTCCGTCACCGGTGTCACTTTCAGACTTCCTCTAATGGTGGAAGGGCAGAAGGAAGGAAAGGTAGGTTCCTTTAACGTATTATATATTTTCATGTATTGTCATATCCTTAACAGTATTGCGGCCTTGCGTGACGTTTGCTAAGGGTGGATGTACAACAGGTTAGTTTTAAAGCCCACATCAAAGACGACTGACCGCCATAGCCGTACCTTGTTCGTAACTTTACATATACACATTCCAGTAGAAATTTCCACAGCTTCGTTTACAATTTACGACCAACTTTACTTGAACAAGGAGTTCGTTCTTCAAGCCACATACAGAATTAACCTAGGTATACACTAATCGTGGATGGTTGTAAAATTCATGTATAAACTTATATGATTAAATTTCAAAGATAAGATTTGCTTCATTTAAAGAGCTAACAGTCTTCAAATAATAATAATAAAATGTGTACATTTATTAAAAAAGGAGAGGAAATAATCATAGGACATCAAAAATTTCGTCTTAATCGCTGTCAACAGGAAAAGGCTGGCAGCATTGCCACATTGTATGGCAATGCTGATGGACCAAAAAGGTATAATTGCCACAACATTTCCTGACGCTTACTTCCGTGCTTTCAATTCAATATTATCTGTCATCACTATTGTGAATTATCAAGGCTCCCGTAACCAGGCACGATGCGACAGCGCGACGCAACTCTAGTAGAACCATTTCTATGAAAACTAAATGGAAATTGTTCTACCAGAATCGCGTCGCACTATTGCATAGAGCCTGCCTGACCCTTGCGAACTCACATTATTAGTAACGATTTGACATTGCCAAAAACCTTTTTTATGGTAAAAGTAATTGCATGCGGGACTGTACATGTTTCGATGCAACTGAAATGCATGAGAATATTAACGAATTTTGTTGTTGTCTGTAACTGATAAGTTAATAATATGTCAATAGTCAGTGCCGTGACAGTACATTCAACATTGTGAGGCTTAAATTCATTAAAATATTGTCACTGGACATATTATTCAAAGCGTTGGCATCACTGCAGCAAATTTTTTGTGTACAGTACATTTGCTTCGATAAAATGTTTGTAAATTGAATGACTAGAAATCAAATCAACTAGCAACCTTCAGATCAATGAATTTTAACTAAAATGACGATCCACGTATTTTAAAATCACATACCTAGTATAGAAAGACTTGGAAGATAAATTGGTAGAACTTTGCCTGGCAGTGGGACACAAAAATCAGCCTCAAAAGTTTTTAATCAAAATGAATTTAGAACAAATCTAAACGAAATCAAAAGAAAGTAACTTTCTCAAAGGAAAACAATGAAGAAACAGCATCACGGAATCGATTGTTCAACTGGCAGAATATTTTACTTCCTTAAGCAAAAAGTTATCTTCCAAAATGGCGCGAACTTGATATTTTGTTATGAGGAAATGTTTAAGGTTTTGAGGATCTGCATTTCTTTTTAAAGATGATTGATAAGTAATAGTATAGTAAATAAAACAGTTAGATAGGAAATAATTTTAATATTTAATTTAAAAAAAATTAGACCCGTATTTCTTGCTTTCTCATATTGCCCGACAGGGTCCTTAATTATTTATATTTATTAAAACCACCTGTGTACATTATGGATAGCAAAATTACAAAATTCTCAGCTGATTCTTTTTCCAAGTTTTTGAAGTGAAACCTTCTTTAGGATGGTTTTTGAGATGGTTAAAATAATGTTAAACTCGCGTCAGGACACGTGACCTGATCGAGAATTCGTAAGACGGGGGGAGAGTAGAAATGTTGTTGACAGTCTGTTTTATTTTTTTTGAATTTTTTGAAGGAGCTACAGCTTTCGTTCTTGTACTGACAGCAAGCCACATAAATAAATAAATAAATATAAAAAAAAAAAAAAAAAAAAAAAAATATATATATATATTATAATAAATTCCTGACATTTTCGTTAGATGGCGTTACGTTGTACTAAAAAGTTACTTAGTTTTCACTTCTATCGACAGTCTCCAATGACTGCCCGATGCTTTTTTTTAAATAGTTTTTATAGCAGAAGAAATAAAGCAGATAAAACCATCAAGTGGGCTTCTGAGTATAACGACTGTCAAAGATCTTCGAATGACAGCCGGGAGCAACGGCTTAACGTGCTTTCCGACGCACAGCGGGGTCTCGATATGTGATCTAAAAGGTCATTCTACATTAAATAAAACAATATTATGGTCGCTTAAGAATTTAGAAACAATAAGTTTGGAAACACAAAAGTAAATTCTATACAAATTCGATTAGAAAATTATAACCAACTTCTCAAAGCCACTAATTTTCATTACGGTAAAATTTTATTATACCAAAAACTTTCATCTTAATTTTGAAAAGTTCAATCAATTTTAATGAACTTCTAATTCTATTAGGGGCAATATTTTAGTGTTTGAAGAAAATATTGATTCTACAAGATTTATGTAGGTACCAAGAAAGGTATTGTGTTGAACAATTCGGTTTAGTGATTTGAATTTGTTTTGAGACAATTCCGACCGCTTGAGTTTTTTATTTTTTTTATATATATTTTTTCTGTAAGTAGAAACCTACTTACAGCACATGTAAACACTTTTATAAGTCAATCAAATTTTAAAAACTAGATTGTCCGCGTTTCCTATCTAAATACTCTGAGAAGAAAGGCCGAAATAAAGTCCAGAGGTCACAGTCTCTTTTAAAGTCCAGGCATAATCTTTGTCAGATCATGTAAAGACTATGTAGATTAGTATCTGAAATTATCTTTTGAGGAAAGAACTCCGCAGATTGGATCTATCCAGTACATGCAACGCTCTGGTCCCACAAAGCGAGATTTTTTTTCTTTGAAAAATTCTTTGCTATTTCGGTGATAGTGGCGAGCAGGAATTGCCGAGGAATTATTATGGAGAAGTGTCCAGTCCCGGGTAGTTCATATCATCTTGGTTGTCTATGATAATTTATGATATTTTTTCTAAGAACAGACTAGAAATAGAGTTGACAATATTGTCTGTAGTAGTTCGACTTGTAGGAAGTACTTTTGACAAAAAAAAAATTATCGTTATAGAGCACCGTATTATCTAGCAAACATATTTGTTCAAGGTACATGGCTTGTCGAAGTAACGACCTGTCGAAGTAACGACCTGTCAAACAAACGACTAGTCGAGCATATGACATGTCGGACGCCTGTTGATCGAACTAATGACATACACTCGATTTAAATAACTACAACCTTCTTTCGGTATTAACTCGGGAACTTAATGTGCAGTCCTTTTAATTAAAATTGTTTCCTGAGCTTGGTGTAAGAAAGAAAAGTACAGATTCTCTTTGACTCTTGAGTAAAAAATAAATCAGAGCGCTTGAGAAAGTTACAGATTTATAGCGACTTCAGAGGCTGTAGAAAGAAATCCGTGCTTATTTCGTTGTTTCTGCAAAAGACGCGATTTTTCAATTATGTCAATGTGTTTCCAGAAAAAGTAGCCTATCCTTTTCTCAACTGTCTTGTTCGCTATTTTATGCGCTTCGTCTATATAATGAAGGCAATTCAATTTCCTCGTTATCTCGTCTCTTGACGCAAAGTGAGCTAACGTTCACAAACTTCAACATTATCAAATGTCACCTGACAAGCGAAAGCCCAGTGTTGTCAATATTAACGTTTTGGTTAGTAATAATTTGATGAAAAAAAACCGGTCAAGTGCTTGTCGGACCACGCACAATGAAAGGTTTTTATCCCAAAAACAAACTTAACGTTGTATTTAAAAAATATTTTCTACCTATTCCAACTGCAATACTGTACCCTCAGTGAAAAGTGGTACAAGTCAGAAATGCTAGTTTTGAAAAATTTTAATTTAAAGTTTTGCAGTTTTTAAATGGCTACAACTATTTTATTACCGAGTATTTTTTTGATGTTTTTACTTTTATCGCTGCGAAATTGTTATTTTTATATCGGATATGCTTTGATTGTGTCAAAAAATTATTAAAATTTGAGATAATTAAATAAAACTAGACTTATATCATGAGCCACAATTAAGTTCCTATGTGTATAATGTTATAATTTAAATTATATCATTTAACACATTGTATAATGCACTGGTGTTGAATGTTACAAGTATTTTTTAAACATCTTTTTGATAACAATAAAGACAACAATAATAAAAACACTAGAACTAATTTTGATCAGAAAACATTAAGATTTCATTGGTACTATGTCTTTTTAGTGTGCTGTAATAAAATCAAACTTATATCACTTTACACACAATAAATACAATAAACGACTAAGTGTATTTTGATTTATCTTTATTTATATCAAAGGAATTACAAAACTTTTAAGGTGTAAAGTAATAAAAGTTCAATTTTATTTCTTTTGTAGGGGCCTAGTAACGTGTATTTATACTGTCGGGGTCTATTTTCATTTAAAAACCGGGTGAATAAAAGTGTGAATATGTACTTTAAGTTTATTTTTATAATTTGTTATAATCAGCAGTCATATCAGTGGTTAATGATTTAAGGAAATTACTCCTTAAATCATTAACCACTATAACAAAACAACAAGCCCGTCTAAGAAAAAAAACACTGAAAACTAAGTACCATAATAGTTAACAACTACATTATGTCCTTAAATGGTTTAAAACATTAGCATTAGGGTCAGGATTTAGACGTTACTTATTAATCAATCATTTTTCCTGAGATCACCTAGATAAAACATACTAAATGTCTATTGTGCAAAGCCAGCTCGCGAAACTGAAGACCGATAGCAGCATCGTATCCGCCAAACCTGAAATATTGAGAAAGATGGAGAGTTTCTATGGACAGTTATACACGACAACCAGTAACCCCGTTACGAATCTGGCAAATGACCCAAGACCTATTTGGCTCGACACTAGACCGAAGACATCCCGGCCGTCAGCTTGTATGAGATTAGGATTGTATTGAAGCAGCTTAAAAACAAAAAAGCGCCGGGTGATGACGGAATTACGGCCGATCTCCTGAAGGCCGGTGGAAAATCCGTTCTTAAGACCCCCCTAGAAGCCGTTCTATTCCGTCATACTCGAGGGTCAAACACCACATGCATGGAACAGAGATGTGGTAGTACTCTTCTTTAAAAAGGGCGACCATGCCCTGCTTAAGAACTATAGGCCCATCACACTTCTGAGCCAAGTCTACAAGCTGTTTTCAAGAGTCATCATGAACCGTCTCGCACACAGGATTGACGACTTCCTGCCTCCCGAACAAGCCGGATTCCATATAGGCTTCAGCATCGTAAATTACATACATACGCTGCGGCAGGTTATACAGAACACCGAAGAGTATAACCCGCTTCTCTACTTAGCGTTTGTAGATTACGAGAAAACCTTCGATTCGATTGAGACATGGGTTGTACTGCAGTCTCTTTAATGTTGCCAGATCGACTATCGGTACATCGAGGTGCTAAAGTGTCTATACGAAAACGCCACTATGGCAGTCTGACTCCAGGATCAGGCCATGAAACCTATTTTTCTGCAGTGAGGTGTGAGACAAGGAGATGTTATCTCTCCGAAACTGTACACCGTCGCACTGGAGGATATCTTCAAGGTTCTGGACTGGCAAGATCTAGGCATCAACATCACTGGTGAGTATATTACTAACCGACTTCGGTTTGCCAACGACATAGTTATTATGACTGAGACAATGGACGATCTCAGTACAATGCTCGATGAACGGGTGGGGAAAAAAGAGTGGGTCTAAAAATGAACATGGATAAGACAAAGGCAATCATGACAAATACCCATGTAACACCCAATCACGTGTAGATCTGAGACTCTACTCTCGAAGTTGTGGACAAGTATGTTTACCTAGCGAAAATCTGTCCAGCTAGGTACGTCCAACTTCGAGAAAGAGGTCAATCGTCGAATCTGACTAGACAGTTTTCAGGAAGCTACGCAATATCTTCTCGTCCCACATACCGCAGTGTCTCAAGACGAAAGTCTTTGACCAGTGCCTGTTGCCAGTGATGACCTATGGCACTGAAGCGTGGTCGCCCACAATGGGCCTTGTCAGAAGGTTAAAAGTCATCCAAATGCAATGGAGAGGGCTATGCTTGAAGTTTCCCTACGTGATCGAACCAGAAATGAAGAGATCCGCAGGAGAACCAAGGTAACCGACATAGCCCGAAGAATTGCCAAACTTTAGTGGCAATGGGCAGGCCACATTGCTCGTAGAACGGATGGCCGATGGGTTTGAAAGGTTTTGGAGTGGCGACCGCGTACCGGAAGATGAAGCGTTGAAAGGCCTCTCACAAAATGGACCGATGACCTTGTGAAGGCCGCAGGAATCCGCTGGATGCGGGAAGCACAAAATCGGTCACCATCGTCTAATTTTGGTAAAATATGGACGCGTGCTCTGGTCACTCACGCCAAAACCGGACTGGCTGACTGCCGTTTGAGCGTGATTACCTCCCACGCCATTCTCGCTTTCTCACTGCGGAGACGCCCGTGACAGAAAGAGACAGACATTTTGAAGACGAAACTGCATATATCACTTTACACAATAATCACTATTGATCGGTTTCTAAAAATCCTATACTACAGCGATATAAATAAATTTACATTATTAAGAACTAAACGTGTTACTGAAAATGTTTCACGTGTAATTTGATAAAGGTTGAGTTGTATCACTTAACACGTTGGTGGTATTTAATGCTGCTTAAACTAAAGAGATATAATTTGAGTTATATTATCATTCACAATTGATAATTGTATGGTATTTTTTGTGTCAGTTAATATAAATTGTATTGTATTAACAAGCACAAAGCTCAAGTAATTAATATTAAATGTGTCAAGTATTACAAATCGAGATAGCCTTATTTACACGTACTTGTTTAAGTTTAAGCTTTAATTCAATTTAATATTACTAAAGACATATCAGTAGACACAAAAATTATCATCAAAATTCATCTAGAATGCAACTTGTATCATTCAGCACGAAACTTATTTCCCGTTCTATAATAGATAGAGTTAAACCGATTAGATAGAAAAATAGAAAAAAAAATAAGCTTCAAGATTGTAAACACAACTCAAAACTGCTACAAGTCGAGATAAATCACTTTTCACTGAGGGTACAGAATAGTCAATGTAATTTTGTACGCACAATATTGAGAGATTTGGTAAATCTCTCAATATTGTGCGTACTATTGTTATTTTAAGATTAAAGACTTCTTTATAGGTTATAGGTTTTCCTGTAGGTAATCTATAAGTAAAATAACTTTCTTTGTATTTTTTTCAAAATTTTAGCCTCAGTAGTTTCGGTTATTATAGTAATCCTCACAATAAACTCTTTCGTTTTTTATATGTCACTTATATTATATTATGTCATTTTTTCATTTTCTTATTTGCCCCCCAAAATTCATTTATTTACGTTACATGTCCGTGTTTGGGTCACAAAAATACAATTGTGTTCTAAATTTCAACTTAATCGGTCCATTACATTAGGAGCAAATTGCCTGTGACAGACGGACAGACAGACATACGACTGATCCTATAAGGGTTCCGTGTTTTGAGTTACGGAACCCTAAAAAAGATGGCGGGTCAGTGTTGACGCTGCGACATATACTATAATATTTCTGAAGATTGCCATGATGTTACTAGTATGGATAGCTATGAATCAATTAATGGGTGATATAATTAAGAGCAAACAGGATAGGAGGACCTTTTTACTGGCAGTTAAAGTTCCATATAATTGTCTGAAATTATAGTGGTTATGAAAATAGACTTTTCATTGATTTGTTGTCTTATTTTGTAGCTAAATGAACTCTTACTCTTAAGAATTTCTTTCAATGGATTTACTGTCATGCCATTGACTAGTTGTCCACCTATGTTTCTTACGTAAGTAAACGGAGCTCAATAAAAAAAAACCTATTATCCTTTTGCCAAAATCCTCAGTCAAAGTGAAAACTAACCCTCCCCCAATTATCACAAAGAAACCAACCTACAAAACTGTTTACAGCCTTCCAACAAATTCTTTCTATTTCAGCAACCTAGCCAGGATATGGTCTAAAATATCGGCCACGTATCGGCTATATAAAAGGGTCTAATCTTCGGACCGCAGACATCTAAGAGTCTATAAAGCGAAACGATGAGTCTTGGGCTCTTTATAATATAGAAAGGGGAAAAAAAAGATTCCAATATAACGAGTACGAACAAACGGGGCGTAAAGACTGGTCCTGATTTGTCTATTCGACCATGAGTTTGGGTTCCGTACTAATAATATTTTGTCATTCATCTGTCACGGTATGGTGGCTATCTGGTTTAATGGCCGGTGCGCACTCCTTTCTTATTTTATTCCGCTTTGGACAAGAGAGAACAGTGTCTTTTGGTGATAGGTGATTGTGTTTGCAACCCATCCATCGTAACTTCATTTTCTGCAAAGCAGACAATATTTTTACAATTACCATGAATTATAACGTGAAATTACAAGACAGGGAAAGGGTTATATTTACGCCGGTAGCACATCTCCGCCGCCAAACCATAGCAGCGAAACGGCAGTAGTTCAATTCAACTGGCTTGCGTCATGTTCCGCTACGCGAAATGCGAGTAGCGGAACTCGAGTAGCGGAATATTACGCGAGCCAGTTGAATTGAACTACTGCGGTCGCTGCTATGGTTTCGCGGTGGAGGTGTGCTACTGGGGTTAGGGTATATAATTATAAATAACTAAAAATATAATGAAGATTACGACGGACGCTACTGAAGGCGTCAAACTCGTAGCCAAATTCTAGGCCAACACAATGAAATGAAATTGTTTATTCTGTAAAAATAGGATATCGGAATCACTTTTAGACGTCATATAAAAAAAAAAAAGATAAATGAGTTCGGCGTTTCCTATCAGAGTCGTAGTCTCTTTTGAAGTCTATACATAATCTTGGTCAGGCCATATGAGGGCCATGTAGATTAGTGTCTGAAATGGTCTTTTGAGGAAAGAAGCACACGTCATATTTGAGTGGACCTATCCAGTCAGTCAACAATACCAAAGAAAGGACATTTAGGTAGGAGACCACCATTAAAACTAACTGAGAAAGAAAAAGTAAATGAAAGAAACAAAAAATATCCACTTATTCCTCAAATTCACAATAATTAAAATAATATAATAATTTACAAAGTAATCATGTCATTGTTATTTTGTATAATATTATTATCAACAATGGATTGCCATAGACATGCTAAGAGAGAATAGAAATTGTAAATATGTACTCTATTCAATTGTGGTTTATTTTATTTTTATATTTCAATTGACCACCGTAGCGTGAAATAATGCGACCTCTGAATATTTCACGCAAAACATCTAAAGTTTCATGTTCACTTTTTATTACTGTTGAACAACTGAATAAAACAAAAACAGCAAAATAATACGTTTTTTTTTTTGTACTAATTTTTTGTTAGGAACTATGTAATGCTATGTTTTTGTGTTTTCTAATTTTAATAATGTTTCTTAGTTTTAATTTTTTTCTAATTTGGTTGTATAAGTTCTTAGCTGTCGCATTAGGGTAAACCATGTAATGATAGTTTAAGCTGTTATAAATAAATAACAATTTGATGATCAACGGTAAAGCGCATTCGCATTCATTTTGTAAATGTATTGTTACAAACTAACATTATTTTTAAGTTTGTATCTCAAATTGGATCGCCATGTACTCTGTTTAATTAGGTATTAACTTTATCAAAATTGATATGAAACAATTATGCTAAAGGCTTATTGGGAACTGTGGCAAAACACATATTGAACTTGGCTAATTATATTAATTCATTTTGAATGTTAATTTCGCTTTTACATAACGTTGTGTGAGAAAGTTAAAAGTTTGGTTTTGAATTTTATTGTATGTGTCATAATAAAATAAGCGGACTGTAGTTCCTTTAAGGCTTCCTCAGTTATCTGTCTAGACTACCTTAATCTAAATAAGCTCATTACTGAAGAACCAAGGTACTATAAACTTAGGTAGTTATGAATATACAGGGTGTCAGGGACATGGACGCGAAGCCTATTACCATGGATTCAGTACATGATTCTGAAACCCCCTGGGTTGACATTTTTCATCGGTTATTTTTTTTAAATCTGCTGTTTCATAGAAAAGTGCAATACCTACGCGGTCAAAATGTATGGAACGGCTGATTTAAAAAAAAATAACCGACGAAAAATTTCAACGCAGGAGGGTTCAGAATCTGTATCTGTATATTTCACATGGTGCTAAGCAGGAACGCTAAGTACCAAGTGAAAAATTGATGATAAGTTACATACGTTAGGTGAACCCAAATTATATTTATACTACCTGCATATCGCGGTTTTACCCGCATAAGTCATGATCCCGTGTGAATATCTTATGTGTTAACCTAGGTCATGGTCTACTCATGTGCCAAATTTCATCCAAATCCGTTCACTTGTTTTATCGTTAAAGCGTAAGAAACAAAGAAACAATGTCCTAACCCAGGTCATGTTCTACCCATGTACTAAATTAATTCAGCCGTCAGCGTAACAAACAAACAATTAATTAATAAACAAAGAAACTCACTTTCGCATTTATAATGATAATTTAGGATTAGGATAGTTAGGATTGTTAATTTAATTATTTATTAATATACGTTAGAATTGAATAATTCATATTTTAATATTATAAAAATGCGAAGGTCTTGTTTAATAGTAATAATATTACGTATCACATTTTAAGGGGTTTAGTTTAAAAATAAGAAAGAATTAATTAGTAGCCAGGTCGCAAGCGCTATAATACCTACTACTGATGAGCATGGGGTCTTAAGTTCGATTCCCGGGTCGGGTAACGTGTTATTGGGTTTTTCCATCCGGAATTTTTCAGTAGCAGCCCGGTGTCTGAATTTGTATCTGGTTGATGGCAATATGCTCGCCCCCTATTATATGGGACTTAAACATAACTGGCGAAATGTGGTTGCACCTCTGCGTAACCCCTCGAGGAAACCACTCGTGATTTTATGTGCTCGTTCTACATCTATACAATATCTTGTTTTTGCACTAACAAAAATAATGTTCTTTACAAAGATAAGATACCCTACTGACAGTCTACATTATGTTAAAAAAATGCATAGATCCTAAATAATAAAATTAAACAGTATTTAAATACATGTCATTGAACATGCTTGTTAAACTAAGAAAACACAATTTTATATGCGTAATGTTTTATTTTTATCTTCACAAAAATTCTCAACAAGCGTGTTTTTGTTCTATTAAGTACTAAAACTTGTTAACAGGTAGGTAGGTACAGAAGACTAAAGAAAAGAAAATAATTATGAATATTTAGAGTAAATCCAACCGTGTTTTCTCATCACCTAAAAAGAAAAACAGGGTGAAAGCCCCAGTTTTTGTTCGGAACACCCACGGATATCGAGGAACACCTGTCTTATTTTTTCATTTAAATAAAAGGTTATATAGAGATGAAAGAGGGACACCCACCCTGACATCTTTCTTTTATTTATTTTTACTGAAACATAATAACAAAAGAGAATTATTTTCCATCCAAATGTACTTCGAATTTTCATTATTGCTCAATTATTTTTATTATTTTCTGGCTCCTGATTTTCAAATAGCCATTTTTCAGAGTAAAACTATAAAAAAGGGTAATATTTTTTTTGAGACAGGTACCTACTCTTAACAATGTTAAATGTAATTTTACGCTCACATGAGAATGAATGAACGAGAGAGTGAGTTACGCTGTAGAGGTCACAAAAGGGATGTTAAGGAGTCCTCCAAAATTAGTTTTGATTAATGTTTGCGAAGCCTTTTAAGGGAGAAGGTGAGTAGTGAGTATAAAGCAGGTGAATGATAATATTTTAAGAGCATTTTTATTACCCACTTGAGAGTATTTTAAATGATTTGAAGTTGATAAAATGCAATGTTTGATAATAACCATACGATGGTCAATGGACTATCAAATTGACATACAAGTTTTAGGTATAATATCAACAACTTATAAGTCACCAAACTGATACCTGATACCTAATTGCGTAACACACTTTCAATCACAAAATAGGGATCATAACTGGAAAAAAAAAACTATTTAGTCCGTCAATCAGATAATAAAAAAATATTAGACACTTATTTTTTGCTATGATAAAGCAAATAGTTTAGATAGAATAGTTAAAAAATGGTTTAGATAAAATGCATTAAAGTCGGGGAGTAGGTAAGATTAAAATAATACTGCTTTTAGTGGTTGTGGTAGGCCCCCTGATGTCATTATAACTACACCGAAAGCGATACAAAAACTCTGCGTTGTGGCATGAAAAGGTGACGGTTTATGCAAAAAGCAATCGGTTGCTGAATTTTTTAAATTTTATTAAAAGGTACAACGATAAGATGGGGGAAGTTCTTGATTAGTAAAAGCTCTCAAAGCTTATAAGAGGAAAACAAAATTGAGTTAAAACAAGCGTTGCAAGGGGAACACAAGACTGCTTTTTGCTGTAACGACCAATCTTGGAAAAAATGCATTAGGATTACACCTGTGCCGGTTGTCGCCTGAATAGTTAAGGTATACCTACATGGTAGAAAGGACATCATGACACATACATTTATCATGCACTAGCTGCGCCCCGCGGTTTCACCCACATAAATCTCGATCCCGTGGGAATATCGGGAGAAAAAGTACTCTATGTGTTAATCCAGGTTATAAACTACTAGGTTTCGCCCGCGGCTTCGCCCACGTGGAGATCGGAAATTATACTATGGGAACGTACTATTGGGATATAAAATATTCAGTATGTTCATCCAGGTTATAAACTATCTATGTACCAAATTTCATGCAAATCCGTTCAGCCGTTTTCGTAACAAACATCCAAGCATACAAACTTTCACTTTTATAATATTAGTAGGATTCGTAGGATAGTAGGATATTAGTAGGATAGTAGGATATTAGTAGGATAGTAGGATCTATGAGCCTATCCAAATCCGTTTAATAGTTTTTACGTGAAAGAGTAACTAATAAAAATCCATCCAATCATTCATCCATCCTCGCGTTCATGTTTATAATATAGTAGGATTCGGTACATAATGCTAGACCCACCAGCATTGAAATTTTTTGCCACAGCTTTTAAAAACAACTTTTCTATACATTTTGACCGCTAAGGTAAACGCGTTTACAGTTTTGTATAGAAAAGCTGTTTTTTTACTTTCACTATGAACTCGTGGTTTCGTAAAAAATGTTGTTTGGTCCCGTGTGAAAGGAGCCTCTATATCGCCATTTACCAGATACAGTTCTCAATGAAAATTCAAAACCGGTTCCCAAAGAGGACCCTCGAATGAAAGGGGTCGCTATCAAGATCAAAATATATCATTCAAAGCTGCGCTTCCTGCTACTAGGGTAGATAAGTGTAAATAAAATAACTCTGAAGGCGGCCTATGATGAAAGTAGAGCGGGGTGATAGCGGTGGCGAAACGAGAGGACACAAATAAGCGATGTTCACGAGTTTACCGCTTGTTCGCACACAATGTCCAATGCACATAGAAATCGGGCTGTTTCCGTGTTCTGTTATTTTCAAATGTTCTTGTTGATCTGTCCCACAACCGCTGTCAAAAATGGCCGTTTTCACACTGCGACGATAACGACACCGACATTTCGTCAGCTTGGACAACAACGATATCGGGACGATATTGGTATGTGACACGATGTAACCAACAACTTATTGTCATGCGGTATTCAACAGCAGTCTCGAATAACTATTCGAAACTATTCTAAGCTTTTGCTGACAATACCGTTGACTACAACGACACAGTGTGAAAGTGTTTAGTAGTAATTGTATGAAACTACCAGTCCGACGATATCGTGTTGTCCAATGTAAAAACGGCCAATGTCGCAGGCTGTAGCAATAACAGGTACATACCATACCATACCATTTTGCGACATTTTACATAAGTACAGTCACCACATCACATTTGAACAAGACATTTGAGAACAGCAGGCTAACCCGTAATTAAAAATATTCAAAATATAGTTGCAATCTCTACTCAATGACAATAAAAGTAAAAATTTATGAGAATTATTGAAAGAGGTATTGGATTAATTCGACCAAATATTGACAGATTGAGACTCACATCCAGTTGCACAAAGACAAACATTACGGAATGGATCATTAACGCTAATGATTTCATTAATTTGTTCTAAGAACCATTAAAATCGAGTCTAATCTTGCTTTTTGCAACAAGTTAATGGAAGATTAACATTTAATGACAGACTGGCGGTAAGATTAGAATGAGAACGTTCTTAAAAATAGGGATTGCCCCCTCACGATATTCAATATTATTGCCGATCTGTCCATTTATCTATCTATCTATCTATGATCTATGTATAAAAATCTATTGCCGTGCGTTAGTTTTGCAAAAACTCGAAAATAACTCGATCGATTTGAACATTATTTTTATTTCTTCCTAAACCGAGTATAAAACACAATAGCGGACCAGACACTATCAGTAATAATAAAAGCAATATTATTGTCATTCTTTCCAATATTGACGTAAAACTATTAAAAAAGAGATTTAGATGACAATCTCATCATTCCAACCACCATTAGTGATGACATTACTTGAATGTTATGTCATTATTACTATGATAGTATTCAGTCAGACAAAAAACAAAAAAAAACATGTGCTACGAAGTTCACAGGGTCATCTAGAAGTAATGATTATAACGAAGGATAATTATGATAATTCGAATTTTCGCGAAAACCCAAAAAAAAGGGTGATCAACCACGCGTGAGCCGAGCCCGCGGTGCCGCGGCAGCGGCCGGCGACCGTTACTTCCAAGTTGCTCGCAGAAATGTTTTCACCATAGCCTAATTATCCGTGTTTTCGCAATAGAGCTATGGTATCCGGGTTTCGCGAAATTCGAAGTATCAAAAATTTTAATTATCCTACGACATGTATAACTATATAAGCTCATGACTTTACATAATATGTACATAGACGACTTGTATAAACATTTTTGAGTAGAGCGAGCGAGCGAAGCGTCTCTGAGCGAAGCGTCTCTGGCAAAATTTGCTTTCGTGTGTCAGTTTGTCGGTACTCTTCTACAGGTTGTACCTATTTATACAACCGATTTGGACGACACTTTTTATACAGGTTTTACGACTTTATAGATTTTTACTTCCTTCAAAAAGGGGCAAAAAGGGGGCTACTGGATATCTCTGCCTTATGAGATCCGATTTCAATGGGTTTTTTTTTATTGGAAAAGTAGTAATTTTAAGTTGGTCTCATAAAAAATTGGTGAAGATCATAAGAGAATATGCGGCGTGATGAGGAGAATAGCTTCTCAAAATGCAGTAAATTGCTCACCTTTAGATGTCCACCAGTGGGATCGGCCCTTTAACAACTAGGTAGAGATTGATAGAGCACCTGGGACCACCTTCTCATCAAAAATTATGTCTTAAAAACAGAAAAGATAGTAAATATTCAGTTTTAAATAACTCTCGTGGTATAATAATTATTGCAAAGAAGTTTGTGCTCGCGAAGTGAATTGTTCGCAGAACTATAACTTGTCTTAATCCTTCGGCTATACTTATAATAATTTTATACGGGCCAAGTTCGTTTTTGACTACGATCTCAACAAATTTTAAGAAACTATGAGGTCGTTATCGTTAATCTCTTTATCAAATAATGGCTTTGCGAAATTATATCGTTATTCGTCCCATCTTACGTGTAGTTAACATAATACAGTGGGTTCAAAGTGACAGTTAAATAAGGGTTAATGGGCTTTTCAAATAACTCGATTTGGTAATAATTATTCGGGTTAAATTAGTTAAGATGTATAAATTATTTAATAGTTTGCTTCATTGCTTTACTTTATGGTCTACCGATGCGTGAATATTCGTAATTGTGATTGGTATTCAAATTAAATATCTACTGTACGTTATCTAGCTATAATGAATGGAATTTAAGGCATTTATAAAATTTTATGTCTCTTTGTTGAAAGTCAATCTAGGTTATAAATGTAATTTTAAAGCCAGTCATTCGACAAATTAAAAGTTGTATTAGGTTTATTAATCTTTTTTTTCTATCTATTTTTTTATCAAGTTTAATATTATTTGCTACACATAACTATCTATTTTTCTTTAAATATAAAACACATTCACACTATATAACTAATATACATCCGTAAGACGTCCTCTTAACATAAGTTCCAGTTGAAAACCAGCGTCAGACACTAGTTGACTGGCATTTATGCTGAACTGGGCCTATTTGGCGCAGCCGTGAGGCACACAGTACTATTTAAACTCATACATTTTTTTTTCTGTTTTTTATTTTTGTGTGAATATTGTGTGCCTTAACTTGAGTCAAATATTTTTTTTTTTTTTTCGTTCTATGTGATCCTTATCTTTATTTATGTCATTCTTGCTGGACCAAGTTACATAATTAGATACTGTACCATAGCCGTTTGCAGGGCAGTTTAAGCGCACTGCTGGTCAACTTGATAGTAATAATATTGCAACTGCGATGTTAACAGCTGCGACACAGTTTTTAACTTTTGTAATTATTATTGTTTCCATTGTAATTAGCTATGTAAATAATTTGTTTTAAGACAAAAATAAAAAACAAAACACACAAATAAAAAACTTTAAATTTTAACTAACACAGCTCAAAATCGCTTGACACTCAATTTAAATTTTTACACTTTTGGCTCAAGTAATGAAATTCAACCAATAAACATCCAACCAACTACCATTTAAAATTTAAAAGCTGAAAACCGGTCTCCGGTTAATATTGTTCATAAAACCGTTAAAATACCGTTCATTTATTAACCGGTTAATTGCCAAAATGAATCGACTAAACCTAAATTATTTTGGCTATCGGTTATTACAGAAAACAACATTTTAGAACTTGCGCCAACCTGAATAAACCAGTTAAACTCAGACGCACGGCCCCCGCCGCTGTTTGTGTCATTAATTTCGCGTATTGGTGTAGGAGCGAGAGCTTTGTTATTGTAGATGTAAGACATGGCGTAGTAGGTAGAAATCGTTTATATCGTCTAAACTCAAATTAACCTAGTAATTTGTAAAAAAAACGGTTTAAGCATTAACTGGTTAAAATACCGGTAACTGAAATCTAAACCGCAAACGTTTCTGGTTCGAAGTCAATGAACAAACTGGTTTGTAAAGTTAACCGGTTTGAAAGCCCAGGAAAATACATCGCATTCAGTTACTTTTTACCCGACTGCCCCAGAAGGAGGTTGTTTTTTTCGAGAGTATGTTTGTATGTATGTATGTATGTATGTATGTCTATTTCTTTGGCACGCTTTGTAGCCTAAACGGCTTCACGGATTTGAACATATGAGGTGTCGTTAGATTCGTCTTAATTGTAGAAGTGTCATAGGCTATATAATATTTTAACGCCGCCACATTCTAAATAATATCACTGCTTCTTCTCCTGCCGATATTTGGAAGTTCCTTGGAACTTTAGGCATCGGCAAATCGCGACATTCAGACCTTCCTAACACAATTGGCTTAGACGATCTAAATCGCCATTTCTCTACTGTTCCCACGCTAGATAGTCTAACCAAATGTCAAACCCTCGACTACCTTGCTGGTCTGATGCGTCCCAATATTAAACCCTTTGTCTTCACCCCAGTCGACCCGGGAGAGATCAGAAAGATTATCCTCTCCATTAAGTCCAAAGCCGTGGGCTGCGATAATATCAGCCGCCATATGATCGTAACGGCACTTGATCAACTCCTTCCTGCAATCTCCCACATCATAAACTTCTCCCTGTATACCGGTGTTTTCCCGTCCCTGTGGCATAAAGCCCTTGTTCGGCCCCTGCCTAAGATTCCCAACCCCTCTCTTCCTGGTCACTTTCGCCCAATTTCCATCCTTCCCTTTCTGTCTAAAGTGCTCGAGGCCAGTGTCCATAAACAATTCTCCCATTTTATTCACTACAACTCCCTCATCAGTCCCTTTCAATCCGGTTTCAGGCCTGGGCACAGCACCGTTTCAGCTCTTCTTAAAGTGACTGACGATATGAGGCGGGGAATGGAAGACACTAAAGTCACAGTCTTAGTGTTAATTGACTTCTCCAATGCTTTTAATACCGTCAGTCACGAAGTCCTTTTGTCCATCCTATCCTATTTTATGGTCTCCCCGGAGGTACTGGAATGGTTTTCCTCTTATCTTCGGGGGCGTCAGCAGTCTGTTCATGCTGGAGACTCGTCGTCGAGTTGGTGTGATCTTGTGGCTGGCGTCCCTCAAGGCGGTATATTATCTCCTCTTTTGTTCTCCATTTTTATTAATCTCATTACGACCGTGCTTCGGACTGCGTATCATCTCTATGCCGACGATTTGCAGCTTTACTGCCAGGCAGGTGTTGATAACATTTCTGATGCGATTGAGGAGCTAAACCTGGACTTAGGTTTGGTCAAAAACTGGTCTGATCGATTTGGGGTGGCGGTTAACCCTACCAAGTGTCAGGCTATCATAATAGGTAGCCCCCACAGCATCAGGAAGCTGAATGTCTTAACTGTGCCACCTGTAATCTTTGACAACTCAGTCATTCCATTTAGCTCCGATGTTAAGGATCTCGGCCTGCATGTCGACACTTGTCTTGACTGGCGAAGGCAGGTCACAACTGTCAGTAAAAAAGTTACCGGAACGTTGCGGTCGCTCTATCGGTTGAAAAATATTCTCCCATCACACATAAAGGCAATGCTTGTACAGTCCCTAATCTTTCCCATAATTGACTATGGTGATGTGTGTTACTATGACCTGAATGTAGATCTCCTCAATAAACTTGACCGCCTTCTCAATAATTGCATTCGATTCGTTTTCAATCTTCGTAAGTATGACCATGTATCCGCGCACCGATTGCTTTTAAAGTGGTTACCCATTCGTCAGCGCAGAGAGGTGAGGGCTCTATCTATGTTGTTCTCTATTCTCGACAAGCCCACTTCTCCTTCTTACCTGACTTCTCATATTCAATACTTATGTTCTGCCCATAGTAAAAATCTTCGTTCCACCAACAATCGTCTACTGCGATGTCCTTCTCACCGCTCTGGTTTCATTCGCTCTTCTTTCTTTGTCCAGGCGGTCTTTCTGTGGAATGCGCTACCTCTGAACATCAGGACGGCAACCAGTCGGTTGTCTTTTAAAGTGAAGGCACGTGAGCATATACGTAAGAAGTTGGCTGAAACATCCCAGGGATGATTTGCTGGATTCGTTTTCTCCTCTACTGATCGTTATTTCTCCTCTACCGATCGTTATTTCTCTTGACAAAGTTTATTATGTTTATTATGTATGTGTGTATGTATATATTTATGTATTTATTCTTGTATTTTATAGTTATTTTCGTGTTATTAATCCCTTTATGTTGCACCTGCCATGTTTTATCTCTGCATCACCCTAAGGTTGACTGGTAGAAAATGCCTCAGGCATTAAGTCCGCCTTTGTACGGTATTTAATTTTTTTTTGTACTTGTGCATAAAGTTTTAATAAATAAAATAAATAAATAAATAAATATTTATATATTGCATCTGCAAATACAAAAAAAAGGGAAGGGAAGGTTTTTTTTTAAATAAATTATATCAATATTGGTATCAAATAAAAGCTAGTAATGAGTCAATTCCAAAAGATATATTAATAAAACTAAAAAGCTTGAAATAAAGAAAATTATTCAAAAAACAAAAAAACCGACTGCAAAAACACATAACTGAAAGAAAAGAGAAAAACAAGCATTATAATCTATAGAATTTTGGTATCGCAGGCGGGGACAAACAAAAGTTACACCATATTTCCGGTTATTAGTTTGTCCCCGCCTGCGATACCAAAATTCTATAGATTATAATGCTTGTTTTTCTCTTTTCTTTCAGTTATGTGTTTTTGCAGTCGGGTTTTTTGTTTTTTGAATAATTTTCTTTATTATTTACAGTAAAGTAGCCTATAAGACCAAAAAGTAAAAACTTAATCACCCTTACCATATCTACCATAAAACACAAAGCACACTTTACTTAATAGAAAAATAAACCACTTAATTTCCCACAAAACGCAATTCACTCGAGAAAAATGAATCACTTAAGTGGTAAAAGGCGTTGGCCTAACAAACCATCCCCTTCTAATGGGCAATGGTTAATGTGTTCCGTGGTGTTGGTCTTGAAGAATATGAGATATAGCTTTAAAAAAATAAAACGTGGCGGAAAATAATTGCACGGAAACTAGTATAGTACTACGCTTTTAGATATTTCAATTCGGAAAATAAATCAAGTTTAATTTTACTGTATGCTGTAGCTCTAAAATCGATTTGTGTGATAATAGCGACATTACGACATCTTTTTTCATCAGTACAACCATCATCTGCTAAGCCTTTTCTCAACTATGTTGGGGTCGGCTTCCAGTCTAACCAGATGCAGCATTTTAGATTAGCCAGTATTTTAGATTGAACTACTATATATCTGACCTCCTCAACCCGGTTACTGGGTAATACGATACCTCTTGGTAAGACTGGTTGTCAGACTTTCGGGCTTCTGCCGACCCGTAACGACTCTCAACGAGCCACGAATGACAGCCAGAATCGACGGCTTTACGTGCTTTCTAAAGCACGTGGGGGGGGTCTTGGTAATGTAAAGATGGTCACTCATTCACAGACCGACTGTGGCAAGCGTAGTTAAACCTGATCGATGGATCCGTGCGACTGTTATTTAATTACTTGTTTTTAATCAACTACCTAACAAAGGTAAGCTGTTGCTTAGCCATATTCATTAATATTTATTTATATTGGATTAACAAGTACCTACCTAACAAGACTCGGTTAGTAAATCCGAGCCCATAAATTTTATTGATAAGTTCTTATCACAATAAACGTCTTAAAAAGCCATCGTCCTCGTCGTCAACAAGTAATAAAAAAAATGTTTCAGTTACCTGTATCAAAAAACAAATAACTAATTAAACAATAGTACTTAATAAACAAAACTCATAGTTGAAACTTAAGTCAAATAATAATTAGGCGGAACCATTTTAAATAAGGGGTTAATTTATAAGTAATGATTAGCGACTGTATAACCATACATTTTTGACGTTTAAACGTCACTTAACTTTAAGCAACGTTTATAATTAATAAACCTCTTTAAGATTATTGAATTCTCTACTGAGTATTTCGGAATACCGCCATTTGCCAATCAAGAACGTTATACTGTCACCATTGTAAACTATTACTATTTGGTCGAATAGTTTCTGGACTGCAATCGATGTATAAATCCTTTGATGCATTGCTGCAAGATCCTGGTATCTATTGGTTAAGGATTGACTGATGGTTAATAGAATTGTGTCACAATTGTGCCATTCTATATTACTTTTACTATTATTTTTCTGGTTAACAGTTTCAATTATTGTTTGAGCTGAAAAAGCCTTTGGCGACCCTTTATAACAACCTAAACGTGATGCTTTTGCTTCCAGAATTATATTTTTTACCATCTTACCTTTACCTGCTACAGTTACTTTATTAGTTAAAACAATAAACAACAAGTATATTAATAAACTATTAATATCAGGATTCCAGATGCCAGGTTACATTTTAGTCACCCAATATTTTTTTTTGTATTTTTTTAGAGCTGGCAGGAAGCTAAGGTATTCAATGAAACAATAACCTTTCACATACTCGCGATAGTCTATCATCACTGCGATATCGGGCTAACAGTTTAAACTTGCCACCCACGAAGCACTACTACTAGGTGTAATTGAGTACAGTGCGGGGATTAATTGAAGCAGAAATGTATCAAGAGTGCAGAGCCGGTGCGCAAAGCTACGCAGGCGCGCTGCGTACCCCACATCGCAGTGGCAGCCCTAGTGACGCCGCGAACACTCGTAGTTTCGCACCACTCACAAACCTTCGCGATACGAACACGTTAAAAAGTGCACGTTGAGTTACAACCCTATTTTTAAAAAGTTCGTGTGTGAAGTGATTCTTTTTTTTAATCGGAACCCAGTGTTCTGTTTCCAAAGTGCTGTCAAATTAGTGCTGACTAAAATTGTGTGAAACTTTTTTTTTGTTACAAACTTTGTGACAGTTTTGTTTTAATTTTTATGCCAGTACTGTTTTGTTTGCGAGTTTTTTGTCGACCGGAGAATTTGGAAGGCTACTTAATTGGGTAAGATTTTCTTCTTTTGTGTACTTAGTAGTTCCTTTTGTCGCAATAGCTAGATTCTTATCGATATAATTCGTATCGCGATTGGATCGTGGACTGAAAGGGATTGTTGATTTTATTTCGAATCAAATTGCTCGCTCTAGAAGGTTTATCGTTTTTCCAATAATGACATCAAATCGTAAAGTCGTTTTAGGCTAATATAGACGATATCGGTAGTTTATGGTTATCGTTAACTTTACCTTAAATGTGAGTTTGTTCAGTTTTATGTTCAGGAATGGTAGTTGTTTTAGAACTGCAATATTGTTTACTTTTACGTGTTGTAAAAGGAAATAAGACTTTGTAGATAGGTGATATGTGCAACATTTAAAGTTTTTAGATATTATGTTCTAGTACAAGTGAATTATTTGCAGATAACATTTTAATAGGTATTCTATAAAATTAATCAAAAAATAACATTTTAATAAAATGATTACGACTCAATTATAAGTCCTCCTTGTGAGAAAAGAAAATATAACTATGGTATAAAAGAATGTACCTACACTGCAATATTTTACAGAAATACCTAATATAAAAATAACTTCCTCAACATTATTCTTCGTAATAAAAAGCCGATGAAAAAAAGTGCCTTCACATCTTGATCTCCCCTGTGGTCCACAATGATTTATGTCAATTCACAAAGGACTCTGCCTACACAGTGAGACAAATTGACTTTTGGCGTAAACATAGTGTGTACTTTTTTACGGACGCACAGGGAATTTATAAGGCAGTACGTAGGTAATGTATTGTGTGTAATATTTTACGAGAGTGCACATAAAAGGCGTAATGAAAAATTCGTTTATTTAACGCTTTGTGAACACTGTGCAGTGTAGGGTTTGGACGAGGGTTGTCCATTTTATAGTGATGTTATTTTGTATGTTTTATGTTTTGTTCGTTTTGTGAGATGTATAGTTTTACGTGTTAGCAAAATTCATTAAAGTGTAGTGAAGATGAAGACAAATACGACTTTTAAGTAATAATAAAGTATAATATTTAAACTTGTCTTTAAAATGAAGATAAATTTCTGAAGAAAACACAATCACGGAAAATAATGTTGCTGACTACAACAAACCTATAAAAAATGTACCTTTTTTTACGTTTGTGATAATAATTAAATTAGGTATTGACTGTATATTTATGTAGGTACCTAAATATTATAAAACCTTTGTAAGACAATACTATTCAATATTCAGAAACAAGTTCGACCTTTCATACGTCGGTAGGTATCAATGCTTATTTCTCTCGGCTTTCAACGATTTTTACGTCTTTCTATTCAATGAATAGATTTGATGTTTATTCATAAAGTGTTCGTCTCAAGGATAGATACCGCATATTCACCCTGTTTTTATGTAACTTATTTTTTTATTATGAGTTCAGTCGGTTTAGTGTGAATCTAATTGCAGTAAAACTTTTAAATTTACTAAGGGCCTGTCACACCTACGATTAAGTTTCTATTAACTTACTTGGCAGATACCTAATTTCATACAAATTCTGTTCCATTTTTGTAGTGGCTATTCGGACATCTGTTAAAAGCAAACATTTAATTAGCCAGAGTTTATAATATCATTTACTAGCTTGTGTTCCTGACTTCGTCCTAGTAAAATTTCTGGTTCCTCTGTCCTACCGCGTCGCTTCGCTTTGCCCGTCCGCGCATTTATTTTATTTTTGCTCGATTCCTATGGGTCGTAGCGTGATGTTAAATAGCCTATGAAATGCAAAAAGAATTTTACAAATCCGACAACAAACAAACTCTTTAGCTTTGTTATACTCGTATTATAGAACGTGTTCCATTTTAATATCCCATAACTCTAGGAAGTTATGGAATATTAAAAGGAAAACGTTGCACGTCGTAATAAGTCTAGGCATTGATGTTTTTTTGGCGCAGCCGTAAGTAAGGCACACACTATTATTGTTAAAATATTATTTTCGCTTTTTATTTTTGTTTTTATATTTTGTGTTTCACCAACTGTGTCCAAATAAACATTATTCTTTCTTTCTTTCTTTCTATGAAATAATGAATATGAAATTTCAAAGAATAAACTGACATAAATTAATTATATTTTCTTCTTTTTTTTTTCAAATAAATTAATTCGACAATTATCATGGCACGCGTATGTATGTAAAACACCCTTACGTGCAAAATTTAAAAAAAAAACACCGTTTTTGTCCATAAAACAAAAAGTAAGACAACGTCGAATTTTCTTAGCTTTCAAATTTTATGAATTGATTGGTTCGAATGAAAATGATTTACTCATACTCGTACTTATCAATGAAATTTAGATAGACACATCGAGAGCCTAGTGTTATGTTATCTACGAAACTAATTGTATTTTTGGAACACTTTGTTCTAGGACTTTTTGTATTATTTTACTTATAGCATATAACCTTAAAGTTATGAGACATTAAAAGGAACATGTTGTATAAATATATAAAGTAGAGATTAACTTCCAAAGCCATAATTATTTTACTCACGAATATTAACAACAAAGTTTCTATAAAACTCGTAATTTTAGGTTTTATTATCACTTTACTGACTTTGGAATAAAGAAAACTGAACTCATTCTGCGTAATGCATATCATTTAGTTGAAGAACACAGGATAATCGCCATTCTCGTTGGAAATAAGCCAATAACTCTCAATGAACTGGGGTGTTCTGTGGCTCAGCATAATATTAATCTCAATTCACACTTTGCTGTGGATGCTGCATAATATCGGATGTTTTCATGCTGATAAAATTTTCGCTACAAATATATAAAAGTGAAAATGCAGTATTTTCTTTATCAACGAAGCAGCAACAGCATTATAAATGCTTTTGCTGCCCGTTTCCATCGATTAGGACATCCATAGCTATCAGTTATGTAAAGGTACCAAATGACTTATCATAATATAATTTTTGTTTTTGCTATGTCAACATTTTGTGATGTGAATATTATGTAATCTAAATGGAGTTTCTCTAAAATAAATGTTTTTATTGTTTCGTTCATTTCGTTGTAAACACTCATGTTAATCACTAACATCCTTATTATTAATATTGATAATTTTATAAATTATAGCTTACTATATTATTAATGTATTATACATATAAACCTTCCTCTTGAATTATTCTATCCATTCAAAAAAACCGGATCAAAATTTGTTGCGTAGTTTTAAAGATCTAAGCAATCATAGGGACAACAGCGGGAAGCGACTTTGTTTTATAATAATAAATAATAATATTATAATTAAAAATATTTTTTTGGGTGTGAAATTATCAAATAACTTCTCCCGCGGTGTGTCAGACTCTTACTGACTAAAACCCACCCGTGTTCCTTCAGTTGCCTGTACGTTGCCAGAGGCCACGGTAACCCTTTCAGACTTTCCCGCAACCCCGGATTATAATCAGCTTAATAATGTATCTGCAGAACAGGGTTCTGCCAATGACCACTATATTAATGACACGGGGAAGTAGCACCATGTCACAATAAAAGGACGACTTTATTAACAAAGAGAAGAGGTCGCTATTCATCCATTTTCTGAACATAATCTTTCACTTGTTTTTTATGTTACCCACTGACGTAGAGACTAGAGGGTGACCTTATAATTCTTACTCGGTGATTTATTTTATTTTTAATTATCGACTTTCAAAAAAAAGCCTCCTCTTTTTTGGAAGTCGTACTACATTCGTCTGTATGTTCATCGATATTTTCATAAATTTTATTGTGGACCGTATTTGAAAATTATTTTTTAATTTGGTAGAGAAGAAATGTTGCGCGGTTCTATATCACTTTTATTAACTCTGCTTGGGTAGTTATTCAGTAATTTTCAATAATACGTATTTTTCGCACTTAAGTCTACGTGGTAATATAATAACTTCCCGTCACTGTTATTTACATAACAGGTTGTATTCGAATTTGTGTGGGGTAGGTACTACAACTAAAAAGTGTAAAATAAAAACTTTTTACAAAAAATTAAACCTACTTCCAAAAAAAACACTACAATGTGAAAAATAACTTCAGACATTACAAAAACACCAACTTTAGACATTTGTGTTTTGTTTTGGAAGTCGCTTGTTTTTTTTTTTTTTTGTAAGAAATCATCATAATACATACAAACGCTCAAGAGCATTCTCCATCTTAGCGTATCGATAGCAAATAAAAAAAATGTTGAGAAAATTCAGATATGTTTACCCCAAATTCAACCACGCTACATTTATTTAATGGTATAGGTAGTCAATGACATAAAAATAACTAAAGAGTCTGAAGATATCAGCTAGATACTATTAAGTGTTAGGAGTTGATAAGAAATCTCACATTTTATGAAACCATAAAGTTTTACAACTGGATTGAAATATAAGATGGTGATACTTTTTAATATTAGATTTCGTTTCTAAAATAAATATTGTATAAAGGAGGCACTAACAAAGGTATTTTTAATCTACTCATCATTCAGCATCATTCTTTTTGACAATATAACACAATATTGAGTTAATTTGTCGTTTAGGCTCAATCAATGAATAAATTATTCATTTAGTATTTCATCTTCAAATACAATTTTATTATTTATTCTTGAGTCGTGGCTAGTAACTGTCGCATGGTTCGATCCATCAGCTTAAGCTACGCTTACCGGGGTTGATTTGTAGATGGGTGACCATCTTTACATACCGAGATTTATCCGTGCTTCGGAAAGCACGTTAAGCCGTTGGCCCCGACTGTCATTCGTGGATCTTTGACAGTCGTTACGGGTCGTCAGAAGCCCAAACGTCTGAAAATCCGTCTAACTAAGAAAGATCGTATTACCCAGTTACCGGGTTGTGGAGGTCCAATAGGCAGTCGCTCCATGTAAAATATGGTGGTATTCAGCTGCATCCGGTTAGACTGGAAGCTGACCTCAACATACAATTATGTTGAGGAAAAGGCTAAGATTTTACTTCAATTTTAAATAATCAAGTTTAAAAGAAATAAAAATTTCTGTAAGGGCTTCGTTCACCATGTCCAAGTAAAGCGTTGATTAGTTACTTCCTAGTTAACGTTAATTGGCAAGTAAAAGTTACGATTATCTTTTGTCAATTTCACAAAGTAAAATAAAGCTACGAGTAACAACTTACTGGTTAAGGTTAAGTGAATGACGTAACAAATAATACGCTACAATCGTTCAATATTACGTCAACGTTACTCGTCAAACGTCATTGGCAGTTGTCAATTTTATTGTCATTTGTGGTGTTTTTGTCTGGTTTGAAAAACGTGTGATTTTAATTTATATTTTTTAATTAGCATGGATAAAGTTAAAAGAGATAGAAGTGCCAATTTTTCTTGACATGAAAGGGACATTTTGATCAAATCTAAAAAGCAAAAATCTCTTTCATCTAGGTCCGTGAAATAATCAACACGGAATTTAAATACACAAATCCTAGGTAGTTGTGGCAAGTAAGTTACGGGCTAGTTAATCTTATGATTAGTGCTACTCGAACGTAGTGAAATTAACACATGAAGTTACGGGTGACTTGAACTGACAGTTGCCTACTCGACACTTTACTTGAGGATGGAGAAATTTTTGTTCATTATTTTATAACTAGATGGCGCTGGCATTTTCTAGCTAACTGGTCTCTGAGATGAAATGCTTCAACACAATATGCCACCACCAGCGAGACATTTGAGTGAGCATGGCGAAAAATATACCTTCTTTTTAATAGCGACCTATTTAGCTATTTACTTCCTAGCCCCTCTTAATCAAAGTAATTGGTTGGCCGTTCATTACCAATTCCTTAGGGAAACTAGGTTATTGCAGAGTAATGGAATCTCAGGACCTGCTGCTTGTGTCTGTAGAGATCATAGCTTATAGTACTAGCATGAAAAACTATTCAAAAATATAATTCGTTCCCAGTGCTATAAGTGACTATAAATAGGGTACGATATTTTCGCGTAATTAATAAGAAGACTGGTGAAAAGAAAACTACCTATTTGGTCTGTCAATTTGCTTTATCCTATAATTAAAAAAACCGGTCAAGAGCGAGTTCGACTCGTGCACCGAGGGTTCCTTAAGGAGCTTCATTCGTATAAGTATCTAAATAGTTCTGTGCCCAGAAACTAGTCCTCTAAATTGTATCAGCGCCCATACAACTCAGAGGACTACTCGTATTTTAATTGGCGTCAACTATGTGTGTATCGTTGTAATTTCGTGATTCTAGGACAACGGGAACTGACATATAGGTTTTCAACCCAAATCCTATGGGGTACTTCCAGTTGATCTAGAATTGTCAATTTTGATTAAAAGCAAGGTCTTACAGCACGAGAAAAGGAAAAATTCCGAAAAAATTAAAATTAAGTTTTTGGTACAGTATGGGTCATTAGTGCATTACCAGTTTTACAAAGTTATCGCATCGTAACTCGTCGTACTTGAGACCTTCTTCTAATAAGGCATTCCACACATACACATACACACCCGTATTGCACTCTCTCATCATGAACCAAATAGAAAGAGCGCGGTATATAGGTAACAGTTTTCCTTAGTTCGTAGGCTTATCACGCCCCGTTGTCTTTTTCTGATTATAGCAATTAGAAGAAGACAGCGAATGTCGAGGAATGAGTAAGTATCATTAATACAAAATTTTAAACTAGTCAACATAAATAACATAAAAATTGAGGGTAGATTTGAAACAAAATTTATTTACTGGCTGTAATTAATTCGTATGACGTTGTTATATGGTGAACTTAGTTACGGGCGTTTGTGTTATTGCTATTAGTGTTTTTAGTTTAAAGATTTTATTCAAAATGCAATTAAATATAAATGATGAAGCCAGGGCGAATATTGTAGCCTTGCATGTCAATGGGTTTAATTTTTATCTGAAATGTCCAATGAAAGCGGTTTACTTATGTGTAAGTTATTTTGTTGTGATTTATTCTATTTGTTAATCTCTTAAGTGGTGGTTCAAAATGAGTAATAAGGATTTATTTATTTTTAGAGAAACACTGTGAGACGTTGGGTGAAAAGATTTGAAGAAGAGGGAAGTCTGAAGAGCCGTGTAAGTGACTCAGCGACGCTTTATGGGTGGTGAATCTTAAACGAATGGTGTTATACCAACAAGAAGATTTGCTGAAGAATTCGCAACTTTTTAACGCAAAGGCATAAGGATGAACGGTTACGTTTTGCCCGGGAATATTTAGACTTTGATTGGGAGACTACTATATTTACTGACGAGAAGACTTTCAAATCGTGTCTAAAAGGAAGACTTCCTTTGTGGCGCAGAGACAATACACGGAGGTCTGACAATAACATTATAAATAATACGGAGTCAGGAAGAATAAGTGTGAATATGTGGGGGTGGATTAGTCCTCAAGGGCCGAGTGAGTTTGAATTTATACCGACGCGGCCCAACAGCTCCAACTACGTTGAGGTTTTGATCGACATAATGCTACCTACAGTGTGCGCAATGTTTATCCAGTGTATGAAATTGGTGAACTTTATTTTGTTCAAGATAATTGTCCGATTCATGGTGCCAATAAGTATTGTTCGAGACTTCGTGAGTGGGTTTAGTCCGTATTTAGATGTTAAAGTTATTCCGTGACCAGCGCGATCCCCTGATCTAAACCTTATAGAAAATGTATGGGTTTAATAGTGCAAAGATTGGAAGCACGAAATGAAAGATGTCTCGATCAGAAAAAAAAAGTAAGTAATATTAAATGTTATCAGGGGAATTCAGAGGATCCACTGGCCATAATAGAAATAAGTTAGTTAATAATTGTAAGATTACAGGATTGAGGTTAAGTTTCAATCTTCTTTTCCTTGAGAAAATGAATAAATTAAGCTATAACCTCAATAAACAATAGGTAACATCCAATATTATTAGCAACCAAAAATTATTTACAAACAAATTATAAATTTATTTATTGTCAACGTTTGTTATATCGTTCTTAATACGTGTATGTTTTAAAAGCTAATAATAACATAAATATATGTTTCTATGAAAAACTGTATTTTTTATTTTATTAAATTACCTATTTTATCTATTTACTTTATTTATACCTTCCGTAACCTATAGCCAATGTAAATTAATGATATTCAAATAATTGAACTCTGACACGAAAACAAAATAAAACAAAAAGAGTCGAGAGCTCGCACTGAGGTTTGAACCTTCGCCTTTCTCATGCACACACAATTATTCCGACCTACTCGTGCGATCCTGCCATCGCTTCATTCAACTATTATGTTGAATTTAAGCATTGCTTTTAAATAGGAAAACAAGTATAAGTAGGTATACTTTATTTAGTGTTAACCACACATCCATCTGACCAACCAACATCGCCCGTTCGTAGTTATACTGTGTGCGTGTTATTGTCTGCATTGAAACATCACACACACAGAGATAGGCGCAGACCTGGCGTGCAGGCAAATATAAACATTCCGGTGCTTCACAATTTATGACCCTTGACTGTACTTACAAGTTTTCGCGAATATCGAAATTTAACCATATCTTTTTATTGTGTTGACTCGGGACCTTGATTTTTATATACCTAATAGGGACTATAAACTTCAGTATCTGGTATAAATTTCAACTTGCTAGGCCTACCCTTTCCTGAGAAAATCGGTGGTGACACACGGACAGACAGACGGACAAGAGAGGGTTCCTTTTTACCTTCTGAGGTATGGAACCCTAAAAATGGATAAGATACTCGTAAAACGCATTTTTGGGAAGTGAGGGCTCGCTTTGTATCAAGTCGGTATAAAATCTACCGGGGAGTGACTTTTAAATAATCTACCGGACAGACTAAAAAAATAATGTTTGTCACCATCCTTATTAAGAATAAGAATAATTTATTTGTTCAAAATATACAGACCTATAAGTCATATATACATTACCTATGGTACGCAATCAATAATTGAGAAATGGGTGTCTTATATCTGCGCGCGCGCGGGCACTACTCGCGGCTGTCCGCCAGTCGAGACACATCTGTTACGCGTAGCGCTTGTCATTTGCCCCTCTTGCGCTATTACTTTTGTTTACTTCTGTGCGGTCGTAATAAAGTTTCTTGCTTATCTGCTGTGCTTTCTTGGTAAGTTATCTAAATCTCTTGACTCTTAACTCTTTCTCCTTCTATTTATATCTGTCTGCTTGTGCCCGAACTGTATACATGTTGTGGAACAATATATAGTGTATCACAAGAAGACCGTGTCTTGTCGTTTGGATTCCCCACACCTACGGCAACGTAAGACTTCTACACTACAATATAGGCACAAATCATGCAGAAATATAAAATTGTATTGAAGGAGCTCGTGGCTAAGTAATAACAGCCGCTTGGGTCAATCCACCAGGTTAAGCTACGCTTGCCAGGGTTGGTCCGTGGATGGGGTGACCATCTTTACGTACCGATACTCCTTCATGCCTCGGAAAGCACGTTAAGCCGTTGGTCCCGGCTGTCATTCGTGGATATTTGACAGTCGTTACGAGTCTTCAGAAGTCCGAAAGTTGGACACCAGTCTTATCAAGGGGTATCATTTTACCCAGTGACTGGATTGTGTGAGTTTCCACAACCCTAGGTTAGATAGGGAGTCGCTCCATGTAAAATACAGGTATTCAGCAGGATCCGATTAGGCTGGAAGCCGCCATGAAAATTAACAATACGTTTTTCTGGACTTGCTTACTCTGCAAGATATGTCGGTAACTCCGGTTCTTTTCCAGATAATTTCATTCTAAATTTTATCCTTGAAAGAGACTCCGAGCGTAGCCCGCTTCACAGAGTGCTGAGCGACCTTTAATTTGTGGACCATCCCGACTGTCAGCGTCAGTGAGCTTGCCATGTTTATCGAAGGACCGATGGCCGGTGGAGCAGACGAGTCCTGGACTGGAGACCGCGTATCGGCAAGCTTTGTGTGTGACGCCCCCGAGCTAGATGGACCGTCGACCTTATGAATGGTGGAGGATAGGGGACAGACTGGATGAGGTGTTGTGGCACAGCCTGGGAGAGGCCTATGTCCAGTAGTGGATTCGCAATTAATTGATTAAAAACAGTCACTGATGCTGATGTTGAACGTGTTCTACAATTATGACGTATTTAATCTCATAAATATTTTATATTTTTTTATATTTAACATTTATTCAAAAATAAAAATTGGTAAAATACAGTATAAATCTTAGAAATAATGTAGGTATTCCAAAGTATAATGCCTGTACTAGGAAAATGCTGTATCACAGGCGGCATAACTTCTTACAATTACCATTTGGACCACAAATTTTTTAAACAATATTTAACATAATTTTTAAGAATAGTGACATAGTTAGTTAATTTATTATGTTATAATCTACTTAAATACGAATTAATAATTAGGGGAAATAGTTTCTATATTATTTGCGGAAAATACATAATTGTTAACATTTAGTTACACGATTATTAATGATTACTATTGATTAGTGATTTGCAATATTACTAACTAGGTTGAAACAAATACTGCATAAATCACCTTCACGGGTACAACAAATCGAAGGCAAGTAGGACAGTGCTGTGGCCAGGGATATTGTTGAGTCAGCAACAAGTGATATGACAAACTAGGTGCCCTGATAATCGATGGAGTATCTATTCTGTATTCTGCTATTTTCCTAAACGGTTAAAAGTCGCAAAATTAAAATAGATACGTGAAACAAAAGTTTCACTACAAAACACTCTGTTCTGAGATTTTCAATTACTTTTCTCTTTTACTGTCACTGAAATGAACGGGCCATCACGCTCACACGGTGCACTTTTATTTTCTGCAGAAAAAGCAGCAAATGATACCTACACATTGGATGTATGCCACTTTAATGAATCAAAGTGAATGAGAAGAATTTGTACCGTAAAGCACACCAGAGGGACACTATTCAAATTCACTACACGAATGCGAATGCGAAAAATGTTTGATGGGAAAATGCGAAAAAAGATTCCGGCCGTTGTCACGTTTCTATAGTTCGTTAACGTTTGATTCAATCGGTTGGTGCTGAATCGAGTGTTTGGTAAAAAGGTAGACTCAATGACTAACGCCTGGCGCGTTACGTGCTTGACTTCACGTTTGAATTTCGAAATCATGACTTTTTTTGTGCGGTAAGCACTTTAGGGTGGAACTTTTTTGTTTCGATATTTTTCTAATAGTCACATTTTATTGGTTTGTATTTGGAAATCTAGTTTCCGTTAGTGTTAGCATTTATTCAGTCTCTGCTAATTGGCGATTTTTATCTCAGTTTTTACGTCATTTATTTCAATAATTGTACCTACCTACCTAATAAAGTTTGTGTACTGAGTCGACACACAGAATAAAATTTTGTTAGTACTAACTGTAGCACAATTGGATGCAAAAGAACGTATCTGTTACTGTTTACAGAATACTTATACCCTGACTAATGAAATATGCAAGACACATTGAACTTATGATATTTTCCACGAAAAAAAAGCCGAAAAAGGACCGAACAAAAAAGCAAACTATTTTATTAGTTTTCAAGTAATTAACTACAGGATCGCAGTAAATTATAAGTCTTAATGATAATATCGTCTAATTATTAAAAATCTCCAGCGACATTTTCCTCAAAGCAAATTCCAAGATAAGATAAGATATCCACTTTCCTTCTGATCAGCATAGCGTCCAACTTCACTATGACTTCCTTTAAAGACTTATATAATTAGTTAGTTGAAAAAGTTTCAGTGTCTCGATCACAAGGATCCATGTTAAGGGGAAGTTTATAAGTTTTTAGAACGAGGTGTTAGATTACAGTTTTATAAGCTACTACTTCACTTAGCTCTTAAGCTTTAAAGTGATTCTATAGGTAGTTTGATAGTTGAGTTAATGTTTTGAGACGGTATCAACGTTTATAGATATTGAAGTTACGGTTGTGGTAGTGTGCTGTGTTTGATTTCGGTATTAGTTTGGTTTGGAATTTATGACTGTTTATACTAACTCACGTCATATTAGGTAACTTCGTCATCATTCTCTTGCTTTTGTAGCGGATTCTATATCGGCATATGCAAACTACGTATCAAAGACTTGACGTCACACAAAATCCTGACGTCACACAAATCTTGCATCGCCCAAATAGGGTTTACCACGCGAATTACTGCAACCGTTGGACAGTTGCGCGCCAGACACAACACCCGTCTGGTCTGAGGATCCTCGCTTTCCTATAGAGGTTCCAAATACCTCTTTTTTTTGCACGACTCATAATGAATGATGATGTATTAGAGTGTGCTCTACGATCGAAAAAATTCTTTTGCCCCATTTCTGTAACTAACTGTAACTGTTTTTATTGTTACACTCCTGCTAGTACACAGAACCTACTTAATTTGTATACCATTGTATAGATGATTAAATGGAGATTAATACTGTACTTTTTAACAATTGATTTAATGCAGCAGAAATGGAAAAACATCAAAATAGTTGAAAAAAAATTCCTGTCCGTCAATTTATGAACCCTGAAAACATTGTAGCTTGCGATAAAATCAATTAATTGACTCAATTTTTTTTTATACATTCGTTTCAGCCATAGAAGGAACCCTGTTGAAAATGGCTCTTTTATTCAAAGCAGTTTAATTATAATTAATAAAATAATATCTAAAATATAATATTATCTTAATCTAAATATTTCCAACTTTTGCCTTGACGTCCGTAAATTGCTTAGCAACCGCCAAGTAAATATCTTTGTAAATAGTCTTTGACATTACGATTTCATGAAAAGTGATAAATTGTTCCTTTTTGTTAGAAACTATGTTTTGAATTTCTTTTTCGTTTATGAATGAGTGTTATGTATGAGGCGTGCATTTTTGGATTTTCCAAACTATTTTCTTTTTTTTTTACTAGGGCATCTCGTAGCTGGCCTATGAGGCCATGACTACTTAACCAGTCATTCCTGTGGCTGCCTTAAGCTCCTAAAAACTCAAAGCGTCCAGCCAGGGACATATACTATTCCAATTACAAACTAGGCGAACGCTCGCTAAGGGCACCCCCTGTGGGGTAAGAACCTCGGCTTAGGGCGTTCGCTAACGGGAGGATAGCAAGAGGGATAGGCTGGATCAAATTCAGAATATTATTATTATCCTTTATCCTAATTTATTTGAAGTCGGTGCAACATGTCATATTCTTCCATACTTCTCTATTAGTCTTCATCTCGATAGTCACCACTTTCTAGCCATAATTATCATCTTTCACGTAGTCTATTGTCTCTTGTTATGGTAATTTTAGGTAACATATGGTCTAGAAATGATTAAATAAGTATAGATACGTTTACTCATTTAACATTGGTTGTTCTTTAAGTCAGTGCAACATAAAATTAGGGTTTAATTGACACGTTATTTTCAACGATTATTACGTTTAGCAACAATACTTTGTAAAGGTAGTTTGGACATGCAATTAAAGTGAAATATTATGTTGACTTACACTCCTCCTTATATTATATGCGATCCATACGTGATTTAATATTAACCTGTCACGTGACTGATGATTGATAGCGTTAGGCTCGTGTTTTAGATCGACAATATTATATAGGTACTCACTAAATTATCAATGTCGCTTTTGAACAAGTCTAAAGTCTTATTTAACTTGATAGGTATGAAATCTGGATCAGGTTTAAAAAAAAAAGCGTCTATCCTTTTACTCAAAATTGTTGAACCTTTTAACTTACCTCCATCATCATGGAGGTTAGTTAAAAGATCATCATCTTACCAACATGATTATGTGCAAAAGAACAAAAGGATTGTCCTGCAGGCAATATTGCTATCATCGGTAGACTGGGTGGGCAATTCAATCAATCTGCCTATCCATTTCCCAACTATTTTGGGGTCGGCTTCCAGTCTAATCGGACGCAACTGAATACCAGTATTTTACATGGAGCGACTGCCTATCTGACCTCCACAACCCAGTTACTGAGTAACCGTTGGTCCCAATTGGAAAAGTCTGTCAACCAGTCTTACCAATGGGTATGGCCCATTGGTAAGACTGGTTGACAGACTTTTGGGCTTCTGACTTCCCATATCGACTGTCAAAGATTTATGAATGGCACCCGGGACCAACGGTTTCGAGTGTTTTCCGAGGCACGGAGGGGTCTCGATGTGTACCGGATGGTTACCCATCCACAGACCACAGCGTCGAGTGTACCTTAACCTTTGATAGACCCATGCGGCAGTTATTATTTTGCCACGAGCTCCGAACTCAATTATATTACCTAAGGTAGGTATTTCTTACAGGGTTCTTTATGACTCTTTAAGAACAGTTAAGCGGATTAGGTTACTACATAAACGCCGTCTATTAATAGAATGTGGAGACTACCATACAACAAAAAAATTCAATACTGGCACTACTAATGCTTAATAGTATTTTGGAACTGTCAAATAAATCCTAGCTTCGAAATAAAAAAATGCATTTTTCAAACAAATTAAATGTAACTTAAGCCGGATCCACCCTAAGCCTATAAATTCTATTTATCCAACTAGACCTTGGGTGAATTCTCGGGCATACATTTCCGAATATCCACCTTAGGCTGAATTTTTGGGGGGGATAAACGGAATAGCCCGAGCCGACTATGGATTTTACCGAGCTATAATGACTAAACTATTGAATATATTCAATTGAATTTTTGTATGTAGGTATACAGAATGGGAACGTCATTATGGACATGCCGTTTAATTTTGCCTTGTATATTACCTAAATGAATTTGCTTATTTCTAGTCAATACAAGTAAATCCCTTAAAAGCAAGCAAGTTCGTGTAGAACGAAGGATTTCAAGAAAGTAAAAATATATTTTCAATTCCGCAGTCAGTTGATAGCTGTGTTTTTTCGGATTTCTTACATTCCAACTTCAATACATTTTTTCCGAACACAATTTGAAATAAATCGGAGGAAGTCTTCGGTGTGAACGTTTTCATCTTGTTTTTATAGGAAAATATTACTTTGGAACGAAACTTCTGATACTGGCGACCTTAGTATGGATGAGACCTTAATATATTCAGAACGTTAAGCGTCTGGTCATCATAATCTATCTTGCTATATCCCAAGCATCAAGAAAATTGAACTTTTTATCAAATCTTCAGTATAAACTCGACAGTTCTAGGTTTCTTGTGGAACATACATGGTAATGTATTTAGGGGAAGGTGGTAGGACACTCGATAGTTAAGATAAAGGCACAATAAATAAATCACCATGTTACTTATTGACATAATCAATATCATAAATACTTAAGTATATCTTAGGCATAACTTTGGCATGAAAATTTTTGAGATCAATCTTAATAACTACAAAATAAAACAATTTTAATTAAAAATTATAAATCCGAATTCACCCCATACCTATGGGTCAAACCGGATAGGCATTTTATATTCAAGGGGTGAATATAAAATGACTAACAATAAAACTAAATATTAAAATTAATTGCAGTTTTTGAATACAAACAATAATAATTCTTGTTCAGAACAACTGCACCTAAAGCACCTATTTATCTGTGGACTTAGTTTGACTGCACTTTTCCCCACAAACCAAACACTCGGAATCCTCATGGTAGTTTTCTATATTCGTCTTTTTACGTGGCATGTTGACGCTCGCACTCTGTATAAAGTAAGAAAAATAGTAATTAAAAAGGTGAATAAAACAAACGTCCACAATACCTACTAATAAAATCAATCGGGGTGAAACCGAATAGACGAAATCACCCCGTCCGCTTGTACCCCGCAGGTACCACGTTTAAAATTGTAATAACTAACAGTTTATGTTTACACTCATAGCAACAACAAATATCGTTTTAAAAGGTTAAATATGTATTCTAAAAACATACAACTGTTTAAGATAGCATATAGCTAAACTTAATGACAACACTTTAAGGAAATCAAAATATTTGATAACTCACCTTTGTTTTCAATTTTCGATTATAGACGCACGCGCTGACATTTTACCGTCGCCATCATTTGTAACAGAATTGAGCAAGCGTTTGCGCATATTTCTGCACTAGCTAGAAGTCGACAGCTGTACGCAAAGTATTGGAATAGCAACTATCTGGATTGACCCCCTATCCGATTTCCCCCCTCTTTCCCCTACCTAGTAATATTTTCTTGCTTCTATGTTGACGGAATAACATAGTTAGGCAATCAATAATAAGACTTATTTGTCTTTTGTTTTTTGTTCTTTTGACGAAACAGGGAAGTTTAATCTTCTCATTGAGGGCCATAATAAAATTGTAGGACGTAATAACTACACTGTATTGTAGGTCGTAATAACTACACACACTAGCTGACTCGAATTACGTTGTCCTGTCCATACAAAATTCATCCATAGATAATGCACAAAGTTTACCTATTTTTCTTTCCGTAAGAACCTGACTGTTACAAACATTTTAAAACAAAAACTGGTCAAGAGCGAGTTGGAATTGCGCACCGAGGGTTTCGTAAGGAGCTTCATTCGTATAGGTCCCTAAATACTTCTGTGCCCAGAAACGAGTCCTCAAAATTTTATGAGCGCCCATAAAACTCAGAGGACTATCTTAATTGACGTCAACTATGTATGTATGGCGACACCCTTTAATTATCAACTTTTTTAAATTTTCCTTTATTTGTGCTGCCTTGCTTTTTGCCTTTCGTGATTCTAGGTTACACAGGTTTTCGACCCAAAACCTATAGGGTACTTCCGGTTGACCTAGAATTGTCACTTTTGATTAAAAGCAAGGTCTTACAGCACATGTAAAGGGAAAATTCCAAAAAATAAAAACAGTTGAAAACTAAGGTAAATTTTGGTATAATACAAGTTTTCTCGCGAAAATTTAAATTTGCCCATATTTTTTTATCGTGTTGACTCAGGACTTTGATTTTTAAACACCTAATAGGGAATTAGGGACTATAGATTTCAGTATCTGGTATAAATTTTAACTTGCTAGGTTCATCCGTTCCTGAGAAAATGATGACACACGAACAGACAGACGTACAAGAGAGTGATCTTATAAGGGTTCCTTTTTTTACCTTTTGAGGTACGGAACCCTAAAAATTTGCCAAATCGGTCCTGCCGCATGGCATTCTGAAGTAATGCGCTTACTAACGCATAGCATTTCATTTTTATTATAAAGAATAGGGTTATCTTAATTATTCTTAATATCTCTTGTACCCTCTGAGTGTCTGACCTGTATTGACCGCACTATTATCTATCATTTGTACGTTGTTGTTGTCTTTATACAAGTTTATACACAAGGCAGGACAGCAGTAAATTCACGTCTCGATACGTCATTCGACGGTGTTATCTCAGCGACACGTTCCCTTGCCGTCAACGTGTCGATGTCGGGTCGCAGTAACACGGATAAGCTTTGCTGTTAGCGGAACAAATGTGTAGGTCAACAGGGGACGATCCGTTTGGAGACCTCGTTAACAGAGTAACGGTATGACGTTGTATGGGGATCTGTTTTAACAGTTTCGTGTTGATGATAATTCTGTACTGATTTATTTGACCATTTGTGTACTTACACACAAATAAACAGAAAAGGAAAAAAAGGAACACCGTGTGTAAGAGTAAAATAAAATAAAAAGACAAAAAATAAAACACAATAAACATAAAATTAAAATAAAACACTCACTTATTTAATAAAACATTACTTAAATACATACATACTTCGAAAATAAATATTCCTAAAATAACGAACTATTAAGACGAATTGGAAAGATAGTGATCTTCTCTCTTCTTTTAAATACTGTAAAAGTTTGACAGGACCGCGTGCACACTAAAGGAGTAGGAGTAGAATTCGGTGGAATAGGAAGGAGATTTCTACATCAAAAGGATGGGCGTAGGAAAAGTAATGATTTCTTGGTATAACTTATGGAGACATTGATTGTTTCATCGTCCATACCGACACGCTAATGCTCAGAGTTTAAACCAATCATATAAACAATTACTTTTGGGAGATCACTGGCTACCTAAGTTGGCAGGTGACCAAATGAGAAAAGAATCTGTCTTTGAGGCTGAAGTCAATTTATAAAGATTTACGGCCGCTCGTATTTTAAGCTGAAGCAGAACAGTATTACAGTTTAACCGTGTTTACACTCAATATAAGTTGTGATATTTGTTATCAAAAAGTCTTGTAAAGGACTTGTCAAAAACATGTTGCGTATAAAACATGCATCATACATATGTACTGACGTTATTCACATGTCTTTGTTAAAAATGTTGTTCGAGTTTTTGACAGTTGTGACAAGTTTTCTACAAGTTCTGGATACAACTAATCTTACAACTTGTTTTAGGTATAAATGACAAACAAAAGCAGTAGACATAACATGTTTTATACCTTGGTGTAAAAGTGGGATTCGCTGTTTCATAGAAAAGTGAATATTATGAAATACAGCGGTCAAAATGTATGGAACAGCTGCTGTTTTTTTTAAAATAACTGACGAAAAATTTCAACGCAGTTGAGAATCATGTACTGAATCCGTGGTAACAGGCTTCGCGTCGATGTCCCTGAAACCCTGTATACCTAAAAGTTAGAGGTCTTCATGAATCAATCGGATTCAAAAAGCAGATTTATCTAGGTTTTTTTCAACATATTATAACCCCAAAATGTAGGTTAGCAGAATCTAATAACCCGAGTATTTATATGGCGTCAAGTAATTCGTTTAATTTTCTGAGTGGATTTTGAGGGTTGTACGTAATTTTTCCGTTACCACATCCATTAGGATATTGAGGTAAAAGTTATGTAACGTTTAAGTAATCACTTAGGTGGTTACCAAAAGAGGTACGTGTTTTGTTGGGGAACCCTGGATAGGGCTGCTGCTAAGAAACATGTTGGCTAGTCAGAATTGGTTACAAATGGATTGAAACACTTTGACCTGTTTTGATTGTTGGCAGCTTTCATAATGTAGAAGGTCTGACTAGGTTCAAACTAAAAACGGACCAATGTGTAAGATACAGTTTGACCACACCGGATCAAACTCAAACTCAAAGCATTTATTTCAATTAAACCATGTACAGGCATTTTTGAATTGTCAAGGAGTCAGTCAGTCAGAAATATGAAGCTAGTTGCCCATTCCAAAACATAGTAGGTACCAATGGAGAAGAACGGGCAAGAAACTCTACGGACACTCTTTTAAATATATTTTTTTTACATAAAATGGATGGAAAAGGATGGATAAATGAAATGAAATGCAATGAAATTAAATTGTTTATTCTGTAAATAGGATATCGGAATCACTTTTACACGTCATATTAAAAAAATAGTAAACTATCTCCATAGCCTTTAAATTTTTATTAACCGACTTCAAAAAAAGGAGGAGGTTCTCAATTCGTCGGAATGTTTTTTTTTTTTTTTTTTTTTTTTTTTATGTATGTTCCCCGATTACTCGAAGACGGCTAGACCGATTTCGAAAATTCTTTTTTTGTTTGAAAGGGTATACTTTCTAGTTGGTCCCATTTTCATCAAGTCAGGATTGGATGATGGAATCCTGGAGAAGTCGAGGGAACTCTTGAAATATTATAGGCACACCTATAGCGATTTAGGTATTTTTTATAGTAACTCATGAATTTGCTCTCGGAAAGCACCATTTAGTGAAGTGGAACTGATGATGAAGACCACAGATGGCCACCGGAACTACTCAATAATACGTATTTCACGGGTTGCGAACTTGCGATTCGATTACATTAATATGGTTGCCAAGCAATTTATGCCCGTCACAATGCATAGGGTGAAGAGGAGCTGATGGCGAAGTACCAGAAGAACTCCTCAACAATGAACGTCCCTGTATCGGGAAAAGCAATATTTAGTAAAAGGTGATGAGCAGTTGATATTAGGCTATTGTAACTTAGATTAATTACAAACCGACCCACTAAAAAGCGAGAAAAAAAACTTTTTCACAAAAAAAACAACCGACTTCCACTATAAAGTGAAAAATAACTAAAATTTCGGAAGTCGGTGGCGTATAACGAATATCCGTGTCTTTGGTTTTGTATTTTGTTTTTGCCACCGACTTCCGAAATTTTAGTTATTTTTCACTTTATAGTGGAAGTCGGTTGTTTTTTTTGTGAAAAAGTTTTTTTTAGATTAAGATAGATATTTGAGTCTTAGTAGATTATCCTCCGATTCTGTGTTGCTTAATCACATCATTCATTTTTCTTATCGTTTTGATGCTACATCTATGTTGTACATGTTTTGTTGCGGCGTCAGTGGCGTTGTTCAGGTCATTAAGGTTGCAAGTGAACGGATAAATGACGTAAAACGAATTTAAGCCACAAAAATATATATCGAACCTCAAAATATAACGTCAGAGTCGAATCAGGAAGTAAAACTTTGGTGTCACGCAAAACCACCGAATCAGTTAAAATCAATGTAGACCGTCAAGCGCAAGCTACACTGGGTTCGTTTAGCTTCACTCAAGAAGCTACCGCGTGAGCATAACTTTAGTTTACACCGCGAACTATGAACTGTAGTATGAAAAGATGCGAAGGCTACATGAGCGCAGCTAAACGAGTTCGTTTAGCTGCGCTCATGTAGCTATTGCATCTTTTACGAAGATAAGTTTAACTTCTTTCCCAATGTGGCTTGCACTTAAAAGTAGCTTACAACAACATTACCTACGACCATCTTATAAAACTCTAAATAAAGCAATTTTGTTACTTCTCAATTGTTTTAGTTCATTTACCTAGAGTACTAGGTAATCTATTATCTGTAGCTAAAGGCTATTTTGAATTTAATTCTGACAAGACCAAAATAGTTAACGTAGGCAAGTCACACGAATCCAATTACGTCTACTAAAGATTTAAGTCCGTAAAAACCTTCAACAATAGACGTTATTTTTATAAAAATCTAGTCTATTTACGTTCTTCTTGTCTATGTTTTTGAACTGAAAAGCTAGGTTGAAATCCAGGTGAAAATTCTTCCACATTTTTGTATGGCTAATCCTCCACATATTTTACCGTACAAGGGTAATAAATTTCCAAAGCGTCTACAAGTACGTCAGGTATATTTATAGTTCAAAACTAGTTACCCACAAGACTAGACGAATAAATCAAAAACTATTTTCATTTACGACGGGTGCAACTCTCACACCACGTCAAGGTATGTTACTGCTGCATAATGTGGTTTTAAGTTAGAAAAAGACTCTTACTTGAATATATAGTGATGCATGGTATTGCATGGTACTTGTAGGTGACATTTAGGCTTTTAGCTAAAGTGTCAGAGAAGCGTTTGAACTCGTTAATTTAAATCTAAAGACGTCTAAAACTCGGTGTATTCCTCGAAGCGCACCAACATTGAAACGTACCAAATGAAGCGCACCCAAAGTATTCCTCAAAACGCACCATTCAGGTGCTCTAATAAAATATAATTAAGAATCACCCAAGCATTATTTGACAAAGTACCTATAATTATTATTACCACCAAGTATTATTAGTTAGTGAATTGTATCAAAAATTATATTTCTAGTCATAATAATAACAATTACCTATAATACAAAGCTGTCCCCTGTAAATGTTAACTGCCCCTATTATATGGGATTCAAACATATTTGGCGAAATGTGAGTATACTATATTATACACACCCCTGCCTGGTAGGTACATCTCTGCCCAACAGTTCGGGGAAACAAGGCGTGATCTTATATTATTTTTATGCAAGCAAGAATGTTCATAAAACCGTTTATATTACACAAACAGTTTTATGAACATTCTTGCTAACATTACACCAAGACGTCTAGCAAAGAAAGTTAGTTGGTGATTACATACCATCGTTAGTTTTTACGACTAACGGGCAAAATTATTGTTTTTTATAATATTTTGGATAATTTATATTCTAAAGCTATTGTTACATTATTTTATGTTTAGATTCACTTACCCTCTGTTTTGAATAAATACCAAATTGGAAAACAATTTCTATTGTTTGAAAATTTTGCATGCCGTAAGGTAAAATGTATCGGGACCATTTGTAAAAATAACATCTTATTGCACGACTCATACATAATACGAAGCATTAGAGAGTGCTCTACGAAAAGTGCTCTAAAAATTATTTTTGCCCCATTTCTGCAACTGTTTTTATTGTTACACTCCTGCTAGTACACAGAACCTACTTAATTAATATACCATTGTATAGATGATAAATTGGAGATTAATACTGTGCTTTTCAACAATTGATTTAATGCAGCAGAAATGAAAAAAACATCAAAATAGTTTAAAAAAAAATCCTGTCCGTCAATTCAAACCTGAAAACATTGTAGCTTGCGATAAAATCAATTAATTGAGTCAATTTTTTTTTTATACATTTGTTTAAACCATGGAAGGAACCCTATTGAAAATGGCTCTTTTATTCAAAGTAGTTTAATTATAATGAATAAAATACTAACTAAAATATAATATCTACATTTAAATATTTCCAAATTCGAACCTTTCCCGTTGCCTAGCAACCGACAAAGTAAATAGTCTTTGACATTACGTAAAGATTGCGAGGTTAGAAATTTTACCCATATTGATGGGTAAAAAAGCAGTCAAAACATACTTCAGGAGAAGTGATTAAATAATTGTTCATTTTTGTTAGAAACTATGTTTTGAATTTATTTTTCGTATATGAATAAGTGGTATGAGGCGTGCACTATTGGATTTTCCAAACTACATATTTGTTTAACTACATTATAAGCAAAGAAATAAAATAAAATAAACAAGAAACTACACACTGATTTGCAGGTTGAATAACCAGCACTTATTACAGTAATTTACCTACCTATGAAACAAAGTAATATCCAAGCCAATATCCATTCTAGCTTGTTCTTTGAAACGGCAAGCTTTGTTTAGCTTCTGTTGTGAATATGCTTGCATAGAACAGCTTTGCCATGATCTGAATACAATGTTCTAGCTTATGGATATTCATCGTTCTTAAACAAACAAAATGGTTTTGGATTAAACGTAAACATTGTGTTGAATGCCAGTCTTGCTGTTCTAAGCGTATATTCAAAATGCATGTAAAATGAATCTATGCTAGTCGTTGTTTGAATTTCCTCTTTCATTCCAACATTTTGAAATCTGTATTTACATAATTTGCTACTATTCATGAAGTTTTCCTTCCAATGGGTATACAATTCAGTGGGTATAAAATGGTTATTTCGCCAATCTATCAGCCAAACATAGTGATAAGAATGACTGATTTAAAATGGTGATAAAAAGCTCTCATACACAGAATATTAACAGAAATATTATTTTGAATAAAAACCACTATAAAATATCTACGTGAATTCTCGAGAAAAATTCTTTCAAGAACTCGAATATTTTGATACAACAAGTTCAACGACGTTTTTCCCAGAAAAAAATTGTATCAACACTTCGCTCTAATTTTGTTAAACTGAAAATCACTAACGTAAATATATAATGAAAGACGAATCTATGGCTTCTCAAAACTTGAACAAAACAAAATAGATGTTAACTTGCGCAAAAGTATGCAAGTAACTTGGCACTCCATTTCACATTACAACTTCGGTGAGCTTTCTGTGGGACAGGCCTAGTCTAGTGCAGGAAGTCTGGAAATTGCTAATCTGGGAAAACTAAAATGTTTTAGCTTTAAAAGGTATTCTGTAACCATTAATTTTCTTTTAATTCTTATTCTAATAGTATTGGATGGCACAACGGTATGCAAGCCATACTTGCATATTTTTGTGCAAGTTACTATAATAATTATATATATGTATTTTCGTGGTTTAATATTTTTGCTTCCTTATTCTCCTAAAAGAGAAGAGAAGTTTATCTGACAGGTACTTGTATACAAAGGCTTTACACGCGTAATCCTGAGACACGGCTTAAAATAGCTACACGTGGTTCAACCAAAAAACAGAGGTGGTTACAAATATCTGTACTGTAAAATTTCTGTCTGTAGGTACCTTTCATTACCTACTGAACGATAATGTGACCATAGAACAGGGAGAGGCTAAATTAATTATCACCGTTGCTTCAAAGACTGGTGAGGGGCTTTTTAGTCCTTGTTCGGTTTTCTAGAGTAGGTATTATTTCCTCGCCTCCGTGTCTTGTTTTTGTTTTTTAATCTACCGCACTGGGCTTGCATGTTGGATACCGATTCCTTTTCACTAAGAGGAGGCCTGTGTCCAAGAAGTGACAACATTATAGGCTGATTGTGCATATTAAACTTCTTTTTTCCTCGTAGTCTCTGCTACTTCAATTGATTCTGCAATGATAATATTTCCCCAATTTGAGCCCCAATAAGAAAAACTTGAACAATATTTTTCCCACCATTAAAAGTCCGTTTACTATATTGGTCATCACAGCATTGTTCGGATTCTTGGCATCTTTAAATACTCCGTTGCCAGCTATTTTGGGAAAAGTTCCAAAACTCTTAATATGTATGGTACTTTTATTTCGGTGAATTCTTCGGATGGCGTTTGTAAAGTTTCTCTCTCGTATTATTTTATTTTATTTCGGAGAACCACTCGATATCGTTTTTGTGTTCAGAACTTGGATATTTTAATTAAGATAAGTTAAGCAAAACAAAACAACAATCCACACAGGATTTTTAAAATTCATACTAAATTATTGAACCTTCAGGAGCTCGTGGCTAAGTAATAACAGCCACACGGGTCGATCCATGGGGTTGAACTACGCCTGCTGGGGTTGGTCCGTGAATGGGTGACCATCTTTACAAACCGAGACTCCTCCGTGTCTCGCAAAGCACGTTAAACCGTTGGTCCCGGCTGTCATTAGTGCATCTTTGACAGTCGTTACGGGTCGTCAGAAGCCCGAAAGTCTGACAACCAGTCTTACCAATGGGTATTGTATTACCCAGTTAATGCATTGTGGAGGTCAGATAGGCAGTCGCTTCATGTAAGATACTAGTATTCAGCTGCATCCGGTTAGACTGGAAGCCACCCCAACATAGTTGGGAAAAAAATAGGCAGATTTTTTGACAAAATTATTGAAACTGAGTGTTTTCAACATTCATAAAACTATTCTCTAAGTCATTATATAAATCCCACTCAGTTCTTTGATTATAAGTTGAAATAAGTTAATGCTTTCTGTTATACGCTTAAGAGTAATTGACAAAGCGATTAATTTTGTAAAAAAAATGGCTTAAGTACTTACACCGAGATTAAAATAATTCGTCCCAAAAGTTAGAGGTTTAATCATTATATTTTATTTAAGCCTAGATTAGTTGACTTTTTTTAGATGTAACTTAATAATGGAATTAGTCTTCTAATCAGTTATATTAATTTAGACGAGTTTATCGTTGGAGTTACAAACGTTCTGATGAATGTTACTAGTAGATAAAAATAGCACATTAAACCTTTGAAGATTAAAGTAAAACTATTTTACTTTCCATCAATGTTTTTAACAATCGGGTCAGTGACAGGTCGGTCCGAGTCAACTCAATCCGAATAATAATACCAGATACTAGGTCGTCAAAATGCCTCAAAAGTGGTGTGTACCGTCAGCATGAAAAATATTGAAGGGCACCTTTTAAAATATTGAAGATTTTTTAAATTTATTTCTAGAAGTTCACTTTTAAATTCGTAATCGACTGCAATAATAACAACCACCTTGCCACCTTTTTAACAGTCTTTTCAAAAATGCTCACCCAACCCTTGATTTAATTTTCTTACATTATATTCTTAACTAGCGTACACTACGTACACTACTTAACAGTCTTATCCTGAACTCCCGCACAATGTGCGACCCTGTCACTTTAGTGCCAAGTTGTGATGCGTCATCTGGCAACCCTCTCGTGGTCAGAGGTACAATAGACCCCGGTCTCTGTTAATTTTCTATGACCCATTATTTTCGTTATTTATTATGAGATGAGATGAGATACCATTTTTTTGTTGGTGATATTAATTTAGTGCGTGAGAGGTAATTTTGTGGTCACGCGATTATAATTAATTAGTTATATCGCACAAATTAATCTAATTGTATTTTAAGTCTGATATTATAAAGACATTAAATATATTATTTAAAAATTATGTATTTTATTGGTGAACGCAAATAAGAATCGAGATTTGATTGGATCACTAATTGGAGCATTTTAATTTTACCTTACTTTCTATACAAAGTAGCAGTAGCAACTGCTTGTACAGTCACACAATACTACTTTCGTACGTTCGTACAGTAGTACGTTAATTAAAACTTTTAATTAAAAGTTTTATCAACGTACGTTTCCCAAATGTATAATTTCAGTCGCGCAATTTTGTAAAGAAAAATAAATAATCAAATGACATTTTTAAATAATAGTGATACCTGATATATTGATAAATTAACAGTTTGTAAAGACAATCAATTTTTAGCTTTATGCCTCAAAAACTTATAACCACTTAACAATTAATTAAGCTGTTGCAAAAATTATATTGTGCTATGTTGTTACATCCCAGAAATAATTCTCAGAAATATCAAACAATAAAGTGTGTTTACGAAAATTAAGAATTACTTACAAACGTTCAAGTGCCTTCAACGTGGTATAACTTTGTAATTGATAGTAATTAACAACATTATGTCACAACACAGCAGTTTCATCATGCGTGTATAGTATTAATTGCTTAATTAATTACTTTGTTCGTCTTTGAGCCCCTATAGTATCCGACATCCTTTATTTTAGGCAAAAATTTGAAGTAACCTTGACATGAGAGTAATTAGTTTATTTGCGTTTTAGTATCTTAAATATTTGAGCACCTATTTGTAGGTACACTCGTTACAAGTTCATTAAAAGATTTTTTTGTAGTACTGTTACAGCGAATAATGTTTCGTGTTCCATTTTTCTAGACAGAAGCAGAATTTTTTAAGGTAAACTCAGCTAGCTAATTGAGAAATATGAACATAGGGAACAGATCACTTTACCGATTTTTTTTTTGATCGAATTTCGTTTTACCGGAAACTATTGACCGACGTCTTTTTTGCTATTATGCATTATTTGACATATTTTTATTTCATCCAAGTATCATGTGTCATAAGTACCACCAGTTTACCTTAATGGTATGCCATTAGAGAGGGCATACAAGTTTAAATATCTTGGCCACATACTTACCCCTGACCTCAGGGACGATGAAGACATAGAACGGGCGCGTAGGGCTTTGTCGGTTAGAGCGAACATGCTGGCTCGCAGGTTTGCTCGTTGTTCGGTAAACGTTAAAATTACTCTTTTCAAAGCGTACTGCACTAAGACTTCGTTTTACATGAGCAGCCTGTGGGCTAGATATACTCAAAAATCATACAATGCCCTACGCGTGCAATACAACAGCGCGTTCAGGGTGCTGTTGAGGCTGCCCCGCTACTGCAGCGCATCGGGGATGTTCGCGGATGCACATGTGGACTGTTTCTTTGCCACAATGCGTAAGCGCTGTGCGTCCCTGGTGCGTGGGGTGTGGGGCAGCAACAACAGTATCCTGTCTCTAATTTCGAGCAGGCTAGACTGTCCGTACGTGAATCGCTGTTGCGCCATTTCCCATGGAATGGTACAGCCGCGGTGAAGCGTCGGACAGTGCTCCCTGCACAGCAATCTGTGTAGGTGTATTATTATAAGAATAGAATTACATTTATTGCTAACATAGGATAAGTTTACTAACAGATGAGTCATGGTTACTTGTTAATAAATAAATTGAATTGAATAAGTATCATTTTATCGAACTATATTTTGCCGATTTACAAAATAACTTTTTGCTATTGACTGAAGCCTCGTTTGAACTTTTTCATTTCCTATACTTTCACCACACCGAAAAAACATTTTACGGAATTAAAATAGTGTCATAAAACGTAATATATTATGCTACAAAATTCAGTGACAGAAACGAATCGCTGCAAAACTGACTTCACGCAGTCTTGTCTGCCCTACCCCTAGAGTGTAATTTAAGCCCGCGTAGGCGCGGAGGGGTGGGGCAGCCCGCGAGCTGAGGAGCAGGTGGTTTGAAGGCCCGCCGCCATGGCTGAGGCTGCCGAAGCTGCGGTGGTGAGCGTTAAAACCATCTGCGACCATAAGCTCGCGTGGGTTCGCCAAAAATCCCGCAGCGCCGGAGCCGTGACAGAAACAACGCCTGCTGGCATACTGCATGACTCCTTGCACGCTGCATGCCTACTTGCATGCTGCATGCCTGCTTGCATTCTGCATGTTTGAAGAATCCTTATAATGAATGTTCGGAAACATAATACTTCGAACAAATGTTATTTCGGCTGAGTGTTACTTCGGTAAAAAGTTTTTCGGCCAAATGTAACGTCGGAGTAACGAAAAAAATCGAATTGATAATAGGTCAACTGATACAGTGGCAGACGTGACTTCGATGAAGTAAAAAAAAACGAAACGAGAATAGTTGAAATGTTTTAGGTGAAATGAAATTCGGTCAAATATTTTTCGAAATTATGATAGGTACCCATGAACATAACAAAAACATGACAAAATAAACTAAATAAAACATCTATTCTAGTTTCGTAGTGAATTGATCATGAGTTTAGGTTCTCAACTAACTAAAGAACAACAAACAAGTGAAATAGAAAACTTTTTCACAACTCTCGAAAAACATTTTTCGAATCAAATCTTACAAGGTGGAAACTCCAAGTTCAAGAACACAAAACATACGCAGCTGTTTCACAAAGTTGAGAACTGTGAGCAGAATATTAAACGAATAAGCAAAATATATAAATGAAGAAATTAATTCAAAGAAAAATAATTCCTTTGAATTATTCTTGGTACAATTTACCTGCGACTCGCAGCGGAGGGTTAACACAATTACAAATCTCTGGTCATAATATTTCAAAGTCATAACGAGTTCGTATACCCCAGGAATGAGCGTTGTGATTTCAAACAATAAAATCAAAAGCTCACAATTGGTTTAAGATCGTACATATTGCTTTCCCTCCGTATTTGTATTTTGAAAAAGGGAAAATCCCCGTAACATGTACCATAATTGGCTCATAAAAGGGCTTATTCAAATATAAGGTCCGGGTTTGAATGGGGACGAACATGAATACTATATTTGGGTACATTAACGAAATGAAAGAACGAATTGCCGACCACTTAATGAGACAGTAACACTGAAATATGAGGAAGCGGTGTACCTTTTTATATTTTTATTGGTAGCGTTTGCCCTTGTGAGTTAGTGTTTAGTGTGTACTGTGATATGTTCAAGATAAGAAATAGATTTATGATTTTAAATTACCTCCTGAAAAAAACATGGAAAAGAATAATTAATGGTGCTATGATTGAAGCTAGTAAAAAGCAACTTAGTTTAGGAATATTATCTATTTATGTAGCAAACATGGAACTTCTAAGATTCATTATGCTAAATTAATTCTGCTTCAAGCCGTAATAGATATCTCACTGTCCTTACAAATTTATTTAATGTTGCGGTTTCTCGGAAAAAGGAGCTCTATTTCAGACAAGTCGACCTCATTTGGGACTCACTATAAACTTGGTGGCCATCTTGATCAGATGCGAAGGACCTTCGGGAATTATTATAGATTGCATCGGCGCTATTTCTTGTACCGCCTGAAGATATGTTTTAACACCCAATGCTTGAACAATACTTACTATTAAATTATAGACTTACCAGTATGTACCCCTCCAATTTTCTGTTGCAGGCTTCGCGACATAATACTCGACCTGAGACGCATAAGGTCGAATCTCGAGATCGGAGCAAAATAGCTTTAATAGTCAGCTGAAACCGGTATCTCGCGCTCTTTCTAACCATACAACAATCATAATTCTATCTCTTTTTTTTCTGATGGATATACAAATGCATTAGGTCGAATCTGTCGAGTTTTTTAATTTATATCGTGGAATATGGCTTGATAGCAACTACAGTATTTATGCTTAAAATTTTGGTTTAATTAGAAGGTCGAACATTGACTTCAGCTTTCATGCTTTTAAATTATTTTACGCGTAAGGCAGGGACTATTTTGTCATTCGACTTAAATCTACAAGGATTGTTGGTAAAAATAATACGTATCGTCAGATAGCACTTTATGCCTCTTGAAATTAAATAATCAGATGTCGTGCCTTGAGATATACTGTTATGCCTCGAAAATTTTGTTTGTTCGGTTATGGTCTACAAACATTATTAGTCCTTATGTCTATAAAAAGTGCTACTTTATCGTTGTACAGAAATACACATGTGAAAAAGAAACACTATTCCATTGACTTCGTGACCGCACACCGACGCGGTAGAGTGGCATCGGACCTTATCGCCGGTCACTCGGCCGTTTTCGGCGCCACGACGGCTTGACCTATCAGCGCACTGCACCGAGCGACTCCGTATCAAAGTTGCGACAAACAAATGCGCGACAAATGCTGGAACGACAGTACGATAGGTCGACCATCAGCGGTGCGACAGAACATCAGCTCGACGAACGTTAGCGCTACAGATTGTTTTCACGACAAACAATGGCACGACGAAACTTTTGATCGACGAACGTTATTGCGAACGATTGTTTTCACGACCATCGATGGGACGACGAAACTTTTGATCGACGAACGATAGCGCGACACAACTTTTACTCGACAAACTAAAGCACGACAAACATTTCTATAATATTTCGTTGCTAATAGCAGATAACAAAAAAATAATTAAGTTTTAGGTTCTTTAAAGAGGGTTTATTCTGAAAGTTGGCAACGTCGCAAATAGATGTCAAATATTTCGCTGTTTTGATTAATTTGATAATATTTCTGTATGGAAATAAAAAATGTGGCTAACTACCGAACTAAAATATTGATTATGAAATGCAATTATAACATTGATTTTGATGTTTTACCCGTTTTAGGTGTAAAAAATTCATTTGGAAAGTTTCCAAATGCTTTTTTTACATCTAAGACTAAATATTCGGTGTTACGATATGAATTATTGCAATTCATTATTAATATTCTAGATAGTTAGTTAGCCACATTTCTTATTTCCATACAGTATTATTTCCAAATTAATCAAAACAGGTGAATATTTGACAGCTATTTACGACGTTGCCAACTTTTAGGATGCACCCTCTTAATACATGGTTTTCGCTTACCTTGCTCGTAACTGCACTCACGCACTGCAGTCATTTAAAATTGACAATAAAGAATATTGCCAATAAAAACATTAAAAACGAAAGTACTTATTATTTCACATTTTTTTGTTATCTGCTATTAGCAACAAAATATTATAGAAATGTTTGTCGTGCTTTAGTTTGTCGAGCAAAAATTGTGTCGCGCTATCGTTCGTCGGTCAAAAGTTTCATCGTCCCATCGATGGTCGTGAAAACAATCAGTCGCACTAACGTTCGTCGATCAAAAGTTTCGTCGTGCCATCGTTTGTCGTGAAAACAATCTGTCGCGTTAACGTTCGTCGAGCTGATGTTCTGTCGCACCGCTGATGGTCGACCTATCGTAGGTACTGTCGCTCCAGCATTTGTCGCGCATTTGTTTGTCGCAACTTTGATACGGAGTCTGATGCGTGTCGCGTGCGTTTGTTTTGTTTACATGAAAGACGTTATTCGCGCGCGAGTAGATAGTCCTGCGTGTCGAATTAATAGCGAATTTCATTACTTCTGATTTATTTAATTGCTTGTGGGTGAACTAGTGGTGATTATTGAAGGATTTTATAAGTATTAAAATTTAATATACCTACTACAATGGATGACGAAGATCAGGTGAGTACACAACTTAAAAAATAAGTAGTTAATAGGTTTTATATTGTCAAATCGTGTAGTGTGGGTTAGTAATTTTATCATTTATAGTATTTAAACATGTTGTGAACTTACATAAGTGACTAACTAACACTATACAAATAAATAAATATACAAAAGACACTTAGGCCCGTATTACAGAACCTCACTCAAAACTCAAGCATTACTTAAAGATCGTTTAAAGCCTTTTGATTGGTTGAAACTAGTTTTAAGTAATGCTTGAGTCTTGAGTGAGGTTCAGTAAAACGGACCTTAGTCGTCGAAGTACTCGTCCGCATCGCTGACCGCTGTCATCCAGAAACGTGCCCAGACGTGTACTTAGGTGTATTTACTTTGTTTTTTTTTGCAGAATGTTATATTCACCCAATTACTCAATAAAAGACGCAAACTAGCCAATCTTCGAAATTTGATTCAGTCCCGCAGTGACCAAGCTAAAGCTGGCGAAACAGGTACTTTAGTCGCCGGTAAGTTAATTTCTTACATTCCTACTCGTTTTAGAAGCAAATCAGTTTATGTACCTAAGTAGGTAAATAAATTATATTAAAATTGTTTTATTTTTGGTTTAATAGACGACGGCATACGAGATCTATACGAAGATCCAATAGCAGGGCCAAGTTATTGTCATGAGAAGACAAGACATGAAGTCGATGCGCGTATATTTGAAAGTGCTTGTTTAGGTAAATACTTACTTATCTACTTGTTGCTCTATGAATGTAACCGTATGTTTAAAATCCATATCCATAGTAATATACCTATTATAAATTAGAAGGGTCTGTGTTGGTCTGTCTGTTTGTAATTCTTTAATGGGGTAACGGATTGAACGGTTGAACGGATTGTCACGAAATTTTGTGCAAGGACTTTAGGACCCGTGAAGGACATGCTGTATTTTTATACTAGATGCGAGTGAAGCTCCGGTAGTAATATATAAAAATGCAGTATATATAACTAACTGTACCTGCTTACATTATCCTTACAGGAATAAAAAATAATATTTACTTTATTTTTAAACCTAATTTATGTTGAAAATATTGATTGAGCTTACGTACAAAAACATTATGTTACAGATCCTGGCCGAGAAATTTCCGATTATGATAGTGATGATAGCGTTAAAGACAAGACTTACGAACCACATAAAGATCTTTCGGATGGCAGCTACGTCAGTGATTCGCCAGAAAAAGTCTACGTTATATAAAGGTCTTTAAAGGTGAAAAGAAAGCTTTCTTTTTCGGAAAAATCACCAGAAAGGCAAGCTAATGTGGCAAATAATGAAGATATTAATTTAATCACTTTAGACGATCTTTTAAGTCTATTGTGCCATTATTTTTTAGTCTATAAAAAAGATTGAGTCATTATGTTTTTAGCTTTGATTATTTTTTATATTTCATTTTACTAATTCCGACCTTATGTATTTCATAATAATAAATGTAAACGCTACGTACATGGATATATTACAAGATCAGACTTAACCAAATTCCTATTTTTTTGTCAAACATAATGTTACATATTTTAATAAAGCTTACAATACGCATTGAATTTACCAAAAAATTGCAAGCATAAAGTTGGATCCGTAAATATGTAGAATTAAAATGATTGGTCTTTTAATACTTTGTACAAGCATAAGATTGGATGTCACCAAAAAAGTAGATTATCGTTAATAAAATATTATTATAATACTGTGAGTAGTTTTATTACTATACTGATACAAAGGTACAAGACTTATCTAAAACATTATACTATTTTTGTTAGCCTAATCGATAATGAACAATAGTTATGACACGATTTTGTCAAGATCTTTCTTTTGGCTCCCCTCTAAACTTGTGAAATTCCATATCAGACCTAATGCGTCTCAGGTCGAGATTTATAATTGAGTAATGTCCCTTTGACAAAATTGAAACATGGAAAAGCGCCGCACAAAATTAAATGCAGCGACTTTTGATTTTATTTATCGCGGCGCTTTTCTATTTTTAAGTTTTGTCACTACTAACTAAAAGAATTGCAGTTTCTAAGAATACGTGGCATTCGAAACGAAGTAATTTATTCAATTCCATATCAAAAGTCATCCATTCTTAGCCTAAGACCCAAATGGTCGGTAAACGATTCAATTACCCATGTTCAAGTCACGTATTAAACATTATAATAGTATACGATTTGTCGCCATTTGAACATTAATATTACCCTTACCGGTCTCTGTGACTTGTATGGCAAGTAAAGCACACAATTTATTGCCGTATTTGTATATCCTAGGAACACGCCCCGGCGTCGCTTGGCTGATGGAAATATTGCGTTTCAAACCACAAGGTACCAAGCGTAAACAGACTGTCATGAGGAAAACCGTTGTGTGTACTCTGCTTTAAAAACAAACTTTTGTGAATTTTCAAACAAAATTGTATGTGCTTTTAGGATTAAAGTTTTTCAATAAATTGAAAAGAACCTGTTTTCCTTGTGAATAATAGACTTCCATCTACGATGTTTTGTAAAGGGCAACGAAAGGCGACGAAGATGAGTTTTGGCGTTCTTTTGTCTGTCCAAAACAAAATGTCACTATCACAAGCCTATGTGCCAACGTTGGCAATTATGACCTGTGCTCTTTTGTGGTGGATACGAAGACTACTTTTGATGATAAATACCAGTTGAAGCCGCGGGTGCTGGCTAGCTGTGTGACTCGCCTCACGACGTCATGATGATGACGTCACGCTGAAGTAGTTGCACGAAGGCTGCGCAGACGTTCATACTTGGGGTCACAAGTTTAGAAGCATGAGGAACAGGATGTAAAGAACACTCATCCTCGACAGAAAAGGATGGATCCTCCGACGGGTGTCGTGTCTGGCGGGCAACTGCCCGTCGATTGATGTCGGGAAGCTATAAATAAGATGTGAATGCAGAATTTGTGTGTCGTCAGGTCTTTGATGCATAGTTCGCATGTGGCGATGTAGATGACGTAAATAAAATGGTACTGTTGAGAGTTGAAAACCCTACAGTTCAATAATGCAATTGCAAATTGCAATAGAGAATAAAAAAAAATAGGAGTTCATTTAGCTGTTTGCTGGTGTTACTGAAAACGGTCCTTTCGCGAAATAAGATCTTCTCTCGTCCAAAGCTGTTACTCTCGACATTTATGAACTTAAAATGTCAAGTTTTTAAATAAAAGTTTATACCGACTATGATTTTTATTCTGTTTCAAATATAAACCGCAATTATCCAGATGGTTGGGTAGAATAATTGAAAATTTAAAAGTTTTTGTGGCTCCATTTCACTATATTGCCGTTTAGTAGTTTTAAAGCTATTTTTATTCACGTTTCAAGATTAGCTGAGTTTTATGTTGAAGGTTGAAGTTTCTATTTAGTTTTGAACTTTATTGGACTATTATTTTAATGTATTCTAATAGCTTTTGCCAACGGCTTCGCCCACGTGGAAGTCGAAAATTATCCCTCAGGAACATTCAACCGGAATATTCTGTTTCAATCCAGGTTATAAACTATCTGTGTGCCAACTTTCATCCAAATCTGTTCAGTAGTTTTTACGTGAAACATTAATAAACATTAATCCATCCTCACAAACTTTCGCGTTATATGCTGGCAGAACCTCGCGGTTTCTCCCGCATTAGTCTAGATCGCGTGGGAATATTGAAAGGGTATAGTATGTCCTTTTTACCCGACTGCCCCAGAAGGAGGGTAATATTTTTTAGGTCATGGTCTACCCATGTGCCAAGTTTTATCAAAATCCGTTCAGCCATTTTAGCGTGAAAGCGTAACAAACAAACAAACACACTCACTTTCGCATTTATAATGTAGCGGTTACGCCGCCACATACGAACTACGCAGCAAAGACATAACGTCACACAATTCCTGCATCGCGCAGTTAGAGTTTACCGAGCGAAAAACATAGATAAGACTATCCGAAATCAACTTAAGGGCAATTGCCCGCCAGACATAACACCCGTCCGGTCGGAGGATCCTCCCTTTTCTAAGGAGGATGAGTGAACTTTACACCCTGTTCCTCATACCTCTAAAATAATATTACCACTAATAATATTACTATAATGTTACTTATTTTAGTTATAATGTGTTATGATAAATTTTTAATAAAAAATTTCTTTGTTCCTCTCAAACAGAGCACCTGCCATCAAATCTCTTCACCACCCTTGGTTGACTGGTAGAGAATGCCTAAGGCATTAAGTCCGCCTTTTTACCTCTTTTTTTTGTGTGCGAAAAGTTTAAATAAATAAATAATAAATAAATAAATATTAGTTAGGATAATATTAATACAAGTAGGAAGTAGGATTGTTGGTTGCGTTTATTTAAATGCTCTAGATACATTATTTATGACTTTTCCACAATGTTTTAACATTAATTTTTTGTAAGATTTAAGACTTCTCGGGTAAAAGAACCGGCCAAGTGCGTGTCGGATCACGCACAATGAAGGGTTCCATGGTTGGGATTCATTTATCCCAAGAACAAACTTAACTTTGTGGATGATTAGACATATTACAAGTCACTCTGTATCACATTGCACCAGAAATGCACTGATGGTACTGAAATGACGACTGGTAGAATTTAATAAAAAAAGACGTACAACAAACACCCCTATAAATTGGGGTAACCGCAAGAGTATGATGATGATGTTAATAAAATAGTAAGGAATAAAATAAGAAACAGGAAAACAAACCAATTAACCTCAAACGAAATAATAATTCCCTTTACGCCCAATTTAGCAAAAATATCCCCATATAATTGATAATAATAGTTAAGCTTCTCGAAGGGGGAGAGCGGGCAAAACGGACCACAAGTATGATGTATTAGTTAAGGCGCCATCGCTCTTGTTTACAGAAGTAGTGCTGGAAGACGACAAATTGTTTCATTTTCCTTTCTCCACTACTATATTGGCTTGTTTAATAATGGTTCCAGTAGAAATGAAAAATTAATTATTATGGATTTACTGTTTTGGCTTTTATTACTTTTTTCAAAAAAAATAAAAATAAAACCAAATCAAACCTTATGGCTACTACACACATGCCGGCGGCATGGCCGCCGGCTTATGCCGCGTGGCACGTGCCTCCGGCTTTTGCGCCATTTCCTTTGCGTTACTTTGTGCGGCAGTGCCGGGCGCGCCCACGGCACTGTGTGTAGTAGCCATTATAATTAATAATTAAGCATCAATATGACTTTTTCATTTATAATGTATGACACCAGTGTAATATAGTGAGGAAACCTGAACTTATAGATTTAAATTACCACCACCAATCATGTCAATTGATACGAGGTAAAACAGCAGTTTCAAGTTTAAAATCATTTAAAAGGGTTTTCAGAAACCGGGCGTAAATATTTAAAAATGTCAAAGAAAATGAGGAACATAAAATATGTATACAAAAAAACATCATGACCTAGCACCCAAAAAAATATTATGAAGCAATTTCAAATTAAAACACCCATTCCAATTTTTGCCCTTTTTTACTCCAGCAAAATGGGTATACCCTTGCTATGATAATAAAAAATTATAACAGCTATTTTCCAACATTTGAATTTCCAGGACGTTAACGTAGGTATAATAACATAAGCCACCCATATACTGATCATAAAAGTTTATGCTCTAAATAGTGCCTGGGTTATTTGCTATGAATTTTTTAAGCGTTAGGCCTAGCCCGCACTGCGAAATCACTGCGCGATTTTTATTTTCGCGGTTTTTATTTAATCACCTGTGCGTGTAGATACATATACAGAATTGCGACAAAAACATCGTGCGATTTGTTTCACAGTGCGGGCTAGGCCTTAAATTCTGCCTGGATCTAACCGTTGGAAGGATGTCAACAAAAATGAATGAGTTTTATATTTAATGGTGTCTAACTAACCAGTATTTTTATTTGATATGGAAAAGTTAGATTTATTTAGACGAGAATATTTTAATATCATTTTTTATCACGAATATCTAGAATACGTACATATAAGACACTACAACATGTTTAAAAAATAAGGGCTCTGCATGAAACTGTATGCTTTCTCTATAGGCTTTTCTCTACCGATGAAGGTTGTAAAAAACTTTATTTACTGCTAATAACACAAAAAAACAAAAACCAACGACCCGCCACCAACTGGGCCCACGTGGTGGATTACGGCCCACTCCCTCTCACAGATAGGAGGCCTGTGTCCCAGCAGTGGGCTGATTATGTATGTTATGTAATAATAAAAAAATCCTTTGGCTATGCTCATTCTATTTCAAAATATTGACAAAAGTTTGTGCATATCATATTTTTATTGGTCCCCAAAGTTAAAACAATAGGTATGTTGACATTTTTTTTTCCGTCCGGTATACACACATTTTTTGTTTTTTTACGTATCCAAAAGATTACGGCAATACATCGAGTTAAGATGTGGCATGATGTCACTCCCCGTAGCGGGCCCCCACTTCCCAATTTTAATGCGTTTTATCTAAACCTTTTTTTATTAATATGCAAAGCAAAATATACGTGTCTAATTTTTTTTATGAGTGACTGACTAAATAGAATTTCTTTTGTTTAACCCGGGTATCACCCCTTTGTCATCATCATCAGCTGCTTAGCCTTTTTCCAACTATGTTGGTTTCGACTTCCAGTCTAACCGGATGCAGCTGAATACCAGTATTTTACATGGAGCTACTGCCTCTCTTACCTCCATAACTCCTGTTACTGGGTAATTCGATATCCCGTCTTGGTGAGACTGGTTGGTAGGTACCCAGGTAATAAAATAATTCATATTTGTCCAGTTTTCATACTGTAATTATTCGGTTCATTTGTTATTCATTCAGCGGAAAATATTACAATATGGCCAGGTCCTGTCATGAAAGGTTAATAAAGTCAAACGATGTCTGTTTTATGAATAAAAAAGGTCTTCTATAAAATATTTATGATTGCGTTTTTTTGCTTGTAGCATGTTTGGTTCCATAATGGTAATATAATTTCGATGATAATGCAGGCCTTTTAGTGGTTTTTATCATTTAAACATCATTTATCACAAAAAAAAAAATATATAAAAAAAACTTGAAACATAAATTGCCCGCATTTTACCTGAACAAGTGATTTTCCTTTCTCTTGTAACTGTCATAAAAGAGTATAAAAAAGTTCGTAAAGAATTCAAGAGGATGGGTACGTTCTTCATATTTCCTAAAACAATACTGTAACATCTCCAAGAGGATTTCCATGATTAAGGAGGATTCGAAAGCCCGCGAAATTCAAATTTTCTTACATTTTATTTGCAATTTGCAGATCAGTGTCAGGTTGTATCTTGATAAAAATATTGTTCCATAAGAACTTTTCCGTGAGAGATTTGTTCTTATGGAACAAATCTAACTTAGAGAGATGTATTAATGATTCTAATGATTATAATTCTGTAAATACTTATTTGTTGTGGTCGCGAATCGTATTTTGATCAAGATACAACCTGACAATGACCAGCAAATTGCAAAAAACCTTACCTATTTATGTGCAAATCTCTGAACTTGGCTTGGTTTCCGTTTGTCTTTTTCGGGTGACCACTGAAAATCCGCGCTTTGCTATGGGTCCCCCATAGCACAGCATCATGTTGAGTTTCCTTCTTGTCACAGTAATGACGTGCAGCTGCCCAGTATTTTGTTTCATGATTGAGATTACATTTTGTTGAATTTTTCTGATTGCTCGTATTTTATGAAACTTCTTTAGCGGCGTAGTGAACTTTTTTTGGGATGGGTAAAAAATGTTAAACTCGCGTCAGGATACGTGACCGTAAGATCTGTTGCCTAGCAACCGGCAAAGTAAATATCAAAATAAATAGTCTTTGACATTACGTAAAGATTGCGAGGTAAGAAATTTTACCCATATTGATGGATAAAAAAACAGTAAAAACATACTCTTAATGAAAAGTGTTTAAATAAATTGTTTATTTTTGTTCAAGTTTTCACTTCTCCCGGAGTGCAACCCGTTGTTTTTTTTATGCACATGTTTCGGCGTCAAAATAAACCTATATTTCTTTCTTTCTTCTTCTTTTAACAGCATAGCAATGGGAAGGCTGAGTTTGTATGTGTGTCCTTGGAGGTTCTTGCCCGTTCTTCTCCACAGAGATCTACGTTTTAGAATCGGCATCTAGCTTCAACTTTTTGACTAACTGACCGACTCTTTGACAATTCAAAAATGGCTGTAAATGGTTTAATTGAAATAAATGGTTTGAGTTTGAGTTTGTAAATACACACATCAAAAGTGTCTAGGGATCAACATATATTTTTGCAATAACTTTTCTCCTGATTGATATTAATTAAAATTTTCTTTAAGGATTCATCAAATAAAGTGTTTTCGTTTGTCACAGTAACGATAAACCAAGTCACCTTTGCATTAATAAAGAAATTTGCCATTTTCCTAATAAAGGGATTTTTGACATTTGAACCACTAACATTAAAGTTCGAAAAAAAGACTGAAATAACAGTTTTCTTTAAAATTTTATTGGGTAACTTAAACAATTAATAATCCGTGTTTCTACCGCGAACACTAACAACACAAGAACATCGGTTTGGCATACTCAAAATGAGTTCATCCAAATCACGCTGTGGAATGGCCGCCCATGTTCGTTGCAACAACAAAAAAAGGTCTTCTTGCGACTGGATACCCTCCATATTCGGCAGAGCTCTTCTCTGTAGCATATCCCATGCATGCTCAATCGGGTTCAAGTCTGGCGACTGAGCAGGCCAGGGCAGGACATTGATGTTAGCTGCGGCGAGAGTCTGTCTTACAACTCTTGCGGTGTGCGGTCGTGCATTATCATGCATTAACTGAAATAAGGGACCGATTTGCACTTGTAGAGGAACGATGACGTCTGATACAATCGTCTCAGCATAAATTTGAGCGTTGAGGTTGCCTCTGATCCAAATCAACTCAGTTCTTCCGCCGATCCAAATACCCGCACATACCATGATGGTTCCACCACTATAAGGATGGACTTCCTGGCAGGATTTTAATCGCTGTTGGCGTCCAGGGGTTCTCCAGTGTCGTATACGTCTTGTATCCGGTCTCATACCAAAACGAGACTCATCAGAAAAGCACACGAAACGCCATTGTTCTTCTGCCCAATTTCTGTGTTCAAGAGCCCATTGATATCGAATCCTACGATTGTGCATTGCTATAGGTGGTACCCGTAGCGGTCTTCGGGAATGAAGGTTCACTTCATGCAAGCGGTTTCTGACTGTTTGGTCGCTAATTAAGTTCCCTGAAGAGTGATGAAGCCTCACGGCTAACATCATGGCGGTTATTGTTGGAGCTCTTCGAGCTAAGATTTGAATGTATCGGTCTTGTCTCCGTGTGGTGCAGCGATACCGTCCTCCATGGCGCTCAGCCACGGTACCAGTGCTTCGGTAACGTGTCCAAAGTCGACTGATAACACTCTGACTTGTATTCAGAGCTAAAGCCACAGTACGTTGCCGGGAACCAGCTTCTTTCATTCCCACGGCTCTGAGCATTTCTTCCCTGCTTAAATGACGTCGCTGCTCCATAATAACGTTGGTTTTAATCAGTAGTAGGGAAACAGTAGCACTAATAATGTCTTCAATGCGTTGTATGTTTTTATAGGGAAAATATTGACAGCTGATTTTCATCTTTTACTCGAATTTGATTCACAGTTCCTGATTCAAATTATGAAATGCACCAAAAAGGATCCATATAAATTTATAAAATCATAAATTTATTACAAAGCCACATCTCAATCTCAAGAAATCCGCATAAAAATGCTTGATCCCTAGACACTTTTGATGTGTGTATATTTTAGGGTTAAAATTATTATTACCCTAAATCGCCCACTCCAACATTATCTTAAAACAATATCTATACGAATCAGAATCCTAAGATAAGTAGTTACTCTATCTTCCATTGCGTCTCACTCAACATCCCTTTGTTAGCCCGTCGTTCCACTAGCTTTTGAGACAATAGAACAAATAATGGATCCTTGGACTTCTAAGATAACATGATATATCTTTGCCATGAAGCTGTTCAAAGACTCGTTATGTTCGTTACTTCAGATTTTAGGATATGATAACGTTAACGACTTGATAACTTACAAGTAAATGAAGAGGGTTCGTATTTATAGGTAGGTTTAATCTAATTTTAAACGCCGAACCCCTCCACTGCTTGTGTACCTATGTACACAATTCAATTGTTTGAGCCATTTCGAGGAGGGGCACGCAATTTCAAATTAGATAATCTTTACATTATCTGTGTACTTTTTTCGATAACTAACTCACGCTGTTATAAAAGACATTTAAAAAAAATAGTTCCGCAGGTCCGAATGAATGTTTGATAAATTATTCAAATACATACGTCCACGCAAACACTATGAAACTCCGTGAAAATATTTTCTAACGAGTTGCATTCATGAATATAATTAACCGTTATTTAATGTGGCTCACATTTCAAGGTCACTTGGGATAGAGTGTGGTCATGTAGTCGAAAACAAGTAAACTAATGATGAAACCTAAGTCAATAGAAAGTAGTTACCAATGTCCTTCGTTCGTGTTCATTACCAAATTCTTGAGAACAGTAAGTTTCCGTTCAATAAAGGCAATCTCTGATCTCGGAAACTCCTAAGATCTCTAACAATTTAGAAAATTAAATCTCAAACAAACACACTAACAAAAGCCTCAAATTTCATGCCATTTAATTACAGATCGTCGATTACAAAACTGGTACAGAATCAATATCCCGTCCGAAGCCCTTCAAAATTTCTTAACAAACTTTTGAGCGCCATATTGTTCCAATTTCAAATCTAAGGCAATAAGCTTAAAACGAACTGGTTCGTTGCTTTCTGATGAAAGCCTTAACATTGGCATGGGGTAGGCTTCAAGACTTTATTGTTAAGGTTTTGTGTTACATCGGTTGTATAGGCTCCACTGCCCGCCCCAAATTTTCTTTGATACCTATCGAAAATCGGAATGTGCGCGTTGGAACATAAAATTTATTGATGTGGAGCAAATCTGTTATATCCGGAAGGCATGAGATGTCTTATCGACGATATTATTGTTATTGGTAAACGGTAACAAAAGTGCTTTTGGCAACGTTTGCCAATTATTATCGTATTGGGATTCATGAATAAATATAATAGTTACACATACTAGCTGCGCCTCGTGGCCCAGATAAGTCTCGATTCCGTGAGAATATCGGGATGAAAACTATCCTATGAGCTGACCTAGATCATGCTCTATCTACCCATGTGCCATGTTTCATCCAAATTCGTTTAGCCATTTTAGCGTGAAAGCGTAACAAATAAACTCACTTTCCCATTTATAATATTAGTTAAGATTTTTGTGAGATGATTTTAACTAAAAAAAAAACATAGGGTAGTCTTTGGAAACTGCCTATAGAAGTGAAAACTAAGTAACTTTTTGATACAACGTAACGCCATCTAACGAAAATGTCAGGAATTTATATGACTTGCTGTCAGTACAAGAACGAAAGCTGTAGCTCCAATAAAAAATAAAAAAAAATAAAAAAACAGAGTGTGCTGTCAACAACATTTCTACTCTCCGTCCGTCTTACGAATTTTCGATGAGGTCACGTGTCCTGACGCGAGTTTAACATTTTTTTACCCATTCCCAAAAAAGTGCACGACGGTGCTAGAGAAGTTTTCACTTCAAAAAATATGTTTTCAGCATAAGTCAACAGGAAGAAATTGTTTACTGACGTACTTTTTCTTATTGACTGCTTAAGCTTAATTAAACTTAAGAATAACTTCTTAAGTTTAATTTATTATTGATTATTATTTTATCTCTGGTATTTTGTACGTAAATATTGTTTATTATACATTTGCGAGCAAAGACCTTTCTTGCTCGCTTATCAAATAATAGCACAAAGTAACTTGTTGAATAGGATTATTTTCGTACATTATGCATATTAACTAATTTACTTGCTTCGTCTAAAGTACTTTGATTCATTTAGATCTTGCTTGTTACTTATCTACTTCTCAACCAAAGTTGTGAACGCCTTAAAATAACAGACACATACTAAAATATCCTTGCAATATCCTACAACTATGAATCCAACTGCTTATTCTTCTTCTGTAACACCCTCAAGTACTAAAAACGCTTGAGAAACCGAGTATTGAAACATATTCGAGATAGCAAAAACATCGAAGAAAGTTAGCCGAAAAAATAAGGCCATGCCTACACGTTCGGTGACAAACAATAGCCCCATTACGTCAGCGGTGGGAGGGAAATGAAATAATTTGTCGTTCCCGACGCTACTTGTGAACAAGAGCGATGGAGTTTGAAGTAATATTCGTGCGTACTTGTGGTGTGTTTAAGGAGCTTTAAGGAGCTTACCATAACAATTATTTGAAAATATTACCAATTTTCAAAATGATAACACGCACGGGTCGATTGAAGGTTAAGCTACGTTTGTTGCGGTCGGTTCGTGGATGGGTGCCCATCCATTACATCTCGAGATCGTGCCTCGGAAAGCTCGTTAAGCCGTTGGGCCTGGCTGTCATTCGTAGATCGTTGACAGTCGTTACGGGTAGTCAGAAGCCCAAAAGACTGACATCAACTTGTACCATAGGGTATCCTGTTACCCAGTAACTGGGTTATGGAGGTCAGATAAGCAGTCGCTCCATGTAAAAATACTGGTATTCTACTGCATCCGGTTAGACTTGACGCCGACGCCGAAATAGTTAGGAAAAGGCTAGGCAGATTATTGAATGTGGACGAATTATGAGGAAAAAAAAATACATAAACGTAAAATCCAATAATGTAAAACGAATTCAGTTTTATGATTTATCCGCCGCAGAGCAAAGTCCTCTTCTCATACAAAGAAGGCACGAGCAATTGGTCACCACGCTTGCTCAAGATGGATTGCCGATTTCAGACTTCTGAAATTTCAAATGGTGGAAAACAGCAGTGTTAGTATTATCATAGCAAGGATATATCTATTTTACTAGAGTTAAAAAGGGAAAAAAATGAAGTGGATGTTTTATTTAATTAGGAATTGCTTCATAACATTTTTTTGGGTGTCTGTCATGATCTTTTTTGTATATTTTATGGTACTCATTCTCTTTGACATTTTTAAATAAATCTGTGACCGGTTTATGGAAGCCCTTTTAAATGATTACTAATAAATCTGCTGTTTTACCTCATATCAATTGACGTGATTACAACAAACAATATACTGATGTGCGGTCTGACATACAGGCACTGTCAATGTCCAATTATTACCACTGATGTGGGGTTAACTGTACCAATCAATTTCCTTTATTTATTCCTGGGTGATCAACGTAGTTTTTGCACTATCGACGCGGTTTTTGCACGATCAATGCGGTTTTTGCACGATCAATGCGATTCTGGCACGGTACTTAGTCCGAAAGTTTAGGCCAGGAAAATCTGTGATATCAAATTCCATCATATTAACGTTACTTTCATCACCCGAAGTGTAATTTTCTTACACATTATCAGTACTTAAGGCTGTGTTAGGTTAATACCGTTTTCTTTGTCACGATATTAGATAAGGTTACACAAAGATTCCATTAGTGAACACTTAGATACTGCTCGTGTATTAGCTTTAAGTATTCGTTCATTAGTGGTGTACTGTAATTGATTTTTGGTGGGATTCTTGTAAATATTTGGGCGATTTAAGGGCTTGTTTCAGCATTAACATTGAAAGGCATTATGTAAAAAAAATGTTTTTGTGTTGTTTGCCTTTTAGTTCGATTTTCTTTCTTTCGTTAAACATAAAATGCTGAGTAGAATTTGTCTTAAATTATATGTCAGATCATTTTGATAGATTGATAGATTTATATCGTTTATTTGGTGCACCCAAAAGACATAACAAACATACAGAAACACGATTAAATAATAACTAAATACATGAATATAGTAAGGTGCAAATGTACAAAAAAAAAAAAAGAATAAAACAAGACATTGCGATGACACCATTGGCTAAGACACTTTACAACAATGAAACATAGGTACAATGTGCGGTGTGCATCTCAAGGTTGCACAAAATAGGCGTCCAACTCAGCATGTGTCAGGCAAATTTACCTGACGCTGATTTGATCGAGATATATGGAAAAAAACAATGCTTGATTGGCCAATTTAATTTGCTGTTTTGAAACGGTAAGATTTAAATATCATGATTAAACGTTGCTTCCAGTGTATTCATGCGATCGGTATGTACCTAATTATGAACATGACTAAAAAAAGTCCTTCCAAAAAAATGTCCTATTCAACTTATGCTAAAAAAATAAAAACGTAAGTCTCGTACTAACCCAACGAGTAATAAAGACAGCAACAGAACAATATAAAACACACAGTAAGAGTGCCTACTCAAGAAAATTGACGCCCTTACAAACCCTACCGTTTTCACCGAGCATCCAAATGCCGCGTCCTATTTTACATACCTACCACCTAAAGCTGCGTGCTCACTAGTGTTGACAATAATGGCTGTTCGATGACATAAGGATTTACGTTTTACATTATGAATTAAAAAAAATTACTCAATTAATTGATTTTATCGCAAGCTACAATATTTTCAGTTTTCATACATTGACGGACAGGATTTTTTTTTCAACAACTTTGATGCTTTTTTCATTTCTGCTGCATTAAATCAATTGTTAAAAATTACATAATATAGTAATCTTCATTTAATCATCTATACAATGGTACATATAAATTAAGTAGGTTCTGTGTACTAGCAGGAGTGTAACAATAAAAACAGTTGCAGAAATGGGACAAAAAAAAATTTCGATCGTAGAGCACACTAATGCTTCGCATTATGAGTCGTGCAATAAAACACAATTTAAACATCACACCTGTATTCCTCGAAGGGCTAGGCAGAGGTGAACCTTTAGTACATGTTTTTTTAAGTCCCTCGTAATCGTAATAGGCGGCAAGCCTATTGGCATTGCCAACCGGGCACCATTCCGACCAGCAGTAGCGCTGGCGACAACTAGACCAACGATCTAGTCAAAATTAATGATTTAGAACGATGTTATTTATTTACGATACTAAGAAAGAGTCAAATTCACAGCAACTTTAACCTAAAAATATCAAACGAGGTCAATTTCTTAGATAACAGTTCTGAACAAATCGATACCCGCTACCCCAAGTTAGTAAGTCAATCAATCTTTCGAGTTTAGTATTCAAGTGAAAAGATTCTAGCGGTTGGTGGCTATTAAAACATTGCATATATGCATCTGATTCAGGCACTCGCGTATGTATGCGCGTATGGTGTATGTTAGAAAGAGAAAAAGAAAGAAAATACGTTAATTTGCGGTAAACATGACGCATAGAAAGAACTCAAAACAAAAAAAGAACAAGTTGGGCGAAAATATGCGTCACACCCACGCAAAACGGCCATCGTTCAGCATAATGCTGCGACCCTATGCGAGACAGAGACCCAGCTCGTTAAAGTGATGACGTCGACCGGTGTAGCATAAAATGAGATTTAAAAAAGATATAAAAATTAAATAAATATACAATAATTAATCTACATGTTTATATAAAATATAATACTTAAAATGACAACATTCCGTTCAGTCGGCACCGACTCGCGCGGTGTTCTGACCCTTCGCAGAGTGGCTGCAAGTACGATATCGGAATCACTTTTCCACGTTATATTAAAAATAAGCTAGATGAGTTACATTAGAATTAAAGCCATAACTACGGCGAAATGTGGACGTCACTATAATACTCCTCGCTAACCTCTTCGGGAAATACTCTTTTGTTATAAGCCAAAGGTTGTCTTTAAAAGATCGCTTTTAGCGATAAGACCGCCCATTGTGCCACTTTATGTAAAATTTCTACATTTATATCTGTGGCTCGTATGGTGTTTATCACAAATGATATTAAGTTTCTAAAATAACCAGTGTACCTACCTTATTATTTATATTTACACTAGCTACGACCCACGGTTTCACCTCGATTCCGTGGGAATATCGGGATTAAAAGTATCCTAAATTCTAACCCAGATCATGGGTTTACCCATGTGCTAAATTTTATCCAAATCTGTTCAGCCGTTTTAGCGTGAAAGCCTATCAAACAAACAAACAAATAAATAAACAGACAAATTCTCTTTCGCATTCATAATATTATTTATAATTATAATATTATATCTACATTTCTAACTCCAAAGTGAACACTTACCTTATCACCAAGGGCTACAGAGGTTATTAGCGCATTCTTTTGTTTCCAGGAGCGATGACCTCGCACCCCGGCGAGCCCTGAAAGATGGCGCGTGCGGCTGCCGTATGCCTATTCACAGCTCATTTCCTGGGCTGCATTATTGGTAAGCGTTTTTGTGATATTATCTTAAGTGCGTGGGTGGTTTTATTTGTTTTTGGTTCGGGAAATGAATGGATGTAGCGTAGCTATGGAATGTTCTATCGTTGAGGAATAATTATTGCAAAATGTTAAGCCGTTGTTACGAAACTGCTGTAATTATTTTTTTTCTTTATGGACAGCTAACGACCGATAGATAGATTTTATAGCTAAAGCGATTTTAAAACAATGTGTCGTATCCTGTACTATTAAATGAACAGTATTTGTCTTTATATATTTGTGGGTTTACGGTTATGAAAAATCTATATTTGTCTTTATATAATTTTTGGTTTACGGGAGTGAAAATCTATCTAGCTAAGTCTTATTTCTGGAAAATTCGTTTTTTCTATTTTCACTCGAGCAGAGCTTCGGTCGACCAGGCACTAAAAAAAAACTCTGTGTGTAAAGTAAACCAAAGTAATTTGCATAACATGAGTTTTATCACTTCTATAAATCTACATCTAAGTATAAATTTTATAATAACAATTATGAAAATATGATTAATGTTCCAAACTCATGCTTTAATACAACAAGCTTTGTTACGAAATTTATCAAGTAGGTACGGTATGAATAAAAAATATAATGTAAAATAAAAATAAAAGTTAAAATTATGTGAAAGTTCCAGAAAAAACCTTTTAACGTTACAAGAATAACGTGCTGTTGAAAACCTTATTCATTATAAAACATCAAAAAATTAACAAAGGCTCATAACTTTTTGCTCCTAGTGCCTTATAATGAGTGCTTTGTAAGCACGAAGCTCGAGACTCCAGTCACCCTGTCTATAAACCTAAAAATGACTTATTACTAAATTATTAAACGACACTTGAAGATATTCTCAAAAGTATTTTTGTCGCTACAATAAATTGACGTAAGAATGATAGAGACAGCGGTGTCTTAAAATGTAAGCCTCAAAGTCGCAGCTCTATTAGATAGAATGAACGTTTAATTCTACGTCTAGGAGAGTATACTCGTATCTGACTCATCCTGTTAACTATTTTGATACAGAATGTGGTTTACCTCTGAGGTACAGAAATTGAGTTGCGTTTGAGTATTCGGCCTCAACTTACGTAACATACAAAATCAGCCTTTAATTTCCCCACTGCTGGGGCACAGGCCTCCTTTCTGTAAGAGGTAATGGGCCATAATCCACGACACAGGCTCAGTGCGGTTTTGCGGATGTCACATGTTATCGAATTTTTGGTTCTAGGTCATAGCACGTTTTCTGGCAGATTATATTGGACAGTTCAATTTATTTTTAATTTTAAAGAAAACTTTTATTACAAATAAAAACTGTTATATTTATTATAGCTGTTATAGCTTGCTAGCTAGCTTATGTAACTCTGTGATAATTATAGCATCTAACAGTGAAATAATTTTTTAATCGGTCCAGTAGTTTTTGAGAGCACTGGTGGCCCAGTGGTAACGGCTTACGAGTCGTAGGTCGTAGGCTTGAACAAGCGCTTTACTTTAAGTAAATAATTTCATCACCACTGCTCTCAAAATGGTGAAGGAAAACATCATGCGAAACCCGGCATGCCCTAGAACCATAAATTCGAAGACAGGTGACATCTACTAACCCGCACTGGGCCCGCGTGGTGGATAACAGCCCACTCCCTCTCACAGAGAGGAGGCCTGTGTCCCAGCAGTGGGAAAGATATAGGCTAATTATGAAGTTATTATTATGAAGGATTTGAGTTATTTAATTCCAAAAAAATACAAATCTTTTCTCTTTACATAATAGTATAAGAGGTATAAAGATAATCAACTTAAAATTCTCAATTCAGTAACTGGCTTAATATAGCCAGTTATTGAATTGAGAATTTTAAGTTGGTTGGTAAAATATAATTCGAGAACAGAAGCGTCACGTCTCATTTCCTAGTACCGTTAGACAAATAACGTGTTAGTTAGTCGGTCAATTGAATCAGCCGCAATTACTGTCAGTCAAGATTTTATCATTTCAATTTGAAATAGCCACAAAAACACGCAATGCAGGTACGGTTTATCTACTTTCTACTTGCGACAGACGTGGGGCATACATTTTTCATGTGCGTAATAAAATGGGTTAGGGGGCAGACGACCCACTATAAAAGACGAAAGTTGCTTGCTATTCAAATTTTGTGCAAATGGACTTATGATTTTTTAAAGAAATCTGAGATCAATCTAAAAAAGTTTGAGTCCGGCCGACTTTCTCTAATCCTCACATAAAATAATGTATACTAATATTATAAGCCGCCCGAGAACAAAATATTTTGTCCCCGAGTGATACACTCTATTTTTCATCACTACCTAATTACCTATGAGAAAAATAAAAAAGAGTTTTTGTTTGTTTGTGCGTTTGTTTGTTTGTATGTTGGGAGTAATCTCCGGAACTACTAGCCGGATTAGAAAAATTCTATTTGCATTGGATAGTCCAATTTTGAGGAAGGTTATAGGCTTGCAGACGAAGTCGTGGACAGAGGCTTGTTGAAAACAAACAGGATGTTTCAAACGTGGAGTGGTCAAAAGGCAAATGGGGTAAAGCGGAGGTGACCACCTATCATTTAAAAACTTTAGCGATTGGATAGTCCAATTCTCGAGGAAGGTTCTCGGACGAAGTCGCGGGCAGAAGCCAGTAATATATAAGATAATTGATTTGTATTTTTATGTGTAATGAATAATCTCCAAAAGTACTGGACGGATTTCAAAATTCTCTCACCAGTAGAATACTATATTATCAATGAGTAACATAGGCTATAACTTATAAATATACCACGCGGGCAAAACCGCTGGCGGATGCTAGTATAAAATAATCAGTGAGTCATCATTTGCCTAGCCTTTTCCCAACTATGTTGGTCTTGGCTTTTAATCTAACCGGATGCAGCTGAATACCAGAATTTTACACAGAGCGATTAAAAAATAATCTATGAGTTAAGATGCAGCAAAAAGAGGAATCATAATAACACTTAGCAATTCCTATGCCCTTGTGGCTATGTAATAATAGCCACATGGATCGATGGATCAGGTTAAGTTACGCTTGCCGCGGTCGGTCCGTGGATGGGTGACCATCTTTACATACTGAGACCCCTCCGTGCCTCGAAAAGCACGTTAAGCCGTTGGTTCCTGGCTGCCATTCTTGAAACTTTGATAGTCGTCAGAAACCCAGAAGTCTGACAACCAGTCCTACCAAGGGGTATTGTATTACTCAGTAACTGGGTTGTGGAGGTCAGATAGGCAGTCGCTCCATGTAAAATACTAGTATTTAGCGGCATATGGTTAGACTGGAAGCCGACCCCACCATTGTTGAGAAAAGTCTAAGCAGATGATGACATAATAGCAATTGGGATGATACCTGGATAAAACAAAAGAAATTCTATTTACCTACTCCGTCCGTCGTCAGCCAGATAAGAAAAACATATTAGACACATATTTTTTGCTTTATCTTATCAATAAAAAATGACTTAGATAAAATGCATTAAAGTTGAGGAGTGGGGGTTACTACGGCACAAGTATAAAATCTACATACTCGTGACGACATGGCACATTTTAACTCAATGTAACGCCGTAACCTTTTGATAACGTAAAAAAAGAAAAAATACGTTTCTAATACTTTTTAATAACATAACCGACGGACAAAAATAAAATCATCATCCGTATTCCTAGCGACTGCTGCTAAGAGTTTGATATGGCCGTGTGTAAAATTGGACACCGACCATTCGGCATTTACCGAAAAGAAATCGGTCATCTACACCCAGCCTCAAAGATTCTACAAGTCCGTTGCGTAACCAACTCTCTGTAGTAATAAAGTGTCGGTGAATTCGCCAACAAAGCTGAGGGATCATAATTTAAAATTTAGCACTTAATCAAGCTTCAGCTGACAATCACGATTTACGTCTCCTCTGTGGACATCTCATTTTCCACTCAATTACTTTCCTCTGGTCTTTAAAAGATAATGCGATTAATTTTTAATCTGATCAGACGGTATCATTAATCTGATGTGAATCGTGGCAGTCGGAGGATAAATTAATGAAGTTATCGTTGTTTATTCTAGCTATTGCCTGAATATTTACAATTACTTCTGATTTACGGTTGAGACGAACAATATTTCGGAGCGAATTTTGTTTTTGTGTTCTTTGTTTATCGAACGTGTTTTGTTTATTGTTTGATGAGACGGGTGTGGAGTGTGGTATGAATTATAATGATTTAAAATTGCTTGTTACGACAATATTTCGAGTAATTTTATAATATTGGGTCATGTTTATTTTTCTATTGTACACATGTAATACGTTTGCATAACATAGCGGTAGTATGTAATTTCATGTCAGTTTGATTATAGTTGTCTGTGGACAGAGTAATGAGTTTCGCGTGATAAAATGTTTTTTCATTAAACATAGTTGCTTCTGCTTATTTGTTTGAAATAACTATTTCAACACGTTTGCATGCAGTGCCTTGGAGGATAGATAACTGCATTACAAGCTTAGCCGACCAATGTTCTGCTAGGATCGCGTAGCTAACATAGCCGCTACGGTTCGTAGACGCTGACGTCACGGCTACGAGCCGTAGCGCCTACGTAGGCAACTTCTTGAATACAAGTCTCTTGTGGGTGTCTGGTTTCTAAAGTATACTCTAAACAACTTTTGAAATTATCGTGTTCTAGAATAATATTCGATATTCTATGAAATCAAGGCTTAGAAAATTCGAATCGTTCGATTTTGTGTTTTTTTTTCCGCTGAATTAATCCTACGTAGCTGAATATTTGAGAGCAAACTTTACACCTGTGAATATACATAGAATGGTGCTTTTTTAGTGAAGCCACTTTTATTTATATCTCGTAATAATACCGACAAATAATTAAAAGTCAAAGATAAAAACTTTTGTGGTACGAAAATTAACATTAAAATGAAATTCCTCATTTTTACGATTCACTTCAGGGTTGAGTAATGTTCAGAGAAGTTTAATTAATCAAAGAAGATCTTTAATCTTATTTGGAAAGTTAAAAAAGTGCTTTGCTGTAATTTCGTCAAAATTAGAAGAAAAAAATCTTCTTCTATTTTTATCAAAAAATTATAATGCCTTTAGAGTATTTCTTTATTTATATCCAGCATTTTATAAAAAATCTAGCTTCCGCTAGTGGCTTCGCCCTTGTGAGTTCTTTATAAATTATGATAGCATAATTATATTACTCAGATAAAATTCAAGCATTATAGTGGTGAAAGTACACACATCAAAAGTGTCTAGGGATCAACATATATTTTTGCAATAACTTTTCTCCTGATTGATATTAATTAAAATTTTCTTTAAGGATTCATCAAATAAAGTGTTTTCGTTTGTCACAGTAACGATAAACCAAGTCACCTTTGCATTAATAAAGAAATTTGCCATTTTCCTAATAAAGGGATTTTTGACATTTGAACCACTAACATTAAAGTTCGAAAAAAAGACTGAAATAACAGTTTTCTTTAAAATTTTATTGGGTAACTTAAACAATTAATAATCCGTGTTTCTACCGCGAACACTAACAACACAAGAACATCGGTTTGGCATACTCAAAATGAGTTCATCCAAATCACGCTGTGGAATGGCCGCCCATGTTCGTTGCAACAACAAAAAAAGGTCTTCTTGCGACTGGATACCCTCCATATTCGGCAGAGCTCTTCTCTGTAGCATATCCCATGCATGCTCAATCGGGTTCAAGTCTGGCGACTGAGCAGGCCAGGGCAGGACATTGATGTTAGCTGCGGCGAGAGTCTGTCTTACAACTCTTGCGGTGTGCGGTCGTGCATTATCATGCATTAACTGAAATAAGGGACCGATTTGCACTTGTAGAGGAACGATGACGTCTGATACAATCGTCTCAGCATAAATTTGAGCGTTGAGGTTGCCTCTAATCCAAATCAACTCAGTTCTTCCGCCGATCCAAATACCCGCCCATACCATGATGGTTCCACCACTATAAGGATGGACTTCCTGGCAGGATTTTAATCGCTGTTGGCGTCCAGGGGTTCTCCAGTGTCGTATACGTCTTGTATCCGGTCTCATACCAAAACGAGACTCATCAGAAAAGCACACGAAACGCCATTGTTCTTCTGCCCAATTTCTGTGTTCAAGAGCCCATTGATATCGAATCCTACGATTGTGCATTGCTATAGGTGGTACCCGTAGCGGTCTTCGGGAATGAAGGTTCACTTCATGCAAGCGGTTTCTGACTGTTTGGTCGCTAATTAAGTTCCCTGAAGAGTGATGAAGCCTCACGGCTAACATCATGGCGGTTATTGTTGGAGCTCTTCGAGCTAAGATTTGAATGTATCGGTCTTGTCTCCGTGTGGTGCAGCGATACCGTCCTCCATGGCGCTCAGCCACGGTACCAGTGCTTCGGTAACGTGTCCAAAGTCGACTGATAACACTCTGACTTGTATTCAGAGCTAAAGCCACAGTACGTTGCCGGGAACCAGCTTCTATCATTCCCACGGCTCTGAGCATTTCTTCCCTGCTTAAATGACGTCGCTGCTCCATAATAACGTTGGTTTTAATCAGTAGTAGGGAAACAGTAGCACTAATAATGTCTTCAATGCGTTGTATGTTTTTATAGGGAAAATATTGACAGCTGATTTTCATCTTTTACTCGAATTTGATTCACAGTTCCTGATTCAAATTATGAAATGCACCAAAAAGGATCCATATAAATTTATAAAATCATAAATTTATTACAAAGCCACATCTCAATCTCAAGAAATCCGCATAAAAATGCTTGATCCCTAGACACTTTTGATGTGTGTATTTTTTAAATCGGTCTACTGGTTTTTGAGTTTATTCATTAAAAATAAAAAACAAAAATACAATTTTTTTTTGTTTTTATTTTAATGCTTACTAGTGGAAACTTCTAGATGACATCAACACACACATCAACTTCATCTTTTTAAGTACACTTTATAATTTAACTGTACCTAAATAAAATATAAACCATGCCTAAATAATTTACTACATGCATAACATAGCATAATCAGCCTATAATGTTCCCACTGCTGGGACACATGCCTCCTCTCTGAGAGAACTGGGAGTGGTTCGTAACTACCACGCGGGCCCAGTGCGGGTTTGTGAATGTCACATGTCTTCGAATGTTTTGTTCTAGGAGATGCTGGTTTCCGACGATGTTTTCCTTTACCGTTTTGATAGCAGTGGTTATCAAATAATTTACAGAAAGTACGGCCTGGGTTCCAACCTACGACCTACAACTCGTAATTCGCGGCCATTATTTATTATAATTATGATAAATAAAAATTTAAATTTAAAAAGTATTATGTTGTGAGGAATAAAACTGAAACTGCAAACATTTCTCGGTCCACGACTGCAAATGTAACTTGTTCGATAAGAAATTTCACCTCGAGTTCTTGCAATTATTAGCAGAGCAATACAAAAACTTTCATTTCAATACCTTTCCGATCCAATAACCGTTCATTTCTTGTTCATTCTTTCGATCAAGCGATTGCTGTTTGACCTCTACGTAGCGTAAGAAACCATTATTGTACTTGTAGCAAAAAACTGTTGGTTTGGACTGGCGTTAGTGCTTAGAAATCAAATAAATGGATCTGTGTAGGGTTCTGGTAACATTATTTATCGCTAGATATTTCTCACTAAGTAAATATACACTGCAATAAAATCTAAATATCTCCTAAACCACACAAGTTAGCTACATGATGTAAAAACAATCTTGAAAACAGTTTTATAGGTGTTTTTATGCGCTATTAAATGCACTTGAATGTTACTTTTTACTTCAAGAAGCTATCTTGCGTGGTTTCGGAAATATTTCATGATAAGTAAGTGGTATTTTATATATTGCTCGTAAGTGTACTTACTTTGTAATCATAAATAATACGCTCAATGCTGTAAAAATTCGATAACACCTTACACAATCAACCAATTTTGATAAATTTTGCATTGGACATTAAAGTCGATTGTTGTGTCAAGTAATGGAATACGTCACAATTTTAACGTCGCACATAGCATTGTATAATAATATATGACAATGTTAAAAGCATTGTGGTGTTTCAGCAGTTAGGGGTAAGATAGCCAATTCCTCTGTGGTATAGGATTCCGGGTGAAGCTGCTTACATGTTAGGCCTGATCATCACTTACATTTAGGCCAAGAGGTACCCCGTATTACAAAAAAAAAAGAAAATTTCTAAGTATGGTTAAGATTTTCGTATACCGAAAGTACATCATTCAATCTTCCTAGCCTTTTTCCCAACTATCTTGGGGTCGGCTTCCAGTCTTACCGGTTGCAGCTGAATACCAGTATTTTACATGGAGCGACTGCCTATCTGACCTCCACAACCCAGTTACTGGGTAATACGATACCCCTTGGTAAGACTGGTGTCAGACCGAAAGTACATCATTATAGGTATAAAATAAATAAAATAAAATAAAAATTGCCTTTATTTCCGCTGACCTTAATATATAACAAGAAATAATATTTCCCTCATACTAACAAAAAAAAAAAAAAAAAAACAAATGATTATTATTTTAGCCTTTTTTTTATGATAATCTTAATCAGCTACCAGGTCAGGCTGTCTTGCGACATAGGCCTCCTCTATTTCCCTCCACTTATCCCTGTCCTTAAGCTGTTCTTCGGCAACCTTTTGGCAGATCATCCTCCCACCGTATCACCTGTCTTCCTCTACGTCTTTTTCCGTTCATCGGGTACCATTCTGTGACTTTTTTGGTCCATTTTTCGGTCTTCGTTCTCATCATATGGCCTGTCCATTTCCATTTTAGTGTTCTTGTTTTTACTCTAACGTCTGCCACTTTAGTGATGTTCCTAATTTTCGTAGCTTTCCATTTATCTTGCAGTCTTAGATTCATCATGCTCCTCTCCATTCCTCTCTGGCATACACACCATCATTATAGGTTTCAAATTCAAATTTCAAATTAATTTATTCACCAAAAAAGAACACATATTACAAAATTGAATATTTGACAATATACAGTAAATAATGGCTTAAAATTTGTAATACACATAGTTAGAGACTATCTGCATCCGAACTAGGTGGTAAAACCTGTCTCTCGGATTGCATTTGATCCTAGGTACTTAAATATTAATGATAATATTTAGGTATTAATATATTTATACTTTGTTCACAGTATGTCGTCAAGACAGTGGCAACAACCGACCTCGGGACCAGAGCACAGTATCAGAATCTTCCAGAAGGTTCAGAACCGAGTTCCTAGAAGACTGGCCACAGACGCCTGGAGCCCCATACTTTGACCCCAGTACACCTGAAAATGTGACCGGCCTTGTGGGACACCCGGTTCTTTTGCTGTGCAAAGTGAAGAATTTGCAGAATAGAACTGTGAGTAGTCTTTTGTTCTGTCAACAGAACTGCAGGCATATACAAGACTCTTTTCAAAAATGTGTTTTTTTTTTTGTTTGCTTTTTTTTTTATTGCGCTGATCTCCAGACTTTCAGTCGGATTTGAAAATTTTGTTTGCCTTGGATAGCCCAATTTTTGGGAAAGGTAATTTAACATCAAGCTATGACCCTTAGGAGTCTTTCCGAGGCAAGGACTCTCGGTATGTAAAGATGATCACCCATCCAGGGACCAACCCAAGGGGGCAAGTGTAGCCTAACCTGATGGATCGACCCGTGCAGCTATTATAATTTAGCCACATTATATAAATTATGGCTACAATACAATACAAAAGCAATTTAGCTCCTCAATGAAAGCAACATATACATCAAAAGAGTAATTACCAAGCTCTATTTCCCATTTTGGAAATGCTCAAACTGAATAGGGACCACTGGTTGGAGCTTCAAAGTCCTGTCCCCGATTTCAGTCACAGTTTCCGTTGGTACTTCTACGATGAATAGTGAGCTAGTCGCTTCGAAATCTGTACTAAACTGTAGTATTATAGTTATTGGCAGCTTTAATGTACCGAATGATTAGCCTATTGAGTATTCAACCGAATTTGGAGATAGGAATTAATTGATTGTGATGTTGTATGCTTTAAATTGAAAAGGGTTTTGTCTTGGTCGATGCAGACTAGTTTAGAAATTGTTGATGATTAAAATTTCTTCAGTGTAAATACTCAAGTCATTTTTTGGAATATAAAAATCCATTAATAATTGAAATTATTATTGTTTTAAAGAGACTACAATAGGTGACTTAGCTATAACAGCCGTACGGGTCGGTCGATCATGTTAAGCTACGCTTGCTGCGGTCAGTTCATGGATGGGCGACCATCTTAACATACCGAGACTCCTTCGTAGCTCGGAATGCATGTTAAGCCGTTGAACCCGGCTGTAATTTTTTTGAATTCAGGCTGTCGTTACGGGTCGTCAGAAGCATGAAAGTCTGACAACCAGTCTTACCAAGGGGTATCGTGTTACCCAGTAATTGGGATGTGTAGGTCAGATTAGCAGTGGCTCCATGTAAAATACAGGTATTCAGCTACATTCGGGTAGACTGAAAGCGGACTCTAACGTAGTTGGGAAAAGGCTCGGCAGATTGCAGATTGAATGAAAAAGAGTACATAATACGTCTATGATTTCAACATACAAAATGTCCGTAAATGGTATATATTTTTAATCTGTGGTAATTAAATGTTTATTATTTTCTTCTTCTTTTCTTTTTAAAACGGGCATTGAATGAAAATAGCAGATTTAGTGGAATTAAAACAAAACAAACTCAAAACTCAAAGTGGCGGCGCTGGGGGAGGCCTATTTCCAGCAGTGGATGTCTTTCGGCTAATATGATCATGATGATGAAACTCAAAACTACAGTCCACGAATCCCGTATATCGAAATTCTAGCAATTTTTTAATAAAACTGCAGCAGAACACTCAGGTTAACAAAATTTGTATGTATTGTAAAAAGTTATGATAAAGTTCGATTCAGAAACAGGTGTCGCGAGATTGTTTGGTAGTATAGAAACAGTAATATAATAGGTCTCGCAAAGTCTTCGAACACAGTTTTGGTCGACTTTACAATAGGCAATTTCCGATTCGTGTAGAACTCATTTCTGCAACGGATCCCAAAGCGCTTTGGGAGTTGAAAGGCAGTCTTGAAATTACCTAACTTAGGTCCTTGTTACCTTTTGGGTAAATAGTAGGATTGCTTAGAGATATTGGCTTTGTAAATAACTTTAGAAAAGTTATCATCATCCGCTGATAGAGAGTTTTATGCCTACTGTAATTCTGTGCGCATTATTGTTTATTAAAAACATGTGTATATTATTATGTTCAAAGATTGTGTATTTCTAATGCCGCAATAACAACAATTAATATAAATAAAATTAAATATAAAATTAAAAGGGGTTTCCCTAAGAAACGTGTTTTTTGAAACTGAAGTATTTAAAAAATAAATGTAGTGTTAAATCTCACTTGGTCGGGTTTTCTTTTTGTTTTATCGTCTAAATCTATTGTTTCTTTTTTATTTATCTTAATTTTTTTTGGAAGTGAAAACTTCTTTAGCGGCGTTGTACACTTTTTTTGGGACGGGTAAAAAATGATAAACTCGCGTCAGGACGTGACCGTAAGATCCGTTGCCTAGCAACCGACAAAGTAAATATCAAAATAAATAGTCTTTGACATTACGTAAAGATTGCGAGGTAATTTTACCCATATTGATGGGTAAAAAGCAGTCAAAACATAGGTACTTTATGAAAAGTGTTTTTATTTTTGCTAGACTATATTTTGAAAATAAATAATTATACTACTACCTACTACTTATGAAATTATAGTAATTATAGACTGATAAATAAAGCAATTCGTGCAAAATTATTCCCTAACAATTCCAAAATATTCAAAAATGCACAACCCTTGAACCCTTGAACATTCTGCAACCCGTTGTTTTTTTTTTTGTCTTTTTTATCTTCGCTTGCTTTGTCTTTCAATACCATTGTCATCATTACAAGTTCATAGTTATTCTTGGATATTATACCGAATAACTATTTTCTTGTTATCATTGTGCGACCCATCTCAAATAAGTTAGACAGGGCAATCCACTGGATTAGTTATCGCGATACCATTTTGATTAACCTAACGGTATTTCTAAGGATATTCTGTAAGTTTCATGTTCTTCAGTTTCTAATGTATGTTGGGATGAGAAAGTTTGATATAATGGTATTTGAATTGGTATGGAAATTCAGTTTACTTTCCATCTATCAATATTTTGGGGTCGAAGATTTATGTTCATTTAAGTAATGTTAAGGTCGTTCGTCGTCGGAGGTCGTCGTCGGAGCAGTGGTGGCCCAGTGGTATCGGCCCCGACTTACGAGTTGTAGGTCGTGGGTTCGAACCCAAGCAGGTGCTTTACTTTGTGCAAATAATTTCAGCACTCCTGCTCTCAAAACGGTGAAGGAAAACATCGTGAGGAAACCGGCATGTCTTAGAACTAAAAATTCGAAGACATGTGATATCTACCAACCCGCACTGGGCCCGCGTGGTGGATTATGGCCCACTCCCTCTCACTGAGAGGAGGCCTGTGTCCCAGCAGTGTGAACATTAATAGGCTGATGATGTGTAAGGTCGTTCACAACTCTACATGTTCTATACACATTGTAAGTCATTCTTTCAGGAAAATAATTTCATAATCAATCCATTGCCTTTTCCTATGTTGGGGTCGGCTTCCGATGCAGCTGAATACCAGTATTTTGCATGGAGCGACTGCCTATATGGCCTCCATAACTCGGTGACCGGGATATACGATACCCCTTGGTAAGACTGGTTGTCAGACTTTCCGGCTTCTGACGACCCATAACGACTGTCAAAGATGCACGAATAACAGCCGGGACCAACGGCTTAACGTGCTTTCCGAGGCACCGAGGAGTCTCGGTATGTAAAGATGGTCATCCACATAAGGACCAACCCCGGCGAGCGTAGCATAACCTGATGGATCGACCCGTGTGGCTGTTATTACTTAGCAGCGAGCTCCTCTGGGCTCCTTCAGAAAAATAATTTGTTACACACTACGCCTATTTGACGTGTTATAGTCATTTCATATGACTGTTAAAGAATGACAGTTGTGGTTTGCATATGCAGACAATTTAAGTTAGTAGTCAATTTGCTAATCAATTAACTTCCCAGTCTTTATTTATTTATTTTAATATTTTTAGCACACAAATGTACAGAGTTGGACTTAATGCCATAGGCTTACCTACTGTTTTTTATGACCGGTTCTGTGCGTCATCAGATCTGGCCCCCAGTCAGTTGTATTAGATACTAGCGACCCACTCCTGCTTCGCACAATTTTTACTCCTTGATAAAACATCGAGATTTCTAAGTTATATGTAACTTTAATTTCAACGTGGTATACACATAAACCTTTCGGAATAAATTTTCTAAACGATGGTGAAAACCTCATCAAAATCTGTTGCGTGCTTTAAAAGAACAACGTATACAGACAAATACTAAAAAAAATTTTAAGATTGTAGTCGATTTTTCACATCAGTGATGTGGTGAAAATTTAGGTCAAAATGATTTTGCTCACCCATAATCCTGACATTCTTTTATTGGATACGTCAATCAAAAAATATCAGGAGAACTAGTTTTTTTTCTTATTGTTTGTTTTACAGTATTTAACACATTAAATATTTACAATTGGAACTAAATAAAATTACTAACTAACTATACAAATGAATACATAAAAAAACGGACACTTAAGCGTTGACGTATTCGACTGCATCGCTGTAATCCTGAAACGTAGCCACAAGACTGGCAGCATTGCCATGTTGATTGGCAATGCTAATTCTTTGGCCAAAGAACGAGCCAGTCCTCTGGTCACGTGAAGAGTCGACCAGACGGCGAGAAATTTCCTTAAAAAGAAGACGCGCCTCGGGCCCAATGACTCGAGCGTTTCGACCCCAAACGGCTCAAAACTGTAGTTAGTTAAAGTATTGTGCTGCTTGAGCCCGCGTCATAATATTTATTTTCTTAATTTTGTCATTAATGTAATCTTTCGTACAGGTATCATGGGTCCGCCATCGCGACATTCATCTGCTGACGGTGGGCCGCTACACGTATACGTCGGACCAGCGTTTCGAGGCGCAGCACAAGCCGCGCTCGGAGGAGTGGGTGCTGCGCATCCGCAGCCCGCAGCGCCGCGACTCCGGCCAGTACGAGTGCCAGATCTCCACCACGCCGCCTATAGGGCATGCTGTACATCTTGTTATAGTAGGTTAGTGATCAGAGATTAACAGAAATTACGCGTCATTTTGTCGTACTTTTTCTTTCTTGATCATAAGTTGTGTGAATTGTTACGATCATCGCTAAATAACAATAAATAGCATAAAAAGAAAAGAAATGTAAAAATTAAACCAGAAGCATTTCAGAGCCATATTGAACGTAATTAGGAACAAAATCTTGTACTATTAAGGCATCTTTCAGCCAGATTTGAACTCGCTACGTCGAAAATTTTGTACAGAGAGTCGAAATATCCAAAGGGAAGTGTAAAATTTCTTAAAATGATTAACTTAGAGAAAATTTCTGAACTGTTAAGAATATCCCAATTTTTTTTTATGATAGGTGACCAGCTCCACTTTACCCCATTTGCCTTTGGACCACTACGTTTGAGTATAGTTATAGTAATCAAAGATTCGGATTAATTTACGGAAATAAGCTTCATTTTGTCGTTGGTTTAGTAAAAATTACTTACTTTGTAGGTATTTCTTCATCATACAACAAATTTTTACAATCAGTAATTTAGATAAATGTCTAAAAATTATAACGGTGAGAACTAAAAACTGATCGTAGTTACAGTCGAAAATCGAACTTTAAATGTTGTCGTGAACTTTTTTAACATTGTGATGGTCTTTAAAATGAACATAGTGAAAAATGGAGTTCATTCATAAGAATTCTAGTGTTGTTTTCATCCACTAAAACGTTATCATAACCATGAATAACTGGAACACTAATTCCCACTTCCAAAGAACTTCTAAAATACTGACCCACATGCATTCGTAGGTATTTGGATACGTTCCAATTACTCTGACTGAGGTTCATTCAAAACTTAGATACGACCGCCAAATTCAGGGCCATTCGAAACTGTCCAAAGATTGTAACAAGCTACGTTACTGTACCACATTTTTCACAAGAACCTAGAAAATATTTTTCAGCCAATATACGTTTGTGAATTGGAGAAATTCTTGGCACTAAACTTGAATTCGACACAAATAGCTTGATGTCAACCGGTGGTATAAAACTGGGTCTTATCTTCCTTGGACCAACAATATTGACATCAATACGTACGTCATTTATAATTAAAACGTTTGGCCAGTTAGTGCTATAAACTATAACTAGTAGTTCTGCGAACAGTAGACCTCGCGAGCACAATTTTATGGCAATAATTAACCGCTTAGCTTGAGGTTTATCTTAAAAGTAAAAGAACGACCGCAACGTTCACGCCTCAAGCTTTTAAGAAAATATTAAAGTTCTATGTTTACATAAGTGTTTACGTAAGTTTTATTTCGTACTTTTTAAAAAGCTTGTTTAAAATAAGTACTTTAACATAACATCATCATCATCGTATTCCTGTGGCCACCTTCCGGCACTTTCATCAGACCCTAGACGACAACTTGGGCTAACGTACCTACTTATCGAAAAGACCTAAACACAACGGGGCTACCTTGTCTAGTTAAGGAGTTCAGTATAGTGACCTTCCAGATCCATCATGAAGCCTGGGACTACACCTTGGGCTACTTGGCAAGACAAAATTGACGACCGCAAAAACAACAGGGCTATATTGTTTAGTTGAGGAGTTCTTATGGACCTGGACAGCACCTAGTGTAAGAACACTTGTTAAGTGAGTCCAAAAACGATAGCGGGGGTTTGGTTGAGGAGTTCTTATCCCACCTACCTTCCGGCACCAGCATCAGACACTCAACACTTTCGAACTGAACTATTCATTCTTAGATCGTGCGCCAAACTAATCTTATCTCTGTAGCCAATCTGTAGCTGATAAGAAGTAGGAATCTCTCGTAACTTCGGCCGAATCTTCGTATTTAGGGATTAGACCTGCAGGAACAAACCATGAACGATAGTTTGTAGTTTTAGCGTTCGAAAATATATTTTTTACAACGGTATTCTATGAATTGACCGCGATGACATTAATTTTTCTATATTTTTCCTATCAAAAAAATATGACATCAATACGTCAAATTCATATTAAAAAACGTTCAAGTGCGTTGACCACGCACAAAGAAGGGGTCCGTAGTTGGAATTAATAATTATCCCAAGAACAAACTTTAACATTGTAGTTGGAAAACATGTTCTCCCATAAATTCCAACCGCAAATGTAAGTTAGTCGATTATTATTACTCGTTAACTTGTAAAGCATAGTACTAAGCTGTGATAGTTTTCCTTTTGATTTCGCAAATGTATCCCTGAATCGAAAAAAAATTTTCACACACCCACCCGACACCACGGGACGAACGAGAGAAAAAAATTACGTGTCGGGAGGGAAGGTACCCAAAAAACAAATAAACATGATTTTATTTTACGACTTTGTCAGCGTAATTAATATGTATAGACCCATACCAAATTACAGCTTTCTAGTACTAAGATTCTCTGAGATAAGCCGCGGATAGACAGAAAGACAGGCAGACGGACATGGCAAAACTATACCAGTTCCTTGTTGACTACAGAACCCTAAAAACCAGACAAATTATGAGTAAAAAATTTATAGGCCAGCTACAAAAATTAACTAATAGGTTTGAATAAATAGCGAGCAATTTACTGCATTTTAAGAGGTATTGTGCTCCTCATGCCGCAGATCCTCATTAGATCTTCACCAATTTTTTTTGAAACCATCCTAAAGTTACTACCTTTCAAATGAAAAAAGAACCGTTGAAATCGGATCTCATAAGGCAGAGATATCCAGTAGCCCCCTTTTTGCCCCATTTTGGAGGAACTACCCCTCCAATCAAAAATTCCCGACGACAATAAATTTCAAAAAATTCGTTATACCTGTATGCCAAGTTTCATCTAGATCGGTTGTAAAATACGACCTCTAGACGAGTACGTACAAACTGACACACGAAAGAAAATTTTGCCAGTTGATGCAGAGACGCTTCGCTCGCTACGCTCGCTCGGTCAAAAAGTGCTATAGCTATAAACTGTAAAGTAAGTATGACCAGCGATTCATTTTCCACTGTTTAGCTATCGCAGTACCTTTGTACGACCAATGGACTATATGACGTAAACGCGAAGCTACCGCCGCCATAACAGCCATATCAATAATACAGGGCCCCAAAGTACAAAGGAGCCTTCAAAGGTGTAAGCAAAAATTCGTAAAATATTATCATAAACCCCAAATTCTTATTGATGAGGAGCCCGTAATTAATGAATACGAATGAAAATATGAGGCTAAGGCTTCAAACTGAAGGCACGGTCCAACTCTCAGGCTTTTACATTCAGTGAGTAAAATCACACAGTAAATCTAACCTACGAGTCAAGATGCTCCAATTTTCGAGCTCGCTTCGCTCGCTCTTCCATTCTCTTAGTTAAATGACAATGACAGCTTATGCTATTCAAGTCAGGATTCTCCAAATTTTTATTACGTTCGGTCGCTCTAGGATTCTCTTAGTAAGGATACAATGACAGTTTAAGCTCTCAATGGATGCTATTTTATTTATTTGGTAAAAAAAAAACTTCTTTTGAGCTTTTCTACAGTCATATAAAAAGGGCCCCTAACATAATATTTTGATACAGGACCCCTTTTCTACTATCTACGCCACTGACGTAAACTTAAACCTTACGACTATCATATTAGCGCTCACGACTCCATTTATAATACCTATTTCAACCGTGTGGGAGCTCAAAGAACATAGGGTTACCGAAACCTAAAGGAAGCAACTTTAGATTGAGAGAAGCCAAAGTTAAATAGAACACTTTGGTAAAACTATTGTCTGCATGGCTTGTGTTCCACACTCTCGTAGCCTAAAGATCTGTTCAGACAAGCCACAACTACATTGCAACAAAAATGTCGCCGAAGAGTGTGTAGGTGGTGTCCCTGCAGCTGCATGAAATGGTCTTGCGGCAGCCACAAAATACATAGTGACCACGATATGGTCGTTCCCTTGCGTGTTGAGTTTCAGAAGACCGTGATATCGTCGACTATTTATTCATGATTTTTTGACATACTTCATAAATAACGAGATTTTGTGCGTTTTATTCTGGAAAAAGCCGCACCTAATCTGAAAAAATTAAGTACGTCAAAAAATCATAAATAAATAGTTAAATCATCGTCTGCAAGGATATAACGGGTGTTCTATCCGTTCCGGAGATATAAGCCTTAGCTCCATACATTCTTTTTGCAAAAAAATATTAGTTGACAATTTGCCTACCAGATTGTATAACTATGATACATTCATGCATAACATTGAGAAGCCATTTCAAGCAAAAAATCGACACTTTAAAATTTAAGCCCCAATGTCGTCCAGAGCCTTTTTTCGATCCACAGTGCGTCGCGCGACCATCAAATACGGACTTGCATACAATGTGCACGGCCACATTTTTGCCACTGTGTAGTGGTGACGTTGTGTTGTGTCACGTCTAAACAAAACCTAAGAACGAAATTACCGTATGTTTACTTTGTCCGCTTGTTGTTCTATTATTATTTCATTCGATATTAAAGTTAGTACTCGTACTAACATTGTTTGTTTGCTCGTAGTTAGGAAATGGTGAGTCGATATTGTTTTAGGTTATCGAAAGTTTATTAAATGTAAGGGTTGGGACTATATTTTATGTTTTAGTGTTGATTTAAGAGAGATTAACATGAAACGGGAAATAGTTATTATAACTGTTCGGAACTATAATATTGAATTTAATGACCATGAAACTTATTTTTAGGGTTCCGCAGCTTAAAAGAAAAAAATCGAAACCCTTTTTAAGATCACTTCATTATCAGTCTGTCTGCCAGTAGATCAAGACCCTTTGTTTAGGAACACGTGGAGGTATCAAGTTGAAATTAATATCAAATACGTCGGTCTATGGTCCCTTGGAGCTCTAAAAAAATCAAGCTCATAAGTCAACAAATAAAAAAGAATACTCGCAAATAAATCAAACCTAAAGAGTACTGCCCGTTGACCTAGAATCATGAAATATGGCAAGAAGCAAGACCTCACAGCACAAATAAAGGAAAAAGTCCGAAAAGCGTTAGTTTGTAGTACGTATTAATTAATTTATTTCCTAAACTGTAATACTACAGTTGATTTCGAAGCGACTTGCTCACTATTCATTGTAGAAGTACCAATGGAAACTGTTACTGAAATCGGGAACAGGACTTTGAAGCTGCACCAGAGGTCCCAAGGGTAGCTTAACCTGATGAATCGACCCGTGCGGCTGTTATTACTTAGCCACGAGCTCTTGATCTAACAGAAACAGATAAATGTTTTAAATTCGTTCAGCGCTAAGCACATTTAGTAACTCGTGGCGGGCTAAATGTTAGAAATACGAAAAATATTAAAATATTTTTTAGAATAAACTGGACTTTTTCACATAAAAAAACTTGAATATTATTACTATTATATCACACTACAATGAATACCATTCAAGCCTCTCTAATTCCTTCAAAGGATAAAAAGAGTATAGAAAATAATGTAGCTCGAAAAATGTCCTCTCGCCTTTCTACCCGATGTGTAATGGAACCTTTATGTTAAGGAACAGCTGTCTCTCAGAAAATGTCAAAGTTTCCTTCAGAGTAATGAAGCAAAATTTCATGGCAACAATTTTTTTGTTAAGGGCTGCTGATATCCTTCGCTTTATTGCGTTTTTGTGAGTGACGGTTATGTATGGAGCTGTTACATTACGTGTTTCAATATTCGATTTTCTTTTGTTTGGACCTTTGAGGATTTATGTTCGAAGAAGGTTATTGCTCTTGTTGATTCGTTGAATCTTTATATCTATATACATAAACATACATTACAAAATAAATAAATTTGAAATGTCTGTATGTAATGTCAAAATAACTCGTTGTATAACATATTTTTATATGCATTTAGTAAAAAGGTGTTATTTCATTTATACATGGTACATAAAACAAAAAAAAAAACATTTTTAATATTTTTGTCTATCTGTCTGTTCCGGCTAATCTCTGAAATGGCTGGACCTAGGCTTATATTTTAGAAAAAGCATTAGGGACCACGCGGGCGTTGGCGCGGGCAGCAGCTAGTCTTTATTAAAAGACAAGAAACCGAAGTAGGTACAAAACAATCTCTGCAAGAATAGCTTACTTTACCTGATCGATCGACCCGTGTGTCTGTTATTAGGTTAGCCACGAACCCCTGTCTCTACAGGATACAAGTATTTTATTATTACCCCATACTAGTTGGTTCTTTGTGGGGAGCAGAAAATTTTCAGTACTATGTTTATTTTCATTTAGATAGAGAACAGCTTGGTAAAATCAAGATACCTAAAAATATTATTTTGAATATTATTTATTATCTATACATAATAATAATATAAAGTGTTTGTTTGTAAGTTTATATGTAGGGGATAATCTCCGGAGTCGGATTAAAAAAAAATTTTTTGCTTTGGATAGCCCAATTCTTGAAGAAGGTTAAGATTATAGGTTATTTAAAAGAAAAAGTCAGACAGAACGCTAAGCAAAAACAAAGTTATAGCGCGGGCGACCTATGGGATGTGACGCGATGGGTTGGGAGCCGAAGCTAGTATTTTATAACTTAGCACGTGTGATGTTTACAACATCTTAACATGTCATCAATTGTAAACTTTAGAAGAAGTCTTCACCCACACGTGTTTTCTAGAGCTAAATTTATTTATTTACAAACTTAGCGCAGTTTGCACTTTGCAGTTTGAACATAGTTTTATTTTTATTTGTTTAGGGAATAAGACAACTAAAGTTCTTAAGTTTATAAAGATATTTCAGCAGTTTAGAAACCACAGGTAACAGAGGGGACGAAGTGTGAGAACTTCTTAGTTTTATGTTTGTTTTTAAACTCTTTGAAATCGTAGATTTTTTTAAGACCGATAAAATGCTAGTGACGAGCTTGTGTGTACCGTGCTGAGCTGGACGCGTCGTACGTCCAGCTAGCAATAGGACTCGCCCATCAAGGAGCGCTGTCCCAAATTAGACGCATTATTAATTTATTATACTTTTAACAAAAGGTATGTGAACAAAACACGTATACTATAAGATTAATAATTAAATTATCTTTAAAATGGTGAAGATTTCAGAAAAATACGCTTAATAGTTTTTCGTGATTCTCAGTTTTTTATCCGTGTTAGACATAATTTTACAAATTAATATAAACATAAATTCTAAAATATTCACAGATTTAGATATTAAAAAAATGCTCTAATTTAAGATAATATCTTTCCTAAATCATTATCACTACTCGTTTAGACGTGATCTTCAGTATAAAATCATTAAAAATCGGTTATCGTTGCCTTAAGGAGAACAATTTTTTCAATCTTGTGGGCCATAAATCCATACTTAATGCGAAAGTAACTCAGTCAGGCTGACTGTTACCTTTCCACGCTCAAACCACTAATGACCGATTCCTGTAATTTACGAACCGTTATTGGTTAAAAATAAGACTCGTGTATCTTTACCAAAAATGAAAGAAAAACCTCATAGCTTTGCATAGTAGACCTTCCCATATGGAAGTAGCTATCACAGGTAAATTAGCTCATTAATCTATTTATATTTCCATTTTGGCAAAAACATGCTACCATTGGTAAACAAAATGATTCTTTTTTTTTAGAGGACCCGAGTATAAGCCGGTCGTTATGAAAGGCTGATAGATAGTGTGGTACCTTCATCATCATCATCATCAACTGTTCCCACTGCTGAAACACAGGCCTCCTCTCTGTGAGAGGGAGTGGGCTGTAATTCTACCATGCGGGCCCAGTGCGGGTTGGTAGATGTCACATGTCTTCGAATTTTTTGGTTCTAAGACATACCGGTTTCCTCACGATGTTTTCCTTCACCGTTTTGAGTGTAGTGGTGATTAAATTATATACACAAACTAAAGCACCTGCTTGGGTTCGAACCCATGACCTACAACTCGTAAGTCGGGGCCGTTACCACTGGGCCACCACTGCTCAACCTGTGGTACCTTAACCTTAGGCATTTCTCATCGGTTTCAAATACTGTTCCCTATATTATCTAAAGAAATAAAACGGTTCCTTGAATGATTGATGGATTGTCAGATACGCTTAAACCACTGAAGACAACAAAATGAAATTAGGAAGATATTAATAAGATCCTTCACGGTGTAAAAATGAAATAAGAAGTACTAATTTTGGAACATGCGAGAAACAGGTTGTATTTATTTAAAACTTTCTGTACGTAAAGTCGCACAGAAAATAAAAAATAAAAATGAAAGTATTGTATTTGACATACACTTACATGGGCACTTATGAAACGTCAGAAGCTAGGGGCATGGTTTCAATTGGTCGTTACCAGAATCGTTAAAGAACGTGAATCTACGCGAGAAAAGACACTAAGTATTATTAAATAACGCTACGATAAGGGTACGGGTAGCGTAATCACCATACTACGTTTGTATGGAAGAATGACCGACTATCTTATTCTTAACCATACAGTCATAGATAATTTATTCAATAGTTCAAATAATTTTATTTTGAGTAAATATTATATTCAGTCCTTTTTTTATAATATCTATACGCCAAAAGGTCTGTTCATGAAATTTTATGCGCTCGTTTTCGTTATAAATCATTGTCTATTTCAATAAATACATTAATAAATATATAAATAAGGTCTCTTTCTCTCTAGAGCCCTGACCAGCGGCATCCTGGACCGTGTTCTTGATGCCGATGGGACACTATTTTTTATATTTTTAAATGTTTTTTATGTCTTTTTTTTTTAAGAAATATTTAAAAATGTAATATATACCTATGTATTTATATGAAATAAAAGAAAATAAAAATAAAAATACACAAATAAATAAAAAATGAAATAAATAAATAATTAGACTAATTAGCAAGCATATTAGTTACGTCTTCCAAAGTTCGAGCCCTCGACTAGTGTACCCCTTTCTTATAACCAACTTCGAAACAATCACTTCATCAACTACACCTAACCAAGTATCCCTTACTAATTAATTATACATGTTTCCAACAATGTTCTTATATGTACCCGTTGTTCACAGAACCCGAGACAGAGGTCATGGGAGGTCCAGATCTGTTCATTTACGCGGGTTCTACGATAAACCTGACATGTATTGTCAGACATACACCAGAACCGCCCAATACTATTAATTGGACGCATAGAGGGAAGGTAAGAATACACTTTATATTATTTTAAGGAGTTAGCAGATATGCTGCTTCTAGCAAAGATACTAACTATATTAGAGTCTTAGTAGAAGTACCGCCTTTTAACTGATTTAAAAAAAGAAGTGGAATTTCAATTCGGCTGTATTAAAAAAAAAAAACAATTCCTCAGAACTCCATTATTTATGGAGAACCAAACAATTTCTCAGAAAACCAAAGACACGGATATACGTTATATGCCACCGACTTCCGAAATTTTAGTTATTTTTCACTTTATAGTGGAAGTCGGTTATTTTTTTTGTGAAAAAGTTTTTATTTCTCGGTTTTTAGTGGGTCGGTTTGTAATTTATCTAAGTTATAATAGCCTAATGTCAACAACTGCTCATCACCTACAAAATATTGCTTTTCCCGATGCAAGGACGTTCATTGTTGATGAGTTCTGCTGGTACTTCGCCATCAGCTCCTCTTCACCCTATGCATTGTGGCGGGCATAAATTGCTTGGCAATTTTAAATAAATTTTAGGCAAATATTAAAGTAATGGAATCGCAAGTTCACAACCCGTGAAATACGTATTATTGAATAGTTCCGGTGGCCATCTGTGGTCTTCATCATCAGTTTCACTTCAGTAAATGGTGCTTTCCGAGAGAAAATTCAAGAGTTACTAAAAAAAATACCAAATTCGCTATAGGTGTGCCTATAATATTTCAAGAGTTCCCTCGACTTCTCCAGGATTCCATCATCCAATTCTGACTTGATGACAATGGGACCAACTGGGAAGTATACCCTTTCAAACAAAAAAAGAATTTTTGTAATCGGTCCAGCCGTCTTCGAGTAATCGGGGAACATACATTAAAAAAAATCCGACGAACTGAGAACCTCCTCCTTTTTTTGAAGTCGGTTAAAAATAAACGTGTCCTCATTTTAATTAAAAAACCTACATCATGACAATGAAATAGTAAAAGGGATTAAGTACTTATAATATATTTAATATCATAGTTGGTTATCGTTAGCAAAGTAAGCGTTTATGATTGTTGAGGCTTAACTTATAATATACTTCATCATCTGCCTAGCCTTTTCCCAACTATTTTAGGGTCAGCTTCCAGTCTTACTTCATGCAGCTGAATACCAGTATTTTACCTGGAGCGACTGCCTATCTGACCTCCATAACCCAGTTACTGCGGGTAATACGATACCCCTTGGTATGATTGGTGACAACCAAAAGCCCGAAAGTGTGACAAGACTTTCGGGCTTTTGACGATCCGTAACGACTGTCAAAGATTCATGCATGACAGCCGGGACACACGCCTTAACGTGCTTTTCGAGGCACAGAGGGGTCTCGGTATGTTAAGATAGTCACCCATCCAAGGACCAACCGCGGCAAGCGTTACTTAACTTGATCGGTCGACACGTGCGGCTGTTATTACTTAGCCACGAGCCCCTTAACGCGGGGTGAACTGGTATGTAACGAGGGCTTAACTTGTGATTATTAAAACGACTATTTGGATTTCAACATGACTTTTATTATTCATCGTTAAAAACTACTAGCTTCTTCTATTTATTTTCTCTATTACTTTTAATGTCATAACTGAAAGTAAAATGCATTTCTTTGTGAATCTCAGAAATATGACATCGCAATAGAAATAGTGTAAGGTTAAAAATTAAAATGCTGAAATGTGATATGAAGAAAACTGTTTTCGTTGCAAAATGCGAACGAAAATATGAAAATTGCTTAGGGTTTCATGTTGAGCAGTATTAGATTTTCTTTGGTATTTTCTTTATTTGATAAAGAGTTTTATTAAGAATATAATTCTACTACTGCTATAAATATTTTATAATAAGCCTATACTGTTCCCACTGCTGGGACACAGGCCTACTCTCTGTGAGAGGGAGTGGGCCGTCATCCACCACACGGGCAGTGCGGGTTGGTTAATGTCACATGTCTTCGAATTGTTAGTTCTAGGCAATGCCGGTTTCCTCCCGCTGTTTTCCTTAAAGCGCCTGTCGGGGTACCGTTACCACTGGGCCTATTGCACGACTCTTAATGCGAAGCATTAGAGTGTGCTCTACGATCGAAAAATTTTTTTTGCCCCATTTCTGTAACTGTTTTGATTGTTACACTCCTGCTAGTACACAGAACCTACTTAATTTATATACCATTGTATAGATGATTAAATGGAGATTAATACTGTATTTTTTAACAATTGATTTTATGCAGCAGAAATGAAAAAAGCCTCAAAATAGTTGAAAAAAAATTCCTGTCCGTCAATTTATGAACCCTGAAAACATTGTAGCTTGCGATAAAATCAATTTTTTTTTTGTACATTCGTTTCAGCCGTAGAAGGAACCCTATTGAAAATGGCTCTTTTATTCAAAGTAGTTTAATTATAATTAATAAAATACTAACTAAAATATAATATCTTTATCTAAATATTTTCAACCGTTGTCCGTAAGTTGCCTAGCAATCGCCAAGTAAATATCTTTGTCAGTCTTTGACATTACGACTTCATGAAAAGTGAGAAATTGTTCATTTTTGTTAAAACATATGTTTTGAATTTCTTTTTCGTTTATGAATGAGTGTTATGTATGAGGCGTGCACTTTTGGATTATTCAAACTATTTCATTTTATAATGACAAGTTTTAAGAACTCTCACTGCATAAGGTAGTACATACACCTATTGGTGTTCAAAAATTTTAATAAATATCAACCCACAACTTTCTTAAGATTGTTTATCCCAAAAAGTTGGCAACGTCGCAAGTTGATGTCAAAAATTTACCTATTTTGATTAATTTGGCAATATTACGAGTACTATAGGGAAATAAAAAATGCGGCTAACTAGCGAACTAGAATATTAAAATGAATTGCAATTATAATATTGAATTTGATGTTGTACCCGTTTTATATGTAATAAAGGCGTTTGGAAAGTTATCAACCCACAACTTTCTTAAGAGGGTTTTCCCAAAAGTTGGCAGTCGCAAATTGCTGTCCATAATTTACCTATTTTAATTAATTTGACAATATTGTATGTACTGTATGGAAATGAAAAATGCGGCTAATAACTAGCGAACTAGAATATTAAAATGAATTGCAATTATAATATTGAATTTGATGTTGTACCCGTTTTATATGTAATAAAGGCGTTTGCAAAGTTTCCAAATACTTTTTTTAGATCTAAAACTAAGTATCGGTGTTATGATATAAATTTTTGCATTTCATAATTCATATTCTAGTTCACTAAATAGCCACATTTCTTATTTCCAAGTAATATTGCCAAATTAATCAAAACAGCGAAATATTTGACATCTATTTGCGACGTTGCCCACTTTCAGAATAAACACTCTTAGGTAGGTAAACATACCTACATACTGTCTCAAAAAATAAGTTGACACAAGACATAGTAGAACTACGTCTCGTAAGCTTTAAGAAGTTTTTCAAAATAAGAAAGAGATGAAAGCCAAACAAAAACCTAATAAAAAGTTTGATTACCATAATGAAAGTTGTTTCTACAGAAGTAAATAATCAATTTGTGTCATCCACAAACGAGCTTCACAGAAATCGGAATCAATGTTTAATTCATGATTCATGGAGAAACGGTTTCTTATTAATCATGAATTATACATTAAAAGGAATGAGATAACAACATTATTACTTTATATGTAAAACCTACATTAAATGTTTTCAGTGAATATACGGTCTTGACGCAGAATGTCCCATTCGCAAAATGTCACTGTGAAAACGAATGTCCTATTCGCGAAACGTTCTATTCGCAAAACGTCCCATTCTCAAAAAGTCCCATTCTCAAAAGGTCCCATTCGCACAATGTCCCATTCGCACAACGTCCCATTCGCACAAAGTCCCATTCGCATAAAGTCCCATTCGCACAATGTCCCATTCGGGAGCACCAGTCATAAAAAAAGGAAATCAGCAGTTCCATACAATGTGTTTAATACGTACTCTACCTGATGTTTTCTCGCGATATGACTGGCACTCCTCTTATCCTCTAGTATTTTTTGTTAGTATTGACTAGTGCTGTCTATCTGTTAAAAAATGAGCACTGATAAAAAATTAACCCTGTAGGTATATCCGATATATTCATGGCCTCGTCAGTAGATGAAATAATTATGATTATGAGGGAAAAAATATTTGCTACATCATTGCATGATTGCATCAGGCGCATTATTTTATAACTCGAAGGAAAAAACGGATTTGACGCAAACTGTCTGGAAAATCTATATGGTAGTTTCCGTTGACCTAGAATCACGAAATTTGGCAAAAAGCAAGATCTTACAGCACAAATGAAGGAAAAATTCCTAACAATAAAAAAAGTTGAAAATTAAAGGGTGTCCCCATACATACATAGTTGACGCCAATTAAGATAGTCCTCTGAGTTATATGGCGCTCATACAATTTAGAGGACTAGTTTCTAGGCACAGAACTATTTAGGTACCTATACGAATGAAGTTCCTTACTTCCTATATTTTTTTTCATTTTCAACCCTTACGTACGACCACCCGCATCATGCAAACGATCAGATTAACATAATTGTACATTACAATATCTGACGCGCTCCAGTATGGCCATGCAACAGTATTTTTTTTACATATTTTAAACTCTATAGCCGCTCCCCCCACCGCACCGATGAAAAAGTATACATTAAATAACATTTTTTTCTTCTTATCATCTAAGCTTTGCAACCCAATAGGTCTCTATGACGCTCGAATAAATCCCCATTTAGCATCGTGGGCTCCCCTACCATTGGTATTTGACGCACAATACAGGGTGTTAAAGTAATTGCGGGCCATAGCTTCAGAGTGAGTTCAGTATCAATAAAGGAACCCATAAAAAATAAATACCTTTAAAAAAAGTAAAAAAAAAAACGAAAATTATCATAAGATGAACCTAATGTACATACCAACTAATTAAATAGCGATCGTTTAGAATTGCTTAAAATGGTTCTTTATTTTGTTTAAATACTAATTCGTAATTTCCTAGAGTTACCTACCTACCTACCTACTATCGAGCGCAATGAAATACCTACGCCTGAACACTTCGATAACACCGAGTGAGGGTGAGGGATAGGTAACTAGGTACGTAAATATTACAATTCCAAGTATTTCTTCTTCCTACTTTAGCGTGCTTATCTCCTTCAAAATTAAAACCTACAAATTATAAAAAAGGTGATCTTGCATTTTTTTTTTTATAATATTTTTATTTTGCCTCGGTTCCTTTATTCAGTATCTACCCTGAAGCTATGGCACGCAATTACTTTAACACCCTGTATACGAGTTTATGCGAATGGGACATTGTGCGAATGGGACTTTATGCGAATGGGACTTTGTGCGAATGCGACGTTGTGCAAATGGGACATTGTGCGAATGGGACCTTTTGAGAATGGGACTTTTTGAGAATGGGACGTTTTGCGAATAGGACATTTCGCGAATGGGACGTTCTGCGTCGACGGGACTTTTTGCGAATGGGACATTCTGCGTCAAGACCGAATATACCAGAGGAGCTCGTGGCTAAGTAAAAACAACCGCAGCGGTCGATCCATCATATTCAGCTACGCTTGCCGGGGTTGGTCTGTCGATGGGTGACCATGTTTACATACGAAACTCCTCCGTGCACGGAAAGCACGTTAAGCCGTTGGTCTCAGCGTGGATTCATGGATCTTTGACAGTCGTTACGGGTCGTCCGAAGCCCGAAAGTCTGACAACCAGTCTTACCAAGGGGTATCGTATTAACCAGTTACTGGGCTGTAGAGGTCAGATAGCCAGTCGCTCCATGTAAAATACTGGTTTTCATCTGCATCCGGTTAGATTACAACATAGTTGGGAAAAGACTGGGCAGATTGATACGGGCTACCAGGGACAGTACGTGTTTGTTTCAGTCTCAGAGAGAGATGGAGCTATACAGGACGAATAGCATTATCCCTTTTTCACAATGGAACAATGATAGCATTAACACGTTATAGCAGGTTCCTCGTAAGTCTCGATCCCGTTGGTATATCGGGATAAAAAGTATTCTATGTGCTAATCCAGGTCATAGTCTACCCATTCGCCAAATTTAATCCAAATCTGTGCAGCCATTTTTGCGTGAAAACGTAACAAACGAACTCCCTTTTGCATTATAATATTACTAAGGTACTGTTAGGATAATCGTAAACGATAGCAACCATAAAACGTCAGCCTGCAAGCTAAGTCGGTCATTAGTTCGGGTACTAAGTCCATGAATTTAGTTCTAATTCCATCTAGATTCAAGCCACAGAATAGTACAATACAGAAGATCGAGTTCATTCAACGAACGAAAACAAATGCACGCACACATAGATGCGTTTGTACGGCACGGCGATCTTAGGGCCTACTCCCTAAGCGAAATACGTAGTTACGGGCGCAATAGCGGCGCTTCGTTCTCCGTCTCACTTACGTAGATGAGACTGAGAACTGAGAAGTGAAACGGACACGGGGTGTGCCCCCTGAACCGAATTCCAGTCGTGTGTGTGTATGTGTATGTGTATGTGCGTTTTCACTCAGTGTATGGAGCAAACCTTCTGTAACATTCTGTGTTCAAGTACTTCCAACCAGTCTATTATATGCCATAGGAGCGGAATGCTATTCCCGAAATCGCAATTAGACGTAAACTCGACGCATCCACATGAGAATACCGATGGGAATTGGGATTAAGTTGATTTTACACTGGCCTGTTAACACCAAATTGGGTCGGAAATAATGGCATTGCCTTTGGCTTTAAACTTGACTCTTAGGAGTTTGTAACTGGTTGCTAGGAAGCTGATTAAGTTTAGGCGATTTAGCACTAGCATTATAAAGTGCACTAATCTATTTTGTGGGTCCATATTGGCTCACCTAAAGTTCTGTACCCGAAATTGTTCTTCCTAACTATTTGTAATCCGAATGATCACTCTCCCTAAAATTTTTCATCCTAAAGTTTTCATTCATACTATTTGTAGTGCTACCGGCGATGTTCATAACACTCATGTTTCCGAAAATTGTAATTAATAATATCATTCATGTAAATATATTTAAACTCCTACTGTTTTTTATCATAAAACGCTTTTATGCTACTGAGAGAACATAATCATGAACCAGATGCTTTGAAGGAAAAGGTTTGTTTTTAAACTATTTCTTGTGATTACAAAACAACTGTTCACATTTTTACATTTAGCCATTTTATTTTTGGTTATTGTTGTTACATATTTATTACTATATAACTATACCTGAGATAATTTTGTCTAAAAACCAACTGTTTAGAATGATTAAAGGTCGTTTCACTGATTTTTGTCTTAAATGAATGAAATTCAGGTCAAAGTGTCGTCTTGGGGGCCCTATGAAAAAAATACTTAGAAAAATTTCGCGACCAATTTCGAGGTAGCGCTCGCCGGCCGCTGCCGCGGCACCGCTCGCTTCGCTCGCTCGGCTCGCGCGTAGTTGGTCACAGTTCTAACCTAACCTAACCTAATCCTAATCTAAACAAAAAGATATGACTTTGAATAATAGTGTAAAAGATGGTTATGTTGAGAAAATATAGAAAAACAAATAAAAGTATAATAGATGTTTATTGCTACTGACATTATGAAGTTGAATGGTTCGAAATTATAAACATTAGAGACAGAGTAGTTAGGAATTGTGATTGTTAGGATGAAAAATGTTAGGAAGAACATTTTCGGATTTCCAATTATCGGAGTTGAAAATTTAGGTGAACTTTGGCGCACCCCTATTTTGTACCTATGTTTAGAGACAAAAAGTTGAGAGGTGTCAAGGGACACCCGAATGGAACGAAGTTATGGAATGAACCTCACAAAGGTATGCCACTAATTAGTACCTGTGGTCGCTCATAGATGGCGTTATAATAAAAAAAATGAACCTCACAAAGGCATGCTACTAATTAGTACCCGTGGTCGCTCACAGATGGCGTTATAATAAAAAATAAAAAGTGTCGATACAACTTTTGGTCCCAATTTTTTCCGTCTAGCCCCCTTTCGCAACGCGCGAAAGGGAACTTCGTTCCAAAAACCAACTATTATTTGAATGTGCACTGAGGCAGCTTGTTAACTAGCTATCTAATTCCACAACACATTTTCGTAAACGATTCCGACTAATCCGTTTCATTTTGACAGTTCAACAATATTCATTGCGTTATTTACGTTGTTGAGCCGATTTTTTTTCGAACATATGAAGTAATGGATTAGCATTCTGTTTCGTTGATCGTAAATTACGTAATTAGGGTTATGAAAAAGTAAATAGACTGTGCGCTTTTTTATCGATGGAGCACCTGGCTTCTGACATTAGTAAGTGCTCATGTAGGTTTATGTGAAATAAAATATTATCATTTTGATTTTAATTTCTAACGTATCGTGGACGTCCACGGTATCAAGATAACGGGATAACAAATAGATGAAAAGACTTTTATAATTCCGTCCACGATAGCGATACGTGTACGTACGTATTTCTATACATTTTCTGGAAATGGACTTATACGATATTATCGTCATGTCAGAAATTCTATAAGCGCAGCGTAATTATAAACGCTGGATGGTATAGAAAGTCAACTAGGAGACTGTACAAGACCGAAATATAATGTAAATTAAATCAATATGTACCTACCTACCTATTCACATATTATTATTATTAGTAGGTACCTGGGCAACCGAGCTCTGCTCTAGTGAAAATAAAAAACGCTCATTTAATAGTATAGGATAGTTCATACTAATTCCATGCTACCATGATAGTAGGAACTTACTAATTCCATGCTGCCATGTCATTATTCTAAGGTGTCATTATTCTTGTTCTAAACTTTAGGCGACCGAGCTTTACTTGGATGAAAATACGGAGAAAACGAATTTTCTCAGATATGAGACCAAGCTAAATCGATTAGTCGCTACCGTAAACCAGAAATCGTTAGAGCCGCTTTCGAGAACGTACAAATATTGCTCGTTTAATAGTATAGTATAGTATAGTATTAATCGTTGATTGTGCGAACAGAACAGGATATTTCGGCGCACATCTTTCATAAATTAAATTATACAATATTAAGTTACTCTCCTAAGTCTTGACTGACAGTATCTCAGTCGTTTACTTCGTCACGTCTCTTGCGATGACAGAGACATTTTTATACTAAGTTCTATAAATATTCTATTTATCATTGAGATTTTAATAGAGTTTTATTATTATTTCCTTTTAATTTTAATTTATGGTTACTCTATATTTTGATGGTGTCAAAAATCATTGATAAAATCCTTGGTAGTAGTATTTTAGAGTTTCTACTAAAATAATTAGATAGTTCCAAGTAGAATAGTAGTTAGAAAATTGGCCTAGCCTTTTTCTCAACTATCAAATTATTTTAGTAAAAAATGACTAAAATAATTAGTTTACAATGCAATCATTATGTCGCTCTTCTACCTAGTTTTTACAAAATTCATTTTGTTTTAATTGAAATAATAAGAAGATTGTGAGAACCGTTAGTTAATAATATATCGGTATTATTTCCGTTAGATTATAAACTGTCGAAAAATTGTCAACTGGGTGAAATAGGTTAGGCAACCGAGTGCGAACCGAGCGAGCGAAGCGAGCTGTGCCGCGGGAGCGGCTGGTTGGCGCTACTTCCAAGTGGCTCGCAGCCAAGCAGGCTATTTACGGAAATAATACCGATAGATTATAAACTAACGATGTTTATAATTACACGGTGACAGATAATTATAAATCTAAGATAGTATTATTTCACACATAGGATTTAATTTTATTTTATTTTTTGATACACTTTATGGATGACCCTAACGTGTGTGGAAACCTGTAGCTCAAGCTTGTATATTAAATTGACTTGTACTCTCTCTGGAAATGCAAAAAGTTTCTATATTAATAATGTTTTCCTTGCACTCAGTTTTCAACAACCCAGCATAAGTTTTCTTGCACCGCTTAATCTCAAACTTGTTTGCCAAGTCAGCACTTCTAATTTCATACTTGGAGCGAGAACTATGAAGTAACTATTATTATCTTATAATGTAAAACAGATTGTTAAGCTGTTTTCAGACCAGCGCGATTTGTCGCGCGAAGCGACACGAACAATACAAAACTTCACGGTATAAAGCTGTTTTCAGACAAGCGCGATTAGTCGCGCGACGCGACACCGGTTATTGTTATACCGTGAAGTTTTGTATTGTTCGTGCCGCGTAGCGCGACAAATCCGGCTGGTCTGAAAACAGCTTAACAATAACCGGTGTCGCGTCGCGCGACAAATCGCGCTGGTCTGAAAACAGCTTTACGGTCTAGTAGTTTTTGACATTTGTTAGTCGGAATTTGTCTCGCAGAGAAATCAATTAATTAAAATATAACACTACTTGTATGCTTCGCCGCATTCGGTTATAAATCTTGCGTGTGCGAAGTGCACATTTGGCGAAGTGCACATTTTGTGAACTGCACATTCTGCGTCAAATCCATCTTAACTAATGTTATAAATGCGAAAGTGAGTTTGTTTGTTAAGCTTTCACGCTTAAACAGCTAAACGAATTTAGATGAAATTTGAGTAGACCATGATCTGGACTGGAGTATTTTGAAACCACACAATAGGTACCTAAATGCATAAATGGAAACAAAATAAAAAATATATTTTTCAAGAATCTAAATTGTTCATTGTTCCTAATTTTATTTTTATTTTAAGAATTAATTATATACTTTTGGTTGTGCCCTACAGGGTCCGTAATTATTCCTTAGCTTTAAGCCATTGTAGCACCTTTAAACATTATGGAATGCAAATAAAGATATGAATATGAATAAGAAGTAAATGATGGGCTAACTATGGATTTTGCCAATCAGCTGTTTAGCTATAGTGACGAATTGGATATTATTGTGTTTGCTAGAATTTCTGTTGTTAAATTCTAGACTAGGAACGTTACTAATTAGAACTGTATGCACCCTGATGTATGACATATTTAAAATTATGAGTAATAAAAAAACTATTAACAAATATTTCATTTCATTTCTCCGATGTGCAGTCGACTTAACATATTCTCTATGCCAGTCTATGCCATTCAACCCTCGCACGGCGGCTACATTTCAGATTGGCGTATCTGGAAGTGCAGGCGAGTCGTAGAAACAATTACCGGAGTTACAGTACTCTTGGACATTATTTTATACGAGAATTTCTCCACTACCCACTAGTTTGACGTTAAGCTTGGTACCCGTGTTCGAGATTTGCAGGGTTGAAACTGGGTTGGTTAAGATGAAAATGTATACTCTTTTTTAAGGTGCACAGGAGAAATAAGCTTTAGATCGTCATAAACATACAATAAGATAAAATAATAATTTATTGTTCCATAAACGGTTTTTTAAGCAAAAACTGTACAATACTGAAAAGCTGTCTTACAGGAGACCGGGTATTCATAGTTTATAAGTTTCATATTATATTCCTTAAAATGAGACAGCGTATACGTTATTACCTTAGAATTGAAAGAAAATAGTACGACTACTGTTTATTATTCGCGCATATTTTGTTTTTAAATAATGTTTTTAAAATTGTGAAAGATTAATATTATGAATTTATCATTATCGACAACAGATCATGTCTTATAAAATTCCTCAGAAATAAAATAATTGGTTCATTCAACATACATCGGAAAAAAACCATTAAGATATCACTGACGTCACTGTTTTAGCGACAAAACTAAAACAAGAACATCTTACAGCATTTGCCACCGTGCAAATGCTCTCAAGTAAAGTTTGAACGAACAATCTAAACATCATTCAACTTTGACTCACAGTTTCTTACTCTGATTAAAATCTTTACTGCGTCAGAAAATAATATTATTCCCGCAATTTCTTTGTAAAGTATTAGCACCTCCTTTCAGTAGTTTAATAAAACTTCTAAACATTATTGAAAGCTGTACCTAATACATAAAAATATCATTATGATCCTTTTTTTCTTTTATCTTATTTAGTTTTTTTACCCTTGTAGTTAGGACTATTTGTGACATCATACTCCTGCCCTTGGGACTAGCGAAACGTGTCTTTTTCTTCCATATATAATAAAAAGTATTCTTGCTCTAAAACAACTAATTTAATTCCAAATATAATTATTTTACCTCAAAATAGACTTTAATCCCCTTAAGAATATTAAAATTGTTACCCCAATTTGGTAGTCTATAATTGTCTAATAAAACTATATAATTATTTATAATATTTCAGAGATAAGGAAAATAATTATGAAACACCAAGATAATTATGTTTTGTCATTCATTTATTTATATTTCTTTGCCAACGTTGAATTCAATATTGTACACCATACTCTTAATATGTGACCATACTATCACATCACCTATTCTCTTAGATTACCTTAATTTACAGTAGATCTCCAACAGTTCTATGTCAATCTATATTTTATTCGACACAGCCACTAGCTACGTCGGTCGTACCGTCTCCCAGTACAATATCCTACAAATTATGTATTTATACATTGAAACCCAACACTCGACCATCCTAACATCTTGCATGTCCTCCTGTACGCAAGTGAATTAGCATCCCAAACCAAAAAAATACTTATTTATGTTAGTCGTCATCTCGGTAGTCACTCCATTTCTAGCCACATTATCTTTCACACAGTCCATCCATCGTTTCTTTGGTCTTCCCTTTCTCATAAAACCCTCCACATATATATTCAAAATTTTCTTCACGACATTTACCAGTATGACATTGTATGTAACTACATACAATGTCATACTGGTAAATGTCGTGAAGAAAATTTTTAGTATATAATAGAGTCAAACATTATTTTTCAATTCATGGAGGATAATTTATATACGAGTACGTATTTACAACAAAAAAACCAGTCACGAAGAAAGAACAGAAACAATTTCAATAGTTTATATATTTACACCTCTTAGTAATATCAAAAACCGTTTCCATCATGTTTAACACCCACTCAAAATTCTCAGAAAGTTTTTATCAGATTTCTAGTTTAGTAGTTTCTTAGTAATAGCTTAGGTAGTTACTTCAGTACTTATTTGGAAATATCTTGATACGACATTCAAGTATTCTATTTTTATCTAAAATCGCTTATTTTTGTCTGCGAAGTTAGTCGTCTAGAAAATTCTTGGTATCGAATTTCTTCGATAACTTTGTTCAACACAGTTTTATTTCAGTATAGTTAACTAACGAAAATATAAGCTTTCGAAATAGTTTTATAGTTAGTTTCAAAACGGTTTACTTAAATGTGAAAAAACTTATTAGTCGTTATTATAATATCTTCCATTGCTTTTGTTTTAATTAAAGTTTAATAAGAATCCAGAATTGGCTTTTAAAAAACTGGTAATTAAAATATTTATGTTACTGAGAGTGTGTTGTCTCACCTCAATCAATTATTAAAAGGGACATTTATTTACCAGAACTGGTCGCAGTTATGTGGCTATTTAGTATTATGTAGAACACCAAAATAGGAATTATTTGAGGTTAACAAAAAAAGGCGCAATCATTATAATAATATAGTATTCAATGAGAGTTATGGGAGCGCAGAAACGGAATTATTAATTAAAATCAAATAGGTCGCGCTCTCTACACTCTAGTGTATTTTTACCATCAAAATCAACTGTATTTGTAACTGTAATAATTTAACGAAATTCTAAATTCAAATCGATTTTGAATCGAATCAGAAATTCAAATAGGTACCTACACAATTCGAATTAATCATATAGAAACCATAGAAATGACGAAGCTGCCAGCATTGCAAGATGCAAATAGGTCTTAACGGATTCAACGTTTGCCACCCTGATTAAATTTCCTTCAGTAGTAGTAACTAGCAATTTACGGGTTTATTTTGTTACAGTAAAAGCTTGGTAATTCCTAAGATTTTCTGATTGGACCCCTTTTTTTGGTATTTAAACACATAAGTTGTAAGTAAAATCTTATAAAGCCGGGTTTTCGTGTTTTATTAACATGAAACATCAAACTTGAACCGATTTGCAGGCGTTGATTGGTTCCTATTTGATGTTTCATGTTAATAAAACACGAAAACATGGCGCAGCGGACACGGCTTTAGAAGGTTCATCGTGTTATTAAGTCGCGTTACATATTTTAAAAAAACGGCAATATTTTAAGTTAGAGACAATGTAAGACCTAAGATTTTCAGTTTTCATTTTAGTCCAACTGTTCGATAACATTGTACAGAATTCATTGGTATTTAATTTTCATCCTTGTTTATCCGCAGTGGTAGCTCCCGAAATTCTAATTTACTTACGTTTTTTCAATTTGCAGGTCAGTGTCAGGTTGTATCTTAATCAAAATATGATTCCTGCATAATTATAACAAATATGTATTTACAGAATTATAATCATTAGTATCATTTAGGCGATTAACACACGGCACCGCGCACCGCCGCGGAAGGCGGTGGCGGTAAAGCGGATTTCGTAGCGGTGCCCCGCGTGGTAAGGCGGTTTACGCGCCCGTCCGCGCGGATGGATTTAACGCGGTTTTGACCAGGACAATCATAATGATCCGCGCGAGTCGCCGCCGGTGTGAAGTGCCGCCCCTCCACGCGGACGGCAATGCGAAGGGGTGGTGGTGGAGAGAGCTCCGCTAGACCGCACGGTCAGGCTGTGTACGTGTGTTTGGCATCAACGGATTTCAGACCAATGCGACATGAGATCCGCTTCACCGCCTACCGCGGCGGTGCGCGGTGCTGTGTGTTAATCGCCTAATACATCTCTCTAAGTTAGATTTGATATGTAAGAACTTTTAAATAATAAACCTATTATTCTTTTTTCTTACTTTCTTCTCTCCATGAGAGATTTGTTCTTAAAGAACACATCTAACTTAGAAAGATGTATTCATGATTCTAATAATTATAATTCTGTCACGAATCATATTTTGATCAAGATACAACCTGACACTGACTTGCAAATCGCAAAACAAATAAGAATATTTGAATTTAGCGGGCTACAACTGCGGATTCGCCTTAACAGGGCTAGGCATTTTATTAGAGAGAGTGGATTACTGCATTCGTGCAATCTTGAAATCGATTTTTTATTCTCTTAGTAGGTACCTGCTGGAATCACTGTATTTTTTATCAAGAATGAAAGAATGTTCGGAATAAATTTACTCTGAGGTTTCTTAAATAATAAAAAGAGAGAGGTCAGTTTCAGTTATTACATGCAGTACGTATCAGTAAACCTACTGAATCTATAGTATATAGTATAATAAAGCTGAAGAGTTTGTTTGTTTGAGCGCGCTAATCTCTGGAACTGCTAGTCGGATTTGAAAAAAATATTTTGCTTTTGATGGCCGAATTCTTGAGAAAAGTTATAGGCTATTTAACATTACGCTACGACACTAAAAAGGAAATAAATCAGACAGAATGCGAAAAACTTAGAAAACAAAATAATAGTGCGGGCGAGCGATGCGTTGCGACGCGGTGGGTCGGGGCCCGAGGGAGTTATGACTTCCGCGCGAACAAAGTTGCAGGCAGAAGTTAGTTATTAATATGTAGTTGCAGTTTATCACACGATGTTCACAACTAACATATGTATATTTCATTGTGCATATAGACTTTTACAACCGACTTGCGAAAAATTCACGCAAGTAACTGTCTTGCAAGTTAAAAGATAAAATAAAAAAAAAATGTACTGGTATTGACAGATTTTTGACATCTTCCCTTTGCAAGCAGCGTCGCCATGACACACAGTAAAGTGTGTCGGCCAATGACTATTAATTCTCATTGGTGTCGGCCTGTATAGATGGCACCATAGCTGCTCGGGTGTCACCGGTAGCCTTCAGCTGTCGCATGTCACTTGTTTCCTTCATCTCCTTGACTTTTAATAAATATTCTTTCTCAACAGACGATAAACTTCGACTCAACGCGGGGCGGCATATCCTTAGTTACCGAGAAGGGTTTACACAGTAGCAGTAGACTGCTAGTACAGTCGGCGCGGACGTCAGATGCAGGCACGTACCAATGCGCGCCGGATAACGCACAGTCTGCAACAGCGAGGGTACATGTGCTCACTGGTAAGTTCTAACTTTTTACTTAAGACTAGGTTGAGTTGACCGCAAATTTTCTGTTATGGTATTGATAACAAGGTACCTTATACGCTGCAAAATATAGCTCAAAAAGTCAGACACGTTCGCTTATGGTCCACTCAAATCTGTGTGGTTCTTACCTACAAAGTCCATTTCAGACACTAATCTATATGGTCCTCATATAACCTGAAAGGGAGGCCTTCGCCCTGCAGTGAGACAATACGTGCTAAAATAATAAAGCCACCATTCCGCATCACTCGAAAGTTCCTAATTTCTTCAACATTGTCATCCACTGCCACTTTTTCTATCTAAATTTGACCTTACGTCATGGTCTCGACCCGTGTGTAATGTTTCTTAACCTTTCCTACATGAGAAAAAACAAAAAGAACCGAAAATAATAAGTCATGAAGTCATATAATTTAATAAACTCAATGTTCAAATCATTAAGAGTGTTTATTCTGAAAGTTGGCAACGTCGCAAATAGATGTCAAATATTTCGCTGTTTTGCTTAATTTCATAATATTTCTGTAAGGAAATAAAAAATGTGGCTAACTAGCGAACTAGAATATTGATTATGTAATGCAATAATTAATATCGTAACACCGAATAGTTAGTTTTAGATGTAAAAAAAGTATTTGGAAACTTTCCAAATGCCTTTTTTTCACCTAAAACGGGTACAACATCAAATTCAATGTTATAATTGCAATTCATTATTAATATTCTAGTCAATTGGTTAGCCACATTTCTTATTTCCATACAGTATTATTTCCAAATTAATCGAAACATGTAAATATTTGACAGCTATTTACGACGTTGCCAACTTTTAGGATGCACCCTCTTAAACAACTCCCACTAACTGACGTCAAACAAATAGTATTCTGACAGCTGCGCGCAGCGGCGCGTGATTCGATGCCGACTGAACGGAAAGTTGTCATTTTATAAATATTATCTTAATTATATATAAATCTCGTGTCACAATGTTTGTCCTCAATGGACTCCTAAACCACTTAACCGATTATAATAAAATTCGCACACCATGTGCAGTTCGATCCAACTTGAGAGATAGGATAGTTTAAATCTCAAATTATAGCCGCAATATTATTTTATTGCAAATTAGGGCTACCCGTGCGAAGCTGGGGCGGGCAGCTAGTTTTTAAATATATTTCTTAAATATCTAAATCTCATTGTATGCTGCACCGGTCGACGTCCTATCGTCCACGCTGGCTCTAGCTGAAAACCAGCGCTGGGGCTCTGTCTCACATACTTAGGGTCGCAGCATTATGCTGAGCGATGGCCGTTTTGCGTGGATGTGACGCATATTTTCCTCCAAATTGATCTTTTTTGTTTTTTGCTCTTTCTTAGCGTCATGTTTACCACAAAACGTATTTTCTTTGTTTTTCTTTTACTGTCTTAAAACATATCTCAAATAAAACAGTCTTCTAAATAAAACAAAGCGTAACTTAACTTTCGCCCTCGTATCTGTATAAAGATAGGCGATAAATCAGCGCTGTCTTCCTAATTAACGGCGTCTCAGAGCATCTACTAGTTCTAATTAGTTAGACAATCGTCAGACATTGTCGCTAGATGGAATTGGTGTGGATTTAATCAGCTGAGATAAGCGACGATTACTTGAATTGTTTGAAAACATTTGTAAGTTTATTTTCTTTCTATTTTTAAAACACGTTCTTTCTACTTTCATTTGTTTTTTTTGTTTGGATCATATAGATTCTTTTATTAGTTCAATAGTAAGCTTTCTTCTTTCTCTGATAGAGATAGGACTTCCCATCGGCAAAATTTCGACCTTCCATTCAAAGTTCCATCCCTTCCCCTATTTAAAGTCAGTAACTGGTCGACCGGGAGGAGCTCGTGGCTAAGTAATAACAAGCCACACGGGTCGATCCATCAGGTTAAGCTACGCTTGCCGGGGTTGGTCAGTGGATGGGTGACCATCTTTACATACCGAGACTCCTCAGTGCCTCGGAAAGCACGTTAAGCGGTTGGTCCCGGCTGTCATTTGTGGATCTTTGACAGCCGTTACGAGTCGTCAGAAGCCCGAAAGTCTGAAACCAGTCTTACCAAGGGGTATCGTATTACCCAGTTACTGGGTTGTGGAGGTCAGATAGGCAGTCGGTCTATGTAAAATACTGGTATTCAGCTGCATCCGGTTAGACTGGAAGCCGACCCCAAGATAGTTGGGAAAAGGCTAGGAAGATTGATTGAACTGGTCGACCGGGATCTGCTCGGGATAGAGAATGGTCATTTGATAGTATATGATAGTAATTCATACATGTACTAATTCTATGTATCATTCAATGTTGCCATGATACTACTATCATTAGCATTAGCATTTACCGATTAGCATGCAAGTAGTAAGTACCTACGTACTTACTACTTGCATGCTGCCATGATAGTAGGTACTTACTAATTTCTTGTTGCCATGTCATTATTCTAAGGTAGCCATTATGTTCTAACTTTGGGCGACCGAGCTCTGCTCGGGTGAAAATACGGAGAAAACGAATTTTCCCAGATATAAGACCTAGCTAGATCGATTTTTCACCCCCGTAAACCCTTATATTGCAATTTTCATCGAAATCATTAGAGCCGTTTTCGAGAACGTGATTACAAATACATATTATAATGACGAATCGACGAAAACTGGCAAATACTGGAAACTGGCAAGTTAACGCAACTGTCTAATCGGAAAAACTGACGAATCAACGAAACTGTTGAAGTAAATAAACTGACGACTGAGGGAAACTGCCATAACCAGTAATACGCGGACTCGATATAAATATTGCTCGTTTAATAGATCGGATAAGAGAATCAAAAATGCTGCCTTAGTTCTGACCGTCTTTACAAAAGGAACTCTTGTGCAAAATAGTATGCTTCTGGACTCACCGGTTTTGGCTGTGGGTTGTCTGTCAGTAAATATAATATTTTCGGTCGGGTCTTATCCAGTTGTTGATCAAACGTCTAATGTTTTATTCCTGGATACATCCGAAGACTTCTGCCGAGTAACGGCTACAATAAGTAGACCTATCAAATGGGTTGATAACTTTATTTGCAGCCTCCTTGCTTTTGCAGTCATCATCATCATTTCAGCCGAAAGACGTCCACTGCTGGACATAGGCCTCCCCCAAGCACCGCCACTTTGACCTCATTTTATGCGTCCTCCATCCAGCGGATTCCTGTGGCCTTCACAAGGTCATCGGTCCATCTTGTGGGAGGCTTTCCAACGCTACGTCTTCCGGTACGCGGTTGCCACTCCAAAACCTTTGGCAGTAGTCCAAACTATTTATTAACTTCACCTAATTGCAGTGTACTGTTGCACCTGTTGCACCTATTGCACCACACAACGACATTGAGTAAGAAACATTAATCAGTGGTATCTCCGAAGTAATTACCAGCCATCTTGTCGTTCTTTCTAATTACCTGACCGCGGTCTTGAAAAGGCAGTCTTCAGAAGTCACAAGATGTTACTTGCGTAGTTTTAATTGGCTAATAGAGTAGCGGCGACAAAGTCGATAACATTTTCTGTATTTTAAAACGATTTTCTTTAGTTTTACTTCCGTATAACCGATTTCTTTTTGTAAATTTTGAACTTATAAGTTCCCAGTATTTTTTATAAATATAGGTCTCTTCTTCATAACGTGTCCATGTCAAAAATAACTCATTAAAGTTTTTTTCGTTCTACTAGCTTGCGCTCAACCATTCCTGGGCAAAGGCCCCCCCCCTCCACTCCACTTTCGTCTTTCGCGAGCCCGAGCGTCCTCCTTCCAGTTTTGACGGAACCTATCCAGCTCGTCCCGCCATCTCCTACGTGGTCTGCCGTGACCCCGCGTGACTGTCCCAGCATATTTTTTTTTGACCTCGATTACCGTTTGATAGTACTGATAAAGTAAAACAAAAAGTAAAAAAAAAAACCGATACTAAATAAACAACAAGTTCTAAACCAGTAACGACACGAAAATGAAAAACTGCCCACCTACTGGTATCCGACATTAAAATAAGCAGTATTTAATTCCCGGAATTATTAAAACACGTTTAAGGTATTAAGTAGTGCAAACTTCAAAGAACTTGTACTAAATCTAAAAACCTAACACGTGTAGTGGATTATATTACCTGAGTATGTGAAGGCGTAGATTTAGGAGCCCATACAACCTCAGCTTAAATTAACTTTTTTATCTCGCTCGCACCATAATGTTCGTGGACTGACTGAAATTGAGACAAAATGGGGTGCTGGCTGGTTCAAGGCACCAAAAGTTTAAGTAATTGCTTTTTACGGTGAAAATAATGGTATGAATGTTGAATGAATGAAATGCACCGATCCCAGCGTGGTTTAACCAGACTCGATAAATCAAATGAACCCCAAGATTTGCACTAGCCCCTGGAGCCTCATGTTGCATGGGGTTACAGAGGCCATTGCATATCAGGGAGTAGACCGGTGGGCGCGTTAATGGTATGAACATGCCCTTATGATATGGAAGGATTTGCGAGCCATACCGGTACCCTAATTACGTAATACACAATCAATTCGTTTTGAAACAGATTACTAATCCATTGCTTGATAAGTTCGAAATTTAATTCTGCTCTGCAACGTAATTATCGCATTGAATGTTGTTGAACTGTCAAAATGAAACAAATGATCGCTATCGCATTGCTTCTGCAAGATAGGTTATAGCCCTGCGGATATGCATCCTTGAGTTGGCAATGGACTAGTGGAGAGACGGGTGATATTTTTTCTATGGATGGGCATTTTTTAATGACATTGCCGCCAGATTGTTTCATGTCCAGCCTAATTCCAGCATTAAAAAAAAACAAAGTCGCTGCTATATAGTTAGTTCAGTTATTATGCAAAGTTTCATGATCTAATTTGAAGTACGTTTTGAATTTATCAGCGGTCTATTGTTCGGTTTGGAGGTGATTTTGGTTTTATTTCTATCGAGAAGATTTTACAGAATCCTGTTTTCTTCAAACATTAATCCTCAACTTTAACATTATATTTATATATTTCAAAATTAATGCTGCAGTATTTTCGATGTAACGGAGGATCATCATCATCAGCCTATTAATGTTCCCACTGCTGGGGCACAGGCCTCCTCTCTGTGAGAGGGAGTGGGCCGTAATCTACCACGCGGGCCCAGTGCGGGTTGGTAGATGTCACATGTCTTCGAATTTTTGGTTCTAAGACATGCCGGTTTCCTCACGATGTTTTCCTTCACCGTTTTGAGAGCAGTGGTGATGAAATTATTTACACAAAGTAAAGCGCCTGCTTGGATTCGAACCCACGACCTACAACTTGTAAGTCGGGGCCGTTACCACTGGGCCACCACTGCTCACTGGGCCACCACTGCTCGGAGGATCATACAATCAATCAATCGTCAATTTGAGGTAGTATAGTAGTAGCAGTAGTAGTTGTTCATAATATTCTTAAACCTTTTTGTTTGGTCGATTAAAGTTGCCTGAATGCTCTTTGCTTTATTGTTGCGCTGAATGCTCTTCAATCTAGTGCAACACCAAGGCATTTTTGCCTGTTTGCATTAAGACAGTGCGCACACAATAACACAGGTGATGATCCCTATAACACAGGTTACACCTACCATGAGGGTCATTGATCAATTCTCTGTGCACCTGTAAAGCCATCGACACATTACGTCGTTGTCGTCGTCGTTGTGTCGTGACGCAGGATACATCAATCAAAAGAATCTGTTCAGAACTACGCCAAATCACAACGAGTTTTGATTGGCTTACACTGCAGAAGGCGTCACGCTCACGACATGACACAACACAGTTATATAAATTCAGCTTAAGTACTACGCAGTAAAATCCAACCAAATCCATTACTTCATAAGTTCGAAATTTAATTCTGCTCTGCAACGTAATTATCGCATTGAATGTTGTTGAACTGTCAAAATGAAACAAATGATCGCTATCGCATTGCTTCTGCAAGATAGGTAATAGCCCTGCGGTTTCATCTGACCAAAAAAAACATGTTTGCTGCTACTGTTCATGCTATAATTGTTTTCATGGAATGGAATCGTTTTATCATACAGATCACTTGTTTTCTTACCAAATAAAAACAGTTGCCAGTTCTCATGCCATTTTTGTTTTTATGAAGCGATAATCTGACTTAAGCCGGTCGACACTCAGGCGCGCGCCAGGGTCCAGGGTAGAGTTTTTGTTTTCTGTAGGTGGCATTGTCTTACTTACATAAAGATACCTTCTTCCCATAGGGATAGGCTGAAACTACAGAACGCCACTACTACACTACAGACCCAAGGTCTATTTAAATTCTTGTTTCCAATTGATGTTATTTCCACATAAACAAACATCAACTTTATGTACATAAAGTTATAAAGTATAGTGTATATAAAGTTGATTTTAGACTGACTAGTACTGTTGCAAAAGTCATAAAAAATATGAAGTTGTAGCGCAAACTGAACCTTATGTGTAGGCATTGTAGTTGTTTTTCCTAAAACTCGTGTTTGTTTACATGTTTGGCAAATAAATTGCGAACGCAGTTTAGACTCCTTTTGCCTCGTTTACGTTCATACATCTGGTCATTCATGCTTGCGAGTACTACGAACCTAACCTTGCCGAAGAACGTCACCAATAAGGTTATATTATATCTTCCTAAGGCATCCCCTCTGACGTTTCCACTAACATCTGCCTTGTAAATACCAACACGCTTAGCATAACCACAATAAAAACGGGATTTGTCGACGGAAGAATAGACAAAATGACAGATAAACAATCACAATCTGTCATATTGTCTATTCTGCCGTCGACAAAACCCATAGAAAACCTGTTTCTATGGTTGCCATGCAACGCGTGCTGTTGCTAGTATGCCTTTCATTCATCCTCTCAACATAACCAAGCCATCTAAGCATACTGTATAAATTTTTGTCACTACACCTTGGGCGGCATTGCCTTGTCTTATCAAAAAAAGTTTTGTGTCGAGTGTGCGCTCCCCATTGTTTTATAGAGCGTTATTCTATCTAAAAGCAGTCTTGACTCAGGTCTCCACACAGCCTAAAATAGACTGCGACGTTAGACTAATGTATTCATTACTTGGTGCCGGCAATGTGCTCCAAATTACAGCATTAGTCCTGCCTCTAACCCTCCTGTGTGGAATAGAACGGGGTTAGACAAATCTATTGTAATATTTTACTTCAGACTACTTTGATGGTCTAGTGGTTTAAAGTGCGACTGCTGGAATTTGGGGACCTGGACTCGATTTCCAGGTTGGGCACTAGGTTTTGGAGTTGTTCTATTACGAATTTCTATGTAGCATGTAGTAAATTAAAAGTTTTAAGAGAAAGAAAACTGGAACGGTACTAGCACTTAATTACTTTTATTCTTGCTAGAGAAGACTCTTTGACATAATTACTGCTAGATTTTGTTTGTCAGGCACAAATATAATTACATAATGTAATTATAGCTTGAGCCTCACTGGAAATTACAATGACATGAATATTTACATTGCAAAGTATTATATTATTTTAATTATTGTGAATGTGAAGACTATCATTGTATTTTTTTTCTCATTTAGTTTTAATCATGGGCTGGCAATCTGAGTAATTTATGCGGCCTACCTAAATGTCCTTTCTTTGGTATTGTTCGTCGATTCGTTGAGCTCCTTATGTTCAGAGTTGAGCTGCACGATGACTTACAATTGAGTGCACTGACTGGACTGGTCCACTCAATCTGAGTGGTACTTACCTCAGTAGACTATTTCAGACACCAATCTACATGGTCTTCATCATGATTTGACCAAGATTATGTCTGGATTTTAAAAGAGACTGTGACCGCTGAGTTTGTTTCGGCCTTTCTTCTCAGAGTAGTCAGATAGGAAATGCCGACCTCATCTGGTTTTTAACGCAGCACGTTAAGTCGGTAGTCCCAGCTGTCATACGTGGATCTTTGCCAGTCGTACCGGGTCGTCAGAAGCCCGAAAGCCTGACAACCAGTCTTACCAAGGGTTATCGTATTATCCAGTTACTGGGTTGTGCAGGTCAGATAGGTAGTCGCTCCATGTAAAATACTGGTATTCAGGTGCGTGCAGTTAGACTGGAAGCCGACCTCAACATAGTTGGGAAAAGGCTAGGCAGATTGATTGTAAAACAAAAGGCATTTTCCCTGCAATGGGGCAATAATATGCTCGTGTTTTTTTTTTATATAAAGATTTTGATGCTTAAATGCTTAAATAAGCAAGAATAGACATCGACAACGCCACAAAACAGTTTCCTTTAACACAAAAATTAACATGAAAAGTTTCAGCAATCCCAAAGGAACTCGCCAGCAAATATATAAGTATAGTTTCGTATTCATTGCCTGCTTAATGTACGAAGCCAAGAGTACAAATTACAACATTAATTCACTCCACTGCCATTGACTTTATGTTCTAGTAATATCGTTTTAACGAAGCATAATGCATACTAAAATGTACCTAAGTTTTTATAAGCGAAGTTTAATTCTAGAGATATGAGGAGTACCAAGATTAAGTAAAATGTTGAAGTAAAATATTGTCTCGATGTTGTATTTTAAAGTTTGCGCTGTTTGGTACCGCTTAGGGCTGGCGCACATCTGGCCAGGCACAGTGCAGCGCGGTTGTCACTGCCAAACAAATATCAACACTACCTCCCTTAAAATAAAGTTTAAAAAAACCTGAGACGCTCTCATTTTTCCGCTTAGATACGCTCTCGAGCTAATGGAATTTTATTTATTATCAACTTTATTTCAACTGAGGCAAGGTCGAGATTTGTTTGGTAGTGCCAACCGCGCTGCGCTGCGCTTGGCCAAGTGAGCTAGCCCTTAGGATGAAAAACTTAATTTGTTTTCTCTTAACAAAATACATTAACGTAACATAAACTATATTTCCTATAGAGTTAGGCAGAGGTGTAGCTACAGTACAACCATATTTCACTTATGTTTAAGTTCCATGTAATAGGGGGCGAGCATATTGCCATCAACTAGGTACAAATTCATACACCGGGCTGCTACTGAGAAATTCCGTATGGAATAACACAATATCACTTTGCACGACCCAGGAATCGATTTCATTTGAAAAGATTCCATCCCATTACGAGCATGAAACGTTTAAATTTTAAACGTTTTTGCCCCCGTAAACCTCTATATTGCAACTTTCATCGAAATCGTTAAAACCGTTTTCGAAGACGTGATTACAAATATAATATATACAATGTGTCTGGTCACCCGTGTCCGACCCGTTAAGGTAAAGCAATTTATGATCAATTTTATCGACAAATTCAACATGGCGTTTTGCCCCTGCTATTTTGAAATGGTTATGTAAAACAAACAACCAAATTTTTTCACACTTTTTAAGTTTAAAGTATTTAATAAGAGTTTTTAATAAACCTTTTAGTGTCAACTTATTGCCTACTTTTGTAGCTGTCTACTATTATATCGCTCCACTATTATATCTGTAGGACCTCAAAATCGGTAGATATTGAAAAATAAATGAAACAACTAAATCAGAAAAAAATAACAGTCGTGGCAAAATGCCTTATTATGGTGAATTTGTAGATAAAACTGATCTTATTACTTCGCCTTAACGGGTCGGACACCGGTGACCAGACACACTGTATATACAAATATTGCTCGTTTAACATATGGATTCATAGAAACCAGTCGTGTCGCTGCGACACGTCGCCTGCTGCCGCCAACTGCAGTCGGCTACGGATTGGTACCCCGTCAATCAACTGTGAATATTTCGAAATTAATTCAATAGAACTGTCAATCAATTTGTCGAGTGTTAATTCAAAAAAACTCGCTTGACATCGGTACCTACTGTTTTAATTCGAAAATGTCGATGTTGTCATTCATTTCCCAGTTTGATCGTTATAATGTTTGTTTTATTATTATTGGATATATTTTGCCATTTACAAAATAAATTTTTGTCAAACCATAAATACATTAACGGTTTGAAAAATTTATTGAATTGATTTAACACACATAACATTACATCACGCCGAAGGGTTGGGCAGAGATGTACAACCAAGTTCATCAGTTATGTTTAAGTTACCATGTACAAGGGGGCGAGCCTGTTGCCATCAACCGGGCACAAAACCAAACTCCGGGCTGCCACTGAGAGAAAAATTCCAGATAGAAATCCCCAATATCACTTTTCCCGACCCGGGAATCGTACCCATGACCTCAGGCTCAGGAGTAGCGCTTACGACCACTAGACCAACGACACAGTGATTTAACAATTGACCATGTTATCGCTGTTATGCTAGAATTGCTTCTATGAAGCCTATGAAATATTACCAAGCAATATTTTGCACAGGCAGATGTCGTAAATAATCCTACAATAAGCTTAGTATAAAGGTCGCACTAGGAACGAAGCTAGTTTCGTTTATCTTCGCTTATGTAGCTACCGCATCTTTGCATACTTCGGTTCACACCGCCAACTATGAATACATGATCGAAGCTGAACTAACTTAGCTTCGTTCCGAGTGTGGCCTGCACTTGAATGTCAATCATCGTACACACTTGAGCACATTTTTGTTTGACCATATTGATCAAAATGGCCATGTTTTGCTGCACCAAACTCCTAGTAAACTGTGCCTCCGGATACAACTGATGGCTGCTCGGACTATTAATAATAAGCCTTGATGTAGATGATAGACTATCCGATGTGGAGTAGCATCGATGGGATTTTTCTCACGCGATATTATGCATAAAGACATGCCATATTCTTTATTAAATTAATTAATAATAAAATAGTAACGAAGTTAAACTATACATTGTATATTTTTGAAATAAGTAATTGCTACGAGATGTGGGAACGAGTCTGAAGTTCGCACATTTCCATACACTAATATTGCAAAATTAATAAAAAAGTAGCGAAATATTTGACATCTATTTGCGCCGTTGCCCACTTTCAGAATAAACGTTCTTAAGTAGTTTGTATATAATGCGTCATAGATTATTTAGAGCTTATACAATTAGTTGACACGGCATTAAAGTTAGAAAAGTGAAAATAGGTGTTTAAAATTACCGCATTTATTTTATTTTCTTAGGTGCTTTGTATGTGGTGGGATCTATATTTTGTAGTAACACGTAGCACAGTCACACATCTCAACACAAGCTACGTTTTACATAGCAAACAATTACAGTAAAATCAGAAAGGAGCCAAAGGTACCATTCGTTTCGTGCTCCGTTTAGCATGCAACAGCCATTGTACTCACTCGCTATTTAACAACTTGTGCATTTGTTGAATTTTACTTTTCGATCAGAACTAGAACGTTTCCGTTCTGCCACGCAGTTGACTCATGGACTTCGTAGTTTGTGTACTGGCTTAGCGCAATAATTAACAAGAGGTATTCATAATTGGTGCTTAGTTAACTTGCTGTTTGGTCTCCCATTTATATTATTTGATACTGCCATGAATTAAATGTTGTGTTACAAAGGCTTTGTTTTATTATATTGAACTGTTTGACATGTTATAAGATTCTAGGTCAGTTTCCGTATAATCGAATGTTTTGAAAACTATTGCAAAAAAAATAAAACATAGTATAAAGAATTTAACAATGCTGAGGATCGCGACCACATACGACGCCTCTTCAAGCTATGCGGTCTTCGGCAGTGTGAACCGCTTGTTAAATGCTGCCTCCAACAGCCTTCCTGATCGCGTTTGACCATCTCACCGCGTTGCTCTGCCTTCAGCGCATTGACCCGGCCTAGTAACATAAGCCTTTCCAGACCATGTTTAGGTGAACGTAAAATTATATCCGGAAAAGCTGAGGGCACGTTCCAGGCATATTGGAGATAGCCGCTTAGTGATGTTGAGTTTCTCCAGTATGGAGTCATTCGTTCTCATGGCGGTCCATGGTCTTATTACTATGAAAACATTATAGGTACAACATTTGGGCAGAAAAAATTACAAAACTCTCTTAGGAATTGTTTTATGAGGGCCTTGTAATAAAATTTAATCTCGTTTTTTCTGTGTAAGAACGTATAAAATGTAAACATGTGTAAAGATTGAAGAGCAGTGGTGGTCCAGTGGTAACGACTTACGAGTTGTAGATCGTGAGTTTGAACCCAGGCAGGCGCTTCATCATCATCAGCCTATTAATGTTCCCACTGCTGGGACACAGGCCTCCTCTCTGTGAGAGGGAGTGGGCCGTAATCTACCACGCGGGCCCAGTGCGGGTTGGTAGATGTCACATGTCATCGAATTTTTTGGTTCTAAGACATGCCGGTTTCCTCACGATGTTTTCCTTCACCGTTTTTGAGAGCAGTGGTGATGAAATTATTTACACAAAGTAAAGCGCCTGCTTGGGTTCGAACCCACGACCTACAACTCGTAAGTCGGGGCCGTTGCCACTGGGCCACCACTGCTCTCCATGGTAACTAATTGCAGGCGCTTTACTTTGTGTAAATAATTTCATCACCACTGCTCTCAAAATGGTGAAGGAAAACATCGTGAGAAAACTGGCATGTTCTAGAACCAAAAATTTGAAGACATGTCAAATCTACCAACCCGCACTGAGCCAGTGGTAGATAACAGCCCACTCCCTCGCGAAGAGAGGACGCCTGTGTCCCAGCAGTGGGACCAATAGGGCTGATTATGTTTATGCTATGTGTAAAGATTTTAGATAGACCAATAAATAAATACCTTCTTAGTGATGAGTCGATACGGTCAGGGGCTCAAAAATTTGCCTTTGCCAATATCGCAGTAAGGAAGCGGCTTCAATAAACTCTTATTACTTTCAAAGTAATAACAGAATCTTTACTGAAATCGTTTCCATCTGATTATAAATGGGACAATCAGAAATTTCAATATTATTAAGAAAAAGTTTGGTTGTTGACAGTAAATACAAAGAAACAGAGCATGACGGTGCGAAATAAAAGATCATTGTAACAAGTAACAACCATTTTATTTCGTTTTGATCTCTATAAAAAAATAAAAAGCACATACAACGCTTTTGTCACAATTACGAAGCGTGCTATTTCGAAAAATAAACGTTACTCGAAACCTGTTTGAACATGTTCCGAATTCCGATTGGGACGTGTTCCATATGAAAATGTAAAACAATGAATTTAATCATTGTATTTTCTGTACAATTTGTATTCCTATTGAGTGAAAAGCATATAAAAAAAAACGAACAAGCCTTACAGTTACAGTACGTTAATGATGTATAATTTCTGACATCTTTGCTGACAGTTAAGTACCAACCTCTCGGAAAATGGGTTGGTACCATCTGACGGCCATCTTCTAGAACCGCGCGCGCTCATTGGTCAAATCAAAGAGCGCGCACTTTCCCAGCTTCCTGTTACACAATTCCGTCCCTTTTCATAAAATGACTCCTACAGATTGCAGGAAAGCGAGAGGAAAACTGTGCCACATAAAAAAAAAACGGGCAGTCTTGCTTTGGGACTTGACTTGACTTTGCCGACAGCAGTGAAAACTAAGTAACTTTTTAACTGTCGCTTTGATGTCTTTCGTTCGATACATACCTATAACCTTCGGTAACAATGACGCGAGTTCCATGAGTTTTGTTCACCCAAAAAGTGCTCACACGCCTAAAGATGTTTTCACTTTAAAAACCTAAGCTTTTGCTAATCATTTCGTGGATCGCTTAAGTAAAATTCAAATTAATTACTTGTTCAAAAGTTACTTAGTAACACTTCCTAATTTTCTATGTAATTATACTCCATTCGATAAATCAGAGTTTCAAACACCAACTTCCTGTAACCCAAATATGGCTTAATCGTAGTTAATTTTAAGGCGGATGGTCTCACACCTATTTTTGGAATAAATTAGTGTAATTATTCCATTAATAAACATAATTTAATTTTACCTTTGAACGTATAAAGCTCCCCACTCACTAAGCAACTGAATGCTCCCCCGTAGACGCGACTCTGGTAGAACAATTTCTATAAAAACTTCACAGCAACACCGGTAGAACTTCCGGTATCGCGTGGTGTCCGTCTGCGGAAGACTCAAGGTGTAAAACCGGTAAAACCATGCATATCCTGAAATTATACGAGGTAGAAATGTAATGATTTTAAAAACACATACCATAAACATAACATCACGCCTCTATTTCCCAAAGGGTTAGGCAAAAGTGTACGTGAAAGACCTTTCTTGGAACCGCGAGCAACTAAGCTTATTAACATTTTGTCGCTTTGTGAATGCGCGACTTATCATTTCATAGATTCGTGACAGGAGCCCATAAAATAAAACAAATAAATATTGCCATACCGCGCGATAATTACTTTAATAATTATTTCCTCCTATTTTTACTATTAACACCGCGGTTCAGTTATTTTTATTTACCTTTTTATTAGCTGGAAACTCGACATTTTATTTTTTAAAGTATTCATAACACGCAGCTTCGTTAGCAAGGTTTATTTATTAACTTATCTCTATTTGCATTTCTACCAACCCGCACTGGGCCCGCGTGGTAGATTACAGCCCACTCCCTCTCACAGAGAGGAGGCCTGTGTCCCAGCAGTGGGAACATTAATAGGCTGATGATGATGATGATGATGATGATCTCTATTTGCATTTCTGGTCAGTTTGCAGAATCCGTTTTTATTTTCTGGCTCTTTTTGGAGGAAGAATCCGACGAAGGATCCGACATCCTGAAATAAACCGTGTTATTTGAGATTTCTAGGTACTGTAAAGGTTATCTGCAAAAGGGAACCTAACATGATGCAGGCTGGTAGAAAACTGAATCTGGTTGTCACACAAGCGAATTTAATTATACTCTCACGAGTGCGCCTCGTGGAGTCCCTTGCACGAGCCACGGCAAGCGAAAGCTACACGAGTACTACCCATCCACACTCGTTTATTCAGTTGCCTATCACGCCTTGCGTTCTCCTTTGACTCTGGTCAAAAAACCGATACCAAACAGAGCGCGCGCGAGGCGAGGTAAGACACGACGAGAAGAGGCAAGGGCGCCATCCACACTATTGCACTTGCTTCAGAGGTGAAGACGAGGGTCTTACCTCCTGGAGAGTGTGTACCCGGGGTTAGAATTAGTTTCAAAATTGAATATGTGGCGATAGTTTTCATAAAACGATAGTATGTGGTAGGCGCGTAAACGTGAGCTTGTTCTCTTGAAATAAATAGAGAAAATTCAGTGTTGCTTTTTATTTTCTTATGTAACGCCTATCCCATATCGATTCCAGTAGGATGGTTTCTTGACTCACATCGTTGCGTTGGTACATCGGTCGCTTTTTTAACTATCTATCTTATCTTGAGTGTTGTGGAAATCGAATAAACATCTTCCATAATTTATGGGTAATAATAGCATTCATCATTTGCCTAGCCTTTTCCCAACTATGTTAGTGTCGGCTTCCAGTCCAACCGGATGCAGCTTAATACCAGTATTTTACATGGAGCGATTGCCTATCTGACCTCCACAAAACAGACTATCTACCCCTTGGTAGGACGTGTTACCAGACTTTCGGGTTTTTGACGACCCGTAACAATTATCTAAGATCTATAAATGACAGCCGGAACCAATTGCTTAATGTGCTTTTCAAGTCACGGGGGATCTTGGATTGTAAAGATTGTCACCCATCCACGGACCAACCGCGGCAAGCGTAGCTTAACCTGATCGATCGACCCGTGCGGCTGTTACTGCTTAAGCACAAACCCCTAGTTAATGATATTTAAACCAATAAAATAAAAAATTTAAACAAGTTTCTTTCAATTGCTTTAATTTTATCCGTCCCGTCCGGTCCCGTCTAGTCGTACTCAGCGCTTCTCCTCCACATTTATAATGAGCATAGCCAAAGTGTGGAACTCTCTGCCAGCGTCTGTATTCCCTTCCACATATAACCCGTCTGCCTTCAAAGCAAGAGTGAACAGGCATCTTCTGGGCACGCTCGTTCCATCATAGACCTTATCCATCGTTTTCCATCAGGCGAGATCGAGGTCAAGAGCAGGCCCATTCGGCAATAAAAAAAATAAAAAAATACTAATGTTCTTGAGCAAAATCAACAAGGAATGATAATAACATTGACCGCCTAATCAAGAGGAAAACAGAGCCTCTGGGCGTTCGTTTTTTCCTTAAGGGAAGAACGTTAATGAAGATTTCTTTGTGCTGAGTACCATTATTATCAATAGTTCAGCCGACCAGTGATTGAGTGCTAGTAAAATTCTTTCTTATCAAGCATTTCTTGGTTATATTATTGGTTTCTATCATCATCATTTTCCTGCCCTTGTCCCATGTTACTTGGGGTCGGCGCAACACGTTTTCTTCTTCCACTCTCCCCTGTCAACCGTCATACCAACATTCACTCCCTTCTCTATCATATCATTCCTCACACAGTCCATCCATCTTTTCTTTGGCCTTCCTCTCCCACTCCATCCATCAACATTTATATTCATCACTCTTTTAGTCACATGCGTTTCCTCTCTCCTCATCACATGCCCCATACCAGGCCAAACGATTTCCTTTTAACTTTTCTGTCACTGGCGCCACTTTTAAACTTCCCCTTATATACTCATTATATTATTGGTTTCATTATATATTATTATTGGTTTCTATAATACATACTTAACAACCTGTATTCCCCAAAGGGCTAGGCAGAGGTGTATCTATAGTACACCCACATTTCGTCAGTTATGTTAAGTCTCATGTAATAGGGGGCGAGCCTATTGCCATCGACCGGACTGCTACTGAGTAATTTCAGATGGAAAAACCCAATAACATTTTGCCCGACCCGGGAATAGAACCCATGACCTCATGCTCAGCAGTAGCGCTTCCGACTGCTAGACCAACGAGGCAGTCGAGTATTGTTTTTTTTTGTATGAAAATGTAATATATCGCCTCTATTTTGAGGGCATCCTGACCTGAGGTTCGTTTGGACTGGTTAGGCACGGAACCAGGTAGCTGGGTAGTGCGTACTGTATGGACAGATATGACAATTGTCATACATGCAGGTTGATGCCAACTGCGCTTGCTTCTACTAGATTAATAGGGCTGTGTTGCGTTGTGAATTTATTTATTTATTTTTAGCCTGTGTTGTCCCACTGCAGGGCAAAGGCCTCCCTTTCAGGCAGTGTTGACCAGTCCTGTCTGTAGGCGTCAAGCTCGTCTCGCCATCTTCTTCTGGGTCTGCCTCAATGTCGACGGACGTTTTCTGGGACCCACATGGTGGTAGATTTGGCCCATGATTCATTTGACATGTGGCAGACGTGTCCGGCCCAATCCCTGCGTTGTGAAGTCTAAGCTAATTTTTTTAAGCACAAGGGACTGTTCAAACTGAGCGTAGGATGCGGGACGTAACAGCGCGTGTCTTTGATTGTTGTAATGTTTAGGGAGTCACGCGATTGCTTGTGCGTAAGCGATTTTCGTCCCGCAACTCGCGCGGAATCGCCTCAGTTTGACCAGAGTTTTACCAAAATGGTGATGGAAAAATTGGTGAAAGGCCTGGGCCGATAACCGTGGCAATACTAACGCTCTGTTTTTTCTACTGTTCTACCCTACAATGAGAAAATTACAGCGTAAAATTATAATACAGGAACACATAAACATAAAAACGGCCGTTTTATACATCATTAAAATTAAAATATTAATGCTTTGAAATACTTAAAGCATGAGTTTTACGGGGAAACGGAACAAGCGTCGTAAACAAGTAAACAACCTTTTTATAATGGTGATAAGCGATCTAGTATTATTTATTAATAGTTTTTACCTGCGACTTTAAGAGCAGTGGTGGCGCAGTGGCAATGTAAGTCACGCGAGTTAAAGGAAGCCTTCTGAAATTTAGATACTATGATGTTTTATGGAGTACAAAGTAAGTTACATGAGAAAACTTTATAGGTACAACCTTTGGGCAGAAAAAATTACAAAACTCTCTTAGGAATTGTTTTATGAGGGCCTTATAATAAAATTTAATCTAATTTTTTCTGTGTAAGAACGTATAAAATATAAACATGTGTAAAGACTGAAGAGCAGTGGTGGTCCAGTGGTGGACTTACGAGTTGTAGATCGTAAGTTCGAACCCAGGCAGGCTCTTTAATTTGTGTAAATAATTTCATCACCATTGCTCTCAAAACGGTGAAGGAAAACATCGTGAGGAAACAGGCATGTCCTAGAACCAAAAAATTCGAAGACATGTGACATCTACCAACCCGCACTGGGCCCGCGTGGTATATTACAGCCCGCTCCCTCTCACAGAGAAGAGGCCTGTGTCCCAGCAGTGGGAATATTAATAGGCTGATTATGTATGTATGTTATGTATACCTGCAACTTTGTCCACGTGTAACTTCGGCCCCCGAACCACCGCGACGCATCTCATCACCCGGCCGCACTGTTACTTCATTTTTGCTTAGCGTTATTTCTGCCTTTTTTAGGGTTCCGTACCCGAAGGGTGACAAACGGAACCCTATTCATAAGCCTCTGCTGTCCGTCTGTCTGTCAGCGAGCTCTATCTCATGAACCGTAATAGGTAGGCAGTTGAAAATTTCACAGATTGAGCATTTCTATTGCCGCAAGAGCAACAAATAATAAAATTAAAAAATAAAGGGGGGTCGCCATACAATAAAATTAAATTTTGAAAAAAAAAAATCTGTCCCTGGCATGTGGGGTATCATTGTCTAGAGCTCATCAAGTAGAAAATAAATATAATTTTTATTTGTTTTTATCTTCAAAAATGATGAATTATGGGGCCGTAGAAGTTGTCTGTTTTAGACCATTTTTGTACGAGCTCTATCTCAACAACTAAACAAATTAGGAATTTGAAACTTGTGTGTATCATGTACCATATACTGTTTATAATCAACAAATACTAAAAACGTCGATTAATAACGTATTTTATATAATATGGGCGATTTACTGCAACTTAAAAATAATATTTTGTATTTCATGCTAATATTATGCGATATAAATTCCACAGATAACTATTTAATAGTCGGAGTAATGACATGGAATTAGTAAGTACCTACTATCATGGCAGCATATACTATTTCGATCATTTAAATTTCGATTATCCAAAAAGGTCTACAAAATAAGCTCTCTTCAAAAGATTTTAAAACCGGCCAGTATTTTTTGAGTTTAAGAACTTTATCGACTTTTTTCAAAGTATCCCTAGACGGTGTTGATGTGTGTACTCGTACCTCATGTTAAAACTACACTCCATTATAATATTCAGTAACATTGAAATTAATGGTGGTACATACAGGGTAGTATTCAGTTACCTTAAACCGTTGTGGATACAATTTCATATTGAGAAAACTTATTTGTGTAAAAATATTCAGCCACGGCGGCCCATCTCAATGGAGACTAGCCTTCGGCGTGGGAGATATTATAGTGCACAAGTGTATGCGCAGACACGAGTGCACTCTCTCTTCCCTCACTCTCATAGTCCGATGGGATGTGTAAAAATAATTTTTATTTTCGCTTGAGTTTAGATTTCGATATTTTTTTTTGTTGGTACATTGGCGTGTGCTAGCTGTCATTATGGCAAATATATTTTATTTAATGTTTCGTGTTGAGTAATGTAAAATATTTGCATACTATTGTATAGAATCAAGTTTTTTTTCGTAACTGAACAGACAGCTGCGCTGCTGGCGAGTTTGTTGCGCCACTACTTCTTTCCAGCAAAAGCACTAGGAAGTGGTGAAGGGCGGGCGTTTTTGGGGGACTGTCTTATGTAATTTTGACGTTCGAAAAGTGCTGATTCTCAGCCTAGTTTGAATAAATGACTTTTGAATTTGAATTATGACTATCAAAAATAACGTAATACCTGTATTGACGGAATGTTGTAATTAAAATTTGGCGTACTACTTACATTCTATTTTGTACAATATAGTCTAATGTAGCAAGAGAAATCCTTTTATTTATAAGTAACTAGCTTACCCGGCCCGGCTTCGCACGGTTAGCACTAAGTACTTATCTACGGCGCACCTACCTTTCCTAATTACATATTTCTACCTAATTACCTACCCTACCTACCTACCCTAACTGCTACCTAACCTAACCTACCTACCCTACATATCTACCTGCTTACCTACCACATATACCTATTTCAATCAATCAATCTTCCTAGCCTTTTTCCCAACTATCTTGGGGTCGGCTTCCAGTCTTACCGGTTGCAGCTGAATACCAGTATTTTACATGGAGCGACTGCCTATCTGACCTCCACAACCCAGTTACTGTTACAACACATATACCTATTTATACCTACTAATACTATGTTAGTAGCAAATAAATAACTTTGAATTTAGTTAATGCATGTTACTAAAATAAATGAAATAAACTTCTACACCTATAATAATTTAACACAACAACATTTTTTCATTAAAATTAGACAATTTCTTTACAAATCTTTATGTTTTTTTATAGCGCCTCTGTTGTTACCTTTATACTTTCGTATTACAAAAATAGTGTTAAATCTTGTACGACATGGTATGGAACCCTTCGTGTGCGAGTCCGACTCGCACTTGACCGATTTATTTCTTTTTGCTCGGTGCGTAAGGGTCTTAGCGTGATGTGACATGGCCTATAACCTTCCTCAAGAATTGGGCAATCCAATGCAAAACTATTTTATCGAATCAGACTGGTAGTTCCGGAGATTACCCCTTACATACAAACAAAAAAACAAATTTTACCTCTTATAAAATTAATAACTTTAAATTCTTAAATTATAATAATTATATATTTATAGTGTAGATGAAAAACGTCACCCACCTTTTGAAACTCTGACACCAGGGTTACTCACAAATCACACAAAGAAAGAAGAAGACCCATTCAAAACTAAATATAATCAGAACAAGATAAGTCTCCCAACTATAGGAATCTTTAAAGGCAAATATTTTCTTGACATGATAAAGTACAGAACCTTTACAAATCACATTGACTTTTGTAACCATTGACAGACCAAAATATGACATAATAGACTCACACAACACATAACATGCTTTATTATAATAAATAACATCGTGCTTTTCCTTGTACGTTCAAAGAACTGTCAAGTTTTTTCGACAATAATACATTAACTTTATATAATCTTAAAAAAAAATCAGGGAAATAATTACATAATTTCTTTTTATATTCTCGTCATCATAATAATAATAATAATAGCGCACTGGAGGATGCGTTTCGCGAGTATAGGTACACTCCGACCGAACTTAGACCCCGATTACCACGCCTACCCATGCACAAAAAAAATAGGGCGCTGGTGTGTGCCCTGGACTCGCAGCTTAAGAATTTTTTCGAGAGCAGCGAGGATCTCATTGATACACACTCGATCATGTACTGCGCGGCTGTTGCGGCATGTCGGTTAGCTAATGTCAAGTTCCCAAATTGTGACGGAGCTAATCGACCAAAACCAGCCGTACCAGCCTGGCAGTGCAGGATCGAGCGACGTATCGATGGGGCTAGGGTACTCATCGGCAAACTATACTGCTTCAGGGAGGGCAATACTCGACCACGAGTGATGCGCTTTGTGAGGCGGGCATTCTCGGGGACTGGAATCAGCCCTCGAGAATACATGCCCCGCGTCACAGAGCGCATCGACTTCCTGAAGCAGAAAGTTTGTGCGTGGGCGAGCCGTATTCGGCGGTATAAGCGGCGAGTGGATCGATTCACGCAGAATCGCATGTTCCAGAGCGATGAGAGGTGGGTATACAGAGCTTGGGAGCGACCTGAACAAAATGTGACAGACGTGTGCCGCCCGGATGATGCCGCCACGAGTGCATTCTGGCGCAACATATGGTCGGTGCCCGTCTGTCACGCTGAGGCTGGCTGGATGCAGGATGTCGAGCGAGTGTGTGAAACTATACCAGAAATGGAAAAAGTTGAAATAACGCCATTAGATGTAGCCAGAGCAATTCGTCCGTTACCGAATTGGAAATCACCGGGACCGGACGGACTGCACAACTTTTGGATAAAATGGCTACATAGTTCACACACTCGCCTGGCATCTCAGTTCCAGTCATCCTTAGAGTCTGGGTCGCTACCACAGTTTCTAACAACAGGCGTTACCCACCTGCTCCATAAGTCAGGTAGTCCCGCGGAACCCAAGAATTATAGACCAATCACATGTTTGGCGACGGTTTATAAACTTCTTACATCCATTTTGAGAGCGAAAATTAACACACATATTGACAAAAACTCGATCATGTCTGCCTCTCAAAATGGATGTAGGAATGGGTCCCGCGGTACTAAGGAGCTACTCCTCATCGACATGGCCATAAGCCAACAGGTTCGTCGAACCCGCAAAGATCTATCGACATGTTGGATAGACTATAAGAAGGCCTATGACTCAGTGCCAAATACATGGCTCATGAGGGTGCTGGAGTTGTACAAGATAGATGCAACTCTGCGCGCCTTCCTGATGTCATGTATGGGGCAATGGAGGACCGTCCTTCGCTATCCAGGATGTCGACAGATTCAGGGGAACGATGAGCCTGTATGGATTAAACGGGGAATATTCCAGGGCGACAGTTTGAGTCCACTTTGGTTCTGCTTAGCTCTGAATCCTCTAAGCACACTGCTGGAGGATTCAGGTCTAGGCTATCGGTTGAGGAGAGGTGGTCAGGTCATATCTCACCTCCTCTACATGGATGACTTGAAACTCTTTGCCCCCAACAAATTGCGGCTGATGGAGCTACTGAAGGTAACGGAAACATTCAGTAGCGCCATCAGGATGGAATTTGGTGTGGACAAATGTGCAGTCATGCATGTAAAGCGAGGGGAGATTATGGAATCCGAGGGAACTCAACTCTCGGATTCCATACACCTTAGATCCCTCTCCTCATCCGAAAGCTATAAGTATTTGGGTATGTCGGAAGCGTTAGGCATCAACGTTGCTGACATGAAGCAATCGTTGAAGGAGCGCTTCTTTGGGCGCCTGAAGAAGGTGTTAACTAGTCTTCTTTCAGGCGGAAACAAGGTGCGCGCCTTCAACGGTTGGGTCATGCCGGTGCTGATGTACTCTTTCGGCATACTCAAATGGACTCAGACCGAACTCGACGCCCTAGACAGGAGGGTCCGTACACTTCTGACCGCAAACCGGATGCATCACCCACGTTCTTCGGTGATGAGACTGTACATCCCGCGGAAGTGCGGGGGTCGAGGGTTTTTAAATGCGAAGACCCTCCACAACCGCGAGGTGTGCAGCCTCAGGGAATATTTCCTAAAAGCCGAAGTGGGTATGCACCGTGATGTGGTCGCAGTGGACAAGGGACTCACCCCGCTCTCCATGGCTAAAGAGAACTGGCGCAAACCTGTGGTACTTACTACAGATGACCGCAAGGAGGTATGGCAAAGCAAGGAGCTTCACGGGCGCTTCTATCGGGCTCTCCATGAGCCCGGTGTAGATTTCTTAGCGTCCGTATCCTGGCTACGTTTCGGTGACCTTTTCGGGGAAACTGAAGGTTTCGTCTGTGCAATTATGGACGAAGTTATCTTGACGAATAACTACCGGAGACATATAATGAAGGACGGTACGGTTGACGTGTGTCGGGCATGCCACCGGGTGAGTCCATCAGACATATTATCTCTGGCTGTTCACGTCTGGCTAACGGTGAGTACTTGCACAGGCATAACCAAGTGGCTAGGATTATTCACCAGCAACTTGCTTTGAAATATAAACTTGTGGATTCTGAGGTACCGTACTACAGGTATGTGCCCGACCCAGTTCTCGAAAATGACCATGTCACGTTATACTGGGATCGGTCTATCATTACTGACAGGACTATTGTTGCCAATAAGCCTGATATAGTGGTGATAGACCGATTAGCGCGCCGCGCAATGATAATCGATGTTACCATTCCCCATGACGGGAACCTCGTGAAAGCTGAGAAAGAGAAACAAATAAAATATCTCGACTTAGCGCACGAGGTTATCGACATGTGGAATGTGAGCTCGGCTATCATTGTGCCGATAGTAGTAACGGCCAACGGCCTGATGGCCGAAAGCCTCGACCAACATCTCTCGAGGCTCTCGTTAGGCGGTTGGATCAAAGGCCTGATTCAGAAGGCAGTACTCCTCGACACGGCTCGCATTGTGAGGAGGTTCCTGTCTCTGCAGCCCTAACCACCGGTAGCTTGGACCCTGCTCCCGACACCGGCGGAACACTATTTTTTATATTTTTAAATGTTTTTTATATCTTTTTTTTTAAGAAATATTTAAAAATGCAAATTAATATGTATATAAATGAATAAACGAAATAATAATATATAGTAATAGTAATAGTAATATTTATTTGCACTTCAAAGACACAACAATCTGTGTAGCCCTGGCTCTTGTACTAGGTGTACCTGTATCACAAGAGCCAGACCTCTTGTGATAGGGACCAAAAATATCTTAACCTGAACGGTTAAGATATTTTTCTATGGGCCTGTGTTGCCTGAAATAAATAGTATACATAATTATATTAATATAAAACAAAGTGTTAATAAATACGGCTAAGACTATTATAGTAGCACTTCACTTTGCACTAATTTGACTTTGTGCTGTCGTGTGGAACTTGTCCGCGGAAACGACGGAACACCACGTCCTGCGGCCAAAAGTCTTCTTTCATGACGAGGGGCAGATAAATAATATAATTTTGTGAAGAACGGCACAGTTGACATCTGTCGGGCATGCCACCGTCCAGCGGAATCAATCCGACACATTATTTCTGGCTGTTCTCGTCTGGCTAACGGAGACTATTTGCATAGGCACAACCATGTAGCCAGGATTATCCACCAGAAACTTGCTCTGAAATACAGTCTTGTGGAATTGGAAGTACCGTACTACCCGGTATGTCCCCGACCCAGTTCTCAAAAATGGCAATATCAAGTTGAATTGGGATCGATCTATCATCACTGATAGGGCTATTGTTTCCAATAAGCCAGACATAGTAGTGATAGATTGATTAAAGCATCGCACAATGATTTATTGATGTAGCAGTCCCGCATGACGAGAACCTTGTGAAAGCTGAAAAAAATAAACAGATTAAGTAGGTATCTTTACCTGGCTTGCGAGGTGGTCGACATGTGGGATATAGATACAGCAGTCATTGTGCCAATAGTCGTGACGGCCAATAGCATAATAGCCAAGAGCCTCAACCGACACCTGATGAGGCTCTCGTTAGGCAACTGGATCAAGGGCTTGATCCAGAAAGTGGTACTCCTGGATTCGGCGCGTATCGTTAGGTTAGGTGGGGGCTATGGGGCTTTTTGTGGTGGCCATTATACAATGTGGAGACTACAATACAACAATAAATGAAAATACTGGCACTACTAATGCATGAGAGTATTTTGGAACTGTCAAAAAAATCCTAGCTGTGAAATAAAAAAATGAGATTTTCAAACAAATTAAATGTATAGTATGCCGGATCCACCCTAAGCCTATAAATTCCGTTTATCCAACTAGGCCTAGGTTGGATTCTCGAGCATACGTTTCCGAATGTCAACCTTAGGATGGATTTTTGGGGTGGATAAACGAAATAACCCGAGCCGACTATGGATTTTGCCGAGCTATATTGACTAAACTATTGAATATTTTCAATTGAATTTTTGTATACAGAATGGGGACGTCATTAGGGACACGCCGTTAAATTTTTTGTTGTATTGTCTTCTCCACCTTTGTTATTATAATAATATAATTAGACTATAAGCTTTCTGAAGAATAAATCAATAATTGTGATTTCTTCTAAATATTTTTTGTTTTATTTTGGTGTCGTGCTCTTACATCGAAGATGTAAAAATGGATTTTTTTGTGGTGCTAGCTATATAATATTTAGTTGTTTTTAAAAGCTTATAAGTAGTTGCACTCTTCGGTTTGACAACTAAGCTATAGTGTTATTGGTTCTTAGTCATATTCGACTTAAAAATAAGGGACTGTATGATCAACCATGTTTTGGGTAGAATATACGTAAGAATTTTCTACTGATTTCTTTGAGATTTCCAAAAGAAAACCTCTGAACGATAAATCCCAATAAAAATAACCATCAAAGTAAAGTATTACATCGCCTACTCTTGTAGGTACTGAATCTTTATGTGGCAGTTTCATACAGTTAACGTAACATAGGCCTTTCACAAGTCACGCTACCAACATGTAATGCCCATTATTAATTATACCACTTTCATCGCAAAGCTCACCTATACGAACCTGTTTTTTTTTCTGGTTTTTATACATTCACAGAGATAAATCTAAAAATACGTCAAGTAAATCCAAATCTCGTAATCGAGCCAATGAACTTAGCCTTTGACTCAACTTTGTAAAACTACACAGTTTTACAAAGTTTAGTCAAAGGCTGAGATTAACAAACTTTACTTAGCACGTACCTTGGCTAACCATTATTCCTGCCACTGTCACATAATCTGTCACCCTACGGATCTAAAATAGAGACGGAAATATATCAGAAGGCCAATTCTCGTAAATTGATGGTATTTTTGACAGATTGCGAATGAGATTAGAATGTGAACGTTCTTAAAAATGACGGGAATTGCCCCTCTGATCTCATTAACGTATTACAAGTTACTCTAGGCCTTAGTCTTAACATTCATTCCCATTTCGATAAGTTGTAAGCATTGCAGTTTTTAATTTTACCTTTTTCTTCCACAGGCGAAACTCCAGCGGCTATGCAGGGAAGCGCGCAGTGGCCAAGCAGTTTTGACTTACACACATTAATAGGCATCGCTAGTGTTATATACTTATTAATTATGTAAATAAAAATAACATTTTAAAGGACTGCGGCTGTTCAAAATGAGTTTGAAAAGATTCGATTTGAAAATCGAATAAAAAGTTTCAGAGACACTTGAAAAATCAGTTTGAAAAGTGAATTCGAAATGTAAAAGTGTTTGAAGATGTTCGATTGATCAATCAAATTGAATGAAGATTAAAGTCGGGTTTCAGGACTGGTGTAAAAATGTTTGTAAAAATAATAATAGTGTTGTACAGAATGTTTCAAAATCCCGAGCCCACGATCCTGATTGTCACTTGTCAAACGAACGTCAATCTTTTAGTTAAGCTGGTATTATGTTGCTGAAACGAATTTTTACGTTCCACTATTTTTGACAAGCATTTTTGTCGAATTTTGAAGGGTGTTATAAAATCAAAAACAAAAATGTTCTATTCCTATGCAAGCGTTATTTTGTATACAATGCCGCCCATGGGCATGGGACCACCCGTATTTTTCCGAATATTCATGAAAAATTATCAAAAATTTACTTTAAAAGGTGTGTCATTAGTATTTTTCATGTTTTTAATTTATTTTATTTTTTGAGTAGTGTTTGTGATATCTCCGATGTTATTGGCTCGACTTGGATTCAGTTTATTATTTAAAAAAGCTTATGAGTTATTATAACGGATTAACTAAATTTTTTTATAAAAAATTGTCGACTATGAAAAAAAACGGAGGGGATCACAGTCATTTTTATTTTTAAATAAAATCAGTAAATTTATTTAAAAAAAAAACAAGTCCATAAAATGTTGCTGACATAAAAAAAAATTAATAACATGAAAAATATTAAAGTTAATTTTTTATGAAAATTTAGAAAAGTATGTAAATAGTAAAAGTCTAAATATGCAATATTTTATTTCTGTTTTCATAGTGACATGATAATTCAGGATTAAAACAAGCCTGAAGGGGAAAACCTGTGCCAACGTCGCATAGAAAATATCCTACGCATCAGGGTAATGTTAATAAAGCTAGAATAATACTACATTTCAACAAGCTCACGTTTCTAATGTTTAAATTCATAATAACTTTAATAATAACGACCAGGTAATTGCCAATACAGCGATTGAAAATGATTCATTACGATATATCGTGATTGACAATCAGCTGGTTATCTAAGATCGGACGATGTAAAAATTGTAGTTAATATTATAAATAGGCATAGATAATATTGTTTTTGAGATTTAAAGTTGATTTAAATAAAATACCATTTTTTAAAGATCTCGTTTTTTTTTATTTCCTTAAGTCTTGAGATATACATAAACAAATCACCACGTAGGCGTCCTAAAATGTCCGAAGTTTCACCTGATAATATAATCTTGGTATTGATGCACAAAATAATGTCTTGGTGAAATAACTACCAACAGAAAAATTTCAACCAAATCCTTCTTGCGAATACCATAACACTCAGCGCGCTATGAAGCGGGCTATGCTTGGAGTTTCTTTAAATATTAATATCAGAAACGAAGTTATCTGGAAAAGAACCGGAGTTACCGACATAGCTTGCAGAGTAACCAATCTAAAGTAGTTACTGCTTCTCCATGTTTGTCGAAGGACCGATGGCCGATGGAGCTGGCGAGTCCTGGAGTGGAGACCATGTATCGGCAATCGTAGTGTGGGATGCCCCCCAGCTAGATGGACCGACAACCTTAAAAAGGTGGCTGGGACTGACTGGATGCAGAAGGCGGAGGATAAAGTGTTGTGGTACAGCATGTGAGAGGCCTATGTCCAAATAGTAGACTGTGATAGACTGACTTGATTGATTAAATATTTTTAATAATTATTTTACAAACAAGAACTAATCCTTCTAGATTAGGTCTTGTTTTCTACCATGGTTTCTACCATCAGACATATTTACAACTAAAAAAAAAGACGTCTAAAAGGAAAAAGGAAAGAAACGGAGAAAAGGAAAGGGAAGGAAAGGAAGAAGCTTTTATTTATTCCATATTTTAAGTTTACAAACCAAATGTAGTGTTGTGTAAAGGACATCGCCCGTTGTATCAGCACCGCTCCAGCGCAGTAACACCTCGGCACCACCTCGAAAAATCTAGTTGCCAACGTGCCGTAAGCAAAGCGACCGCTAGTCGCCAACGCTCCGATAACAAGACGGCGAGGCATCGGCGAGAGTGCTGTCGGCGCGACGTGTGACGGCTCGCGGCAAGCCGTCCACTATTCTGCATAGCCATCGTAAAATAGACTTTAATACATTTGACTAAATCATAACTGGAATAACAAGTTATTTGCCGTGTCGGAGCGGTGCTGCTATAATGAGTGATGTCTTTTAGTTATATATTTTTTCCATAAATGTACCTACCCCATTTTTTGGGTAAAAGCATCCCTTGCCATTTTTCCCTGTCTTTGGCAGTTTTCATCCAGTTTTTCCTTAAAAAACTAGTGAAGTGTAAATAAGCCTTTACTATGAAACCCAATCTTATCAAGGATAACACAGAGGAGTACATAAACTTCCTTAATCGCATTTGTTACACAACAGGTAAAGTAGCGTCACCTACTAAAGTGGAGGGTAAACTAAGACGCTAAAGCTATAAATAAACCTTGTAACCGTATTATTTATGACAAGGATTAAAATAAATAGCAGCTACTATTATAAATTATTGAAGGTCCAATTTTGTGGCCGACCGCAGGCGGCAGCAGCAGGCGACATGTCACCGCGACACAACTGGTTTCTATGAATTTCTATTAAATACCTTTCGTAGCTAACGATCCATCGGTTTCATAGGAATACATAAAAACCTACATTCGAAGACATGTGACATCTACCAACCCGCACTGGGCCCGCGTGGTAGATTACAACCCACTCCCTCTCATAGAGAGGAGGCCTGTGTCCCAGCAGTGGGAACATTAATAGGCTAATGATGATGATGACATAAAAACCAGTCGTGTCGCGGCGACACGTCGCCTGCTGCTGCCGCCTGCGGTCGGCTACCGAATTGTACTTTTAGTCTTTGTTTTAAATCAACATGGTGAGTAAATAATCTTCTAGTAAGTAATTGAAAAATAGCAAAGTATTAAAAAGAGTATTACACAAATCTGCGTTTTTTAATTTATAACGTGACGATAATTATCGTGGACGTGTCCACGATAACACAGGGAAGTAAAATGAATGGAAATATTTGAAGGAAGAAAGAATAAGTATTTATTGAGACAAGCACAGGAGATCGCAAATTAAAACTAAAAACACACTCATTGAAAAAAAAAATTCAAAGTTAAATTAAAATAAAAGCAGAAAGTCCTGTGCGCTGATATTCTGATAGGGCCCGCAGTGATGTCACTGATAGATAAATATAGAAATAAACACTAATAAAAAAATATATGTATGAAATACATTAAAAAATATAATATTTATGTACACCGCGTCAAGACAAGACAAGTAGTTCATGTTACGTCGGGTGCAGACAGACGCACCCGTTGTAACATGAATTACTTGTCTATGTCTATGTTGCAGAATATCATACATAACATTTAAACTGAAGGGGAGAAAACATCAGTGAAATTATATTTAGGATAGAATAATACTACTTTTATTTGCTAGCCATTATTGTACCACTGCTGGGCAAAAGCCTGGGATACTCTCTTTCCACCTCTCTCTGTCCAGAGCTGCCAAAGACCAATCTTTATTAAAGGAGTCCAGCTCATTCCGCCATCTCAGTCTGGACCTGCCGCTATGTCATCTGCCTTTAAGCGGGACCCACTGGGTCGTAAACTACAGTTAAAACCGCTTCACTGACTGGTAAATATTTTTACTAACACAACATCAACATAATTTTAGCTGAAAGACGTCCACTGCTGAACATAGGCCTCCCCCAAGCACCACCACTTGGACCTGTTCTGTGCTTCCCGCATTCATAGATAATGAAAGGGAATTCAATCATTTATGGCATTAAATTTACAGTATCAAACAACAACGCTTCCTTTATGAAATCATCACAACCGACTGATTACAAAACCCCCAGTAATTCCTACACTCAATGCTTTGATAACATGAAACATAATTCGGTACCACGCTCAGTTTGGCACCATTCAAAGTTCCGGAAAGCGACTGCCATACATAACAACCGTGTTTTCCTTTCACTCCTTTCATACAAGTTCTTAGGAGCACGTTCACGTCAGCTTGTCTATTCAGAGGCGGACTCATTCGGGTTTTTATTAAACCTTTTCATTTAGACGAATGTAGTTGACGGGATACAAAATACTCATGCCTGTTTTTACTTTAGGCGACACTAAGCGCGCTGTTCAATCTTCAACGTTCGGCCCAATACTGAAAGTTTAAAATCCAATAGCGGGGTTTTTGTATTTAGGTGAGGCCTAGTGTTCGTGAAAACATGCATGAGAGTGCCTTAGGCGTGAACGGTTCAACGGCAATGAAGCCAATTGCAACCTAGTCTGTTGGAAAAGTGTTTAGCCGGGTTCTGTTTCTTGTCCCTGTTCAGATAAAAACTATGGAGTAGGTAAAGTTAGGGAAAATAATTGTTTGGGAAAATAATTGTTAAGCAAATTGAATACCAATTTATAGTGAAAATTTGCTTAGTAATACATTTTTATGACTGTACAAATTGTAATCGTAAAAATATGTAAGCTTGCGGGAATTGACATCAATTTTGCCAAAAGAAAACCTTACAAGCACTGCACTTACTTGTAAAATAATGTCAAGTGCTCGGTAAGACTACGTTGGGTAAGAACTTAGAAATCTATGTAGTATATAAAAATGAATCCCTATTTTTCTAGTCACGCCATAGCTTGAGAACGGCTGCACCAAATTCAAGCATTCTGTTGCAGTTCGTTATTTTCAGAACAAGGTTCTTAGGATAGGTAGGTGAAAGTAGGTAGGAAGGTAGGTATGTAGGTTGGTAGGGTAGGTAGCTAGAGTAGCATAGGTGGATAGGTAGGTACCCCGCAGATAGATACTTAGTCCTACGCATGCGAATCCGGGGCGGGCAGCTAGTAACTAATAAAATGTATCTGGAGCATAAAAAAATAACTAAAATAATCAAGTTTCAACTAGCATTTTTTAAACAACAATTTTGTTGGTTTTAGTAGGAATCGTCACAAACTATCCGCAGTAGTAACCCGCGAAATTCAAATTTTCTTACGTACCTATTTTGCATTTTGCAGGTAACTTTCACGTTGTATCTTGAACAAATTTGATTTGCGACCATAACAAATATATATTTACAGAATTCAAATCATTAATACAGCACTCTATGTTAGATTTATTCTCAAATATCATGATTTCATAAAAAAGTCATTTAATGGAACAAATCTAATTTACACTTATTACAGTAGAAATAGTAAAATACAGGGTTCTTTAGGACTCTTTAAGAACAGTTCGCACGTTCGAATAATCCGCTTCTTTAAGAACGAAATCGACACGTGTTTCACCTCTGAACGAGGCTTCCTCAGGATGACGATTGACTTGTTGCGAACCCGGACACGAGGTGCTGCTACGACAAGCGCCGAACGCAAAGTGAGCGCACCGCCGCGCAGCGTAGTGTAGTAGAAATAGTACACATTCATTGTCAATAAAACACTCTACTTCAATTTACCGTGTAACTGCCATTTAATAACACAACTGTCAAAGAAAGGCAGTTGTAATTTTTATATACGGACAATTTAAGTTGACAGTCAATTTGCTTAACAATTTATTTCCTTGACTTTACATAACTTTTCTTACTAAGAAATGATTAGTCATGTGTAAACCGATATTTGAGCGAACGAATTAGCTGTCGGGCTGCTGAAGATCGATCAATGTAGTAGTCTTTGAAAAACTACGGCAAGGCTGGAATAAAATGAAACTGGTATTTGGTGAAGTAATCAATTTTCTACGACGGATGGTTACCACCAGTGCCTTGCGTTTTTACCCGACTGCCCCAGAAGGAGGGTAATGTTTTTCGAGAGTATGTATGTATGTCTATTTCTTTGGCACGCTCTGTAGCCTAAACGGCTTGATGGATTTTAACATATTAGGTGTCGTTAGATTCGTCTTAATCGTAGAAGTGACATAGGCTATATAATATTTATGTATTGCATCTGCAAATACAAAATAGTTTGGAAAATCCAAAAGTGCACGCCTCATACTTATCACTCATTCATAAACGAAAAAGAAATTCAAAACATAGTTTAAAAATGAACAATTTATCACTTTTCATGAAGTCGTAATGTCAACGACTGACAAAGATATTTACGTTGGCAGTTGCTAGGCAACGGCACCGGATCAAGGTTGAAAATATTTAGATATTGATATTATATTTTAGTTAGTATTTTATTAATTATAATTAAACTACTATGAATAAAAGAGCCATTTTCAATAGGGTTCCTACTACGGCTGAAACGAATGTATAAAAAAAAAATTGACTCAATTAATTGATTTTATCGCAAGCTACAATGTTTTCAGGGATCATAAATTGACGGACAGGAATTTTTTTTCAACTATTTTGATGCTTTTTCCATTTCTGCTGCATTAAATCAATTGTTAAAAAGTACAGTATTAATCTCCATTTAATCATCTATACAATGGTATATAAATTAAGTAGGTTCTGTGTACTAGTAGGAGTGAAAGAATAAAAACAGTTGCAGAAATGGGGCAAAAAATATTTTTCGATCGTAGAGCACACTCTAATGCTTCGCATTAAGAGTCGTGCAAAAAAGGGAGCCACCATATTGGTCCTATCAAATAAAAGCTGGTAATTAGTCAATTCGAAATTAAGTTATATTAATAAAACTAAAAAACTTGAAATAAAGAAAATTATTCAAAAAAACAAAAAACCCGACTGCAAACAAGCATTATAATCTATAGAATTTTGGTATCGCAGGCGGGGACAATAATAATATAACAATAATAACCGGAAATATGGTGTAACTTTTGTTTGTCCCCCGCCTGCGATACCAAAATTCTATAGATTATATTGCTTGTTTGCAGTCGGGTTTTTTGTTTTTTGAATATTTTTTTCTATACTTCAATGCTTACTTAGGCGGGCCCTAAACGATCAATTATTTTGCACAATATCACGAATTGCGTAATTTTTTTGACTAATTAATCTGCCTAGCCTTTTCCCAACTATGTTGGGGTCGACCTATACTCTAACCGGATGCAGCTGATTACCAATATTTTACATGGATCGACTGCCTATCTGACCTCCACAACCCAGTAACTGGGTAATACGATAGCCCTTGGTTGCCAAGACTGGTTGGCAGACTTTTGGGCTTCTGACGACCCGTAACGACTGTCAAAGATCCACCAACAGCTTAACTGGACTGTCCTTATATCCGGCATGGTTGTGGCAGGCATGTTGCTGTTCCGATGCTGGTTAGGAAATTTTAATTACTGTGTTTTTATTTTTATGACTGTTTTGTGTCTATATGTATAATTTTAATCTTAATTTTAATTCAATATAATTTAATGATGAAATTAATTAATGTATGTATAATATAGTTTAATTTAATGTCTATGTGCGACCTATTATTGGACCAATGAGTTGTCTTTTTGAATAAATGAAATTGAAATTGAAATTAACGTGCTCTCCGAGGCACGGAGGAATCTCGGTATGTAAAGATGACCACCAATCAACGGACCAACCCCGGCAAGCGTAGCTTAACCTGATGGGTTTAACCCCTACGGCTGTTATTTCTGCGCAATGTTTTTGAGCGTTTAGGGTCAATATTAGGTGCAGGATTTTGTGTGACGTCTTTGATGCGTAGTTCACATGTGGCGATTAAGATGGCGATGTAGATGGCGATGAGAGCAATGGTAGCCCAGTGGTATTGGCCGCAACTTACGAGTTGCAGGTCGTAAGTTCTTGTCTGGGACAAGCGGTTTACTTTGTTTAAATTATTTCATCACCACTGCTCTCAAAGCGGTGAAGGAAAACATCGTGAGGAAACGATGATTCGAAGACGTGACATCTACCAACCCGCACTGGGCCCGCGTGGTAGATTACCAATTGAAAAAATGAAATCGATCACTTTTTCGAATATTTTAATAAATAAAGGCAGTTTATAGAGGGCCGTTAACGGCACTCTGTCTCCGCAGTTTATTAAGTGCCGTTAACGTCACTCTATCTCAGCATTGTATTAAGTGCCGTCAGTTTGCGACATACTAGTGACGTGAACTGAATGTTTGTAAAAATAAGGTTATAAAAATTTGGCATTATTAAAAATTATTATAGTACTCGATATTACGACAGAATAGTTTTAGAAGTAAAGATAAATAAGTACTTAAAACAAAATTTCGAATTTTTGAACATTATGGTTACTGAAGTTTATAGCAAACGTGGACTAACCTCAACAATCAAACAAAATAACAAATGACAGTGACAATGACATTGACAATACAATGCTTACGGCACTCTAGCCGGGCCCGGGCAGCGTTACTACTAATTTAAATCAAAATAAAATGTTGAATACCGAATAACTCATCAAGCACTAAGTTTTCATCCACGATTCAAAACAATCAAGTTTCACTTACAAAGCAAAACTACTATAATGATGACCATAATAATTTGATTTATTTACTCGAGTTTAACTTTCGAATCGTAAATTCAAGTCAAAAGTTTTGTACGAGCTATCGATGAATGAATTCTCGGTAAAACGAATACCTATTCGAATTTATTGAAACCTTTCATAAATTCAACTTTGAGATGTGTAATGTAAAGGTTTCAGTTTATGATTGAATTAGATTAGGTACTCATATTCGTTGGCAAAGCATAATATATCTACATTATTTATTTATCAATTCTACGAATCTTTTATGTGAATTTCAGTTCGACTTTTGCAGGTTGAAGAGGGATTTAGTTTAGATGCTCTTGTTCTGATAATAAATTATGTATATAAAACAACTATAGCTAAGTTGTTTTTATCAATACAAATAAATAAAATTGAAGAGTCTGTTCGTAATGTCAAAATAACAGCTTTTTAACAAATACAGAAAGTATACTTATACGATACTGATTTTGACGGGAGTTTCACTGGCAGCTATCAAATAAATAAAGTTGATGAATAGAATTCCACGCGGACGAAGTCGCGGGTAACAGCTAGTAAATAATAAATGTTTGTAACAGTCTGAAAGTGCACCGTTAACTGTAAAGTTGTGTGGAAATCGGTTGCCTTGGTATGGGCATTTGATGCAGAGGACTGAGGAAAATTCGAGGAATGTTTAGAGTATGAATATGGTTGGCTGTAAGAGTAGGGGAAGACCAGAGAAACGATGGATGGACTATTTTAAGGATGATATGGCTAGAAAGGTGACTACCGAGATGACGACTAACAGACAAGTACGGAAGAAAGGGACATGTTGCGCCGATCCCAAATAAATTGGGATAAGGGCAGGACAATGATGATGTCTGTAAGTTTGTGAATGTTATTGGTTTTATGGAGTTACCTAATATCCTACAAGATAAATTTTTGCCCGTTTACATTAAAAGTAAGTGACGCTGACACATTCCAATCGTTTAATTCGAATAAGATAGACTCATACAAATTACCTATTATTATTATTAAAAGCGTTGACATGACTGGCTCGTTGGTCTAGTCGCAAGCACTACTACTACTACTAATATTTATTCATAGTTATACTTAATTACTTGTATAATTGTATTATGTTCTAAGTACTGTTTATTTTATTTTGTTACTTTTTATATATTCACAAATGACTGAACCTGACTTGATTTCCGTACGTCTTTTTCGGGTGACCACTGTAAATCAGCGCTGTGCTGTGGGTCCCCCATAGTACAGCATTATGCTGAGTGGAAGCCTTCTTATCACAGTCATGACGTGCACTATTTCTGTTCTCAATTTTTTTTTTTTACTCATTTCTTTTTGTATGCACGTTTTTCTGTGATGAATAAACCTATATTTCTTTCTTCTTTCTTTCTTTCTTTCACTACTGCGGAGCATGAGGTTCCAGGACCTCATTCTCAGCAGTAGCCCGACCCGGGGGTCGGACAAAGTGTTATTGGGTTTTTCTATCAGAAAATTCTCAGTCCAACAGCCCGGAGTCTAGATTTGTACCCGGCAATAGACTCGCCCCCTATTACATGGGACTTAAAATATAACTGGCGAAATGTGGGTGTACAACAATGTCCAAACCTACAGAGAAACAAGGCGTGATATTATGTTATGTTAAATATAAAGAAATAAGTACCTACCACAAAACCCAACTTTATGACCTTGATTCTCTGATTTCCATTCAATGAAAATTAATGTTGGAACAGTAAAACTGATCCGTGGTTAAAAATTAAATAACGGTAAAGTACGGTTCAACGGATTCCATTACAAAAACCCCGTTTTTATTAGGGTTCCGTTGTCAATCGGGGGAGGGGCTTGTGGCAAAGTAATAACAGCCGCACGGGTTGATCAATCAGGTTAAGCTACGCTTGCCGCGGTTGGTCCGTGGATAGGTGGCCATCTTTACATACCTATCGAGATTCCTCAGTGCCTCGGAAAGCACGTTAAGCCGTTGCTCCCGGCTGTCATTCATGGATTTTTGACAGTCGTGACGGGTTGTCAGAAGCCCAAAAGTCTGACAACCAGTCTTACCAAGGAGTACCGTACTAGTCACTGAGTTGTGAAAGTCAGATAGGCAGTCGCTTCATGTAAAATACTGGTATTCAGCTGCATCAGGTTAGTCTGGTAGCTGATCCCGCATTGTTGGGAAAAGGCTAGGCAGATGATGATGACCTAAAGGGTGCCAACGGGACCGTAGGCGCGGGCTTGCAGACGGAGAGCAACGGGCAGCTCGCCGTCCGATAAGGACCAGGCCCGGGTCGACGGCGCGTCGTGTTCCACGCGCGCCTCATAGAGATGTCAGCAAAACTGACGGGGTCCGCAAGGGCCGATGCCTACCGGGGTTGCGGGTAGTCCTAAGGGGAAATCGTGGCCCCTGGCAAGGCAAGGGAAGGAACACGGGTGGGTTTTAGTCAGTAAGAATCTGACACGCCGTCCCGCTCCGCCCAGAGCGGGAGAAGTCATTTGATGATTTCCATCCAAAAAAAAAAAACAAGTGTGGTAACGGGACCCTATTACCAAGGAGGCTCCGCTGTCCGTCCGTCAGTCCGTTTGTCACAGGGCTGTAAAGTATCGTGCCTAGTACCCAGATCATGGTCAACTCATGTGCCAAATTTCATTCAAATTTGTTCAGCCATTTTAGCGTAACAAACAAACCAGCAAACAAACTCACTTTCGTATTTGTTTGTAATATTAGTTACGATTTGCCGCGTCTGTCTGTCTGAACGCGATAAACTCAAAAACTACTGAACGGATTTTCATATGGTTTTGACCAACAGACAATGTGACTCATAATTTATTAAGATTTTGTATAAATTGGCTGAAATATGACGTTGATTGTTGAAGATGTCGGAAAAAATTATGCCGACTGAGAGCTGTACTGACGTGCGTGTTACGGTAGTACGTTTACGTGGGATAACTTCCGATTTACACGCGGGTGAAGCTAGTCAAATAAATTTTTTTAAACTTTATTGGTTACCTATGGAAAAAGCTAATTAGTACCAAAAAGTTTGTGCCCGGTTGATATGTAGAGATGGGAGAGGTATGAGGAACAGGTTGTAAAGATCACTAATACTCAATAGAAAAGGGAGGATCCTCCGACGATACGAAAGTCGTATCTGGTGGGCCACTGCCCGAGGATTGATGTCGGGTAGTTATATATAATTACGCTGAGTTGCTGACTGCGTGGAAAACGCGATGCAGGATTTATGTGACGTAAGGTCTTTGATGCGTAGGGCACATGTGGCGTTGATGGTACCGCCACATCACTCCCCTTCAGATACTCTCGGAAACTGGACTCACCCCCTATTACAGTGGACTTAAACATAACTGGTGAAACGTGGGTTTTATCATGTTGAGACTACATAGTACTTGATTACCCATTTACATTACAAACTAACAAGATTATAATGAAAGTAACTTAATAAATAATACAGTGTTCCTTCTATCCTAAGCAAAAGCCTAATTAATGTAGTCCCAAAAGATCGTATAGATAAAAAATAAGAAGACAAAATAAATCAAATGAAATAAATTATATTCATGAATCTTGAATAAGCTCAACTGGCCCGTTGTCAACCATTTTTTTTTTGTACTGTTTAAATTCCATGACATTTAGGCATGACATTCAAAAGTCTTCTAGTCCCACTTTGGAAACCACTTAACCGCTAAAGTCAGTCTCGCTCGCACAGCGCTAACGGTCGGATGCGTTGATGTTTTGATGGCGTTAAATACGATAAAATGTAACGGGTGTAATATAGTGATATGTGAAGTATTGTCATACATTCAATACAAACACGATGTAATGGACAATGAGAGCCTTGTTAAAATATGTGAATCGGCGTTCTCCGAAAAAGAGATTGAAGAAGCCAAGTTACTGTTATTTGAATCCTTACCGACAAAACAAAGGAAGGTAGTAAGGCGAAAAGATGGTAAAACGAAGAGAAATGTTGAAGATATTATCAATATTTTTAAAGAAGTGGATCCGGATACAATTCCTGTTTTTGTTGCTCGCGATCTACAGAAGTTGCCCCCGGTGTCGATTGACCATGTTGATGTAGTTACGATATTAAAAGATGTGATAAAGTTAAGAAATGAGGTTTCTGACATCAAAGAAAATTATGCAACTGTTGCTCAAGTACAGGAAATGCAAAAGAAGTGGACTGATAATACATTAGTACATATTGTGAATAATAATAACGTAAATAAGCAGAAAAGAGGTGCTTATTTGCTTGATAGTGGTCCAATCGGATTATCACCTTCAATAAATTTAAAAAACCTGGAGGGTAACTGTACATCAGCTGTTTCAAATTGTAACGGAGAAAACCGAGACGGTGACGGTGGTGGCGTGAGTGAGAGGGAGTGTGTGTTAACCTGCTCGCACTCGGATGATAACGGCAGCGGAGTGCCTGTCACACACGCTGTCTCGCTCGCCCCTACGCATAAGACAATGGTGTCGACGCGACAAACAACGATAAGGGATTCTCAACGAGGAAGTTTTGCGGATATCATAAGAAAAGAAGGTGAATGGAAACAAAATAGTTCGCCTAGTGAAGAATGGCAAGTGTATCAACGGAAAAAGTTGAGAAATCGGTTCATTGGAAAAACGGGTACAGCTGTCATGGAATCTCAAAGTAGATTTACAGCAGCCGATACCAAGGTGCCCCTGTTTATATCAAATGTAAACAAGAATACGTCCGTGACAGATATATGCGACTATATACAAGCTAAGACAAAAGAGATAATTACTTTGGAACAGATTACTATGAAAAGGGATCGGCCGTATAACGCTTTCAAAATATTTGTGTCTAAGCATAAGTTAGACGAATATCTAAACGATGAGTTATGGCCGGACGGAATCAAATTCAGGCGTTTTGTACATTTTCGGATGCGATCACCATTAAGGATATCTCCAGCAGTGGATACGCGGTCAGAACACAGCAGAGTATATACAACGAATGATGGATCAAAAGAAACCCAGTAATTTAATCAGTTTCAACTGTAAAAATGTCAAGCGAAGCATAAATTGTGTCTGGTCATTGTGTGAGGTGGCGGATATTGTGGCACTGCAAGAAACCTGGCTCTTGCCACACGATTTGACGTTCCTGGCAGATATTGATCAGGAGTTTAGCTACACAGGAAAGTCAGCGGTGGATCTGACGGCCGGTGTGTTACGCGGCAGACCCCACGGCGGAGTGGCGTCACTGTGGCGGAAAAATGTGTTTCGTGACGTGTCTATAATAAAGTGCACTAGTGAGCGAATCGTTGCAATAAAAGTGGTAACCATTGACCTACGCGATATTTTAATCATGTGCGTGTATATGCCTACTGATCAGCCTGATCACTTACCTGCGTTTAACCAATGCTTGGGGGAACTAAATGCAATTATAGAAGACAGTGACATTGAAACAGTGTTTATGTTGGGTGATTACAATGCTCACCCGTCTGCCCCTTTTTATGACGAATTGCTTAACTTTTGTAGTGAAAGACAGTGGGTGTGCGCAGATGTTGACACACTTGGTGGGTCTTCTGACACACATACATTTGTGAGTGAGGTACATGGCTGCAAGAGGTGGCTAGATCATTGTGTGGTAAGTAAATCTGCATGGTATACTATATCAGAAGTTCAAGTCTTATATAACACATACTGGTCTGACCACTTCCCATTGCAGATTCAATGTAACCTAGGCCTCATAAACAATAAGATTAAATTGGATAAAAATCATTGTAAAAATAATCCTATTTGGGGCACAAGGAATAAAGATGAAATAGATAAATACATTGAATGTTGTAATGGTAATTTAAAGCAAATAGATTTTCCTTCTGAATGTTGCGAATGTGCTGACAAGATGTGTGATATTTTAAGTCATAGACTTGTCTTAGATAAATTATATAATGATATTATCAATGTAATATCTCAGGCCTCGTTAGACAGCTGTAATCAAGGTGTTAGTATAAATGTAAAAAGCAAATGTATACGGGGCTGGAATAAACATGTAGCTGACGCACACAAGCAGGCTAGGCTAGACTACCAGCTGTATGTATGGTATGGTAAGCCTGAAACTGGTCGAATTTTTGAAAAGATGTGTCGTAGTCGCAAAATTTTTAAATCAAAGCTTAAATTCTGTCAACAAAATCAGGAACAGATTCAAATGGACATACTTGCGGGTCAGCACTCCGCCAAACAGTTTAGTAAATTCTGGTTAAGCACTAAGAAACTGAATAGCAAGACGGGCCTCCCTGCTTGTGTGAACGGCACCAGCGAGCCTAAGGATATTGCTAGCATTTTTAAAGACCATTTTAGGGTAGACACATCCCTGAGAACATGTGAAGTGAAAGGGACGGGTAATTATAATGTTACGCAGCCAATTAGAATTACCAGTAAGGAGGTAGGTAGGGCTATTGGCAGTATGAAACGGGGAAAATCACCAGGGCATGATGGGCTTAGTGTGGAACATCTTAAATATGCTGGCACTCACATAAATAGACTACTGTCGATGTTGTTTACGTTGTGTATTAGACATTCTTACTTGCCACCAGATTTAATTAAAACTGTAGTAGTACCTCTTGTTAAGAATCGTACGGGAGACATAGCTGATAAGAATAACTACAGGCCCATATCACTCGCAACTATTACAGCAAAAGTGTTGGATAGGGTGCTAGATGAACGCCTTGGTGGATGTATACAATTACAGGACGCCCAGTTTGGTTTTCAAGCAGGTTTGTCAACAGAAAGTGCCATTTTGACACTTAAGCATACTGTTGACTATTATCTAAAGAGAAAAACTCCAATATATGCATGCTTCCTAGATCTATCCAGGGCGTTCGATCTGGTGTCCTATGAAGTACTCTGGAACAAATTGGAAGAAGAGGGGGTCTCTTCTGAAATAGTAGGCATATTCTCATACTGGTATAGTAATCAAAGAAATATGGTAAAATGGGCAAATGTGTTTTCGGACGAGTATAAACTGAACTCAGGTGTAAGGCAAGGAGGGTTAACGTCTCCGAGGTTTTTTAATCTATACAGTCATGAATCAACTAATTCAGGAACTGAGCAGCATGAATGTCGGATGCCGCATAGATGGCGTTAGTCTTAACAACATAAGTTATGCGGACGACATGGTGCTGCTGAGTCCATCAATTGGGGGTTTGAGAAAACTATTGGGTATGTGTGAAGCTTATGCTGAGAGGCACGGTTTAAAATATAACAATAAAAAAAGTGAGTATATGGTTTTTGTTGGAAACAACAAAATGCCAAATAGTGTGCCACCACTTTCTTTAAATGGAGAACAGTTAAACCGTGTTTCTCAGTTCAAGTATCTAGGGCACATTGTGACTGAAACCTTGAAGGATGACCTCGATGTGGAGAGGGAGCGGAGGGCACTGTCGGTACGAGGCAACATGCTGGCACGTAGATTCGCTCGTTGTACTGTAGACGTTAAATTGACGCTATTTAAAGCGTACTGTCAAAGCTTCTACACGAGTGGTCTATGGGTTAAGTACACACAAAGTGCCTACAATGCCCTCCGAGTACAATACAACAACATTTTCAGGGCGCTGTTGCGGCTCCCGCGTTCTTGTAGTGCTTCAGGCATGTTTGCTGACGCGCATATAGATGATTTTTATGCAATTATGCGGAAGAAAACCGCGTCAGTATTGAAACATGTGCGCGGGAGTAGCAACGGCATCCTGAAAATGATTGCAGATAGGTTGGACGCGCCTGTGTTCAAACGATTCATCAATCTGCATGTGAGAGGGGCGGGTTGATGAATCGACATTGTTTTCTATTTTATTTTATTTTTGTAAGTACCTACTAACATACTCTTTAAGCTTTTTGTAACTAACACTATGGGCCTTCGTTGCCTGAGAATAAAATATTTTTATTTTTATTATTTTTAAAGATACGCTAAGTAGATTAGGGTTATGCTTTATGTTTCAAGTTAAATTTCTTATCAACAATATTAGGAATTAAGCTTTTTATTTCAAAACCATCTGCAGCAATATATTTCAGCAAAAATAACATGAAAAAATATATGTTCTTAATTTTTAAAATTTGTTTGACCCAAAACTCAGCAACGCGAATATACACCGTTCGTTGACGCAGCCATTAGGTCCTCACGTGTGCAGGTGACAGGGCATGCGGTGCAAGATGGGAGGTGAGTCATTGTTTGTGGAGAGACGCCGCATACACACCGGAGATCTAAGCCGTCCATGAACCCCCACTTGTTGTCCTTGCTGCGACCTTCTTTTTTACAAAGTCTATTTAAGGTTGCCCCAAATCTCTGATGGTTCGGTGAAGAAATTAGGAGACTTAGCAGTCCTTGCCAAAGATCATATCTTTCTGTGGAGGGGTTACCATTGGCTATTGTCTGGACTCACGCACTCAGTCAAATTTTTGTGGTTACTGGGTTAAAGTTGTGCACTGGGTGGCGTGGGTCATCTTTTTTGGTAGTCTCATTTGAAGTCCTGAAGGCATGTTAAGTGAGATCTGTACCTATTTACTAAAAGTATTCTTCTACAGTGTATGCGATCTTTTGCGGGATGGATAAAAAAGCAAAGTTGGAGACCGAAGCCACAACGCTCTACAAAATAATCTATGTACGAAAATTAAGTTTAGTAACAATTTATGGGATATTTTATATCAAAAAATTCCTCCAACTTGAAAACAAAAACGTGTGAAAAATTTTCACGGAAATTAAAATAACGGTCTACCCAGAAATTAACTTATTGGAGGTAGGTATTAAATAGGCGTCACCCCTATTAAGACTGAAAATTTATTCAGTCACCCGTCTTAAATTGCATTTGAAATTCAATTTAAAGACAAAACAAACGATATAAAATGGCCGCGAACTGTTGCGTGAGCAAATGTATAATTAAATTCATTCCGAAAATGTTTAAATAGGCGTTAATTTATTGGGAGTACTGTTACGTACAAAAGTGTTTTACTGAGTAGGCGTGTAAAATGTATTGTATAATTAGATAGTGTGGTTTCACAAAAAGAAGTTTTGTGACTTTTTTGTTTAAGACTGAATATAATTTACGAAAGTTTGAATGTCAAAAATATTTGTAATTTATAAAGTTACTTCAGCTAATGATGTCACTTAGCACGTTGTTTAGAAACTAGTACAATAATTTATGTAGATACAAATAAATTAAAATATCTACCATCAGATAGTTGAGCTATAAATTGCGTAACAAAAACCTCATTTTAATCGCTGCGCATCAGGTTCAGTTTTCTCGACACAAAATCCGCCCCTCTAAAAGCTTAAGGATATTTTAAGCTGCATCTTATTTTACCTTAAGTGGTAAAATAAAATGCAGCTTAAAATTTCCTGGTTTAAAGGTCATGATGCCCAAGTTGCATCGACCCGGATTTCTTCAAACGCTTTTGTGCTGCTGCAGCTTCGTGCAGCCCTAACGAAGCAAAAACAGCTCAAAGTAAACGTAGTTTAAGCCTTTGCTGTTGAAATTGCATTCAATTTTGCTATATTATTATTTTATTCGCGAAGAGATTCAGTTAAAACAACTCCGTATCTCTTTTGGTGTTTTTTAAAAGATATAAAATCAACTTTGAATAAGAAAGTTGTTAGAATACTGCTTCTCGGAAGTGGTCATGGTTTTATATTCAGTGAGTCATTTAGTTAGGTGAATTCGTATTTTCCAGTTTAGGATGTGCGTTCCGGTTTTTCTGTTTTTATGAGAAAATGCTTACGAAAATTATGTTCCATTTTGACAAGTAATATAAAGTGGTAAACCACTGTTTTAATCTTCATGAAGCCTTTTGACGTTTATTCAATAGTAGTGTAATTCTAGTTTGCTTTATTACAAAACGCACGCAAAAAATATAACCACGTAATTAGAATCACAAAAGAAAAATGCATACAACACAAAGAATTGTAGAATGTACTCAACAACTACCGATTGCCGGGAGCACAGTACTAACTCATACCGTGCTGTAAATAATTACAACTTGCACGAAGAGAGAAACAAGTTATTTTACTTCAGTTTATTAAAATACCGTAAACTTTATTATTTTACTTAATAACTTCATAAGAATGTTCGTATAAACAATAAGATTGTTCTCAAAATCATTTGATGACCATGGTATTATAAATTGCACGCTCAATTACTACGCCCCCGATTTTAATCGAAGATTTATGAGTTGGAAAAGACATTTAGCACCCCATCCGCACCCTTTGCCTTCACTAAGGGAATTCAGTATTTCACTAGTCCAATAATGTCGATCCCACTGCCTTGGCAAATACCTACTTGGAACTCGTTTGAATCTTTCAAGGTTGATTTTTTTTGTGAAAAGCTTTTTGTGATGAACATTACTTTTTTAATTTATTTCGTATCCGAAAAATTCTTTCGCTTTTATTTAGTTGATTGTTTGTTTCTCGTCGAAATTAAGTCACAATTAATATTCTTTGTCGAATATAAAACTATTAACTGAGAACCGTAATGGTTTAATTAGTTGCCTTTTATTATTTTCATTTACAATTTGTCTTTGTGAAACAATAATTAAGATGAATAATCAGTTTAATTACCTGTAAAATACGAGACTAATATTCCAAACTACGCAAATACACATACGGACAGAATTATTAGTCCACTATTAAACTGAATTGACATTACCCTCAGTAATTACTACATTAAAGGTCCATTTCCATGAGCCCATCTCACTGTTTCTCCCAAGTATTAAATTACTTAAGGGCTAAAAGCCGAAATTGGGGATCACATCATTAAATTTAATCTATATTCTAAACCATTTAGACTTGCCAGGGTGCGTTTGTTCGAGGATTATCCCGGATTATATCCAAGTGGTGGTAATTTGGCTGTATCCACTCTTTTGGCCTGACGTTGACGTTCAGTGAGCCTTGCACGAACGCGCGACTTAACGCAAATTCGTACGATTTTTGAAACTAAATTACAACTGTCCTATTTTTTTACGTGTGTGTGTTGTGTGTCCATCTTTTTAAGTTTGGTTATTACAAAACTTCTTTCTTTGATGAACAATCTCATTTAATTTTATTTGAAAATTTTAATTTAATTAAAATTTAGTTTTTTTTTTTTTTTTTATTTTTTTATTCTTAATTTTTGTATGAGGCTTTTATCCACAATGGCATGTCAGCCTCATCGTACCTTAAACTAGTCTAACCTTCATCTACAGATCCATTATACATAATTATTGTCTTAACAAATCAGTAAGTAGGTCTGCTATCTCAGGTGAGGGTTGCGCTAAAACTTTAACATACGAACCAATATCACATTTGTTTACATTTATTTAGTTAATTTAGTTTTAATTTTGATTGTAAGTTTTGATTTTGAATTTAATTTAACCCTTCGGGGATTACAGGCTTGATGTTAATGATTATTATGTTAATATAGCGTTTCCGGTTAAATTTTTGTGTGAAGCACAATGAGTATCGCCCGTAAAGAATTAAGTCCTACAACTAAGTAAATGTTATGTACGAAACAAAGATCTTTAATTTTAACATTGATCGAATTTACATTACGTTTCCTCCGCGCGTTCGTGCTAGGCCCACAAAATATTGTAGTAATTTCAAATGGAGAAAATTTTAGTTTAAGTTGGACCTTTTATTTTGTATTCCTTTAGAAATTATGAATCCTTTGTGCCTAAAATATCTTGCTTTTTGATATTTCGTTGTACAATTTTTGTATTCCCAATAGCATTCTCAATAAGTATTCTTGCGGGCAAAGAAATATTAAAATGAAGTCGATTATGCAAAATTCAATTATTCAAAAACATTGAAATAATATTGTTTTATTAATTTTCTCTGACTGCGAACATGGCTCAGGATCGAGTCGAGTGGAAAAAGGAAAGGGAGGCCTTTGCCCTGCAGTGGGACAATATGGGCTAATTATTATTATAAACATTTATAACATTACGCCAGTAATCCTTAAAGGGTTTAGGCAGAGGCAGATACCTATAGTACCCCCAAATTTCTCTGTTACTGCGAAATCCCTGATGGAAAAACCCAAAAACACATTGCCCGACTCGAGAATCGAACCAGGATTCAAGCTCAGTATTTGCGTTTGCAACCACTCGGCCAACGAAGCAGTCAACTACTTCTGATATTTTTAATTAAGATTATATTTAAATGCGAAAGTGAGTTTCTTCGTATTTTTCGCTTTCACGCTACAATGGCTTAATGGATTTGGATAAAGTTTGGCACATGGATATATAACCTGGGTTAGGACGGAGGACACTTTTTATGCCGATATTCTTAGGGAATCGAGACTTATGTGGGTGAAACCGCGGGGCACAGCTAGTTAAGTAATAATTTGAACCAAGCGTTAGCACACAAACTTTTAGTATCGTTATCTATAGTAGAAAGAAAAGAAAGAAAGAAAGAACTTAAATTTATTTAGCACAGACACAGACAAAGGCACACAACAAAACATATTGTACTACAAGTAAAAGATATTAAAAAAAAAAAAAAAAAAAACAAGTTAAAAGTGTAAAGTGCGTTGTAATAGGTATATTTTACTCACTAAACAAAATAAATTACTGTTTAAGTTAATCAAAATAACTTTGTATTCGTTATAATAAAATTTCGACATCGCAAAAAAAGGATTTATTTGAAAAAAGAAAGTAATTCGTAATGCTATCAAAGGCATTATAATATTTCATCCAAAGCCATTGAAGGTGCTAAACATTAATCTGATTTAAATATTGCAACCTCATATATGCAAATGGGTCTCGATGATAAGAGCACTTTTAAATGATTGCCGTAACCATTGGCTTTGTAAAATAATTTTACTATTTGAATTTATGATTTTTTGCTTTTACGTATTCAAAATTGTATCTATGTAAGGTCAGCGACAAAAGTCAAATCGAAGTTAATACTGCTATTTTTACACATCTAAATTATAGAAAATTATTCGAAACATTGTATTTCAGTACTTTTTTTAAATACATATTTATGAGTTAATAATAATACTCTTTTAATTTTACTTCTATTCCAATTTTAATTAAATATTTAGCTCAATAATTATTATTATAATTTAAAAACTGAAGTGTTTTAATCGCATTTTTTGCTGATTGGTACCTACTTTGAAATATTAGCAATGAATCTAGGAATATACAGTGTTTCATGAATTAACACTGAATATAAAAATTAATGATATCCTTCTTCAGAATAACACTCACAGTTTTTGTCAACTTTATCAATCCTTTTTCTGCTCCACAGTGCAAAACTGTGAACGCATATAGTGTAGCAGAATCCTATTGAACCATGAAGATTTTACAGATTACAAGCAATGTTATTATTACATTTTGGAAAATTTATGCAAAAATTAAACCGCTACGAATAAATTCATCATGTTTTATTTTAAAATAAATATTTTTTTTGGTTAAATGTCATGTTGAACTTACCTATAGCTTCCAATCTGAGCAATATTTTTTTGTAAATGAAAAGTCCATTTTTACATTCGCAATTTTAAAAGTCATGTTGAGTAACACAGATGGTTAGAAATATAACAATTTATAATAATATTTCAACTGCACGTGACATTGAAGAATAGTCTGTACTCGACTGTCTGTAGTCTGTCTATTTTCTTAAATATAATACGAAAAAATCTTAAATTAGGTTGTCTCATTGAGAATTTAATGTCAACATAGGAGGGGCTCGTGGCTAAGTAATAACAGCTGCACGGGTGCGTAACAATCTTCACGGTTAAGCCACGCTTGTCAAGGTTAGGTTGTGGATGGGTGACCATCCATTACAAACCGAGATCCCTCTGTGCCTCCGGCTGTTATTCATAGAACTTTGACAGTCGTTTCGGGTTTAAAGTCTGACAACCAGTGTTACCAAGGAATATCGTGCTCCATGTAAAATGCTGGTGGTCAACTATCTCCGGTTGGTCTGGAAGCCGACCCCAACATAGTTGGGAAAAGGCTAGGCAAATGATGATAATAATGTAGTATTATTTCTAATTCAAAATATCGATCTTCTGTTATTTAGCCAACCAAAAAAAAACCGATTCTGGACTAAACAATGAATACAGAATCCCGGTTTGAAAACGGGACAAATGTAACTCTTATTATTTTGTTCTTAAGCTGATTTGCGAAAGAAACTGGAAAGCCTAGCTTCTTATCATCTTACACAAGAAAAGGGTATCGTCTAAGGAAAATACGGTTTTATTGTGCTTAACATTTTACTTTAACGTATACCTAATAATGTTATCTACGGTACGTTTCAATACGTACAAAATAAAAACGCTTGTGTTTGCAAGCATGTAACAGATTCAAAATGATCTCTAAACTGAGAAGAAACAGTTTGATTAGACACATGCACTTAGAAGACAAAATATAAATTCCTCATGTTTGGGTAAAAAGTTAATAACACTTTCATAAATGCCTCTCCCTCTTCTGACATGCCAATAAAATCTTTGTTCATTCGTTCGCAAATAGATCGTTTGTTGGATTAAAGATCAAGAGATACAGTGCTGCCAGAATAAGTGGCACTGCTCGGGACTTAGCATAAAAAGTACACGAACTTTACTACATAAAAATTTAAAATGTGCCAATAACCTAATGGTCATCGCTCATTATAGCAGCACGGCTCCGACACGGTAAATAACTTGTCAATCAAGTTAGGATTTTAGGTCAAATGGATTAAAGTCTATTTTACGATGGCTATACAAAATAGTGGACGGGTCGGCGGCAGTGAGCGGCCCGCGAGCCGTCACACGTCGGGCCGACAGCGCGCTTCAAGCGAGGTGCCCGCTCGCTTGCGCTTCACCGTCCGCGGGGTGACGCCTCGCCGTAAGTGCGGTGACGCCTCGCCGGCCGCACGGTGACGCCTTGCTTGTGAATAAACAATAAACTGTTCCGTCGCCGGTGGCGTGCCGGCAGCGAGCGGTCGCCTTTTTTACGGCGCGTTGGCGGCTAGCCGTCACCTTGCTTCCGGCGCGTTGCCGGCTAGCCGTCGCCTGGCTTACGGCGCGATGACTGACGGCTAGATTTTTCGAGGCGGTGCCGGAGCGCTACCATGCGAGTTGGCGATGACCTTTATACGTATTTCTGAAGTTGTCGATTCACACATAAATAAATTGTATTTTCGTGCGAATCACCTCAAGAAAAAATAATATTATTTAGAAGTGTCGATTCACCCGTTTCGGGAGAGAAAATTCGTGCGAATGGACCAATAAGCCCGCGCAGCGGTGCGACATGGAGGCACAGCAAATAGCCCGTTCCTTGCAATGCAATGCATTACCTCGCAAAAAAAAAAACAACGGGTTGCGCTCCGGGAGTGCCGGCAGAAGTAAAAACTTGAACATTATCGTTGTGCATTTTTGAATATTTTGGAATGGTTAGGGAATAATTTCGCACAAATTGCTTTATGTATCTGTATAAAAGTACTATAATTTATGTGGTTAAATACAATATTCATTAGTAGTAGTAGTATGTTTATTTATTTTGACAATAATTATTTATTCTCTAACAAAAATAAACAATTTATTTAAACACTTTTCATGAAGTATGTTTTGACTGCTTTTTTTACCCATCAATAAATGGGTAAAATTTTTTACCTCGCAATCTTTACGTAATGTCAAAGATTATTTATTTTGATGTTTACTTTGTCGGTTTCTAGGCAACGGATATAACGGTCACGTCCTGACGCGTATTTAAATTTTTTTACACGTTCCAAAAAAAGTGCACAACGCCGCTTAAGAAATGTCACTTCAAAAAAATAAAAAGAAGGGAAGTACCAAAGTTATCAGCGATTATTACCATAAAATAAAGGTTTTCTTATCATTATAAATATTGGACAATGACTCTGAAGTCCAACCTCTACCGCTGTTCAATCCATGGGGAAAAAGGTTTCCGAGATAGCCAACGTATATGTTTGAGTGTCCCAAAATTATCTTAAACATATTCAAACCAAACTCCCATGTGTCTAACAATGAATAATTTAACTTGAATCCCTTAAGGGGAATGTTCTTTTCATTTCTCCTAACAAATATAGTTACATGTTATCCTGCGAGTATTATTGGGATAAATAAATTCAATGGTCAATTTATTGCATTGTTTGTTTTTTCTTCGAGTGGGAAATCATCAAATAACTTCACCCGCTCTGGGCGGAGCGACTCTCACTGACAAAAACCCACCCGTGTTCCTTCAGTTGCCTGTACGTTGCCAGGGGCCACGGTCTCCCCCTTAGGACCGCGTCAGTTGTGCTGACTTTTCTTTGAGGCATGCGTGGAACACAACGCGCCGTTGACCCGGGCCTGGGTCTTATCGGATGGCGAGCTACCCATTGTGCTAAATGTGTATTGCATTCGTTAATTTTATAATATATATATTATTTTTTTTCAAACCCGTGCTCTCTGGTTCAATAGTTTAGGTTCAAAATGTTGTAGATACAAAAGTTTACTTATAAAAGAAACATTCAGTTTATTTTTATTTTTATTTCGTGTTATTATGATAAACCTACCTCCATGAACGTATAAAAGGACCAAGAGTTTCTGCATTAGTTACAGCATTTTATTTTATTGCAAAAATAGTTTGTGCGCCGACCTTCTAACCTACAACACTAGTATTGTTTGATCTGATATACTACAACATCCCTTAAGGGATCGTCAATTGATTGGATACGAAACAGGAAGGTCTGATATGTAAGACAATTGTCAGGTTGTTACCGCGAAGCCCAAAGGACTGATGTTGCATACTTAATCGAGAAGGAAACTCTGAATGTGTTACCGACAGTGTATTTACACGTCAACGGGTTTTTATTGTGTGTACATTGATGTATTTGTTTACATATTCATTCTCCCGCCTTTGATACTAATTTGCAAGGAGTTGTTCTTGTATTGCTGCCTAAATACGAGTCAGTTAATTTAATATGAGTATGATACGTTTTTAACTACACATTAACTAAAATTACACATTAAACTTAATTTGTCATGGAAAATATAGACGTAGCTCATGGAACAAACAAGTGAAGCCATGAGTAATGGTTGTTTAAATTATGTTGCAGTAAAATGGTTATAGCCGTGTTATATTATAGTTTTATTAAAGCGGCTCATAACTGTCGGAGTACCCTAATTTTGTTACTGCGACCGTTTTCGACGTAGCGCTCGCCGCCACCGGTCACTGTTCTAACCTAACCTATTTAGCCAGAGTGCCCTAATATGTATATTACTAAATCGTGTTCGTATCATAGTTATATTCGTAGTAAGACAGTTATGAACCGATTTCATATAACTATATTACGGTATAAAACTATATCCTCAGGGATATAACTATATCACGGCTTTAATCATCTTACTGCGATGTTTCTTAGAGGGAGTAATGCTCGTCATTGCCTGTTTTCACCTTCACTAAGTGACACTAACTGAATCCCTAAATAAAAGTGCACTTTTGGATTTTCAACGCTATGTTTACGGGGACCAATCGAACTCAATTTTTGTTTTTGAACTTAGTATGAAAATAATTAATGAACCAGTAAGAACAAATTATTGATTTTGAAAGTTTACTTCAGTTATATGATTTTATTTTATTTGTCACAAATCGTGTAATTAATCTGTGATTTCCAATCCGATTCATTCCAGAGACTAATATAGTAAATAAAAGACGTGTGGCACTCGGGGACTGCCCTGGCGAAGCTATTGCATAGCATTTTTTATCAACTTACGCAATTGTAAAATATTAACCCGAATACAAGAAATAGCAATGATGACATTGACAACACAACTGTTAATCACATTTATAGTTTTTAAAACTTGACTCAACGTAATGGGAACATCAAACTAATAAAAAGGTTTTAATTTAACTATTAATAGTCAAGGATCATTCGTCTAAGTAAATTTGAACTTTATTGTCAAACAGTTAAACATAATTTTCAATACAACACTCTCGTATCATTCGTCTAAGTAAATTTGAACTTTGTTGTCAAACAGTTACAACATAATTTTTAATACAACACTCTCGTATCATTCGTTTAAGTAAATTTTAACTTTGTTGTCAAGCAGTTAAACATAATTTTCAATACAAAACACTCTCGTATCATTCGTTTAAGTAAATTTGAACTTTGTTGTCAAGCAGTTAAACATAATTTTCAATACAAAACACTCTTTTCTTACGTAGTATTTTCGTTACGAAATTTCTGAATTAGGTCTCCACGCTCAAGGCCCGCGATAGAAGCTATGCAATAGCTTAAAAATTTCCATACAATTATTTTTGTAGTTTTTTTTTTTTTTTTTTTTGACTAGGGCATCTCGCAGGTTACCACTGAGGTATTCGTCTGCTTAACCGGACTTTCCTGTGGCTGCCTTAAGCTCCTAAAAGAAACTCAAAGCCTCCAGCCAGGGGCATATAAACTAAGCTAATTAAAACTAGGCGAACGCTCGCTAAGGGCACCCCCTGTGGGGTACGAACCTCGGCTTAGGGCGTTCGCTGATGGGAGGACAGCAAGAGGGACAGGCTGGATCAAGGATAGATCATTATTATTAAACGGGGAATTTAAAGCTACAGGCTCAGCAAAAACGCGGGCTGGCGCATCGTTATCGAGCAAGGGTCGGGGGGGAGTATCATTTACTCGGGTGGGTCGCGGTCGCGGACCTCTACGGCGAGGTCTGAAGTTGTGTCGGTGTGTCTTTTTGTATACTGTACTTGTGGCCCTACTGCTCTCCTGGAGGAGAGTTATGGGGTCATCTGGGTCTGAGAGGACATGCCTAGGGCGACGGGCCTTACTGACTTGGTTATTGGACGGGACATAGCAAGCTGCTTTGACTATTAGGGGATTCCTATGTTTGACTGCGGAGTCAAAGTACCGCTTGGACATTCGTTTAAGGAACTGACGGATTGTGGGGATTTTGAGGTCGAGATGGAGGATCTCGTTCCTAACAAACCACGGGGCTCCCGTGGCCCTACGAAGGACGCGGTTCTGTAGTACTTGCAACCTATGGATCGCAGTGGGATTCGCGTGAGCAAAGACGGCTCCCGCATAGGTCATGATTGGACGAATGCACGACGTATAGATGCGCAATTTGTACTTGAGTGACAATTTGCTGCGTGCATTCATAACGAAATAAAGTCTACTAAGCGCGAAAGCGGCTCGCGCGCGTACCGCTTTTACGTGTTCCGAAAAAGTGAGATGATGATCCAGGATTACACCTAAATATTTGGCTCGCTTCTCCCAAGGGATCGGCTTGTCAAACATGGTAACTGGACGAGGAAGGATGGGCCTATGTTGCGGCTTAGAGAAAAAGACCGCCTGACTTTTGTCGGGATTAACCTCGATTCTCCATAACCTAAACCAGGCGCCGAGCTTGTCGACGGCCTTTTGTAGGTTAAGGATTAATCGGTTGGAGTTATACCCGGTACAGTAAATGGCCGTATCGTCTGCGAACAGAGCCAACTGCGCCGTTATACTTCTAGGTATATCACTGGTGAACAGTGTAAATATGAGGGGGGCAAGAACAGAGCCCTGAGGGACTCCTGCGCGAATGAGACGGGGAGAGGATAACGCTCCTTCGATACGATAGCGAAAGGTACGATTTGTCAAAAAGTCCCGTAAGATGAGTACGAGACGATCTGGCACACCGAGCTGGTATAGCTTGTATATTAAGCCATTGTGCCAGACTTTGTCAAACGCCTTTGCTATGTCGAAGAAGATAGCACCGGTCACGTAACCACGATAGAAACCAGCGCTAACGTGTTCCACGATCCGGTGGACCTGATGCACGCTAGAGTGCTGAGTTCGAAAACCGAACTGCTCGTTTGGAATGAGGCCCTTGGTCTCAGCATAGTCTCTGAGTCGCTTATAAATAAGTCTCTCATAGATTTTTGCCATTACCTTGAGCAAACTAATGGGACGATAACTAGATGGATCTGACTTGGGTTTACCGGGTTTAGGGATACCTATAACTACGGCTTCTTTCCACGATTGTGGAAAGATATTTTTACTAAGAGCAGCATTGAAGATGGTGCACATTAGAAGTATGAGATGAGTGGGGAAGAGTTGGACCACCCTATTGGTGATGCCATCTAAACCGGGGGCTTTGCGAGTTTTAAGACCCTTAATGATATCTTGGACTTCGTCTGGTGTGACGGGAGCCAGAGGATTATCAGGGTCTTCTACGGGGGGTAGAGAGATTCTACGTTCTACTTCCGTATCGACCTTATTGAGTTGAGTTTGGTCTACGGGTAGGAGGCTCGGGGAGCATTGTGCTTCGAGACTGTCGGCTAGGCATTCTGCTTTGTCGATGTCGTCGAAAGCGATTGATTTATCGGGGCGAACTAACGGGGGCATCGAAGCCTCTTGTTTGGACCTAAGTTTCCTCTGGAGTTCCCAGAAGGCTAAATGATTGGGAGTGAGTTCGCTCAGAGTCTTGTCCCAATTCGCATTACGCAGCTCCTCCACGCGTGTCTTTACAGATCTCTGTAAATAGCGCATGTGGGCTTTGTTAGAGGCGCAGGGAAAGTTATCGTAGGCACGGGTGGCCGCGTTCTTCTCAGTCATCAGAGCTCGCACATCGTCAGGGAGTTTAAAGCGAAGGGTATCCGTCGCTGGAACCTCCCTTGAACAGTTGTTCAAGACGGTTTGCACATGCTCCGTGAGTGAGTCGATCGCGGCCGTCGTGTCTGCGACTGAGTCAAACTGGTCTGGGATTGATTCTAATAGGGGGGACATGGGTTTCAGCTGTTCGCCTACTTTCCTCCAGTCCGTGACCCTTTTGGTAACGGGGGGTTGGTTGGGGTCGTTAGGGTGACCTGTGCGGGAAGCCATTTTAATTACTACGGGACGGTGGTCAGAGGTAAGCTCTGACGCCGTTTCAATAGAGACTAATCTGAGATTGACGTTCTTAAGGAGCGCCACGTCTAGGACATCCGGAGTCCAGTTAGGATCGTGAGGGAAGTGAGTGGGTGACATCGGACCGATGATGTCAAAGTTAAGGGAGGAGGTGAGGTCGAACAAGTGTTGACCTCTGTTATTAGTCTGAACGCTATTCCAAGAGGGATGCTTTGCATTGAGATCGCCCGCTATGATAACGGAGTCACTCATGTCTAAAAGGATTTTTAAGTCGTTAGCTATAGGTTGAAAACTCTCTGAAGGAGATCGCGGTGGAATATACACCGAGACTATAGTAATCGGCTGATGGCCTGTCATGCCTAGGCGGCACATAGAGACTTCGAGTCTAGCAAGGGGGGGAGGATCCATAGGTATGCAGTACAGTTCCTTTTTGTAATAAATAAGGGTTCCGCCTTTATGGCAACGCGTCCTATCATTTCTGATAATACGGTAGTTAGCAATAGAGGGGTTTCGGTGGCTAGGTTTAAGAAATGACTCCTGGATGAGGAGTGCATCTATTTCGTGTTCGCGAAGGAATTCCGCGATCTCGTCTTTTTGACCTTTAATACCATTTGCATTGAAGATGCCTAAGTTAAGGGATCGGGGTTTAAATCTAGCGATTACGGCGTTAGACATGTTGGGGGGTCATTAAGGAAACTAGGGCTTGCGAAATCTCTTGATTTTCGCTGTAAAGGCGTTGGATGCCGGCTAAGTCACCGACGCTCCTACATACCATAATATCGTGTACTAATTTAGTGGCACGGGGAGTACAGAAAACCTGAAAGGTTTGCGCGAGGAAGGGAAAATTATTCTCAGGGTTGAGCAGTGGCATGGGAGGCATGTTCACTGGCCTGGGATCGGGTCGCGGTGCTTGAGGAGCAGGGACGTTTCGCGGTGCTTGAGGAGCAATAGGTACGGATCGCGGTGCTTGAGGAGCAGGAGCGGGTTTCGCGGGTGGTGCGGTAGGGGGAGGAACGCGATTTCGGGGGTCCATAAGGCCGTAAAGGGGGGTGTTAGGGGGGGGGGAGCTGGAGAGGCCAGCGTAGGGAAGGCCTTATGATGGTTAAGTTGATGCCAGGGACTAGGTCTCTGAGGACTTAGTCGCTCTGGCATTTGGTTGGACGGGAATGGGATGAAGTCCCTTTGTTTAGCCTGGCGATCGTCGAGCCGCTTGGCTGTTTTTAATGAAGTGGCCTTAGGGGCCTTAGAGCAACCGCGGTAATTAGCCGTGTGGCCTTCTTGTCCACAAAGCACGCAGCTAGGTGGACTCAGGCAAAGGTTTCGGTCCTTCGGGCGGGTGCACTCAGAAGTGCCATGGTCACCCAGGCACTTTACGCACCTGGGTTTCGCATGGCAATTCTTCTGAGAGTGCCCGTATAACTGGCAACGATGGCATTGCCCTATGGTACTATTTTTCCAGGGTTTCTCTATGGAGAAACCTACTAGACTACAGATTGCCTTAACATTGAATATGGGGTGATGCCCCTCGTAAGGGGAGCATATGACAAGAACCATGTCATATGCTTCCCTTCCGCGCGAGCGGTGCATCCGATGCACTTCATCCACGGGGATGTTTTGAGCCCTAAGATCGGCAAGGATTTCGGCGGACGGAATCTCTTTCGGGATTCGTTTAATGACTACGCGAGCCTGCTTGTCTTCTGGGAGACAGAAAGAGTGGTATGACACTTTTCTGTCTTTCAGAAGACTAGTCAGTTTCCTATAGTCTGACGAGGTCGGGACCTGAACTTTTATGCCCTGCTGGGTAGAGCGGGCATTTGTGTAGCCAATCTTTTGGTCTACACACCATTTCGAAATTGCCGTCCACTTCTCCTTGTCCTGAATGAACACGGGAGGTGGAGGCGCGACCTTTTTAGGGCCAGAGTTCGGGCTGTTTGAGGCACCCTGCGCGGAGGGTGACTCGTTCGGACGCGGGGAGGTGGAGGGGGTATCTACCGGGGCGCAACTAGCGGGTGACGCGGGGCTATCGGGCGACGCGGGGTTATCCCTATCTACGAAAGTCGAAGGAATTACTTCCTCGACCGCGGCGACTTTGCTTGCCTGAGAAGACTTTTGCTTCTTCTTCTTCCTCTTGTTCCGCTTTCCGGCGACTGGCGTATAGCCATCGTCGTCCGAATGGGAACCAGAGGAAGGAGAATTAGCCTGAGCCTCTGAGTCAGAGCGATAAGGGTGGGGGGTGGGAGCGCGCTTTGAGGAAGCGGCAACTACGTCGTCCGTGTCCATAGACTCGGTCGGACTGAGAGGACTTTCCAACTCCGTAGTTGGACTAGCGGGAGAATCTAGGGCATCACTGAATTCAGTGATGGCTATACGGGCCTGCTGACGAGCAGATAGCGCGGCTAGTTCGTTACCGAACTTTTCTACCAGGGAAGGATCTACCTTCATCATGCCATTAAGGACGTTTGATAGAGTTTGGAAGTCGCATTGCAACTTCCTGAACTCCACCAGGATGTCCCTGTTGTCCATGATGAAAACAGACTAATTAACTAACTTTTTTCACCTCATAAGGAGGCAAAACAAAATTTCTACTGGGAAAAAACTCCTACAATATTCCCTAATCCTATCTCCCCGGGGGAAAACCGGGGATGTGTAAAACCCTCCCTGCCGGGTGAGACAGGGAGGTTGTGTACCTCGGGTGAGCCCTAAGCTTGCTTTTGCCCGTTGCCTGTCTTATTGTGCAACGGGGTCCTACAAGTCTAGATCGAAGGGTGTAGACACACCCAACCGTTCTAGGTGAGTAGCTGGGGAAGGAAAACTGTCATCCAGTGCCGACTAGGAGATCCCCCAAGGCCGAACACTGGGACCCGTCCAATTAATTGCCTAGACCCTGAAGGGGCTTCGGCGGGTGTGTTGGGTCAACACCCCACTCGGCTTCGTTGGCACCGTAAGGTTTCAACCGAGGACCACGAAACTGTGGATTTTCCCTGAAGGGGGATGAAAAACGCGACGGGAGAGTGACAAGACTGATATAGAAACAGATGTTAATTGTGTCTTGAAAAAGACAGACAATTAACAGTCGACGATAGTCAAAGACTATAGCAGGCACGGTGTCTCAGGAACACTTGAACGCCAAACAGGAATCTCGAGCGCAGCAGCTGGGACAGCGAGCAGCGTGACCGTCCGCGTCCGATGCCAGGCGCAGAGTGATGTAGTTTTATTTAAAAACACTATCTATTTGTACCTACTTAGTCCGATGTTACCAGCTCAAATTAATTTTACTTTACTTAGATACATACTTACATATTTATTTCTTTTCCAAACAAACATAAAATACGAGCATACCTACCTACACAAATTCTAAGGCACCAACCCTGGTGGTGCAGAATCCAACAAGATTTTAGACTAGTGGAATCTGCCCCACCAAATCGAACCAGTTGGGCAGATTCCACTGCAAAATTTTAGGCATTCCACTTTGCTCCACCAGTGGGGTGGCGTGGTGGGGCAAAGTGGAATAATTCGTAGTTATTCATCATCATCATCATCAGCCTATTAATGTTCCCACTGCTGGGACACAGGCCTCCTCTCTGTGAGAGGGAGTGGGCCGTAATCTACCACGCGGGCCCAGTGCGGGTTGGTAGATGTCATTATGTCTTCGAATTTTTGGTTCTAAGACATGCCGGTTTCCTCACGATGTTTTCCTTCACCGTTTTGAGAGCAGTGGTGATGAAAATATTATTTACACTAAGTAAAGCGCCTGCTTTGGGCTTGAACCCACGACCTACAACTCGGTAAGTCGGGGCCGTTACCACTGTCCACCACTGCTCTCTCATCACACTGCTTCGTAGTTATTACTAATAAGTTATTCTTCATAATAGAAGCGTAGTTTCTAAAACTTTGCTTCAAAGCACCAAATGAAAATAAAAAGGGGAAAATAAACTACACAAAATGACCAGACTTTTTTCTACGAAGTAAAAATCGACGCCCCCAAGCAATAAGTCGGTAATCGTAAAACTTAAATTTTACAGGAGAAATGTTTTTCTGTTTTTGTTGAATAGCTTTTAAATGAGTCAGTGTAGTGAGGTCATTGATACATCAAACGAAAGCTAATTTTTTGCTTAATTCAATTATTATTATAACATTAAATTTTGTGCGTGAAAAGCCCTGCAATTTAAGAAAATAAATATTACAAAAATATGTTAGGTAAATTGTTTAAGTAATATACACTTACGCCATTATTGCAGTAAATTAGTAAACAATGTTGATACGTAACATTACAATACGGACTTTTCCAGCGTAATTTTTCATCTTGAAAACGATACGTAATTGGTTATTACGGTGTTATTGTGGTTATTTTAAATTGACACAGTAACAGTAACGTTAAAGAACATTGTTTTTGGAGGAAGATTCTGAAAAATATTTTTGTGTAACCATCCAGTGCTAATACATTTTTATCGAATTTTTTAAGTTTAATATGTCTAGTTTTACAAGAAAAGACTATAGATGATGAGTATAATGACGTTTTATAATCACAATAATTAAATCAGTATCGAAAATTAACATCTTAACCTTTAGGAGAATTAAGATAAACATTTATCAATCAAAATAATGCAATATCAATTAATTAATTAATTAGGGACGTCAGTCATGTCAATATTCATGATTAAACATTAAAAACTAGAAGTATATATTATCAATGATAATTGAACACATCAATAAAATAATGTCACAAAATTAACACCTTAGGTTTTAGAAATATTTAGGTACTTAAATAACTATGAATCTTAATGAGATCAATTAATTAATTGATCAGTCTTCATCCGTAGCAATTATATTTTAAACACAGCAATAAAATAAGTTCACAAAATTAACACCTTAGGTTTTAGAATATTTAATTCAATATCTAAGAATCAGATCAGTTACTTAATTAATCAGTTTTCATCCGTATCAATTATATTATCGTTCGTGGTAGGATCTGTATATGACAATGACTCATAAAAAGGATGGCAAAATTGCGGAATTGCTCCACTTTTACATAAACTCTGGTCTGTATGCAATCCAGGGATACCGTACGGTCTCCGGTGAGGCGGCGAGCCTCCTTGCCGGATTGCCGCCATGGGATCTGGAGGCGAAAGTCCTCGCCCACATTTGGAAGTGGCGCGAGGAGGTAAAACGCCGGGGTGTAACTCTGCTGCCGCGAGAAATCACGGCACAGCAGACAGAGCTCTGGCGGGATCTCATGGCGGCCTGGAGAGTGCGATTGTCGCAACCCAGAGCTGGGCACACCACAATTGCGGCGATAAGTCCCCTCTTTGAGGAGTAGCTAGAGAGGCGCCACGGCGTCCTCACCTTCTGCCTGACGCAGGTCCTCACCGGACACGGTTGTTTCGGGAGGTTCCTGTTTCGCATAAGGCGGGAAGAAACGTCCGGAGGACACGGTGGAGCATACGGTGGAGGTCTGCCCGGCTTGGGCAGAGCACCGACGTGTCCTCGTGAAGGCGATCGGCGGCGGTGACCTCTCGCGTCCGGCCCTAGTTCAGGCCATGGTATGGAGCGAGAGGGCATGGCAAGCCGTCACCTCCTTCTGCGAAGCAGTAATTCTCGCGAAGGAGGAGGCAGAGCGCGTAAGAGAGGCAAATTTCGTGCCCTCACGCCCCTAGCCGCCGCAGGAGACGCCCTGGGCGTCGGGAATCCGTAGTCGATTTCCGGCCACCGCAGGCGCGTGCTTGCGGACGGAGAGCAATGGGTAGCTCCTCGTCCGATAATGACCAGGCCTAGGTCGACGGCGCTTTGTGTTCCACGCGCGCCTCAAAGAAATGCCAGCACAATTGACGGGGTCCGCTATGGCCGATGCCTACCGGGGTTACAGCGTGGCGGGCGCCACAGTGTCCCTGGCGGGGGCCATGGTGTCCCTTTAGGACTCCAACTGAAGGAACATGGGTGGGTTTGAGTCAGTGAGAGTCTGACACGCCCGTCCACTCCGCCAAGAGCGGGAGAAGTTATTTGATGATTACCCAAAAAAAAGGTTTGTATGCAAAGGTTTACTAATTAGAATGGGTTGGTGGTATGCATTTTGCAACTCTACATTTTTTAAGCCTATACATCTTGTGGTCGTTTTCGTCCCCTTCGCCTAGCATGGGAGTTATTTAAATCAAGATCGGAATAATATGTATCGTTAAAATTGTACTTATAGAACAGCTTACCTTCTTGCGTAACGTTAACCTCCATCACATCAGCCCATCAGATTATATTACCATCTACATCACCCCACTAATGATTGAGATCTACGAGTACAAGTAGCTTACTATGGTATATTTCAGACTGCTCTCATTCTTTCAGCTGATATTTTTCACCAGAGATTTTAGAATTTAAAATAATACTGTATATTTGGTCGGGAGTGTATAAAACTAAGTTCTGCAGGTTCTTTTCTATACATGCGTGCATAGAATCACCCTCGTTTTGGCTTGCACAGTTTCAAAAAACCAGATGCGTGATATATATGCTTAGTAATTTGGCAGCATAAACGTAAAGGGCTAAAATATATCGGTTTTTATTTTACCCATAACATCCATCAGAATATTTAGACTCGGCAGGCAACACAAATCTTTATTTTGTTAACTAAGATACCTACCTTCTTTTAATGCCTGCAGTGCATTGGTACATTTGGTACACAGGGGATCGAACCTGTAACGCTCGTCGTTATGATAACGATAAAGAACAGTAAAAAAAATACTTTGCATTGTAATCTATACTTATACCAAAAATTAAAATTACTAAAAGATCTTATAAAGTAGGAAGTACGTTAGCACTCCTTCAACCGTGTTGTCAACCATTAGAAGCATTCGTCTCACACGAGCATTATTTAATTCTCTACGGCCAGTTTCTTGATCAACAACTAATCAGTTTGCCATAGAAAGAAAGAGACCAATGCGTCTTGCAAACTGTTTTGCGCAGACATATAAACAGCAATATCGAAAACGGGACCAGACGTGTTCAAATTAGATACGTATTGCAATTTTACACAATAATTATTAGTGAATTATTTACTTTAAAAACCTTGTAAGTTCCCATTACGGTCTGAGCTGACTCAAAATAATTCGACAACAACAACGTGCTAACGTTTACCAAGAACTGCTCGAAATTCATTCACGCCAATAAGTCGGTAATATCAACTTACCAAAATTAAATACGAAATACACTTTGGTATTGGTACATAAAGCTACTTTTCTCGACATAATTTAGTTTTTTAATTTCCCTACAATAAAAGTGTTTTTCATGATATCTTCGTAAATATCACTACGAAAAATATGAAATAAATTACTAAGATGTATCCCAACCTATAGGTTCCGAATTTGACATAACAATAAAAAGTCCATAATAGCACATTACCGACTTATTGCTTGGGGGCATCGAAATATCCATTCAACGTAAGTGCCATTGCCCAACTAACCGTAAAAAGGTATATCATAACACTCTCTTCATAACATAAAGCAAAAATCTAAGTTCAAAAAACCTAAAATTCTATGAAATATGAACACTAAAATTCTTAGCATTGAGAATTTATCTGCGAATGTGAAAAGTTATCACTCTAAAATTGTGACTGAAATCCATAAGTTTTCTTATCTTGCTTCTATATATTAAACTAAAATACTGCATTTCGGATTTTAAAAGCATGTATATCAAAGGATATTTTGAGTAAAATTATGTGACTAGCATTTATCTTCTTTCTCTTTAAGATTACCTTATATTTCATAGCGTCTTTTTATTAAAGAATAAGTAAGCAATACGATTTATGTGAATCTGTGGCCAATGTATTATGAATAAAAATAAGACGAACAAAAAAGGCATACAATTTTGAACTTAGTTGAGATTTGCATATTTATTTGCGATTTTTTTTTTAATTTTATGGCAGTGGAAATGGCTCGTGTTCGAAGTTTAAGCTACTCTAGCCACGGTTGGATCTTGGATGAGTGACCACCAATATATTGAGACCCCTCCGTGCCTCAAAAAGCACGTCAAACCGTTGATGTCGGCTGTCATACGTAGATCTTTGATAGTCGTTACGGGTAGTCAGAACCCTGGAATTCTGACATCCAGTCTTACAAAAGGGTATAAAATAAAGGGTGTTAACCATTAACTGGGTTGTGGAGGTACAGGGATACAGTGTGTCTGGTTACCGGTGTCCAACCCGTTAAGGCGAAGTAATAAGATCAATTTTATCGACAAGTCCACCATAATAAGAAATTTTGCCACTACTGTTTATTTTATTTTATTGAGTACAGTTGTTTTATTTATTTTGCAATATCTACCGATGTAGGGGTCCTACAGATATAATAGTAGTTTCGTTCGATACCTACAAAAGTAGGCAATAAGTTGACACTAAAAAGTTTATCAAAAACTCCCATTAAAACTTTTAAGAAATACTTGAAACTTAAAAGGTGTGTAAAATTTGGTGTTTTTTTTTACTTAACTTATTTTAAAACAGTGGGGTCAAAATGCCTTATAATGGTGGATTTGTTGATAAAATTGATCATATTGCTTTGTCTTAACGGGTCGGTCATTGGTGACCAAACACACTGTATATTAGTCTTTGTGAATGAGCTCATTCAGGACGTCTGCTGCCTATGCCACAATTACTAATTATTTCTGTCATCAAGCATATACTGTGTTCCGGTTTGAAGGGTATTAATACCCCAGTATAGTTGGGAAAAGGCTCGGGAGATTGACAATGAAATGGCAATGAACACTTTCATAAACATTACAAACTATGGATTAGTGAAAGTATCGCTTTTATATCTTTAAAAGTACAATAAAGAAGACTTCAATTTTCTTTAAGCAAGTATTTTTTTATTGTGGTAATCATTTTTAGTCTTGAACTTTACTAAGCCATTGTTAGTCAGTCGAGCATTCCATAATTAAACTAAACCAACTGAGATAGGCGGTATTCCCTACGTGGTTAAGACAAAAATGGCGTGACAAAATTAATCGATAGATAACACAGGTACTATCACCAAAAAAGAACCCACAAAAACACCACCCACCAAACGCCTCCTCTATCAATCCGAACCTATCTATTAAAACCCAAAATCGAAAAAGTTTTAAATTAATTCTCTTTCGAAACGGAGTTACGTGAGAGTTATTAGCCTTATCAACCACGAACAGAACTTTACGTCCGCAAAAGAATGTAAAAACTATTAAACTGTTACGAGAATGATTACAGTTAATAAGGCTTGGGCGGGCCGTAAACCTGAGTTTGTAAAAGTATGTCTGATGGACTACTAAAATGTGATGATGACGGGGTCAACTGATGAATATGAAACAGAAGTTTAGTTTTGAATAGAACATTTAGCCTTGTAGTAATTTGTTTCACAACATGTTGCACAATATTGTTGATCAACATTGTTTCCAATGAATACAGGATGAATCTTTCGGCATAAAAGAACGTGTGATACCCTGATGGTATCGACGAAACTGTGATGATGACGGGGTCGTATGATGAAAAGAACACAGAAGTCTAAGGTTGAATTGAAGAACATTTAGCCTTGTATTCATTGGTGAATAAAGTTGCACAACATTGTTCCAGTAACTTTGTTTTGTGCTCAATTGTTGCTCAGCTTTGTTTTCAATGGATAGAGGACGAAGTGTGCGGTACTTGACTTCAAACACTGCAACCTAATAACGGCGTCAAACTTTGAATACTTAATACTAACATAATAATTGACTGCCCCGTTGGTCTCGTGGTGCGACTGCTTAGTCATTGGGTTTTTCTTAGTAACAGCATGGAGTTTGGAAGTTGGCGGTATGATACGTGCTTTCCGAGGCACGGGGGCGTGCCTCGGAAAGCGCGTTAAGCCGTAGCCCTTCACCTGATCTCGCTCCGTACCCTAATTACGTAATACACAATCAATTCGTTTTGAAACAGATTACTAATCCATTACTTAATAAGTTCGAAATTTAATTCTGCTCTGCAACGTAATTATCGCATTGAATGTTGTTGAACTGTCAGAATGAAACAAATGATCGCTATCGCATTGCTTCTGCAAGATAGGTAATAGCCCTGCCGGTCGTGTCGGATTGCCGTCACATCGGACGGTCTTGACGCAGAATGTCCCATTCGCAAAATGTCACTGTGAAAACGAATGTCCTATTCGCGAAACGTCCTATTCGCAAAACGTCCCATTCTCAAAAAGTCCCATTCTCAAAAGGTCCCATTCGCACAATGTCCCATTCGCACAACGTCCCATTCGCACAAAGTCCCATTCGCATAAAGTCCCATTCGCACAATGTACCATTCGGGAGCACCAGTCATAAAAAAAGGAAATCAGCTGTTCCATACAATGTGTTTAATACCTACTCGACCTGATGTTTTCTCGCGATATGACTGGCACTCCTCTTATCCTTTAGTATTTTTTTTAGTATTGACTAGTGCTGTCTATCTGTTATTACATTATATAACATTTTTTTCTTCTTAAGTGAGGGAAGAGAGAGTGCACCTGTGTCTGCGCACTCACTTGTGCACTATAATATTTCCCGCGCCGAAGGCTGATCTCCGCTGAGATTGGTCGCCATGGCTGAAATTTTAAATGGAGGACTATTGTTAGTTTGCGACCTCGAGAAGGACATCGGGCTACTTTTTTTTCATCCTGGATTTTTGTGTGAAACCTTAAGAAATACAAGATTCACGCATTTCGTCTGTGTGAATAACATTCATTTAACAGTTATTAAATAAAATTAATTAAAAGTGTAATTAGAAAAGATAATTATTATTGACTGTTATAACGACTACTATTATTTTTTCCTTGCAATTTTATTGTACCTATGTATTATTTTTCTGTATACTTTGTTTGACGCTATGCTTTCTTTTTATTTTAATAATTTTCTTTGGTTGTTTTACGTATAAATGATTGATAATGTACAAAGCTTGTATTAGGTTTTACTAATGGATAAACATGATACAATACTTTAAAAAAATTCCAAATATATCTTAACTAATATTATAAAATGCGAAAGTGAGTTTGTTAGTTTGTTTGTAACGCTTTCGCGCTTAAACGGCAGAACAGATTTGGATGAAATTTGGCACATGGGTAGACTAGCATGACCTGGGTTAGGACAAAGGATATTTTTATCCCGATATTCCCACGGGATCGGACGGGTGAAACCGCGAGGCTTAGCTAATCAATAAATATTATGAAACAAAGTCGCATCCCGCTGTCTGTCCCTATGTATGCTTAGATCTTTAAAACTACGCAACGGATTTAGATGCAGTTTTTTTTAATACTCGTAGATTGAGTGATTCAAGATAAAGGTTTTATGTATAATACATGGATAATATAGTAAGCTATAATTTATAAATTTATCACGCGGACGAAGCCGCTGGCGGAAGCTAGTACTCAATAAAATATAAGTCCAGAGAGGAACTCGACTAGGTTTCATTATTATTCCCCGCAGCCATTTAACGCGTAGTTAACTAAGCTTACGATTACACTTCGCGTGAATAATCCATAGTTCCTTAATAGAGACTTAACTAATAAAGACCAATTTGTATGTAATCCTTATAAAGGTTTCCGTTACTTAAGGCTTTTAATTTTAATCCTAAAGAAATTCAAGTCACAGATGTAGTTAGGGAAAGTGGTTGCGATAAGCCGTGTTCGAGCGAGGCAGACGTTGGGAGTAAGCAGTTAAATTAGCATAAGTGGGAACCACTCAGGTTTTCCTAAGACTGTTGGGTATTTGTCGCAGCCATCTAACTATGTCTTTATCACCTATATACTATAGGAGAATTAGATATTTTGCTTAATAAAATAAAAAACAATCTTACTTAGCAGGTTATCACGCCTTGTTTCCCCGAAAGGTTTGGGCAGAGGCATACCTCTAGTACAGTTATGTTTAAGTCCCATGTAATAGGGGACGAGCCTATTGCTATCAACCGGGCACTATTTCAGACTCCGGATTGTTACCGAGTAATTCCAGACGACAAAACTTAATAAAACTTTGCCTAGCCTGGGAATCGAATCTAGGACTTCATGCTCAGCAGTAGCGCTTGCGACCACTAGACCAACAAGGTAGTCGTGTTGAAAAAATGTTGACGTTTGTGTGGGAAAGGCGAGTAAATTATCGGTTTATCGCCTACGACAGCGTAGCTTGCGGCGGCGGCGTAGCGGTGAGGGCTACACGACAGCTACACTGTAGCAATAATCTATAGTAAGATAACAAGAACGAAACCTGTAGCTTCATTAAAAAAATCAAAAAAAATAAAACAGAGTGCGCTGTCAACAACATTTCTACTCTCCCTCCGTCTTACGAATTTTCGATCAGGTCATGTATCCTGACGCGAGTTTAACATTTTTTACCCATCCCAAAAAAAGTGCACAACGACGCTAAAGAAGTTTTCACTTCAATAAAATGACATGATGAATTAGTTAGGAAGGAAGACATTTTGGATAGTACTAATGTTTTTTAACGAACTTAAATTAATCAATTAAGTTTTGAGTATTAATTTCGACGACTTTACGAGTAGGAGAAGAACAAAGAAATGATGGATGGACTGTGTGAAAATGATTTAGCTAAAAGGGGAGGGGGTCTACCCAGATCACTAGTAATAGAGAAATATGGAAGTATAAAATAAGTAATCATAAATTGGAATAAGTGTAGGAGAATGATGATGAATGCTATTGAATTAAAAAAAAATATTCAAAAAACAAAAAACCCGACTGAAAAAACACGTAACTGAAAAGAGAAAAACAAGCATTATAATCTATAGAATTTTGGTATCGCAGGCCCGACAAACAAAAGCTACACCATATTTCCGGTTATTATTGTTATAATTATTATTGTCCCCGCCTGCGATACCAAAATTCTATAGATTATAATGCTTGTTTTTCTCTTTTCAGTTACGTGTTTTTTCAGTCGGGTTTTTTGTTTTTTGAATAATTTTCTTTACTTCAAGTTTTTTAGTTTTATTAATATAACTTAATTTGGAATTGACTCATTAGCAGCTTTTATTTGATACCAATATTGTTGTAGTTTATTTAAAAAAAAACCTACCCCTCCCTTTTTTTTGTATTTGCAGATGCAATATATAAATATTATATAGCCTATGTCACTTCTACGATTAAGACGAATCTAACGACACCTCATTATGTTAAAATCCATCAAGCCGTTTAGGCTACAGAGCGTGCCAAAGAAATAGACATACATACATACATACATACATACTCTCGAAAAACATGACCCTCCTTCTGGGGCAGTCGGGTAATAAGAAACCACAATTGCACATGCAATTGTGGTTTCTTATTTTTAAGAGAATTGTGGTCAATGAATAAGTGATACAGAAGATAGTGCAATCTTCTGTATCACGTTACAGTGCCATTAAAAGCTCATTTAGGTACCTGCAGCATGATGACCAGGTAAAGTCGTGATGGCCTCTCCTTGGTTAAGGCCCCTCCTCTCTGCACGAGGGTTCAAATTCAGCCAAATACCTACCTACCAGTAACTTTCTGAGGTTATCTTGGACTCTACTGACATCGGTGAAGGAAAATATCGTGGGGAAATGTAAGCCTGGAATTGCTAACCTGTCTTGAGCAAGCATGGTAATCAATGCTTGTGCCTTCTCTGTATGAGAAGAGGCCTTTGTCCTGCAGTAGTGGGACAGTAACTAGTATTATTATTATTTATGACAGTCAGAAAGTTCTCGGAAATTAATTGAAGCGTTTATTCGAAGGCCATGACATGTCTTGTCATTCAGCAGTGGATGTTCTTTTCCATACTATATTGGGGTCGGCTTTCAATCTATTCGGACGAAGCTGAATGCCAGTATTTTACATGGAGCGACTGCCTATCTGACCTCCACAACCCAGATACTGGGTAACACGATACCCCTTGGTAAGACTGGTTGTCAGACTTTCGGGCTTCTGACGACCCGTAACCACTGTCAAGGATCTACAAATGACAGCCTGGACCAACGGCTTAACGTGCTTTCCGAGGCATGGAAGGGTCTTGGTATGTAAAGAGAGTGGATCCATGGACTACCCGCGGCAAACGTAGCTTAACCTGATCGATCGACTCGTGTGGCTAGTATTACTTTAGTATAGTAGTATTATTAGCCACAAGACTCTAGACCCCAAGGTTGATTAGATAACATGAAATGATGAAAAAATTATTTGATTTAGACTACTGGTTTACCCCGTATCTTGGCTTTATGTGCATCATAAACGGTTACTATGGCATTCGGTAGTAAAGTCATTGCGATACAAACCTACATGAACGTGTTTATATTGTTTTTATGAACCTTCAGGAAGTTTTCAGGTAAACCTTCAGGTTAGCGATTAAAGTTTATATGCACTGGCAGAAATAGGGTACTTTGAGGTTGTTAAATTTAAACTAGGGTCGTAAAACTTGTACTACATACGTAATTTACTAGTGTTATTAGACCGAATATATAATTTGAGAAAAAAGGGAATACATTATTTTAAATCCAGTAGCTCTACCATGAGTTGCCATCGAAAATTTACTCGCTAGCGTTAAACTCGCTAGCGTATTAACGTTAATCAAATACATTTCGATAATGTCAAAACTTGCTAGCGTCCCCGTAAATGATTTATATGAAAAGATATTGTACAGCGCCCCTAGCGGTCACAGAAAGAATTAAAATTTGTTCCAAGAGCACTATAGTTTTCGATAGGTAAGAAACCTAACGTAATCTATTCGATAGTCGCTAACGTTACTAACGCAAAACGGCACCATGAGTCACTAAATCGACAGACGCTATCGAAAAATACGCTTGCGATAGTAGTTACGTTGCTCACTACCATTTTGACGTGTGAAACATGTTTACATTCAAATTATATACGTTTTTAGGTATATTAAAGGCAAAATAATGTCTGGAAGAGATTATTTAGCATGGAATATGTTAGTGGCCCCAAAATTTGGAGGCCAACGACTGGAAGAACGTAAATTTCAAGAAACTATCTTATTTAGTTCTCTTACAAAATATTCTATTTGCCGGCGACGCCGACGGGACCGATTTGTTCTAAAAGTTTTAACTACATAAGTTAATTAATTGTATAGTGTTTTATACGAATAATCTACAAAGATTGTAAGAAATTCTAATAAGAAATAAATAAATGCACAATTCCAAGAATTCGGCTTGCACCACAATATCCTAACGGATTTACTTACTATAAAAGGCGTAGGTACCATTTTGTGGGCAATTCAGTCGCAGTTCAGCCCTAGATAATACACTTAAATACGGAGCTCAGCCACCAAAGAAGAAACATACCAAGAAAAGCCGAATTCTCCGGAATCATTCAAGATAGTAAATCAGTGTTTTATTTCGCTGCCTCAAGATAGTCCTCATCGTGGTCACTGTGGGTTATGGTACCCAACCTAGGTACGTATTCAGGGGTCCGTGGTGGTTGTGCAGCCAGCGGATTCACCGAGGGTCAGTTAGCAGGGAGCGCACATCAAATATCAGTGGGAGATCGTCCCAGGTTGCCTGCGGTACTGTAGGTACCTCTGCCGTCCGCAACACTATTATTGTAAACATAGTTCATTTTAAATTTAAATAAATAACGCCGCGAATCACACATTGTCAACAAAATTACAAATTGAATAGAGGTAAATAATTATTACCTATAAGGAATAAAAATTCAACAACCCCTAAATACCATAAAAAGGTGCACTAACTGCCAACCTTTCTATTTAGTCGGATTGTTTCATGATATTTATTGACTGTCATAACATTGTTACCATAGCGATACCTTATGTGTAGTGATGGGCAATTCTCGAGAATATTCTCCTTGCGAGAACTTTGCTGTTAAATTCTCGAGAACATTCTTTTGGTAGGGAACTTATGAGAATTAAAAAATTGGATGACTGTATTGAATCGGTATTTTTTTAGACTAATAGTTTTTAGTGCATTTGAACGTTTTACGAAGTTTGAGTTTAAAATAAACTACACCTCAACTTAAATTCTCAGTAAATTCTCCTGAGCCAGAACATTCCCGAGAATATTTTCGAGAAAATTCTCATAAATTCTCTTAAATTTCCTAAGGTAGTAATGTTAAAGTATGATTTCTGTATTAAAACGAACTTTATGGGTTTAAAATAATCAGCATTAATAAAATGAATAAGAAAACAACATTATAAGAAAGGTTTATGGTGCAAATAATTAAAAACAAAATAACAATCAAAAATAATTTTGACGCAACTAAAATCGAATTTGATAATCGCGACTCCATGTGGTACTTGTTTGCCCTACCTTGGGAATTTTTTTTAGAGCCGGAGGCGCGCAGGGGGGCAACGTCGACGTGTTTTGATATGGAATTTTTCACTTTTTGTATGGAAAATATCATCATCATCATCATATCAGCCGAAAGACGTCCACTGCTGGACATAGGCCTCCCCCAAGCACCGCCACTTCGACCGATTCTGTGCTTCCCGCATCCAGCGGATTCCTGCGGCCTTTACAAGGTCATCGGTCCATCTTGTGGGAGGCCTTCCAACGCTACGTCTTCCGGTACGCGGTCGCCACTCCAGAACCTTTCGGCCCCATCGGCCATCTGTTCTGCGGGCAATGTGTCCTGCCCATTGCCACTTAAGTTTGGCAATTCTTCGGGCTATGTCGGTTACCTTGGTTCTCCTGCGGATCTCTTCATTTCTGATTCGATCACGTAGGGAAACTCCAAGCATAGCCCTCTCCATTGCTCTTTGGGTGACTTTTAGCCTTCTAATAAGGCCCATTGTGAGCGACCACGTTTCAGTGCCGTAAGTCATCACTGGCAACACGCACTGGTCAAAGACTTTCGTCTTGAGACACTGTGGTATGTGGGACGAAAAGATATTGCGTAGCTTCCCGAACGCTGCCCAGCCGAGTCGGATTCGACGATTGACCTCTTTCTCGAAATTGGACCTACCTAGCTGGACAGTTTGTCCTAGGTAAACATACTCGTCTACAACTTCGAGCGTAGCGTCTCCGATCTTTATGAGTTACCTACATGTTGAGTTTTGGGGGTTTTTTCCGATGTGTTTTATATGAAATTTTTACTTTTTGTATGGAAAATATGAAAAATATCAAGGAAATTTTTAAAAATGATTACCTGCATGTTGAGTTTAAGGGTTTATGGGTTTTAAAAATCACACCAACACCTCGACTTCGGATGCAAAAACAGTACTGTCTTTTTTTTCTTTTCTTTTGCTAATATTTCGAAAAAAGTGTGCCCTATTGCAGAATAATGAAAATTTCGACCCCCTTTATGAAACTCATAAACCCTTAAAACTCATCATGTAAGCAAACATTTTTCATATTTTCCATACAAAAAGTGAAAACTTACGTATAAAACACGTCGAGAGTGCCCCCCAGCGCCCTTCCAACTCTAAAAAAAATCACGGGGTAGGACAAATAAGTACCACGTGGAGTCGCTATTGGTGCCGATTTTCTTGTCACAAATGCCTCTAAACTAGACTAAAAATCACCAAAATTTAGTTTAGTCCTGTCAAACGAGGATTTCCCATTCTGAAATAGACTAAAGTGACACAAGTGTGTCATAGTGTTTAGTGATAGTTTAGTTCGGTGTACAAGAGAATCGGCGCCATTTCCAGTCCGAAACATAATACAGTAACGTTTTTTCGAGTAAAGTATAAATAACAACAATAGAAGTTTACTTTAGACCTTGAAATCGAAACTTATTGTATTAAAATTTAGCAATTTTACTTCCATTTTTAAATTCTCGTATATTCTCCGTCGAAAAGAATATTCGAGAATATTGCAGAATATTCTCGATCCGAGAATATTCTCCGTGTGAGAATATTCTCCCGACACATCACTACTTATGTGACGTTTTGATCATATGAGCCGTTCCCTCTTCTTATTACTGAGAAAGATAGAAACAAAACATAAGAATGAAGTTAGCTAGACGACCAGTGTGGAAGATTTCTACCATTTTGGCAGATTTCGCTCCAAAATGTTGTCTGTGGCAGATCCTGCTGACGATTTACAAAAGTGGCAGATTTTGGCAGATTTAAAAGACTTCAAGGAAATTCACATAACCTTATTAGAATTTTCCTTTTTTTATTATTATTAGGTATAATAATGCATAAGAAAATTGTAAAATATTTTTGTTGATTAATGATATTTCATTGAATTTGTGTCTATTTTTTCCGTTTCCATGAAGGCATATTTTTGGCATTTTTGGCGCCAAGTGTGGCAGATTTTGGTAGTTTTTTTGCCCAGTCTGTGGCAGATTCGCCATTTATGAAATGGTCACACTGTAGGTGACACGATCTATCGAGCTTACCTTAGCGCCTGCATGAGACTCCGTAAAACTCATGGTGCGAGCATTATCGAAATCAGTTTGATCTACGTCAACACTTCCAACTCCACCCGCTTTTCATAGAGCTCATACGTCATGCCGCCATACATATTGGAAGTAAACCCTCCGGGAGGGTCACCGGCATTTCGTTTGCGCTAAAGTTAACCATCGCTGACGGTCTACGGCATTAGGTTTAAAACCGTATTATAAACCACTGTAAAACGAAGTTAATTTGTGTGAATATTTGTAACAGTGAGCAATTTTTTTATTGATACGAGTAATTAAATTATAATATCAGATTTTACTATCACAGTTTATAATGCCAGCTGTATTCGCTAAGAAAAAACAACATTTAAAATGAGCCCACCGCAAGGGCTCCCGGTATTCCATATGCGACTAGGTGAACCAGGAGGGTTCCCGGCACTGAACGGGTTAATACGCTAGCGCTAGCGAGTAAATTTCGATGGCAACTCATGGTAGAGGTACAGCTATGACTTTTTTACTTGACGTAAGTATTTACTTTGTAAATTATATATAAATATTGTAAATGTGAAGACTATCATTGTAATATTTATTTTCTCAGTTTGTTCTAGTCCCGGTCTGGCACATAATGAGTAATTTATGCGTCCTACCCAAATATCCTTTTTTTGATATTGTTCGTCAAATTGTAGAGCTCCTTAAGTTCTGAGTTGAGCTGCACGATTACTGACAAATGCGTGCACTGACTGGACAGGTCCACTCAATCTGTATGGTTCTTTCCTCTAAATGCTATTTCAGATGGACTTTTAAAGAGACTGTGACCTCTGAGTTTGTTTCTGTTTTTCTTCTGAGAGCAATCGGGTATGAAACGCCGACCTCATCTAGTTTTTTTTATTAATTTTGATTGACGTGTAAAAGTGTTTGTACAAACGTCACTTACAGACATAAAATTATTTAAAAATTACACTACAGGCATACGTTATTTATAATTTTGCGTGTAGTCTAATTTGAGGTTATATATTTTTCAGCCCTGGTTAAAAATATAGCGTAGGTGGTGTGTGGACACTCAAATAAAATAGTACAAAAACAAACACTTTTAAGTACAAAAAAAAACCTATACACGTGCTGTGTTTTCGCCTGTAGGTAGTCTACAAACCTACTTTCCATTCTATGTAGGTACAATTTTCTCACAGAGACAAAACCGGATTTGCCAAGGTCATTTTACACAATGTATGGGGGCTCTGGGTTTCAACGGGCAATACACCGAATCCTCCAGAGAGACCTGACTAAATACTTCCAAATTAAACCTTTCTGTACGAACATAGTAGGTGTTAGTAAATATGTAGGTTGGGTCTTTATAGGTACTAATGTAAATATATTATGTAGGTTTAATACTCATGACCTATTTGATGAGCAAAGTGGAGAGTACTGTGTAAAAAACTTAGTTGGTAAGTAGTAAAAAATTATGACTGCGTAACTGTGACTATAGTATTTTTAACCGACTTCCAAAAAGGAGGAGGTTCTATGTTCGACTTTATGTATGTTTTTTTTTTTTTTTTTATGTATGTTCACCGATATCTCCGCCAATTGTGGACCGATTTTGAAAATTATTTTTTTGTTTGAAAGGGTAAGCTCCCGAGGTGGTCCCGTATAAATTTTGTTGACTTTGCTTAGATAGTTTTTGAGTTAGCTTCAATAATACATATTTTTCCCACTTAGTTTATATGGACGATATGATGATAACTTCCTGTCACTGTTATTTATTGCAGTTAGTGGTATTGGATATTGTGTGGGGTAGGTACCACAACTAAAAAGTGAAAAATAAAAACTTTTTACAAAAAAAATTAAAACCGACTTCCAAAAAAAACCACTACAAAGTGAAAAATAACTTTAATTTCGGAAGTCGGTGGCAAAAAACGAAAATTAATAAAAACTTTTTACAAAAAAAAATTAAACCGACTTCCAAAAAAAACCACTACAAAGTGAAAAATAACTTTAATTTCGGAAGTCGGTGTCTTTGTTTTTTAATTTTCGTTTTTTGCCACCGACTTCCGAAATTAAAGTTATTTTTCACTTTGTAGTGGTTTTTTTTGGAAGTCGGTTTTAATTTTTTTTGTAAAAAGTTTTTATTTTATTAAAGTTTTTAAAGGTTAGTATAGACAGTTCGAAAGAATGCCTTCTGTTTTACAGGAAGATTATTTTTTCACAAGAACAGAAAAAAAAATTAAAAATGATTTAAATGTGGATGCATAGACGTTAAATTAATTTTGTGAAAGATTAAGGGCTGATTTCACCAATGAAACTGAACGCGATCAGCATTTCTAAAACGTGTTCAAGAGCTGTCAATGTCAAAATTATTATTGAATATTGTACACTGACAGCTCCTGAAAGCGTTTAGATGTGCTGCGTTTTGTTCAATTTCGTTTGTGAAATCCGCTCTAAATGGCTAGAAAGGGGGTGTGATCACTGAGATGACGGCTACGGCGGATGGAAGAAGGAAATTAATGTTACGCTGACCCAAAATAAACGAAGACAAAGGCAGGACGATGACGATTTCATTTCCACCAATTTGTAATAAGTACTTTTTTAAGCTTCCGTACCCGTAGGGTGCCAATCGGAACCCTATTACTCCCTATTGCTTCCGATGTCCGTCCGTCTGCTTGTCAGCGGGCTGTATCTCATGAACCGTTATAGGTAGACAGTTGACATTTTCACAGATTGTCTATTTCTATTGCCGCTATAACAAAAAATAATAAAGATAAACGATTTTTTTTCCCCTAAATTATTTAAAAAAATGACGAGGCAGTCTGGAACTGCCGATTTAAGTGAAAACTAAGTAACGCCATCTAAGGAAAATGTCAGGTATTTATGTGGCATGCTGTCAGTACAAGAACGAAAGCTGTAGCTCCATTTAAAAAAAAACAAAAAAAAAAAACAGAGTGCGCTGTCAACAAAAACTTGAACGTCTTACGATCTGGTCACGTTGGTGACCTGATTGAAGTAGGTGTCCTGACGCGAGTTTTAACATTTTTTACCCATCCCAAAAAAAGTGCACAATGCCGCTAAAGAAGTTTTCACTTCAAAAAAGTAAGTAGTATTAAAATTGTACGGGTGGTGGTACAAATATCTCTGCGTGCAATTTCGACTCGCACTTGGCCGGTTTTTTTTTCCAGGCCAAGTCAAGGTGTGATGATGATGATGATAATGACTTTTGGTCGGCGTCTTTTTACAATTTTGGTAAGTCTTACCAAAACTGTAAAAAGACACCGAGTTTGAAATTGACCTAAAACTAACATTGCGTTAGTTTGTTATTCTAGCACGACGAACGAACTCAAGTAACAAGCCCTGGTTCTCCAATACAAAGATACTTAAGATGACCTAGGTACCCTTTAAAAGCATTCTCTTGTATACTAGATCACGTAAACGTGGTTTCAGAGGACCCCAACCGCAGTACGTGACATTTAGAAAATATAGAATAACACATAAAATGTTTTAAATTCTGTTTACATTTTTAGAGCATGTTTCGGATTTAATGCCGGACGATAAATTTTATGGTCCCATAACATCATGGATGAAGGGACTCTGTTCGCATCGTACAATGTATGTAGTTACGAAAGTTTTAGTTGTTCTACTTGTCGCGGTTTTGTTGTTTACTGTCAAATGACGACCGACTATTACCTACTAGTCTGGATTGCATATTATGAAAGTGTTCCAAAATTGTTGCCATTTTACTATAGTAGACTATTATAAATTATAGAAAAAAATATATGTGATAAATCCAAAAGTGCACGCCTCTTAACGTTCATTAAAACAATTTACGCATCATTATAGGTAAAATTTCTCACCTCGCAATCTTTACGTACTTTCAAAGACTATTTAGGTTTACTAGTCGCAACAGAAGAGGGTCGAAGTTGCAAATATATATATATATACATATATTAGTTAGTTTTTGATTGATATATTTAAACTACTTTGAATAAAAGAGCCATTTTCAATAATCCAATGGCAAAAAAAAAACATTAAAAAAAAATTTACTCTGTTAATAGATTTTTTCCCAAACTACAATTGTTTTCTGGTTTCATACTCCTATGAAGAGATTTTTTTAAAACTATTTTGTTTATTTTCGTTTCTGCTGCATTAAACAATTTTTTACATAAGTACATAATAAAAACAAAATACATAAATTAAGTAGGTTCTGTGTACTAGCAGGAGTGTAACAATAAAACAGTTGCAGAAAGGAGGCAAAACAAATTTTTCGATCGCAAAGCACTCTCTAATGCTTCGCATTATGAGTCATGAGTTCATGACACATTATAAAAACTTCGTAATGACAGTTAAATTATTAAGATCCGAATTCTTAAAAAAAATAAGCTGTTTATTAATGCCCCAAAAAGGTTTTCATTAAGCCTATATTAATTAATTAATTATTCATCTTAATAAAAATTAATTACTGAGATAAATCGTGCATCTCTGCTCATTCTCAAGGGTATAGGAGCGCAAAATATTTATTTTCTTTTTTAATTAAGTACCTACTTGAAACTGAAACGTGCTTTTCGTCTCGCAGATAATAATGGAACCATTTTTTTAAGTATAGCGTAATATAACGATGAGAAAAAAACTCCGGAGTGTCGTAACACCATCTTCAAATTAGCATTTCTCGAAGCGGTGGCGAAGGAAGTTATCAATGTCGAAGTGGATAGCCACATGGCTCGGTAAAAGTAGGACAAGTTTAAAAAAAAAACTATTTGGTTTGCAAATAGACCCGTTTAAAGTATAAATAAAAGAAACAAACATAATGGCGCGTGAAAAATTATCGTTGTTCGTCGTAGATTCTAGAATAATTAATTTACTTAGTTTGAATTTCCGCGCATTATTTGAGTACTATATTTATATTTTATTTTTTTATTTATATATATATATACAGTATGTTAACTAACAGAGGACGTTCCCGTTAACCCGCAATAGTATAACGTCCATAAATGCTAGAAAAAATAATAAAAGTAAAAAAATTTTTTTTTTTTTTTAAATTGATACGTAAATGTAACACTCTGTACACGCTCATTTGTCTTTCAACGTGGAAAGACAAGTGCGACAAGTGCTCATGTACAGAGTGTTTTACGTATGAAATTAATATTTTTTGTGAATATTTTATGATAAAAAAATCAAAAATGTTTTTTTTTTTTCATTTTAATTTTTTTTCTAGCATGTATGGACGCTATACTATTGCGGGTTAACGGGAACGCCCTCTGAACTTTTTTGTACTATAATTAATGCCTTGGCAACAACCAGGCATTGATGGACTAACGTACGTGTGCCTCAGCTTCGCCTTGGCCTACATTTTCATGATCGTCCATCAATGCTCCAGTTACAGTAATGTACTAATGAAGAGAAAATGACAGTTCAAAATAATGATATTTTGCTTGTGATACGTTATTATAGTATAAGTGACTTTTTGAACGACACTACTATGTAATTTAGTTTTTATTTTATTTTATTTTGTAAGGATGAATGGACGTACGAAATATTGTGACATCCTGCATGCTTAATTTGTATGCATACGCATGTTTTGACAAACAAAATGATCTTTATATTTACGCGAAAAAAAAGGATTTTAAAGCTGCTTAACATTTATTATTGTTGACAGATTTCATGCCTGTACACTCCAGACATTTACCTACGATCCATTTACCTCTATTATCGTTACCGTTATTATGTACTTGCTTCTACCTGTGACTTTGTCCGCGTCCTCTCGACCCACCGCATCGCATCGCATTGCCCACCCGCATTACTTCGTTTTCGATTACCGTTCTTTCTGACTTTTTTTTGTTTTGCTCTACTGACGGTCGAAGCGTGATTTTAAATAGCCTTTAAATAACCTTTGAAACAAACCCACTCTTATATTGATAGTAACTAGATGACTGGGTTTGTATACACTCTATAACAATACAACAATAATAATTTCCCTGAATCAACGATGGATATTTTAAGATTCGTGAAATGTATTTATTGGGGTCTGTAAGTTGCCAGAATGATTTACTAAAAACAAAAGCTATTTAGGTCTAGTATTCCGATCGTATCCCTCCTTTAACGAAACAGAAACAGGTACTAGATAGGTACATTTGTTAGTAAAACTATTGCTGCAAATTGGGCCTAGCCTACAGCTATAGTTGAGGAAACATGGGCTGAATACTGATCAGTAGTAAAGTAAAAACTATAGTATTGAGTGATTTGACTTTTGTATAGAACATTTCCTTAAATATGGCCGACGATACCGATAGCCTAATTAATGCCTTGTTAGTGGCCTTCCATCACTAATGTCCAACTATCTATAAATTGTCTACAGAAATATAATAAAAATAGTTTGGAAAATCCAAAAGTGCACGCCTCATACAATACACTCAGTCATAAACGAAAAAGAAATTCAAAACATAGTTTTTAACAAAAATGAACAATTTATCACTTTTCATGAAGTCGTAATGTCAAAGACTGACAAAGATATTTACTTGGCGGTTGCTAGGCAACATCAAGACCAAGGTTGAAAATATTTAGATGAAGATATTATATTTTAGTTAGTATTTTATTAAGTATAATTAAACTACTTTGAATAAAAGAGCCATTTTCAATAGGGTTCCTTCTACGGCTGAAACGAATATATAAAAAAAAAATTGACTCAATTAATTGATTTTATCGCAAGCTACAATGTTTTCAGGGTTCATAAATTGACGGACAGGAATTTTTTTTCAACTATTTTGATGCTTTTTCCATTTCTGCTGCATTAAATCAATTGTTAAAAAGTACAGTATTAATCTCAATTTAATCATCTATACAATGGTATATAAATTAAGTAGGTTCTGTGTACTAGCAGGAGTGTAACAATAAAAACAGTTACAGAAATGGGGCAAAAAAATTTTTTCGATCGTAGAGCACACTCTAATGCTTCGCATTAAGAGTCGTGCAAAAGTCTCTATTTTAATAACTTGCAAATCAAGTAAAGTTCATCATTTAAATTGGTTGGGTAATTTTTCGGTATCAAATCGGTACCGGAAAGAACGATACCGTGAAAAATTATAGACAAGAATAATTTTAAATTCGGATATTACTACACACATCATACATATTATGTCAGCATAATATAAGTTCAACCTAATATTACCCCGTCCTTTCATTTCCTGTCCTCGTTTACCCAAATAGTATAGTTACCCTACCGGACCCGAACGTTGACGCCTTTATACTCTACAGATATTAGGTTTTCAGAAGTTCCGAATTTATTGATCGAATACATAGGCAAAGTCATCAGCATTCTTGTAAGGTACATATTGAAAGATGTTCTATAACTTTGATTTTATCTTGAACTTTTTGTTCGCATTCCTACTGAGTTTTTCTGCTTTGAAATGGAACCTAAGTGAGTTAATAGTTGAGCAGATATTTTTGTTAGAACTTATTTAAGTAAGTACTTATTTGATTTAGAAGGCACGACTGTCGCAATTGATAAGCAAAATACTACGTTTCTAATGAGTCAGAGTGTTTGTTTTCCGCACAGAAATAATATCTGTAATGGTTTCTAGTTTTCATGCTTGTGTTAGTAAACGCAGATGCAGAGTTAATTGTTTGTGGTTGCTTCTTCTTGAATCGTCCAGTAGGGTTAATTGCGTAATACACGATCAATCAGAATCTGAATCGTTTTGAAACAGATTGCTAATCCATAGCTTCATAAGTAGGAAATAAAAAATCTGCTCAACAACGTAAATAACGCAATGAATGTTATTGAACTGTCATAATGAAACAGATTAGTAGTAATCATTTACGAAAATGTTTTACGTAGGTAATTAGATAGCTGACTCATTTTAAATTCTATAAAGGTCTGCATTTAATTGTAGTAAGTTTATTTTCATTTTATTTAAATATCTGATATATTTCTGTGATGTTCGTTTCTCTATCTCTTATATGGTTTCTTAATCTTGGTAGTCCAAGAAACTGCCGTCGTCTGACATCTGTGAAATATCAAGCCAGTTTTCAACGTCTATTTTAGCTTCCCATCTGACCAGATGTGGGTGAATATCAATATTTTACACGGAGCGACCTCGGTGACCCAGGGAAATAAGATGTTAAGATAACTCTTCTTCGTGTTACGAGACCTTCGAGGGTCGGTTCGGTTGACCTATATCTTGGCTTAAGGAAGTGATCATATTTTAGTTGCATATCTTCGTAACGTTACAATTTTCCACTTAGGTAATACTACCAAAAACAAATGACTTGCAAAACAATTTTGCCGCAGTCACAAAATACATTAAGGGCCGATTTCACGATGTCTGAATAGGCACTACTTACCGAATAAATTCAAAAATGGAACAGAATTTGTATGAAATTGTCTGCAAAGTAAGTTAATAGGAACTTAATCGTAATCGTATCGTAATCGTAGGTGGTGAAACCGGCCCTAAGAGCTTAACTGTCACTAACGAGACGCAATAGAATTTTTATTGTTATCGACTTCTAAAAGGCGGCAATTAGCTTTCTGGGATCCCGCGTTAAAACCAAAAATTCGTCGATCGTTCTCGTGAATATTCGATCGTTCGGAAAACCGAAAGGCCCTCTGACGACACGACACCGCTTTCGCATTCTCCAAACAAAATGAACGCAATGATCGCATACTCGCGTGACGGTAGCGTCCTAACCAACGCTTCGTTCGATTTTCGCATTTCAAAATATCGAATATTGCCTGCTTCGGATACAAACCCAACATTTTGAAAGTTTTTTAATACGGAGCCGCATTAACTTCAAACATTTCAAATGTTTTTTTTTAATTCTGCGTTCAAGCTTAAACATACTGATCCTCTATGTCACGACAAAAAACATTCCTGGTCTTTAACTCACTTTTTGCCGCGAGCAATGCGGACAAAAGCTAAGCACCATAATAAATTATAACAAAATCCAGATGTAATGTCGCAAACCACAGCAAAACAGTTCCAAGTCCTGATTAACAACCCTGTTGCATTTGAAGCAGGAACATAAGCTTTATTGCTGAGAGACACGCATTGTACCGTTGCTATCTCATGCAATAAGCAAATTACAGATTGTGCCATTTGATAGGGATGTTGGGAGAAGATTCGTTTGTAATTTGATAAAGGGAAAAAGCTTTTTTGTGATGAAGAAAAGTGATTGTAATGGAGGGTTTTTGAATTCAGATTTAGAACAAATTTTTCTTATGTGGAATGATCTGCTATATAAGTTAACCTGAGCTGTTAATAAGAAGGAGAAACAGGCCATAATATTTACAATGCGACTCTTATTTATAAAAAAAAAAGCATTCAGTTAAGCTACATGATAGTCTGGTTTTGGTCGAATCTACACAAATTAACGATTGCTGTGAATATCAGAACAGCTGCAATGGCTAAATAAATAAGGTTCGATTATAATAGATAGACAAAGGTGAACGGCAGATTTCGTACCGCATACTTTTTTTGTTGTTCTGTTACCACTTATTAAGGCAACTAAGACATTTATTTTCATGTAAGCGTACTATTTTTAGATCTTCGGATTAATTAATAATATCAATAAAATGATGTTAATAAATAAACGTAATAAAATCGTAAACTAAACGCAGTTATGTTTTAGAAGTTGCCATAATGTAAAATAACACAAATATTGAAATGATAATTAATTATTTAGAAATAGAAATAAACATTCAATATAATTAAACACTTTTATATTACACCTATGAATGCATAAAATCATTATAGTTAACGATTTAATGATAGGAATGTTTTTCGTCATCAATATTTTTATTGTTCATATGCATATACGATCCTCATCCCAGTAAAACACTACAAAGATAGCGAGAAGCAATCTAGAACATTTACTTTATCACCAAAACAATGTAATAAGTAACAATCTACATTGTGCAGCATTGCGCTGCCGTTCAAGCCTCTTTTGTAGTTGTAAAAGTTTCATAAACTATTATTTCTTTTAAAAATTTCGAATTGAGCACATTTTCAAATTTTGAATTCTATATCGTTCAAAGTAAAACAATTTTTTCTGACTTGCGTCATTCTATTGTGAGTCGCTCTGGACAAAACGTCATGGTATAAAATAATTTTTCTCTGCTTCAAGTGTCCTGTTTTCAGTTTAAGACACGGATGTAAATAGTGACGATAGTATCTTCGTGCTAGCTGGTCGCTGTTGCGTCGAGTACATTGTGGTATCTAGCCCTCAAGTTAGATCTATAGTTCGTGCCAGCCAAGCGAGAGTCTAGAACCACTATTTTTTGGTGAAGTATTTACTGTACAAACATAAGAGGTCTTGAGGCCTCCTGGGACCCCGGGCCATCGTGCGGCTACCGACCCAAGTTCTCACATCGCGGCCTGTGGCCAACGCAGGCACCCACGGACGCCGCCGTACACACGCCGCTCATGGTAGAGGCCGCAACGCACCAAACCCCAACGAGACGCTGTACGACGGGACGTCGCTACGGTTCAGCGCAAAGGACTTAGGCACATTCATACTTTAGCTCCTAGAACTTTTCCGTAGCATCAGTAACTACCAAATTCTATTTGAGCGGTTTCCTGATTGACCTGTAATCAGGATCATTACGTGATATCAACTCTTTGCCCAACTTTTGATTTCCGGGATTAATTAGGTAATGGCCAATACTTGTTTAACCCGTCGCGTTCTATTTTAGTTCTCAACCCTCAAACACGTAATCTTCCTTCTAAGACAAAATAAAATTCCAACTAGGCGGCTTGCAATAGTACTTAAATTTATTGATCACCTTTTATACATAACTGTTTCCTTTTCTTTACTTTTAAAATTATAATACAAATCATATTTTAAATCTCCTGTTATTTTTTCTTTGTATTTAGTTATCCTATGCAAGCGTGGGTTCGATTCTCACCAAGCATTTTTTAACAAGTGGCAGAAGCTGATCTCCAATGCTACAATTGGTACACTAGTACATAACCTTAAAAAATAAAACTGCTTATAACTATTATCTCCCAAGTTCTAAAAATCTAAGAATTTAAATAGGGTTTCTCTATCATTTTAACTACCAATTAAAACGAAAAATATCCCAAAACACGAAATTTTATTAGCGGTACGAAGTTCCCATACAAGCCTGCCGTTCGCTTTTTAGAAATCATTCAGACCACCAAAATAAGAAAATAAGACAGTAAAAAAAAGTAAAAAAAAGAAAAACGCATTAGCTACTTACAAGAAAAAAAATCTGCTATCGAAAATACACGAATCAAAATATTGGTTACCAATGCCATTTATTATTTTAGGTCAAAATAAAATCATTGCCCAGTGTTTTTTTTTGCTTGGATATCTTTGGTTAGACGTAGGTGAACGCTGTGTTGAAACGTGTCCACCTATTTTATATTATTATTTATAATAAACAATTAAGAGTTGCATGGCTCCCAACACTATGAGGGAATCTATTTATTTCAGTTAAAGTGTGCAGTAAGGGTCGGGCCACACCTGCCGAACGTTCCGCGGCGGAACGTTCGGTTGAATACGCTCCTAATGTTTTTCAAGTTACCTATGACACATCAGCCGAACGTTACGTCCATAGAAATATGACGCGACGGAGCGTTCCGCCGCGGAACGTTCGGCAGGTGTGTCCACTCCCGACCCTAAGTACCTCATTTTCGTGATGTGAAAATGAGGTTAGGTAAAAATTACTACAAAATTTCAAAGTATCAACTATTCATTCAGAATATTGCGGAACTAAGGCTGGCCTATATTAAATTTACCTTAATTTCAGCTGAACACTAAAAGTGTGTCCTAGAAAATATGTGAGGCACCTGTGACCGTACTAACATAATGGCCTGCTCAACCTCTTTCCTAGCTACCTTCATTGCTTTCCTCTTTCCTACCTCCATTTCTCTATTTAGAAAATATGCTATGAATTATGATGGAAATTCCGTGAAGTATTTTGTAAGGACCTTTAGTTGTATTTCCAGTAATTTGATGTATATTCACGAAAATGTTTTATACTCGACGCTGCTCATATTTGTGTCATCAGCTTTTAGCTTTTCATAAAAAATACTAAAAAATTGAAGCCACTTTATACCGAATAAGATTAATCGAGGAAAATTGGTATTTTAAGTGACGACAAATTATAGGTAGAGAATCAACCTTAGTGCAAATATCGTCATAATTATTCCTCGTTTCGAAACTTTTAAACTTAAAATACACGGGTTTTAGACAAGCTTTTACAGCTATTTTTACTGAAAAGTTTTTAGCTATACCTAATATTAACTTAAACCTAAAGTGCTTATATTGTATTACTTTTTCATACGACATTTTTTGACACGATTAAAAAGGCATATACGGCCAGCCTACTATTAAGTACATATATAATACATGGGTAGGTATGTATAACACAGAGCTCACATACAATTACATACTATTTCCTTTAGTGACCTTAGCAAATACCACGCCAGTACCTACTAACCCTTGATAAACATTACAAAAAACAATTGCCATCTACCTCCTCGTCATTAGAAAAAACGATTGTTGTCTACATACCTCTGGCTTGTTATCCTAACCTACTAGGTCTACTGATGTGTTTTTGCCTCACACCCGATCCCAAGGCTCACTTTACAGATTGCCTCCACCAGTTAAGGTCCTCCCGGTCTAGCGAATTTGCTAGATTATTATCTGGTTAAATAATGCGTGCTGGGGACTCACTGCGGTTATATTATTGAGCTCTGAAAGATAAGATTGGTAGAGGTAAATGTTAGGTAGGTATATTGAGGCTAATTGGTTGAGGTAGTACTTAAGTATCGTTTGGTAATTTTAATGGGTCCCTATGTTATTTTTTAAAGGATTGTTTTTTCATTCCTTGTGTGAGTGATCAAAAAATGAATCAAATAGCGTGGAGCGCTTTATCTAAATTAATTATAAGTAGACACAGCTAAAAAGCGCTCCACGCTTTTTGATTTAATAATTGGATATAAAAGAAGTGACAAGCTACATTGGTATATAAATATCGTAACAAGTATAATTAAAATTAATTATTTTATAATTTTTAGTTCGTATAAAAAGCGTGTTTTTTTGTTTTTTTTAAAGTACTATTTTACTATCCAAGATTTCATTTATATTATTACAAGTTTTTTATTGTTGAATGGGCCTGCTCTTGACCTCGATCTCGCCTGATGGAAAACGATGGATGTATGATGAAACGAGCGTGCCCAGAAGATGCCTGTTCACTTTTGCTTTGAAGGCAGACGGGCCAGCTTTACTAGCTTCTGCCCGCGATTTCGTCGGTGTCGACTTCAGAATTGGGTCCAGAAGTATCTTATGTGGTAATCCAGATTATAAACTATATGTGCGCCAAATTTCGTTCAAATCCGTCCAGCCGTTTTCGCGTGATTGAGTAGCAAAAAAACAAACTTTCCCATTTATAGGATAGTAGGATTCTTTTACAGTGTCTTCAGCATTATTCTTTAAACATTGTCATTAATAAAGCTAATATTTACACCTATTGTTATGTAGTTAATAAAGATAAAATGATATCGTTAGTGACACGCAATAGGGCCAAAACGATTCATTATAACAGTCTTTAGGAGCGCCCTGTGTCTCGTAATGGACGTCTTCCTGCTGACAAAACAATAATGAATATTTATTTTTCTTTAGTATAATCTCCTCATCTTCATACTTTAAGAATCACGTTATAATATTACTAGGCTTGCATGAATTCAAGATACTTAATAAAAGTATTAAGTGTACTTATTTTTGTCAGTTAATTTAGTACCTAGTGAAATAGGTTAATTTAGTTTAGGTAATAATTGTAAAAAAAATATAAAAACCATTCCTCAAATTTATCATGGCCATCTGGAATAATTGTACCTTTTAAATGTTGAATGAATTTACATAACGAAATTATTCAAAAATATACACACACTCTCTCTCTCTATTTACGAGCTATTTTTTACAATATTGTTGTAGGTATACAGGGTGGCAGGGACATCGACGCGAAGCTGGTACCCATGGATTCAGTACATGATTCTGAACCGACAAAAAATTTCAACGCAGGGGGTTGAAATTTTTCGTCGGTTATTAAAAAAAAAATCTGCTGTTCCACACATTTTGACCGCGTAGGTTTTGCACTTTTCTATGAAACAGCAATTTTTTTTTTTAATAACCGATGAAAACATTTTTGTTCAGAATCATGTACTGAATCCATGGTAACCGGCTTCGCGTCGATGTCCCTGCCATCCTGTATATTGAAAACGTGACAGTTTCCGTCAGTGTCTGGTACGTTTCCATGACCATTAACTACCAGGACTACAGAAATTGAGTAGAACGTTAGTAGGTATACAGAGGAGGAGGCCATAGGTGGCGAGTCCCTACTTTCATCCCGGAAAATTCAAAAGATTACCTTGTGGATAATACGGAGTCGGGGCCAGCTAGATTTCTGTATAAGGTTGTCAACAAACTATGTATACGAGTATACTGTACACGTGCCTTTGATATTATTTGCTACAAAATTGCACCTTTCCTTGTTTGTGAAGAAAACAAAGGCACCTGCCCAGTTCAAGTAATAATTAATTCATGCAAGACACACAACAATGAAAATGCAACAGCCAACTTCAGAAAACAAACCCTTGAATTTTTCCTTGAGATTTTCTCATGTATTCACACAACTCTAATATATTTTGTACCTCGATTACCTCTAACAAAATATTTGCATAACAGTGGAGCTTTGTCGGAATTTTCCTCTTAAGATTTGCTTTTAATAATTCGCAAGTATGTAATCTTAGGGCTTCAGTTAAGTGTGATACCGTATAACTTAGGTCCTTGGTCGTAACTTATGATAAGCGTCGGTGGTCTAAATTTATGTTTTTAGGGTTCCATAACTGAAAAGGAAAAAAACGGAACCCTTTTAGGATCACTTCGTTGGCCGTCCGTCCATCTGTCAAGACTCTTTTTCTCAGCAACGCGTATCAAGTTGAAATTAATATCAAACATGTAAGTCTACGGTTCCTTAGAGCTCTAAAAAATCAAGTTTCTAAGTCAACGCAATCAAAAATACGGTCATTTATGCCACATATTTTGATACTCGCATATAAATAAACCCGTAAGGTACTTCCTGTTGACAATCATGAAAATCGAAAATCGTTAATTTGTAGTTTTATCACATAACAATTTTTTTTTGCAATTACAAACTTACATTTGCAGTTGAAGAATAAAATTTCCCATAACGTATATTGATTTTCATTTTTTCAACTACAAAGTTAAGTTTGTTCTTAGAATAAATTCATCCCAACTACGGAACTCTTCATTGCCTATATTATTATGTACTTGGCCGGTATTTGTTAGAATTTTGTTCGAATTGTATTTGGAAGTTATTTTTGGCAGTAAAAGAAAAAAATATGCAGCAAAATTGAGCTTTAACCCAGTTTTTTGTTACTTGAAGTATAGATCGAATATCTATTTTGCAAATGTCTCCATACTATTGGATGTATATATTGAGGTTTAGTAGAGAACCAAAGCTCAATAATTTGTAAATGACCGTAAATGATAACATACATAATCAGCCTATTAATGTTCCCACTGCTGGGACACAGGCCTCCTCTCTGTGAGAGGGAGTGGGCCGTAATCCACCACTCGGACCCAGTGCGGGTTGGTAGATGTCACATGTCTTCGAATTTTTGGTTCTAAGACATGCCGGTTTCCTCACGATGTTTTCCTTCACCGTTTTGAGAGCAGTGGTGATGAAATTATTTACACAAAGTAAAGCGCCTGTTGGGGTTCGAACCCACGACCTACAACTCGTAAGTCTGGGCCGATACCACTGGGCCACCACTGTTCTAAATGATAAGTAAATAAAACAAAACAATTTTATGTTTTCATTTACAACTTGAAAATGATTGATGATGATGATGATGATTTTTTCATTTACAATTTTAATACCGTACAAAAAATATTAAAATCCAAACCTCTAAATTCCATCACAAATGGGTACTAAAACTTCTACAAACCAGCTTCAACAACCCAATCAGTCAGCCAAAAAATAAAGTTGCTTGAACAAAATGCTCTTACACATATTTACTATAAATCCTTTATTATTTCGCCGGAATGATATTATAGCACGATTTAGAATTTCATTTCCTGAGCTCCTGGCGTCATATGCAGTTCACTGCGTCTCGCTTTGCCGTCGTGTAGATAAAGGATTTTTTTTAATAAAATGGCAAAGTATGCTGGTATTTTTGTAAATATGCTTCCAGATTAGTGAGGTTCTTTTAAAATGATTTGGTTATTAGATTTTTATACTAAATAATCCTAAACCTAACTAATAATACAAATGCGAAAACGAGTTTGTTTGTTTATTTTTGAAGTGAAAGCTTCTTTAGCGTCGTTGTGCACTTTTTTTGGGATGGGTAAAAATGTTAAAGTCGCTTCAGGACGTGACCGTAAGATCCGTTGCCTAGCAACCGAAAAAGTAAATATCAAAATAAATTGTTTTTGACATTACGTAAAGATTGCGAGGTAAGAATTTTTACCCATATTGATGGGTAAAAAAAGCAGTCAACTACACAGTATACTTCATGAAAAGTGTTTAAATAAATTGTTTATTTTTGTTAGAATAAATAAATATAATACTACTACTAATAAATATTGTATTTAACCAAGTATAAAGCAATTCGTGCGAAATTATTCCCTAACCATTCCAAAATATATTATTAAAATATGCACAACGTTAATGTTCAAGTTTTCACTTCTGCCGGCACTCCCGGAGTGCAACCCGTTGTTTTTTTGTTTGTTTGTTACGATTTCACGCTAAAACAGCTGAACACTGCATACATCGCACAAGGGTAAACCATGACTAGGAAATGGACATAGGCTACTTTCATCTTGGATCTTAGACGGAGTCACGAGAAACAGCTAGTCTAAGAAAAAATCAAGAGTGCATTTTTAAATGAAAATATGTTTTTTAGAATGAATCATCATCATCAACTGCTTAGCCTGTTTCCGACTAGATCGGGGTCAGCTTCCAGTCTAACCGGATTCAGCTGAATATTAGTATTGAGCAGTGGTGGTAACGGCCCCGACCTACGAGTTTGTAGGTCGTGGTTTCGAACCCAAGCAGGCGTTTTATTTTGTGTAAATAGTTTCATCACCACTGCTCTCAAAACGGTGAAGGAAAACATTGTGAGGAAACCGGCATGCCTTAGAACCAAAAATTCGAAGACATGTGACGACTACCAACCAGCACCTCGCGTGGTAGATTACAGCCCACTTCCTCTCACAGAGAGGAGGCCTGTGTCCCAGCAGTGGGAACATTAATACGCTAACCATTATTATTGATTATTTTTGCCTATCTGACCTCAACAATTTGTACAACGAATCCAGTTTGTGTGTTTCGTGTATTACTTGAAGAAACATTCTGTTTCTGAACTCGAATTTAAAATAATTTATCAAAGAGCTAACTTTGAAAAGGACTGAAAAGGAAAAGGTCGAAGGTGACTTTGACCTCCGACAGCGAAACTTTTCAAGTGGACAAAACTTTACTTCAAAATGAATACTTTTGTAACATCTGTTTGGTATTTGTACCAGGGATTGAGCCCGGTATGTATTATATTTTTAAAGGTTACCTTAAATTGAATACAACCAGTATTAATACCGGTTAACGAAATAAAAATTACCTCTATCTTACACGTGCCATCGGCATTAGTCAAAGGGCGCGCATCGCCTGGTGTGTGTGTAACCAGTATTAAAACGGTAATTTTTCTTCTTCTTGGTGGTAACCAAGAAGAAGAAAAATTACCGTTTTTCTTCTTCTTGGTTACCCAATTAGTCGTAGAAGTAACCACAATTCTTCGATACCTGTATCGAAATTTCAGTGTCTCCAGTAAAAAAGGGCACAACTCAAATTCGTCACTTTTCAGGAGAGGCAAAAAACAACACTTTTAATGTTTTTTTGTATTTCGCAATTAAAATCATAACTTCTTTCGAATTTGTATTGTAGATAAAAAATTGCCCTTTCATTTAATAGTAATCACTTCCACATTCAGTCACTCCTATTATACTTTTTTTTAGTTTTTCTCGAGTTGTTCCCTTGTTAACGAAGTGATAAGGGAATAACGTTATTTATACTAGTCAGGTTGGTCGTATTTAAAGTAATATTGCGAGTTATTCCCTTATTTTATAAATGCCTAAGGGCCTATTTCACGATGTCCGAATAGCCACTACTTACCGAATAAATAAAAAAATGGAACAGAATTTGTATGAAATTATCGGCCAAGTAAGTTAATAGGAACTTAATCGTAGGTGGGAAAACAGGCCCTAAGACAAATATAGTAACGACTTATTTCCTTCTGCTATCGATCGAACAAAAAATCTATAATTAAAACAATAGTCTAGAAAATCTTTTATTTATTTATTAAATCTACACTTTAAATAAAACATCTAACAGTAAAAGAGATTGTAAAAATGAAAAAGGATGAAAAGGAAATAAGTGCCCATAACAGGAAGTTCTCTGATAACTACAGCTGTTCTGGAAACAGATAAGATTGGCTCACGGAGTGACAGGACCATCGAGAAGGATTATTATAAGAGCAGAAGATGGATGTTTACTAAACGAAGAATGAAAGGTCTTGGAACACTAGAAAGGATACTTTGGAAGTTTATTCAGTGGTCAGAATAGTGTGCAAGGAGTGTGTAACTGGACAGAAGCAAGTTTTGAAGACTCTAGCTCAGATGCACGTGATGGAAATGAAATAGAAATAGATGAGATTGTAAGAATGTTGAAAGGAATGAAAATTGGGAAGCTCAGGGAATGGCAGAGTGTCTGCTGAAATACTGAAGGCAGGTGATGGGGTGGGAGCAAGCCTGTTGTGACGGATCTTTAATATGTGTTGGAGAAATGGCCGTGCGCTGGATGCAAGGTGTTTTTTTTGGTGCAAGGCTGTAATCGTACCACTTTATAAGGGAAAAGACTCTCAGCAGTAGTCCAAAAACTGTCACGGCTTTAGTCTTTTGAGTGTTGTCCGCAGACTCTATGCGAAGGTTTTAATAAATAGAGTGATAAGAGCGATAGATGAGAAAATATTGGATGTGCAGGCGAGATTTAGATAGAAAATGGGCTCTATGGATCAGATCTCTTTAAGGTGTATAGGCGAAAAACATCTGACAAAGAACAAGAAGAGAGACTAGTGTGTTTTCTTTGGCTTGGAAAAGGCCTATTACATGGTGTGTAGGGAAGAACTATGGTCAACACTATCCATGTACGGTGTGGACTGGCGCTTGGTACGGGCACTTTAATATTTCCACAAGGATACCAATGCTTGTGTTATGATAAATGGGGTATGCACAGACTGGTTTTGCATTTCAAGGGGTGTTAGGCAGGGCTGTCACGTCACCGTGGATGTTCAACATGCACAAGGATAGTTTTTTGCTAAATTTGAAAAGGAGTGAGTGCGGATTGAGCATGGATGAGTTGCCTGTCAAATACCTTCTCTACGCAGATGATCAAGTTCTACTTGCATCGTGAGCTGAACAGTTGCAAGACATGGTGACTGTGATAGATGAAGCATATAATTTGAAAGGGATGAATATAAATGTTAATAAGACGAAGCTTATGGTATTTGAAAGAGAAGATGTATCGGTGCTTGATGTAAACATAAATGATAAGAGAATGGAGAAAGTAACTGTAATAATGTATTTGGAGAGTCAGTTTACAAGGGATGGAAAGATTGATGAAGATGTGGAAAGGAAAGTAAATGCGGGAAATAAAGTGAATAGTAGTAGTGATAGTAGTAGTGTATACATGCGATTGTGATCAACCAGTCGATGCCCAAAGGGCTCGACTAGCTGTTCACAATGAGGTGCTGGAGTGCTGGTGCCTACGTTTATGTATGAAGTGAATGTTGGGTGTGGCAGAAGAAGCATGAAAGTAGAATAAATACTGTGGAAATGCGTTCCTTGCAAAGCATGTGTGGCGTGACTATGAATGATAGGCTGTAAAATGGTGTGATAAGGCAACGGTGCGGTTTAAAAGAAGATGTAGTGACAAAAATTGAAAAGAGTATGCTTAGATTGTTTGGTCATGTTGAGAGGATGAATGAAAGGCGAGTAACAAAAGGTATTTACAAAGCAGAAGTGAGTGGAAATACCGGAAGGGGCCGCCCTAGAAGGACACATAGTGACCTAATTGGTGATGTTCTTCAGAATGCTCAGGTACTCGTAACTCGTGCGTGTATGACCAGATGTATGAACGTAAGCGAAACAAAAGGAGTATGTAATGCTAAGTGAGTTTATATATGTTTAAATAAAATATTTCAGTTGTCCTCGCTGTCCTCGCTGTCCTCTTCATTGCCCGGTACAAAACTTAAGTCAGAATCGTCTTCTGCTCTTTGCAGTTCTGAAGTCAGCAAATTCTTATAGCAATCGAGATATTCTGTGTATATAGATAGTAGAAGTGTCATTATATATTTGAATACTAGCTTAATGATGTTATATCATGTTTAAAAGCTTGAAAATTAATACGCGTAACACTAATTTAATTATTACAAAATAAATTAGCAAATTACAAATTAAGGAATAAAACGACTTATTTCTAAAAACAGTACACCACACGCTAATCCACCAATAGCGATAAAGTGTTTAGTGGGGATATACCACTTGAGACTTCCTGAAGCAAACGCAACAAATGCAGTTGTTCCCTTTCAAACATGCTTACCAAATGGATTATCTACATTTATTTCTTACTATATTTAAAAAACTTTGGAACTACATGAGTTGTGTCTTTTTGTAATTAAGTTAACTGTATTTATGCCTTTTAGTTCGATTGTGTTTTGGGGTTTCTTGTAGTTATGTCTATTAAGCAGTGAAATTTACTTGATATCTATAGATGTGCCTTTAGACGCAGTCGAGTTATGCCTTTGATATATTACAAAAAAGTATGTTAGGAGGCAGCTAGAATTATGTCCTTTTGATATGTTATGTAACAGAACACGTAGATTACAATGGTGCAATAAAAACAAAAGGGCATAACTCGACTTATGCCGTTTTTGACTGGAGGCACTGATTTGTAAAGGTGATTTGTACTATAGGAGGACCATTCTGCTGACTGACGACTCTGCAACATAGCAAGAACTATTTTCATGTTACAAAAAAGAAAACATGTTTTGATATGACAGTGTTCTAAGATTCGGGTAAAACCTTTAGAATAATGTTTAATTGAATAAATATTAATTGTGGTGTAAATAAAAGTGTATGATTCAAATAGCCTTTTAAATAACAATGTTCTTCTCTTGTTTAGGCACCAACTATTTAAGAGTCCATAATACCTTAGCTCAAATTCACTACTTATCTCGCTCGCACAATACTGCTGAGCGGCGGGGAGAAGGCTCCAAGGCACCAATACTTTAGTAATTTATTTTTACGGCAAAAATAAGGGAATTAAAACAATAAAAAACAAAGTATATACTTTATAGTTAATTAAGTCATTATGCAAAGATTCATGATCTAATTTGAGGTTTACTAATGTTTGCCATAATTTAATATGCCATAATTTTATATGCCATAATTTTATTTGCCATAATTTCATTAGTAATAACGCTTAAGTTGCCATAATCGTGAAATGACATAAAATCATTTTCACTAATTTCATTGGTCATAATCGATCAAGTGTCATAATAATTTTAATCCATAAAATAATTCATTTGCTATATTTTTTATTTTCAATAATGTCGTTTTCCATAACATTTATTAATATTCATTTGCCCATACTAGCACAACAATGCTAGTTCAGTATGTACCATGCTTGCTTTGCAAAAGAGGAAATCTAGCACTCGGCGGCCGCTACCGCGGCACGCTCGCTGCGCTCGCTCGCCTTCGCGCGTTGTTTGGTCACAGTTCTAACCTAACCTAACCTACCCGTTTCGAATTTGACAAACTGTTTATTGTCTGAACAAGAAAACCTAAAAATTACCCTAATCTGCCATGCATGCTTGCTTTGCAAAAGAGGAAATCTAGCACTCGGCGGCCGCTACCGCGGCACGCTCGCTACGCTCGCTCGCCTTCGCGCGTTGTTTGGTCACAGTTCTAACCTAACCTAACCTACCCGTTTCGAATTTACAAACTGTTTATTGTCTGAACAAGAAAACCTAAAAATTACCCTAATCTGCCATGCATGCTTGCTTTGCAAAAGAGGAAATCTAACACTCGGCGGCCGCTGCCGCGGCACGCTTGCTACGCTTGCTCGCCTTCGCGCGTTGTTTGGTCACAGTTCTAACCTAACCTAACCTACCCGTTTCGAATTTGACAAACTGTTTATTGTCTGAACAAGAAAACCTAACCTAACCTATCCTATTTTGCAAATGTACGTATGTATGTATTTAAATTAACATTCGGAATAAACCTTCAGCTGTCATTAACGAGACACAATAGAATTTTAATTGTTATGCTCACCTGATGTCCACTGTAACGGTCAAGCGGCTAATACATATCATATAATACAATACTGAGGACATCTGTCTGTAACGTTTCTAAATTATGTTTGTCAAGTGTCGATTATGTAATGTGTTACTTATAGAAACTAATGATTATGACACATGTTATTATGGAAACTAATATTATGGGAAATAAAAGTTATGACAAATAAGTTGATATGGCAAGCGTTATTAGTATAAATGATAATAGTGCAAGTAAATATTATGAGTGGGGACGATTATGGAAAACAATAATAGGACAAATAATATTATGAAAAACAATATAATACCCTAATTTGAAGTATATTTTAATACAGCGGTTTATTGTTCAGTTTGGAGGTAAGTTTGATTTCGTTTACGGTCCAGATTTTTTTTTGGATTTGTGTTTTCGTCAAACAATACTTAACATTAATCCTCAACTGTACCATATATTATATCGATGGCAGCAAAGTAGAAACGGACATCTACACTTTTTGTGAAAATGCGTTTTTTTATTAAAATGAGCTTAGAATCAACCCTACTATAAGTCTGTATTAAAATTATTTTCAAATATCAAAAGAATGAAGAAATAATGGCACGTAAATGAAGACATCTACATTCGATTTTAAAAAACATCGCAGTAGAAACGGACATTTTATTTGTCCGAATTTACTACGGAGCTTTGACAGATGAATGAAACGTCAACAAAAACATCGGTCACTTGTCACATTCTAGCGTGTATCGGCTATATTTTCGTGTCAGTTTTATTAAACTGACATTGTTTATCGCATTCTATCATTAAAATATCAGTCAATATTTAAATATGAGTGCCTCAAGAAATAAATTAATTACTTTTAAATATGGCCCAAAAAGGTGTACAGAAGGCAATAAATGAGATTTCAGATTTGACAAACTTAAAGAAAACAATGCAAAATGCCTACGAAGGTGAGTACCTGTGACTGTGACATAGTTGTGTTATAATAATGATAGGGTTTACAGTTAATATTAATGCTAGTAATGAAAGTTAATTGACTCAGGCGTGACCTTGCGGAAATCCATCATAAAATACAATAGACGATGTATATCTAGTAACTTAATCCGCTTAACCGTTCTTAAAGAGTTAGAGAACCCTGTAAGAAATCGACACGTGTTTCGCCTCTCAACGAGGCATCCTCAGGACGACGATTGACCTGTTGCGAAAACAACAGAAAACAGGTCAATCGTTGTCCTGAGGATGCCTCGTTGAGAGGCGAAACACGTGTCGATTTCTTACAGGGTTCTCTAACTCTTTAAGAACGGTTAAACGGATTAAGTTACTAGATATACATCGTCTATTGTATTTTATGCTAGTAATGAAATCTTAGTGTGAGTACAACATTTATTTTGAGGTTACGTTCCGACGTAAACACGGACATCTGCCACACACTGTTTACATGTTGCTTAGATTTTCTTTAAATATCCTTTAAAGTATTACTGGAGATTATTATCTTAGTTTATTAAATATTTTAAATGTAATGAGCGCTTTTTTATCACAACGTATAAACGGATATCAGGCAGGTGTCTTCTTCTACGTCAAAGTTTTTTCAGAGTAAAAAAAGACATCTACATTATTTCTGTAAAACTACGACATAACGATAAAATCTGTTACACAATTCATAAAGAAGGTTATTTTAATGCATCATAGAAATTTTCATGTTAATCGGTCCATAACTCTCATAATTACCATAATTTTTTATTAAATCCGCTCTCCTGTAAAATTGCAATTTTGTAGATGTCCGTTTTTACTTTGCTGCCATCCATATTTATTTCAAAATTAATGCTGCAGTATTTTAAATATAATATAACGGAGGATCATTCTAAGCAATTTTAGGTATTATAGACTCTTAATTAAGAATAGTTCATAGCATGATAATAGTTTGTCCAGTCAGACTTCTTTGAAATAAATACTAGTCTGCACTCCAATTGCATAACTCACAATCACAATCTGATTTTTTGAGTAAATTCAAAATATTTGCTTCTTATTAAGCTAAACGGCGCGTCTAAAAGTTTTATGACGTGAAACTTACAGAGTTGATTTTGATACAGCACGATTATGACAGCTGTCAACTTGACGTAACCCCGAGTACTGAAGCGGTGGCCATAATGAAAAATAGAGGAAGATCGCGGAGATCGATCAAAGCGGGCATTGATTAATGGCAACTGTATTGGTGATCATTGTGACTACCCTTGCAACGATGGAACATCGCTTACATTTATGTTCATTCCCTATTAAGATCAGAAATTTGTTATTATTCAGAATATTATTGACTTTCATTCTCTTATATCGCCTCACCCGCATACCCACGCATATGAGACAATAAAACCTTTGTTTTAGAAGAGGTTGTATGTTAATAACGCAATGATAATATTATTAAATTGACAAATGAAAGTTGTTAATAATGAAATTAGTATGCAGGTGACATGGAAAGAAGTCAAGACTCCATCGAAGTAAATACTCGTCTGATAATAGTAAAAAAACGCATAAAAATCATGTTTTTCCTACAATAATATTGCCTTCATTCAGAATTTAATTTTACGGACAGTTATGACGTTATGTCCAATCCAGTGGACCCACTTTACATCAGCTATATTTTATTCAGAAAAAACTGGAAAGTGTAAATAGAGTGAAGTTTATTACATAAACGACTGGCAAAATGGAAAACTACAAATACTCTTTTGTGTCAATGATGAAAATGTTTGATATTTTATGTGGTTGGAATTGTTTTTGTAAAAGTTTCATTTCGAAATGAAAATACAGAATTACCTACTGTTTTTTTTAAATTTATGGACTATTATTTTCGTCATTTTTGTCGATCCATGACTCTGTTCGCTATGTATTGTAACAACGATTTTGGATATAATACACACATTTTATAAAGGTATGAAGAACAGGTTGTAAAATTCACTCATCTTCTACAGAAAAGAGACGTTCCTCCAACCGACGATTGATATCGGGACGTTGTATATATACTCTGCTTGCGTGATGCAAGATTTTGCGTGACGTCACTGTGATGCGTACTTTGCATGTAGCGTTGTAAAGGCTGCCACACATACATACATAAACTCGCGCCTTTTTCCCATGAGCATGAGTATGCAGAAATTACAGAAAACCACCTGCTACGATCCGTACACACTTTTTTTGCTTCGTCAACGTTTATTCATATAGGTATCTGCAGTTTTATCTTTATTATGCCAATTTATATGGGGTCGGCGCAACATCTCCCTTTCTGCCATACTTCTCTATTAGTGGTCATCTCGGTATTCAACCCCTTTTTTTCACGACTTTTTCAGTTCTATACTGAAAAATCTCACTTTGAAACCTTAAATGAAGTGAACTGTCATCCTAATTCTGATGCTAGGGATTGACAGTTCAGTTCAAGGTCACCTAAGTTTTCATTAATTATACCGGCTGGTGTATACACACGCCGGTGGTGCGAGTACTACGCACTTGACCTTTCTGAAGAACAATACCGACAATACCATTGCAAGACGTCCCCTCCTGGCATTTCCACTCACATCTACCTTATAAATACTTTTTGTTAGTCGACCTTCATTCATCCTCTCAACATGACCAAACCATCTCAGCATACTTTTAAAAAATTTTGTCTATACATATTCTTTTATACCGCACTGCTGCCTTATCACATCATTCCTCAGCGCATCATTCATAGTCACACCACATAAATGCTTGCACATGCACAAAAATTCACCCTATAGTTTTGTTCCATTTCATGTGACTTACCTTCAGTAACCCTCGAAATGCAAAATTTCTTACGTTACCTGAAATGCTAAAGTAGAGTAAACAATTTTCCAACTTCAAATTCTCAAATCAACAACCAAGTGTAGTGCTGTTCGGTGTAACAAATCCCTATCGTCTCGTTTAGGCAATCGTTTATTCAGCTACCAGATATTGCTGTGGATGTTATCAATAATATTAATTTACCAACAATCGTATTACCCTGTGACGTATGAAGATCAAATCACGTATTTGTAGTTATGCCATGTTGCACTGTATTGTCAATTTCAGATTGCATTTTGTGTCAAAGACTGGAATGACTTTGATATTGATATACATCACGTCTGTTTTCCCCAAAGGGTTCGGCCTAGGGTAGGGGGGGCTAAGAGTTAGGGGTGTACCTTTAATACACCCAAACGCTAGTTGTGTTTAAGTTCCAGGGACCTATTGCATATTGCCATTTCTTTGGTTTTGGTAATATAATCGTAAATCCATGTAATCACGAGCATAAAAGAGAAATAGTCGGCAGCTGCAGGCACGTCATGACTGTGACAAGAAGGCTTCCACTCAGCATGATGCTGTGCCATGGGGACCCACAGCACAGCGCTGATTGTCCGTGGTCACCCGAAAAAGACGTATCAAGTCAGGTATAATGAATTATACATAAATAGGTAACAAAATAAAATAAAATGAATGTAGCTTTTCTGATCTTTGATCATATAGGTAGCTCTTGGGATTGTAACTATTACAATAGTAGTATTGAGTGTAGCAGATAATATGTACATTATCCTCCAGACCGTATTTCGGCCATGGCGGCCAATCTCACAGGAGACTAGCCTTCGGCACGAGGGATATTATAGTGAACAAGTGTGTGCGCAGACGGGTACGTATTACAATACCGAGATTTCATAATAACTATGACTTCAGAATACCGAAAGTTTTAAATACCGATAGCCGTTATACCGAAACATAAAATAACACAGGTGCACTCTATCATTCCTCATTCTCATAGTCCGATGAGACGGCAATCCGACTCGACCGGAGAGAGATCAGGTGCAGGACCAATGTAACGTGCTTTTCGAGCACGGAGGCCACCACACCGCCAACTTCCAAATTCCGGGCTGTTACTATGAAATTCTTAATGGCAAAATCCAATAATACTTTGCCCAACCCGGGAATCGAACCCAGGACTCCACGCTCCAGGACTCCAGAACTCAATAAAATTGGGTTAAGTCAAAGCTTAATGTATGTAGTAATAATCACATAAAATCTTCTTCGCCAAAGCCAATATCTACGTAATAAATCGGACCCATCAAAGTTATTTTAACTTCAATAATTTAAGTTAATTTTATGATTTTATCAAGGGGATTGTTTATCTGAGCAATTTATCAGTTGTTCGGTAGTAAAACATGCCTTTAGGGTATGCAAATGTGGCATCTGTATCAGTTAGTCCAGATAATCGCAGGTGGTCAGTAGTTTTGAATAATATTTACCTACATAAATTGTGAACAAAGTCGAAAATCATGTATTCAAAAACTTCATAATTTAGACCGTCGACGAAGGTTAAACCTGTGATGTAGTAGGAAAATAGAAGAGATAATAACCCATAAATCGACGAAGATATTAATTATTGCATTTTATAATCAATAGTCAAGTTCTCTGGTTAGCTACATTTCTCATTTCCATAACAAAGTAGGCAACACAGGTAGTATTGCAAAATTAATAAAAACAGGGAAATATTTGACATCTATTTGCGACGTTGCCTACTACTGACACGGAGCTTTTCGAGATTAAATATGTGACATCTATTTGCGACGTTGCACACTTTCATTATTAACGCTCTTAATAGAGTAAATATCCACTGAAACGGAGATTTTCGAGATTAAATAAAATAAAATCCATCCCATCAGAAATGCAGACAAAGCCAAGAGAAAATCCATTACTTCATAAAACGGAATCGTTTTTAATTTATAATTTCATCAGCGCGTTTCCACCACTACATTCAACAATGTGCGTGGTTTTAATTAACTTTTTAATAGCTTAATGAAAGAAACTTTAATGAAGGTTTCGATACAACTACGTACAATATCTTTTGGTGTTCTTTGTCATTTTAATTGATGTTGTTAACTTTGACGGAGTAATTGGAAACTATTTTGTTGTACTTGGAATTGGGGAAGGCTTAATGAACTTGGCTATAAGGATGTTGTAAGATCATGAAATAAAAATGTTATCGTTCCTGATTTTGGATGTGATATCGAATTTGTTTTTGATATCGAAGGACTTTCTTGCCCATTCTTCTCCATAGGAACCTACTACGCTTTGGAATTGGTGACTAGCTTAATCTTTTTGACTGACCGACTCCTTTTTTTTTTTTTTTTTCGAGTGGGATGTCTTCAAATGACTTCTCCCGCTGTGGGCGGAGCGGAAGGGCGTGTCAGACTCTTACTGACTAAAACCCACCCGTGTTCCTTCCCTTGCCTTGCCAGGGGCCACGGTTTCCCCTTGGGACTACCCGCAACCTCGGCAGGCATCGGCCCTAGCGGACCCCGTCAGTGACCGACCCCCTTGACAATTCAAAAGTGCCATTGGTTTATTTGAAATGAAATGCTTCGACTTTTGAATAGTTATTTATTTGTGTTTCTTAAGAAATGAATGACTGTGATTTCCAGAATTATTGGCTTTATTGTTATCTGAAAGATTAATTTCAGTAAACGAATTAAGGGAACTATCGAATTCAAGGCCAGTTTTTCAATTTAATTAATAACTTATGGTTTCTCTCACGTCAGTACAGTCGACTGCGCGGCAGTGGTGACATTTTGACCATTGGCATAGCATATTACGGAGTATCAGTTGATAGGGTTTAAGAGATCACGACCATATAGAAACATATACGAATCACGCACTTGATCCTTACGGCCAACTAGCCGCACAACATGCAATACCACTAGACGGCCACGACTGGCCGGACTCGTGGCCGCCTAGTGCGCAAGATCCTTAAGAGGCCAGCTTACACTGGTTTCGTTAACACTTAATCTACTGCCGTACGGCCTACTGTTTCTATTAATTTTGGGTTTGCCCGACTATTTTCAACTTACTAATCACACGGCAAAGTTGCTTGTCGAACTGTCAAGAAAACGCAAGCGTAAGCGTCTACGTAAGCGTTTTCCCAATTATGTCGGTGTCAGCTTCCAGACTAACCAAATGCAGCTGAATACCAGTATTTTACATGGAGCGGCTGTCTATCTGACCTCCATAATCCAATTACTGGGTAACACAATACCCCTTGGTAAGACTGGTTGTCAGACTTTCGGGCTTTTGACCACCCGTAAAGGTCTATAAATGACAGCGGGTTAACATGCTTTCTGAGGCACGGAGGAGGCTCGGTATGTAATAGTGACCATCCATCACATACCAAGCCTCCCATCCACGGACTGACCTTGGCAAGCGTAGCTAAACTTACGATCGACCTATGCGGCTGTAATTAGAACACGTTCGCACGGACGTAAAAATATCGCGGTGTTTTTTTATTGCGCACTGGATTTTCAATTCTCTGTGTTGAGCCGAGCGTTGGGAATTCAACAGAGTGCAACCCAGCGCGTCGAAAAAACACATTGTTGGATTTTCAACTCTTGTTGCTGCTGAGCAGAGCGTTCAAAATCGAGTGTGCGAAAAAAAATCGCCGCGGGAAAAAATCGCCCGTGCGTACTTGTGCTTCCTTAGCCATGAGAGAATCTGACCATCACCAAAAAACGTGTAATAGAATGCCGTTAGCTCTATTATTTACCAGTACGACAACTTTCGTTTCATTCGAATAAAACTTTCTTTTCACGCAACTAAGTTGCAATTCAAAATGGTTGCCAGTAATTTAAGGTCCTTTTGTTAGTGGCATACTAAAATACATGCTACTTGTGTGTATGTATGTGTATCACGCAAAGAGGAACAGATGTGGGAGAGGACCGCTTTGTGCATATTACTGTTTAGTTTTTTCTGTTTTTAACGTGCTTGGGTGGCTGTAAAAGTATAAAATTGCAGCACCGTTTATGGTTGCTAGAGATGCCAGCACCAGAATATTAGCAACAAAAACTTTTGCTTTAAGTTTTCCTTTTTTATAAAACTAATAATAACTTATATAACTGTTGCTATTTAAATATCAGTTAGATAGTCTGTGGTAAAGTTCGTTTCTTTTTCGTAAATTTTCTTTTACTTCTCTACCTCTGTGGATTACGAATTCTTGTTGTATTATGTAATTATGTTTTCTTAAACAAAATTAATCTTGGGGCTAACCATATTTTTATGGCATAAGTGTAACCTATGCCCACAATAAAAAGATTTTAGTTTGAGTTTGAGTTTGATTTCGCCTAAAGCGATGTTTTGAAAAAAAAAAAAAACTCACTTTTATTTTATGCCTATTTATTAACTTTAAAAATGTTTATCTCTTTCAACAGGCCTGCAAAAGTCAACTTTATCATTCATATTTTTGAGTGCATCTCTAAAAACGTTCAGAGCCACTAGCCACAAACTCGAAAGAATAATTAATGAGATAAACTATTTAAATATGAGAGCTAATGAGTTATTACAACTCTTTTAAATGATGCTCAAATATTTTTTTTACTTGGCTTTCCAGTTACTCGCGGATGGCTTTCAGAGGCTCAGTGAACCATAATGTGATGAAACGGGGTAGAAATGAGGCTACATGTTAATTTATGTTCTTTTTCTTATTATTATGGTTATGATAGGATTTTACTGAAATATAACCAGTACATTCAAAATAGATAAACGAACGACCCTAATTACATTAATTTTTAAATGTTTTAGTATTCTGTCGATTGTGTGTTCTTGAGACAAAACATAATTATTGACAGACCACATATTTGTAAATTAGAATAAGATAATTTAAGTTCGCACTTAGTCTCGAATCCCAAATAAGAAGGAAGGAATAAATCCCAAATGGATTGGTAGGTAATGCTAGGGAGTAAAATTGAAAACAATAAATCCAATGAATTTATGTTTACTGAAAATATAACCAGTACATTCAGAATAGATAAACGAACGACCCTAATTCCATTAATTTTTAAATGTTTTAGTATTCTGTCGATTGTGTGTTCTTGAGACAAAACATAATTATTGACAGACCACATATTTGTAAATTAGAATAAGATAATTTAAGTTCGCACTTAGTCTCGAATCCCAAATAAGAAGGAAGGAATAAATCCCAAATGGATTTATGAAATTTTTAGGGCAGGTGTATAAAAAAGTTGGTTAAAATACCTGATTAAAATAATTAAACTGGGAATATATTTTTTATTAATGGTAAACCATGTGCAAAGATTTAGAATGGAACTTAACTTTCACAGATTTCATAATATTCTTAACCCGTCTGCGGATTAATATTTCAACTTTTAATTAATTCTGCGAACGAGTAATTCAAACATTTCCACAGAAATTCTGTTTTGTTGTTTAAAATTTTGCTCAAAATTCGACATCTACACTAATATAATAAATCTGAAGAGTTAGTTTGAACACGGTAATCTCTAGATCTACCAGTCGAAGTTGAAAAAATCTTTTTGCATTTGATAGCCCAATTTTTGAAGAAGGTTATACGCTATTTGATACCACGCTACGACCATTAGGAGCCGAGCAAAAAAAAAAAGTCAGTAAGAACGCTAACCGAAAACGAAGTAATAGTGCGATGCGATGCTATATTATTTTATGTTAAAACAAGAGTTACCACGCGGATGAATTCGCGGGCAGATGCTAGTGCACTATCCATTCCAAGATTGCCTGGAAGAGATCGCAGAAAGCGATAAGGCCGCCCACTGTATGTTTTGTAGTGTTAAATATATTTTTTGCTGTGTATTTTCTGGTGTAAAATAAAGTACAGTAGAATCCATAAGTCGATAGGTAATTTCTCAAACAAACAAATAGACTGACGGTTCGGTTTGACTTACGACCTTCTTCTATAAGTTGTTCCACTACTATACACGCACACACACTCACTTGGTTTACAACTCATAGTAGTTCGTAATTTCAACCAGCATACTGTATGATATGCTAGCTCAATGGTTAACGCGCTTTGATGTGTGTTTTCAGTGAGCCGACGGTTCGAATCTCACCTGCGCTTATTTTTTTTTACCGTGTTGACGTCTTCTAATTTTTGAACATGGTTGAAGTTGATGTAGTATTTTTGGCTACCGAAAGCCGAAAGGATCCCGCTCCCTGAAGGAAGATGCTCGCAGTCAAGCTGCTGCGCGCGGTTTAGTAATATAGACTTAAAATACTATGTACACGATTTAATATCGTTTAAACTTTAAATATTCTAAAATCCGTTCTGATCCGTTGCGATGCAAGCCATTTGGTGGAAATCATCCTTAACATTCTAAGGCGCAGTCGTCTGTGACCTACACCAGAAAAGATTTTCCTTGCTTCGGCCAACACGGGTCCGGAGTGCTGTATAAAAATGATAGTGACTTGCGACTTTTAGCCTCATTTTTCCATGTGGATATCAAACAAAAAGATATCATATTATTGGCCATGGTCAATATTGATTGATTGCCAATAACAGAATGTAAAGTCATAATTAATAAACAATGATATAAGATTTTTTTCACCTATTATAATAAAACTACATAATTATATAATATAAATCAATTGCCGTGCATAAGTGTCGCAAAAACTCTAAAATAGCTCGACCTAATTGTTTATTTTTTTGTTTTGTTCCCCTGAATCCTGGGGTGGTTAAAGAAAAAAAAAATGCTAAAACCAAAGGAACAGTCAAGAACACGTCTGACGGGTCAGGTAGTAAAATATAAAAGCACCATCACTCGTGAAAAATTAAAGCACCATCGAGAGTATAGATAGCAAAAAATCATTGACGTATAGCTATAAAGCGAATTGACTTTAAAGTCCCACTCACCTACATACCAGGAAATGCGTTGAAATAAATAAAAAAGCAATCCACGGAAAAACAGTTATGCAAATATACACTCGTTATAGATGACTTTCCAAGGTTTGTTATGCATAGCTCCCATCCAATCAGGATTCCGTATTATTTATGAGATAAAAACCATGCAGCGTACAATAGTCTGTCGGACAATGAATGGGCATAATCATCCCCAAACAAACGAAGATCGCGTTGGACCCTGCGGCAGTAAAATCTCATACAAAAATATGGAACGCCGCACACTAGCGTTTCCAGTTTTATTTAGGTCTTTTGAATTTTATGGAAATGTTATTTTCGGTAGATTGAAACATATTAATAAAATGTAGGTTATATTTGTACAGTTTTTATACGAGTTTGTATATGTAAAGTAACATTTATTATTGTGTTGTTTTTGGCATAAATATTTAAGAACTTTGTGGACAAATAATTAGTCTGAAATAAATTAAATTAATTCAATAAACATGGCATTTTAATATACATAATTTTTTGGTATAAGACTTATACGCACAGGATAAGATTGTTATTCAGACTTGGTATATCTAAACTGTGACTATCACTTATACGAGTATGTATAAACAGTAAAAAAAGAAACAAGGTTTCTTCTATTAGTTACTCTTTGTTTACGATACAAATAAATATAATGCCACAAAGCACACACATATTCATCCACTGTCCAAATCATATCCTGAATTAGTAACAAAAACTCATCACCTCATATTTCAAACTAACTTCAAAATAAATCGTCGAAAAATCCACGTCATTTTTACAGGAAAAATGTGGTTTGTTTATTAAATTTGCAAGTGAAATCGCACGCACTATAAAAATAATAGATCCGTTTATTTCGCGAGGCACGCAATGGACGGTCACGTGAGTTTGTCCCATTTAGGCTGTTCTCTTTTTTCTGTTATTAGATAATGAAGTTGTACTAGTACTTTTTCAAAGTTAATACAGTTGAAACTTCTAAGAGTATAGTAACTTACCTGAGAAAAGATGCTGATTACGGATTAAATGAGATAGGTTGTGGTAAAGAGGACTATAATATACAAATATTCATCATAATTAATATGTATTCAATCACAAATTAACATTCAGTTATCATCTTAAATTTTATATACATCTAACACTCATGATCATCAGCCTATTAATGTTCCCACTACTGGGACACAGGCCTACTCTCTGTGAGAGGGAGTGGGCTGTAATCTACCACGCGGGCCCAGTGCGGGTTGACATCTAACACTAAAAATATATAAATTAGGTACAAGTATACGTAGGAAAAAAAATAAAGGAAGAGCCCATTGGGCATCAAAAAATTCGTCCGCAACTCTGTCAGCGGGAAAAGTGCCCAAAGGGCTGGCAGCATTGCCACGATGGATGGTAATGGGGCACAAAAGTACGCTATGAGATTTGTGGATCTTGCCATAGTGTATCTTCAACACCCGTTCGCTTTAAAAAAATGTACCTGGGAGCAATGGGGACATCTCATAATTGTTTACTTCATGACAGATCATGAACTTAAAATAACGTGATGTGGTGAAATGAACCCGCCATGGCTATCTTACTGGCGCGCCAGTAAGATCAAAGGAATATGGCACCCTTGCAAAATTGATTAAGGAATGCATAAACAAAGATGACAACAAAAATAGACTTTTTAAGTAAAAGACTTCGGACTTATATTGAAGTATAATAGTTATGCTGGAACCGGACAGTTATATTGGAACAGAAATAAATAGTGTGGAATAGGGTTGTAACAGAATCTCACCTCCAACTCCGCAAATGCGGAACATCCGCATGAAATCCTACCTCCGCATCCACATCAGGATCCGAAAGTTTTTAACGGAGTTGTAACGGAGGACTAATAAAAAAAACTGCTCCAACTAAGCAAAGACTCTTAATATTTTGTTTTGAATATTTTTTTGTGGATTACGACATTTTGATCACCAATAAGGTCGATTTTTTTTCTTCAATAAATATTTAATTAGGTAATCTTTTTTTGTTTATTATTCCCCTATGTTTTTTTTACAACTTCACCTCCGCTAAGATGCTGCCCAGTTACATCCCTAATGAGGATTCACGTGTCAGCTTTATTATTCTAAGGAAATTATAGAATTCTGTTCGATTTGTTTATGCTATGCTATGAATATTATTGTAATCAGTATAAACAGCTTACGCGATTAGACTACATAAAACATTAAAATCAGCTGAACTAACTTTCTGTTAGGCTCTTTGTTGTTAGGTAAAATTAATTTCATTGTTTACTGCTTTTCTCTTGTATTGTTTTTATTAAGTTCAATATTATTTTGTGTATTTTAGGAATTGTTCATATTTTGCGTAAACATTATTAAAATTAATGAACTAATAATAAAATAATATTGATTCTTGACTAAGGTACCTACCTAAAAAGCAGTATGTATAGACGCCAGCACATCAAGATACCACAATCTGTCAAATTTCTTTAATAGATTTTATCGCTAAAGAATAAGGTTTAATGTTGATTGGGAAAATTTGACGGATTGGAGTAGGTTGATGTGCTGGCGTCTGTACCTGTCTTACCGCAATAAGTTTGAATTCATTCAATATTTGGTAAGTAAAAGTAACAGTGTTGAGAGTTCTTTTAGGATAAACTCTTAACACTCATAAAACACTGTTACTTTTACACAGGCACAAAAGCAGAAATAAAGGAAAAATTCCAAAAAATTATAAAAGTTGGAAATTAAAGGGTGTCCCCATACATACATAGTTGACGCCAATTAAAACCCCTCTCTTACCATTGCGTCGCGATAGTTCTCTGAGTTGTATGCCCCGCTCATACAATTTAGAGGACTAGTTTCTGGGAACATAACTATTTAGGTACCTACCTATACGAATAAAGCTCTTTACGGAACCCTCGGTGCGCGTGTCCGACTCGCTCATGACCAGTTTTTTTTTGTTTTTTACAACCCTGTCCGAAATTCTACTTTTCTAAATAAAATTGCTAAATAATACTCTTCTAAAAAAATAAATTGCATTAATTTTGTCGCAAGCTTGCAGCCCCTCTTTTTCATTACCACTATGTATGTAAAATGCAAAACGCATTTTGATGAATAAGAACAGATCAAAAGTTGACAGGCGAGGAATTCCGCGACAATTTCGAAAGAGAGAGAATTTTAGTTGCATTTATACGCTGATTCCGGATTTAGTGAGATATTGCAGTGGCTCTCCGATATTTCTTCAGGTCGAAGATTCTATACGACATTCTTCAAGAGTTATAGAAGAGCAGGCATTTTTATGGCTTTTTATTCGTAGGATACGAAGAACAGTTTGTTTGAACACGTCTTGATTTCTTGAAAGACAATCAAAGCTGTATAAAGCTTTCTGATTATGACCTTAATAATTATTCTCTAGAAGTAAAGATTTAAGGAATTCATTTCTGAAATAAAAACATGGCAGACGTTACTGAAGAAGTTATGCAAATTGTAAGACCTAAGAAAAATTAAATATATTTAAAATAATTTGAATATTCTTTAGAAAATACACAATACAAATTAATGAACTACCACCAAAAACACAGTTTCTAACTAAAATATGAAGCATTGTTCATACATGAGCCCCATCCACTTACTAAACCGACTCCACTAAATTGATTACAGTTTTAAATTCGATTTGGGCAACATGAAGCCCTTTTAACTAAGTTTTAATTAATTCAAAACTGGAGATCGTAACTGCTAGGAACTGTTGCGATGAAGTAAATTAGTAGGAACATACAAATGGTACACAAATCTTAGGAATCTGGAACTTGTTTACTGGAATTAATGACGTTCCGGGATCATTTCTTATGTTGTTACGGAATTGAACTTGTGTGGCTGTTAACGGCCTACGCAGACGATAGACTTTTTGTGCGATCAAGTCTATGACGCAGTCTTTAAGGTCTGCATACTGTTATATTAATACAACCATTGTCCGTTTTAACGGGCAAAATAGTGTCGGAAATTGTCGGACGGTGTGCAAAAGATCCCACTGTAGGATCGTTGCAGACTTGATCACACAAAGGGTGGTCAAATTTTCTTTCAGCAGCGTTGAACCTAATTTTTCGAACACTGTAAATATTACATCATCATAATTATTTACAGTGTTCGAAAAATTTGGTGCAACGCAGCTGACAGACAGCTGAAAACGATTTTTACTAGTGTAAAAATATCCCTTTTTTTCAAAACATCCATTGGGAAGCTCTTAGCCTGCATCTCACCTGATGGTAAGTGTTGATCAGGCCGAAGGTGGAAGCGAGCTTCACCCGGAATCCTCAACCACAGAGTAACTGGTTATCTTAACTGTAACTGCCGAAACACAACAACAATTTTTACAACATTGTTGTTATGGCGACAGACTTATATAAGATGGTGGTAGCTAGCCAGGCCGGCATTGAACAAATCCTATCACCAACCAAAACGAGCAGAAAATTTTGCCCCCACTGTGAATCAAACCCGAGGCCTCTGGGTCTGAGACAGGTGGTCTAACAACTAGATCACAGAGGCGGTTTCTTAGTAACTATTTGAATACCAGTAAATAAATCTACAAAATGGACCAAATAATCTTATTGGCTTTTGAATTTCTTACGTGTGTTATGTAGAATCAAGCTACTAGTCCTTGTTTAGCTTCTACTGCCTACTGCGCTGTGCTGTGGACCCACATGACCTACCGACTATTTCTGTTCTGTGCTCGTGAATGTAAATCTATTGTGTTTTATTTTTCTGTTACTGTATTACCGCAGAAATCCGCTGGATGCGGGAAGCACAGAATCGGTCGAAGTGGCGGTGCGCAGTAGCAGTACCTTTGTGCAATACATTAATACGATGTATATGTTATCACTAAGATAAGATGTATGTATTAACTGGCGACAATAAAGTTTTTTTTTTTTTACTTTGTTCAGCATAGGACGTCTTTTGGCTGAAATGATGATGATGATGATATGTATTATAATCTTTTTGCACGTGTTTTTGTGACAAATATATGTAGTTTTCTTTCTTTGTTTCTTTCTTAACTAAAGCGGTGACTCCAGTCTGCCCTTCTCCAGAAACTTGTTATTGGAGAATTTACCTAATCTTCAAAGTAAATGTTTACAACTCTGCAGTAACTAATACTGCCCAATATCGTAAACAACCTCGTTGCCAAAAGCATCGCGTTTGGCTTAAAGCTAAAATATTACATTTACGGCGTCGAAAATCACTACAAATTGGGCTAGTGATCCAAAGTAGACGAGAGCCAAACTACAGTGCAACCCGTTTGAATATCTGCCAAAAACTTGATTAGCTATTAGGTACGTGAGGCAAGTCTACAAGAACGTTAGGACAAAGTTTCAATAAATGATAGAATTTAATTATGCAAGTTGCAAAGTAGACAGGTTTTGTGTTTAGAGATCAGAATGCTGGGCCACAAAAATGAATGAAAGACAATATTACGCGTTACGCGAATGGACGGAATAGGAAATTAGTATTTGGTATGGGCATGTGGTGCGGAGGCATGAGGCAAATGTCGTGAGGAAGAACAGCTATTAGAGAAGGGAAAGACCAAAAAATCGATGGCTGGACTGTGTGAAAGATGATAAGTATGGCTAGAAATAGGGTGATTACTGAGATAACGACCAATAATACAGTAAGAAGACATGCTGTGCTGACCCCAAAAAAATTTAGATAGAAGCAAGAGAATGTGTTGATGTTTAAACATTTTTAGTGGTATGAGGAACAGGATGTAAAGTTCACTCATCCACCATAGAAAAGGGAGGATCCTCCGACCAGACGGGTGCTATTTCTGGCGGGCAACTGCCCGTAAGTTGATGTCGGATAGTCTTATAGGTATATGTCGTTCGCGCGGTAACTCTAAGCCCACGTTCGCACGGACGTAACAAAATCGCACAACCCACTGGTTACAGTACGATACCCCTTGGTAAGACTGGTGTCAGACTACTCGTAATGACTGTCAAAGATCCACGAATGGCAGCCGGGACCAACAGTGTAACATAGATTACTTATTAGTAATTTATGTTCTTTTCTTAGTATCATAGTAAAAAAAAAAAATGTAAAAATATCGACCAATAATAAAAATCCTGAACTTTCGTTCAGGGTTCACACTGCTGTAAGCAGCGGTACCGTAAGACTCTCTATATTTTAGTTCAGAGCGAAATTGGACTGATTTGTCCAGCGCGTCCCACAATTTCCTTTGTGGTTTTCCACAACGTTGACTGTCTGAGGCAAAGTCATGATGTGGTCATATACCTACATTCCTTGATTAATTTCGTGGTTTATTCCAAACTTAGGTTAGTAGTTCGGAATAGTAATTAAACTGTCGGCGTTAACTTGGACGTTTTAAATGTGAACAGTTAAAACAGATACAAACTCTTCTGGTCGTTTGAATTTCAATCTAAATTCTTACTCGTAAAGATAGCCATTACCAGGTAGGTGCTTAAAGATTTAAGGGTTATATTTTGATAAGATTTGGCGGGCCTAATGTTATTGCTAATTTTATTATTCTATTAGTCTGGTATTTCTTTATAGTGGGTAAACTATTTTTGGTTGCCTGCTTATAAAATGTTTATTTTAATATTTTACACTCGTTTTCACGGTCGGCGCGTCGACGTTGTTGGTAGTAAAAATACAGCAGCTCTCTCAAAATCACCCGCACTCCAAAGTCTTAGAAAATCTAAGATATAAGGCCGTCCATTGTATATTTTGTAGTGTATTACTTTTTCTTTTTGTAATGTATTATCTGGTGTACAATAAAGTATATATAAATAAATAAATAAAAATTTTACCTTACTAAGCGTTACTAAACTTAACAAAATAGCCTTTTTCCAACTATGTTGAGGTCGGCTCCCAGTCTGACCAGATGCAACTGAATACTAGTATTTAACATAGAGCGACTACCTATCTGACCTCCACAACCCAGTAACTGGGTTAATACGATTCCCCTTGGTAAGACTGGTTGTCAGACTTTCGGGCTTCTGGCGACCAGCAACGACTGTCAAAGATCCACGAATGACAGCCGGGACTAACGAATTAACATGCTTTCCGAGGCACGGAGGAGTCTCGATATGTAAAGATGGTCACCCATCCACGGTCAACCCAGGCAAACATAGTTTAACTTGATGGATCGACCCACACGGCTTACTGAACCCAACGTACATGCAATAAAAATACAAAAGAATAAAAATATATCCTCACAGCCAAAACTCCATAAATCATTTTTTAATACGACCGAACATTTCACCAAAGAAAACCATAAACAATTTCCTCGGCACTGCACTAAATAAAAATATTTCAAAAACTCAAAACAACACAGCACCATTATTTCCACGATGGAAGATTCCGGAAGTTTTGGTTTAAAAAAAAGAACGGTTATTTAACACGTCCGGCAATGTGTGTCTTTACAATTTTCTTGCTGTACCAACGAAATGTGACGTTATGTGTTCAGATGTATAATTTCTGGAAGTGATATATGAAACAGACCGTAATAAATACTTTATATTGTAGCGGCTTCTACATCGCCACATGCAAACTACGCATCAAACACCTGACGTCACACAAAATCCTGACGTCACACGAATCCTGCCTCGCGCAATTACAGTTTACCGCGCGAACGAAATAATATACAGGGTGTCAGGGACATCGACGCGAAGCCTGTTACCATGGATTCATTACATGATTATGAAACCCCCTTCGTTGAAAGTTTTAGTCGGTTATTTTAAAAAAATCTGCTGTTTCATAGAAAAGTTCAATACCTACGCGGTCAAAATGTATGGGTGGAAACAGGCTGTATAAGATTATCCGACATAAATCGTTGGGCAGCTGGTCGGAGAATCCTCCCTTTTCTATAGAGGAGTGAACTTTATACCCTGTTCCTCATACCTCTAAAATATTATTATTAGAACTTGCGACTATTTTACAAAAGGGAATCTAGATTATTGCAGTAAAACAAACTGCCTGTCCTATTTATCAGGACACCATTGTTACAGCAAACTAGGTATTTAGACAGACAATTACTTTATACCTTATCAAAAGGGCTTTGTTATACAAAAACTAAAAATAGATCAGTGACTTAACAAATCCGTTTGTAATTTTCGTCTCCAAGTTTACCGTTATAAATCTAAAATTCTCAAACCCGACCACTTTTTCTTTTAATCAGAAAACTAAAACCTGTTTAAAACCAATTCCCAACAGAGAGATTTACAAAATCCCACCTTCAATTCTTGACTTTGCGCTTCAACAATTAATAAATCGTCCGAGCCGAACCCGACAAATCCTTTAGAAATCCTTTATAAATGTTAAACTCGCTTCTAGTCGCACTGAGTCTGTGTTCACCCTTTTGTGGGAGTCAAGTCACGTAATTCTACCTATTTGAACTAGTACAAAGTAGGTACCTATAGCTTACAATGTTCTTCGCCTAAAGGGGTTTATTTCGGCTTAGAGAACAAGGTGTATAGTCCCGATAGATGTTTATTTTATGCTACGAGTGCGACTTTATTATGAATGGCTTAGTTTTGTAAAGTTGAATTCGATGGACTGGAATTAGACAGATGCACGGTAAAAGCCATTTTCTAGAGCTGTTTTCCTTTTAATTCTGTCTATACATATTATAAAACAAAGTCGCTTTTCGCGTTTGTCGGTATGTCCGCGTTGTGCTTCTAAACCACGCAACAGATTTTGATGAGGTTTTCAGTCTGATACGCCTTTCCGCCCCGCCCAGAGCGGGAGAAGTCATTTGATGATTTACAAACCATAAAAAAAAAATGTTCGTCGATATCCAAAAAAAAATTTTTTTTTTGGTGTCTATGACCGAAAAAGTCTCTCAAGGCCCTTTCTAAAAAAAGGTATCTTCCCTTACAAGATAAAACGAGCCAGGTGTACAAATGTTAGTAGGTGTAGCTAGTTTTTTTTTGAGGAAAGAGTGAGAGCTTGTCGACCAAAAAACAAAAAATACGACGTTGTTGAAATGTGAGACGCTATCTTGGAAAAACATAACTTACACAAACACGTCGTTTCACGTACGATTACGTAAAGCCTTTACTAAAAATCTAGCCTTCGTTTTACGTATGAAACACAGGTGTAATACAAAAAATAGCAAAGAGTAGAAATCTCTTTACTATGTGGATTTTTATAAAATTCTTTAATAATTACATCCCTGGGTATCGTTAATAGCGACTAAAACATTGAAAGGACAAGCAGGAGCCGAGCGAAATGAAAAAAAAGGCACAAAAGAACGCTTTAGCGAAAACTAGGTATGTAGTAGCACGGGCGGGAATTGTGGCTGTTATTTTAGTATGTCGTGGTGTCTTTCAACTTTGTCTAGAGGAGCTCGTGGCTAAGTAATAACAGCCGCATGGGTCGATCCATCAGATTAAGGTACGTTTGCCGGGGTAGGTCCGTGGATGCGTGACCATCTTTACTTACATACCGAGAGTCCTCCGTGCCTCGGAAAGCACGTTAAGCCGTTGGTCCCGGCTGTCATTCGTGGATCTTTGACAGTCTTTACGGGTCGTCAGAAGCCCGAAAATCTGACAACCAGTCTTACCAAGCGGTATCGTATTACCCAGTTACTGGGTTGTGAAGGTCAGATAGGCAGTCGCTCCATGTAAAATACTGGTATTCAGCTGCATCCGGTTAGATCCCAACATAGTTGGAAAAAGGCTAGGCACATTGATTGTGGTGTCCTACAACTTGCACGCGAACGAAGTCACGTGCAGAAGCTATTCAAAAATATATCCACTATCCAATATTTGTACATTATTCGAATTTCCGCATTCTAACACCCATATCGGAATATTCCGACACATTTATGATATATCGACAGAGCAAAATGGTAAGCAGGAAGTTCAGTGTCGTATTATCGATTTAAATCGCAATATATCGGACCTTTTCAATTCTTCAGGATGATGATAAGTTAGTTATAACTGGTTACATTGTAGGATATTAACTCGATTTTGCTTGACGACTATTTTAAAATACAATAGACGTAGATTTATATTTAGTAACCTATTCCGCTTAACTATTCCTAAAGAGTCATTGTAAGAAATTGGCACGTGTTTCACCTCTCAACGAGGCATCCTCAGGATGACGATTGCTACGACACAATATAATGCAATACCGAGCGCATAGCGCTAATTACCTATATTTACATTCACCTAAAAGTTGCCTCTCTTTCTATCACGTAGATATTCTGACTACGTTACACTCACTGTATTGGCCCGACAATACAGGCCCGCCGCTTACTTTGTAGCTTCATGCCTAAAAAAAACAGTATAAACTGAAAAATAACTTTAATTTCGGAAGTCGGTGTCTTAAGGTTTGAATTTTCGTTCTTTTCCACCGACTTCCGAAATTAAAGTAAAATTTTCAGTTCGTAGTGTTTTTTTTTTGTAAATAGTTTTTATGTTTCACTTTTTAGTTGTGGTACCTACCTCGCACACATTCAATTACAATATAGCAGGTAGTGCTGCTAACCAAATAACAGTGACATGAAGTTATCTTCATAATATCATTCATATTTAAAACTAAGTGGGAAAAATACGTATTATTAAAGCTAACTCAAAAAATATCCAAGCAAAATTAATAATATGTATACGGGACCACCTCGGGAGCATACCCTTTCAAACAAAAAAACACTTTTCAAAATCGGTCCACAATTTTACTGACGGAGAAATCGGTGAACATACATTAAAAAAAAACATCCATAAAGTCGAACATAGAACCTCCTCCTTTTTGGAAGACGGTTAAAAATGCAGAGTGAAGCATCTGTATTCATCTGTTGTTCGATATAGCTAAGACGACAAGGTTTGTGTTGATAATTATAATCGACATCTAAGCTAATAGTGTTAACGTCTTTATTTGGAGCAATTAGCGGCATAGCAATTGACGTTTAGTGTTACGTAAATAAAACCCTTAGATACCAATTACTCGATCTAAATAGATCCAATTTAGTATGTAGGTTTAGATTCAACAAACGAAGAATAATTAATAGGAACTTAATTCTATTTATGTAGATTATAAAACTGTCTTTAGAGAAATAGACAAGATAACTTTACTTTAGTATCCACATGTTGATTATTACAAAGGGGCTGAGACAAAAGCGCGAAATAATCATGACACAACATGTAAAAAAAACTTGCCCGATTCGTGAGGGCGTTGTTCAGTATCGTACTGAGAGTATATTTATTTATCATAAGCACACCAACAGCACAGTCACTTACAATTCACATTAAAAAAATTTAGGTATGTAGACATTCACACATGAAAATTAAAGACAAAGAAGAAGAGGAGGAGTTTTATGTGGAAATACTCAGGAAAAAAAATACGCCAATTTTTTTTTTAATAGGAAAATTTACGTGTTATATTACACTAGCTTCTTCGACTTCGTCCGCGTGGAATAGTTACTTTGGGTTAACGCTAACTATAACCCGCGTTTTCTTTAAAAAAACCCTCGATTTTGAAACATTCTTCATTGGTGCTCTGCTCCTATTGGTTTTAGCGTAATAATAAATGTAGCCAATAACCTTCCTCGATAAATGCGCTATCTAACACTGAAATAATTTTTCGAATCGGACCAGTAGTTCCTGAGATTGGCGCGTTCAAGCAAACAAACAAATAAACTCTTCAGCTTGATAATAGTAAAAAATAATAATTATATAATATATATTATATAAGTATTAGTATATAGAAGATGGAGCGCAGGCTGCCGTCGTTTAGCAGGTGTTTACAAATCATAACTTATGACCCCTGTTGAAAATTTGCTAATTTTTTATGGATTTGGGGTAATTTAGGTAGGTACCAAAAATGTGAATTTTAAATAGTAATACCATTTTTAATTTCATAATAAGTTTTTTTATTACTTAAATGTTATTGCAGTACCTATATGCTCCTGTCAAATCGGACAGGGTTTTTTTTATACGTATACCTACAGTTTTTTACACATTGTATACTTATGTTAATATGCCATCAGCATTACCAGCAGCCTAGAATGTTACCAATGCTGCGACACAGGCACCATCTCTGTGAAACGGACTGGGCTATAATCCACCACGTGGGATTTTTGCAGGATGTCCGTTGTCTACGTTTTTTTTTTGTTCTAGGACATACCAGTTTCCTGTTTACTTCACCACGAAGATTTTCCTTCACCGTTTTGAGAGCAGTGGTGATGAAATAAATTACACAAAGTAAAGTGCCCGCCTGGGTTCGAACCCGGCCGTTGCCACTGGGCCATCACTGCTCTAATATGCTACGCAATATACCTATTGGTAACCAAAGTTGCTATTTATGTGGTAATACCATTCTGTATTAAATTATGGAATGATTCGCTTTGTGGTTATGATTATCATTAATCGAATTTGAATAAATTAGTATCCGGATAGTTTTTATCAAATTTATCTGTGGTCTCGGAAATTGCTGTTTTTTGTTCCAGTTTAATTATTCAACCACAAACAAGAGAAACCTTTACAACTTGGTTGTCCAACACACACAAATAAAATCAAGCTTTAATATTGAATGAAGTGTTCCGAGCGAGAAGAACTCAATTTTGGCCTTGATTAGTTTAATATTGTGGTTATACAAGTCGCCAAGTTTGGGATCAGTAGGTACCTCCTGATTCAAAGTCCGTACATTAATTCATTAGGTTATTCTCGATACATTGAAACTGTGAGCTTTGAAATTAATGTGGGATGGTAGGCATCGGTAATTAATGAAGTATTGTTAGACAATATTATAGGTAAAAGTGAAAAGATAGAGCAGTTGTGGTCCGCTGGTATCAGCCTTACGTATCATAGATCGTGGGCTCAAGCAGGCACTTCACTTTGTAAAAATAATTTCATCACCACTGCTCTCAAAACGGTGAAGAAAAACATCGCGAGGAAACCGGCATGTCTTAGAACCAAAAACATCACCATCACCTGACATCTACCAAACCGCACTACACGGAGCCCTGTAGTAGATAACAGCCCACTCCCTGTCGATTGATTAGACCAGAGCTATAGGTAAATGATTTACTACTGAATTTATTTTAAAGCTTGATAAGTTCTTATTATCAGAGTAATCGTTTGTATAGAATTAGTTGTTTATAGATTTGGTTAAGAGCTGGCGTTAGGAACGCGATGTTTTCAAGGAAGGTCAAGAAGATCCTTCTGACACATTAACATAAAATCACACCTATATTCCCTAATGTCAAATACATTCAGCACAAGGATGTCATTGTGAAGTGAGTACCACTTTGAAAGTTACTAACTTCGTCCGCGAGAAACTTGTCATAAATGATTATATTTTATGACACTTGGCAATACTGTAGCTTTCCATTTAGTGAAAGAATTTTCGGAATCCGACCCTCTACACACCAATTTGCTACCTTCCTCTTTATAATATTAGTAAGACTAGCTTCCGTCAGCGGGTTCGCTCGCCTGATATATGTATTTATAAATTATAGCCTATGTTACTCAAAGATAAAACAGGATTCTACTGGTAAAAGAACTTTTAAAATCGGTCCACTAGGTTGTGAGTATAATGATTACAAACAAAAATACAAATCTTTTCTCTTTACAATAGGGATGTTCACAAACATATTTTTTTTGTTCGTCGTATTTTATTATTAAAAAATGCGAAGCAATAGAGTAGGTACTGTTTTTATTGTTACACTCCTGCTAGTACACTGAACCTACCTTATTTATATACCATTGATAGATGATTAAATGGAGATTAATACAGTACTTTTCAACAATTGATTTAATGCAGCAGAAATGAAATTTCCAACTTCGACCCTCGCCTCGACCGTTGCCTAGCAACCGAGAAAGTAAATATCTAAATAGTCTTTGACATTACGTAAGGATTGCGAGGATAGAAATTTTACCCATATTGATGAGTAAAAAAGCAGTCAAAACATACTTCATGAAAAATGAAAACTTGTTCTACTTTTGGATTTTCCAAACTATTCTATTTTTTTACGTAAAAAAAGATAACAGCAATACATCTAGTTCAAATGTGGCATGACGTCACTGTCCAGTAGATTTTATTCTGAATTCTGACCAAGGGAGCCCCCACTCCCCAACTTTAATGCGTTTTATCTAAATCATTTTCAATTAATATGACAAAGCTAAAAATACGTGTCAAATATATTTTTATTATCTGACTGTAGTTTCTTTTTTACCCAGTCAACATCCCTATTATATATTATAGTGTAGAAGTGTAGATAAAACCAGTAACCAGTTATAAACTACTTTACAGACTATTTTAAGCTAGTACCAAATACTTTTACATCATAGAATTTATTACCGTTTGAAAATATGGCTGCCCGTGTAACTCTGCTCTCTTACTAAAACGCGGGTAGTACGTGACATTTATATATAACACTCCACTCATATTATTATCTTGCTTTTGGGAATACGTAGGTCTGGAATACTGCCATCCACCAAAAGAAAATGTCATGGACTTGTAAAAATTACGTCGTAAATACAAACCTAAGATGAGATCTGATAAGATTTTTGGATTCTGCAGAGGTATATTTGAAAGAAATATATATTTATAAGATTTATTATGGTACAAGCTACAGGGTATAAGCATAATATGAAGGGAAAAAAATGGTGCAGTGATAAGTGTGTTAGGTTTCAATTTATTAATGCATAAGTTGTTGGATTGTTGTATTGTACTGGCAACACCGAAAGATTCGATTATGTCAAAATGGTGGAACAACGGCCTTCTGGGTCGGGCGCTCTTGAGGATACGGCGTGCTAGGAGGGGTGCTGTGTTGGTTTAAAATATAGATTGGTATATAACGGTCAGAGAATATCTACTGTAAATAAATTATGGTAACGTATTAGTTTTATTGTAAATATTCGAATAATTAAATAATGATATGTGCGGAATTAGGAGATGTGATGGAATGGTGTAGAATATTGAATTTGAGGGTGGCAAAGTAATTTGAATGACCAAGTATATTGGTGTTTCATATAATTTTACTTATCCCTGAAACATTGTGATATTGAGGGAACGACTTTAGGATCCATTTGGGGATAAGTATCTATTTTGAGGTGAAATAATTATATTCGGTATTAAATTCGTTATTTAAGAGCAAGGCTAGTTTCTTATTACAAGTGCAAGCCTGTCGTTAACAAAGAGAAAATACTCTTACACGTTGTACAGATATGACATGTATTAGTCGTAAAGTTATTTTAAAGAGACATCATAAATCCGCCCGTCTTCCCAGTGAAAAAAAAAAAAAACTTTCTGTATACTCTGCCTTATTGCTCTAGTGATCGCAAGCGCTACTACTGAACATGAGGTCCTGGGTTACATTCCCAGGTTGAACAAAGTGTTTTGGGTTTTTTTATACAGAATTTTTCGGTACCAGTTCGGAGTCTGGATTTGTGCCCGATTGATGGCAATAGGCTCGCCCCTTATTGCATGGAACTTAAACGTAACTGGTGAAATTGGCAATTAGCTCGCCCCCTATTACATGGAACTTAAACGTAACTGGCGAAATGTTGGCGTACCAAGGCGTGATGTTATGTGTTAGTATACTTCAGTGACGGATTCTTTTTCATACTTCTCCATTGAGATTACACGGCATAATTTATCGACTCCCCAAATAAATTAGGAAATAATTATTCCAGCCACCCCACCAAATAATTTAAAAACAAAACATTGAATTTGTATCCATTCCGTCTCTTGAATAATAATTAATCGAAAGTCACTCCTGAGAACTGACTTTGGACCTTATTTCTATAGTAATTAAGTCTATACTAAAATTCTCGTATCAACTTTGCACATCATTGTAAGTAAATTTTAATGTTCTCCTAATATTTCGGTGACTTGACGAAATTTCCTTGTTTATAATAGTATATCTCGTTTGGGTCATGACATTAAGTTTTTGTTCCTTGCTTCATAAAATATTGCTTAAACAACTATCGCTGTAGAACTAGTGAAAACTGGTTTCATGTTTTTGTTCAATGTTGAAGTCGTTTGTCAGCCGTCACAAAAAGGAGAGGGTCAAAAGTTTAATGTGTGTGATATAAAAAGGTCAGAACCAAACCTAAAATATAGTGCTTGTTCCTAATGTTAATCATTTTCAGCATATTTTTTTCTGTGGAGCTATCTAAACTCGGACCAAATTCAAATTTTGTTGTTGATTTTGTACATTTCGAATTTCATTTCATATTTCGCATTGCAAGTCGTGGTCTAACATGTTTTTAAAGTAAAAATTGAGAAAGGATTGTGAAATCTGCCTTCCACGCTTTGTGCTGGTACATCGAAACGCTCTCAGCTGAAATCTCGTCAAAAGTTAGATGCTCCTTCCATTTTACACCACAGCTTCTACGCCACTATTTCATTCTAGTTTGATTCAGTACACAGTAATTTATTGCCTTTTGTGTTTTTAAAGGTGACTGGATCGAGAGTGTTCTTAGCTATTCAAGAAAATTAGTTTAGCCGTTTGAAGATTATCAGCTCTTTTCTAGTTGACGAATGGATGTGAGCAGCTTTCACAGGTCTGATTGATTTGAAATTTGGTATTCTGTTACTTCAATTATATTAAAAGAACACAGTAACAAAATTCAAAATTGAAAATATTTTATTTCACATAAACCTACATGGGCACTTAAGAAACGTCAGAAGCTACGCACGGTTCCAATTGGTCGTGTCCTATGGAGAACCATGAACTGATGCTGCAGCATCAGCTGAAATTTGCAGGATACCCAACTCCCTTACCAACTTACAGCCCATGTATCGTGTTTGAACTCATTTGAATGGTCTCAATGAATAGGTTATAGATAGATGGTGAACAGGGTCTAGGGATGGAGTAGGAAAGAGAAATGAGAAAAAGTTTGTGTCGGGGGTTTTTAAATGTTTAATTGATGCTTGTCTCTTTATTACTGTACAGTATCAAACTAAATTGGCTAACTTAGCATGTCTAGATATCAATACTCATCTGGAGTTTTACTAGCTAATTCAATTTGACCTAGCATAGACATCATTATTTGAGGAGCTCGTGGCTAAGTAATAACAAGCCGCACGGGTCGATCCATTAGGTTAAGCTACGCTTGCCGGGGTTGGTCAGTGGATGGGTGACCATCTTCACATACCGAGACTCCTCCGTGCCTCGGAAAGTACGATAAGCCGTTGGCCCTGGCTGTCATTCGAGGATCTTTGACAGTCGTTACGAGTCGTCAGAAGCCCGAAAGTCTGACACCAGTCTTACCAAGGGGTATCGTATTACCCAGTTACTGGGTCGTAGTTGTGGAGGTCAGATAGGCAGTCGCTCCATGTAAAATGCTGATATTCAGCTACATCCAGTTAGACTGGAAGCCGACCCCAAGATAGTTGGGAAAAGGCTAGGAAGATTGGATAGACATCATTATTTAGCTAGACACATAACGTCTTGTTTCCTCGAAGGGTTGGGTAGAGGTGTAGGTACATAAAGTACACCCACATTTTGTCAGTTGTTCCATTTAATTAGCTAGATTGTTATAATAATATCGATACCTTTAGACTCAAAGGGCGTAAACGCCACTTTGGCCAAAATGACTTTTTGATGCAGTTATGTTCAGTTTTTTTTTCTCTATCAATCTGTGTAGTTAAACTGCGAAATTTGCAAAATTAGGGCTAATACGGCCCACGTGATTTTTGGAGATTTTTTAAAGACACGAGGCGTATTTGATATAATTTTTATTTTATTGGTTATTTAGGTAACATGCACAATTATTAAAAAAACTTAAAGGTCGTATAATAAAGTCGCTAACCAAAACTTGAGCATACGCCCTTCTTATTCTCGTATAAAAATAAAGTTGACTCATACGACTTAACGTTGATGCTGCAAAATGTTGGTCATATCATCGTTTTTAAGCCATATGATTGACTTTGTGGGTCTATTGGTCGCAAGCTCTGCTTGCTAAGCATGAGGTCCTGGGTTCGATACCCAGGGCGGGCGAAGTCTTATTGGGTTTTCCCATCAGAAATTTCTCAGAAGCAGTCCGGAGTCTAAATTGCAATAGGTTCGCCCCCTATAATATGGGACTTAAACATAACTGGTGAAATGTGGATGTACTATGTACTCCTCTACCTAATCCTTTAGGGATAACAAGCGTGATATGTTATAATATTAACAAGATTTTAAAAATATACGAAAATTAAGGACAGAAGTTGTTTGTAACAAACATTTATCCTGTAAAAGCTTCATTACTAAAGGAGTCAAGTTCATCGCACTTTGTTTGCAGCCGACGCCAGTTCTTGGAAAAGCATTTTATTACGCTCGCGAAGAAAATCTGCAGGATATCATTTCTGTGTAAATTGTTTATTTTTCGTATTTTGAGCAGCTTTAAGACTGGATTAGAAAAATCTTCGTGAGGCATTTCTTCCTTATCTTGTTTTGTTTTTTTTTTTTCGACTTTTTCTTTTAGTTGTGCTGTGAGACCTTGCTTCTTGCCAAATTTCATGATTCTAGGTCAACGGGAAGTACCCTTATAGGTTTTGATTTATCAAACTATATGGTGCAACAGTATCCAGCAAGAGTAGCATAAATGGCTGTATTAATTTATTGCGTTGACTTAGAAAAGTGTTTTTTTCCTGTGTATTTAATAAATAATATACAACTTGATATCTCCACGCGTTCCTGAGAAATCGGGTCTTGACAGACTGAGAGAACGGGAAGTACACTTTAAGTTTAATAAATGGCCGTATTATTTATTGCGTTGACTTAAAAGCTTGGTTTTTTTTTTGAGCTCAGAGGGACCGTAGACCTTTGTATTTAAAATAAATTTCAACTTCCTCCACGCGTTTCTGACATTAATGGTCTTGACAGACAGACAGGCCGACGAACAATGAAGTGATCCTATACGGGGCCATTTTTTTCTTTAGAGGTACGGAACCCTAAAAACTTGTATGATGGTAAAACTTTGTCAGAAAACAATCAACAATCAGCGATTATCTGATCCCTACAGTAAATAGGTAATTAAATAAGTGTATGACATGATTCTTGTCTTAATTTCCATTAAAATCTTAATGTCTTATGACAGTTAATTGACTCAGTGTATAACGTCTTATGACGTAAAATAATCACAAAATTAAAGAAAGTAGAACGGAAAAAAATACTATTATTTAACACAGACTAAAAAGCACACAATTTATACAGCAGATAAAAAAATAAAAAGTGTGTACATCGCTTGATGTAAGATTATCAGGAGAGTGCCTTACGGCTCCGCTAAAAAGGCCCAGTGCAGCAAAAAAAAAACACAACAACTAACAAACAACTTACGAATAACTTTAAATACATTATTATCAAAACTGCTAACCTGGATACAAAACTGCTAAGTTGGATAGAATAGAAGTGACGGCCTTTTAGTGAATATAACGAGCAATGGTTGTCATCTTCAGAATAGACACAAGTTAGGAACTGCTGAGATTGGGCTGCGGTGATAACTTGTAAAAATGATGTCTTTGTTGAAACGTCTTGTTATGGTGAATAATGGTTCGATGTCAGGTTTGCGTAATATAACATCACGACTGTTATATCCAAAGGGTTACGCAGAGGTGCAGCTATAGAACACCCACAGTTTCCCAGTTATGTTTGAATAAAGGGGCGCCTATTGCAGGTTTGCATAATGGTCTTAAACATTTATGTATTGTGGAATTCAAACTTTTAAATACATACCTAATTACAGTTCCCTTTATTTAGGCAATAACCAGCCTATAATGTTCCCACTGCTGGGACACAGGCCTCCTCTCTTCGAGAGGGAGTGGGCTGTAATCTACCACGCGGGCCCAGTGTCGGTTGGTAGATGTCACATGTCTTCGAATTTTTGTTCACATGTCGGTTTCGGTGCCTATGTTGATAATATTAACATAGCTGGCTAATTAATGAATACCAAGGAAATATCGATCGACTGAAGAGCAAACACGTGACCATCAATCAATCTTCCTAGCCTTTTCCCAACTATCTTGGGGTCGGCTTCCAGTCTAACCGGATGCAGCTGAATATCAGTATTTAGCGACTGCCTATCTGACCTCCACAACCCAGTAACTGGGTAATACGATACCCCTTGGTAAGACTGGTGTCAGACTTTCGGGCTTCTGACGACTCGTAACGACTGTCAAAGATCCACAAATGACAGCCGGGACCAACGGCTTAACGTGCTTAACGAGGCACGGAGGAGTCTCGGTATGTAAAGATGGTCACCCATCCACTGACCAACCCCGGCAAGCGTAGCTTTACCTGATGGATCGACCCGTGCGGCTTGTTATTACTTAGCCACGAGCTCCTCTCAAGAGCAAACACGTGACCATGTTATATGAAAATCACCATCAACATGTCCTGTATGTACTTCCATAGATTGGAAGTCGACCCCCCGGATGCACTTGAATACTAGTTGACCGAGCGACCAAAGCGACCGAAGCGTCGCTGCTTCAAGTCTGTCAAAATTTGCTTCCCTGTATCAGTTTGTTGGAACTCCTCTAAAGGTTGTATTTTACAACCGATCTTAAGGGTCCGGCGAACACGGCTCGCAACTGCAAGCCGAGATGGGAGGAAAATGCGTTTGGAATATTGTTATCTCTGTTCTGTTGTGTTGTTATGTTGTTGTTGTTGTCTGTGTCTGTTGTATGTTATGTGTGTTGTATGTTGTTAGCGTCGTTACGAGCTATCGGAATTTATGATAAATTCGGATGTGTTCCGTAATACCAAAAATTATGAATGAAAACTTAATATTCTTTCATAATTTTTTCTATACTTTGTAACTTGACAATATAAGCTATGCTCCTGCCGAAACAATATTCCAAATATTGTTGTTTATAATACAGAAAAAACAGTATGAAAACATGTCATTTTGCTATAAAAATGTGCGAAATTCAATTCGCTTAAACTTCATTTTAGGTAAGATTTTGGAAAAAAAAAAGATGTACAAGCCTAGATAAATACTGTCTAAATCCGAATATTAACATAATATGATGGAAATATGCTCAAATTGCAAATGATTTAGGTATTACGTTTGTATGGACAATTCAAGGGTCGCCGCCGTCTTAAAGAAACTACATACATATACGAACACTAGCAACAGGTACAACTATATACTGATTTTACGACTTTATAGTTTTTTTTTGTCGTCTGGGATTTGTTATTGGAACTTCCTCCAAAAACTACTGGATATCTCCGCTTTATGAGCTGCGATTTCGATGGTTATTATTTTTATTTTAAAGGTAGTTAGTAACTTTAAGTAGGTTTCATAAAAATTTGGTGAAGATCTGATGAGGATCTTCGCTCTCTTTTAGATTTCTACCAGTGGAATCGGTCCTATAACTACTAGGCAGGGATTGATGGAGTACCTGGGACCACCTTCTCGTCACAACGTTCTTCTAGAGAATTCTGAAAATAATTCTCTAAAGCTTTTTACATTATGTCGCTCGCCAAATGGTTAGGTCCAGACAAACATATTATTGTGACTGAGTTTTGTTAGGTGTAAAGGACCTTCAAAAATTAAGTCCTGAGTTTTGTTGGGTGTAAAGGACCTTCAAAAGTTAAGTCCTGAGTTTTGTTTGGTGTAAAGGACCTTCAAAGAGTTAAACAGGTAGTAGTTGGTTAGTTGTGGGTTAGTTTATATATATGTTTAACTATCGTCTTGCCACCATAATATACTTTTTTGTTCCCTACAGCCGCAGTCGGGTTTTTTTTTTAAAGTTGGATAGGTTATTAATTATAGGATTATAAAATGATATGGTTATTTTCACTACTATAACTATAGTGGTACCTATCCTATTAATGATTGCAAAAATGTGCAAAAAGTTTGTGCTCGCGAGGTCTACTATTCGCAGAACTACTAATATTATTTTCACATCCCAGCTACTTGGAATATGTTCATGTATCCTTGGTACTATATTCGCGTGAATACTTCAATGAATTATGTGCCTAGCCTTTCCCCAACTATGGTGGGGTCAGCTTTTAGTCTAACCGGATGCAACTGAATACCAGTGTTTTACAAGAAGCGACTGCCTATTTGACCTCCACAACCCGGTGGCTGGGTAACATAATAATATAATTATACTCTTTGGTACTGTAATGAAATGCTTAATTAAACGTAACAGTTTCTTCCCCAACGTTACTTTGGTCTCCATTTCCTTTTAGAAAACCACATCGCTTAACAAATTATGTTCTGCGGTTCAATTCCGTCGTCACCTCCCCAAAGAGACGCAGTAAACGTAAATTATAACCAGAAATTCAAATTTTAATTTGCGAGTAATTATTTTCTCATTACTGTTAGCAACTGAGGTTGCTGGGGTTCAAATTGTTGTCAAAATTTCCAAGCACATCCCACCGGGCTGAATGGGCTAATATATATAATACTTTGGTTTTGGATAATTTTGGGAGGTTTGCAGTGTTATTGTACAATAAATAAAACAATTCAATACTTATTTATCAAAGATCTAGGCCCTGAAATGGACGTCTGCAGTTTGGTCTTATTTTTTTTTTACCGTGTGATTAGTAATGTAAATTCTGCTCAATTCTGCATGGTGTTTTAATGAAAAAAAATTACAGTACAGACATTGATCTCCATAGATCTTAGAACTTTGATATTCTATTATATTCTATTATATTCTATTATATTCTATTAGTCAAATGTAGATATTACAAAGCCTCAAAAAAACAATTTACCTAATGTAGGTTTGATATCTTCCGCGATTTTGGTGGGACTTATTTCATACAAAAAAAAACGGACATTTCAAAGCGTTTTTATAAATGAACTTAAACATATAACCCCTTTATATTCACTCCCGAATGACGTACGTCTTTGCAAAGTCTATGGACTTGAACAAAAACATCTTTACAGAACTCGTCAAGCCCAATTTCCTGGACAGCAAAAATTCACAGTTAGTACGCGAACCCAAGCACAAAACTTCAACGAATGGAATTATATTAAGTTAGGAGTTCATTAAACATTTCCTCGATACGGTTCGGCTTTAGAAACTTTTCGTACTACCCTCGTAATAGGGTAGTATCGGGGTTGTAGGAAATGTGAAATTTCTATGGAACTCTTAATACTGGGGGAAAGGGTTCCGGTCTTGGTTCTTAAAATTCGTCTTTAGTACCTACTTTATTTTTGTAGTGTTCTTGATACAGCTGGACACCTTATTTCAGATTCTATACAGTTAACATTGTATTAGTTACTTTTTAGGGTTTTGTACCTACCTCAACAGGAAAAAACGAAACCCCTATAGGATCACTCGTGTGTTCAGCTGGCTGCTCTGTCCGTCTGTCATAGCCAATTTGCTCCGAATCTAATGAACCAATTAAGTTGAAATTTGGTACACGTACGAATTTCTGTGAGCCAAACACGGACGTGTAAAGTAAATAAAAGAAATTTTAATACGGGAGTCACTTTTCACGGACAAATTGAAAAATTAAGAAATAAAGTTTTTCAGACTGTACCGTGACATATCAAATGAAAAGGCTTGTTGCGATGATTTTTTTTTTATAATTTTAAAATCAATACATAAGATATTCAAGAAAATTTATAAAAGATTACTACTGAGCCTAACATTTTGAAAAAAGATATAGTAAATATATAGTAGTTTGATGATTTACTCTTCTAATTACAGGAAAACTATAAGAAGTCTATAGTCTTAAAATAACATACTAAATCTCTCAATATTGTGTGTACAAACTTACACTTGCAGTTGGAATGTATGGGAGAACATGTTTTTCAAGTACAATGTTAAGTTTGTTCTTGGGATAACTCCGGAACCCTTCATTATGCGTACTCCGAAACGCACTTAACCGGTTTTTTTTAAACATCTCAAAACCGGTCCCTTGATTGAAAAGGTTACAAACCCGCCATTCGTTACAAACTAGGGTTCATGACTCTGATCTCTTAAAAACTTGGAAGTATCAAAGCACGTGGTATCCTCGCACCTGACCTCATAAAGAATTCACCCAAGTCGCAAAAATTTTGCAATAAAAAATAAGGTTACTTTGAGTCATAACTACGACTGTTGACAGATTACATTATTATTATCTTTGAGCTCACAAATGAGCTCAATCTTTTTAAAGATGGCGGCTATTAAAACGACTTCAAAGATAAAAATGTTTTAATGCTGAAAACGTTTACGCGACGTTCTGCAGTGGGAATAAAAGCAAAAAGTATGATTTTATTAGTGACTTGGGTAACCAAGTGAAGTTTATAGTCATGGCAGTAATATTTTGTTTTATTTATGTGTAGGTCGCAGCTAAAGCTTCTAGCTGTAAGATGTATTACGTAGTGAAAAAAGAAGAAATTAAACAATGTTCAATTCATGAAATCTGACGACTTCAAGTCATACTTGAAGTCGTCAGATTGTCAATCCCTGACCTGTCAATCTTGTCATTAATTCATTATAAATTAGATAATACCTATTGCAGCATTGCGCTGCCGTTCAAGCCTCTTTTGTAGTTGTAAAAGTTTCATAAACTATTATTTCTTTTAAAAATTTCGAATTGAGTACATTTTCAAATTTTGAATTCTATATCGTTCAAAGTAAAACAATTTTTTTGACTTGCGTCATTCTATTGTGAGCCGCTCTGGACGATACGTCATGGTATTAAATAATTTTTCTCTGCTTCAAGTGTCGTGTTTTCAGTTTGAGACGCGAATGTAAAAAGATCACGATAATATCTTTGTGCTAGCTGGCCGCAGTTTTGATGAAGCATATCGTGTTCATTGTGGTGTCTAGTCCTCAAGTTATACGTATAGTTCGTGCCAGCCAAGCGAGAATCTAGAACCACTATTTTTTGGTGAAGTATTTACTGTACAAACATGTGAGTATTCAACCAATTTCCCGTTTATCAAATCATACACTCTCGCGTCCCACTAATCGCGTAATCTAGCCTATGCCGTTTCTAAAACTCTCTCGTTTTCGGACCTTGGCAGATAACCAAGGCCACAAGGCCTTTCCCGAGACCCCCGTCCGTCGCCTGGACAGGATCCTGGCGTTCTCTACTCCCAGCCTGCGTCAACACAGACCCACGTCTTCTAGCCACGTCGGGTTCCTCCGCCAACCAAGGCGAGATCGTTCCGGGCAGCAGCAGGACAGCGCCCCGTACTTCAGGACTTCAGGACTCATTGGCTATTAATCTCCATCGCATTAGTTTTAACTTTATTTTTGAATCTTAAGCTAGGCAATCCATCTACCGCGCTGAACCCAGATTTATTGCTGGTTTAATTGCTCTGTTCTACCTCGCGTCTCCGGGATTAAATTAGTAAAGGCCTATACGTATTTAACCCGCGTGCGATCGTACACTCAACCCTAAACCGCATAATTCTCCGTTCGGAAAATAAAAATCAACCGTAGTTATAAGCGGCTCGCAATCATACTTAAATTTATTTATCACGTTTTATACAACTGTTTCTGTTTTTTTTTTCTTACTTTAAAAAATATAATACAAATCATATTTAAAATCTCCTATTATTTTTTTCTTTGTATTTAGTTATCCTATGCTAGAGTGGGTTCGATTCTCACCTAGCATTCTTTTTAACAAGTGGCAGAAGCTGATCTTCTAATGCTACACTATGTATTATCTAATTTATATTGACAAGATTGACAGGTTAATCAGCTGTTCGTCCCTCTGTCTGTCCTGTCACCTGCACCTATGAAAATCTAACAGCCTTAAACTATGGTTTCCTAGATGAGCGGTAGCCATCTAACAAAGGCCGCAGTGACAGCGGTCACTGCGGCCTTTCAGGTCAGTGAAAATGATACCACCAGGGTTTGACTTAACGGTTTTAAAAAACGCTCTCTAAGAAAAGACACCAATTTACTTTGAACATTAACATTTCAGTGACGTCATTCGTCGGTAAACTGCGGACGCTAACTAACAGTATGCTGAATTTTGGTCAAAACAAATGAATAATTTATTTGCCTTCGATGCACTAAAAAGAAAAATCTGTAGTTACTTCAATTTCAACTGAGATAGAAACCAAGACATTCTCATACAAAAATCACACACGACAAAAGAAAGTCACAGAACAAAGCCATAAGTGTTGAAGCTTTTCTTATTTTCTATTCATGCTCCCTGTGGCTATTTTCGTGAAAATGCACCAACTTTCTCTGGTGCATTTGACTGTATTTTTCTTGGAAGTGTTGGGACCGCGGCCTTTTTATACGAAGTGGGTTATACGAAGTTGTGGACTGAGATTAGATTTTTATTATAATATAAAACCACTTTATCTGGGTTGAGTTTTGAAAACTACCTTGTGAAATGTTGGATATATTTACCTTTTTTCTAAATTATGAGTAATAGTGGAGCAACCAGATCAAGGTAGCCGACATAGCCCGAAGAATTGCCAAACTTAAGTGGCAGTAGATAGGGCACATTAGTCGCAGAACATATAGCCGATGGGGCTGAAAGGTTCTGGAGTGGCGACCGCGTATACCGAAAGACGTTTAGCGTTGAAAGGCCTCCCACAAGGTGGACCGATGACCTTGTGAAGGCCGTAGGAATCAGCTGGATGAGGGAAGTACAAAACCGGTCGAAGTGGCAATGCTTGGAGGCCTATGTTCAGCACTGGACGTCTTTCGGTTGAAATGATGAAGCAGATCAATGTGATAAAAAACACATTTTAGCGTTAGAAATTCTCACCTAACCCAGCGACAGCCTGACTTACAGACATACAATCTCAGTAAAAGTTTTGGCTTTCATAACATCACTGTGTTACCTCCATACGTAAACCAGACAATGTTTATTTAAGCCGGTCTTATGCCGCACAGGGGCTAAGCGCGTGCCTCCACATTAACCCGACTCTAGCCAAAACCTAAGCATGTGCGGACCGATTTTTGGCTGTGGACCAAAATGCATCTACCGTGTAATTAAATGGACCACCGTTCACCAACTCCAGTACAATATTTTAAAAATTGTACAGATTTATTTGGGTGGAAGTCCTCGTGTAGTGATTTAAAGAGGAGCGGGCTTTTTATGCCTGTTTTTCACGCCCGTTTTTCACTTCGCTGGTTGAATTTTGTGAGTTAGACGAGAATTGGATCGTTGGAGAGTTGAGGTTAGATTGAGTGGTGGAAGCGAGTAGGAATAATGGTTATGTTGTGAGAAAAAAACGGTGTTTTTTCATTATGTTATAAAATAATAATTAAATTATCTTATAATTAACACTCTCTTCCCTTTTTAGGGATTCAATGGCAATCTTAATAGATTCGGCATAGAATTTGGCTACGAGTTTATTTGTACTTAGAAAATATTACCAGTTTAAACAAAGAACATTTAATTGCCTACCGCTTTAGAAATAATTAATGGTTAAACGAACTTACCTTAAGTGATGTTCGACCATAATTATACGAGACGTTACATCCGAAGAGATTTAATTATTACTATGTAGTTTCACTTCTCAATGTACTAGGCGTCGCACATAATTTTTAGAGCTGAGGAAATAAAAATAAAAATATAAAATTCAAATTGGTTCTACTACCTCCGCCGACCGCAGCGCCATCTCCACGTAACTTCATTCATTTTTAGAGACACTACTCTCGTTTGATGAATTGTTTGATGGGCTTTAGTATATGGGTTCGGGAGGGACCTTAAATCTCTTCGGATGTAACGTCTCGTATAATTATGGTCGAACATCACTTAAGGTAAGTTCGTTTAACCATTAATTATACTTACGACGTTACATCCTCAAGATTTAATTATTACTATGTAGATGTTTAGCGCTTTCATTCAAACGAGATTGGAACGGGATTTTTCGAAGAATGAACATGATGTGAAATCATTAAATATAAATAACATTTATTAAGCACATACTTAAATCGTAAGTAGGTTTATAAACATACATTAATCTTACTAAACAAAAATTGCATCCTCTGCATAATGTAACCATTATCTAATGTTAGGTAGGTATTAATATTTAACAATCATTACTTATACCTTAAATTAACAATTATAAATTGCCTCCGCAAATGCGTTGTCGTCGTCCACAGTAATCGGACGATTATAGAATTTAGCGAAGGTTAAAGAGTTGCCTGACCAACCTGCGGTTCTTTTGATTATGTCTACTGAAACCCCCTTACGATTAGCCGCCGAGGTTGAAGCGTGGCGGGTACTATGGGCCGTGAAAACCCCTGTATCAATACCACTTTCAGTCTACACGTTTCTAATCCATCTACTTATAGTTGCGGCGCTAGCGTTATGGATTGGTTTCTTGGTAGTTAGAATAAGTCTATCGGTTAGTGGTAAGCTTCTATAATTCTTGGTAGCTTCAATATACGCATACAATGTTTTTGCTGGACAGATTTGTTCTCTATTACAGAAAAAAGGTATAATTAAATGAGGCGCTGATCTGTTAGGAGCCGAAGTTTTGATCAGATCATTTATATTAATAACTATTCTCGCGCTACTTACTTCAACACTAGACAAACGTATAAGTGATAGCGTCTGCACGCGTTGTGCAGTTGACAACGCGAGAAGAGCTACTAATTTTTTGGATAGAGACGCCAACGTTTGGTTCTCATTTGGATAATAATTTGAAAGGTGATCTAATACAAGATTAGGATCCCATGTAGATTTATATCTAGGGAAGGAAGGTTTGGTCCTATAGACTCCTTTCATAAACCTTATAATTCGATCGTCTTGACTTACACATTTACCCAGTATTAATGCAAGTGCGGAACGACAGGTGTTGAGGGTTGAATAATTTGCGCCTAACTGATATTCATTAACAAAAAATTCAAGAATATTAGGAATATTGTTATCAAAAATATTTATCTTCTTTTTACTACAAAAGCACCACCATTTTTTTAATACTACATTATATTGTTTAAGGGTGCTGTCAGCCAACGATGATATTATTATTTTAATTGCATTATCTGGTAACGATTGTTTTACGTACGATTGCTTGATAATACTGACGACACCAGGGTAAGTCCTTTCCAAAGTGGGTGTGGAGTCCTGAAAGGTGATAAAAGTAATGAGGGACTCGGTTCCAAATAAATAACCTTGTTTTGAGAAAGAGATAGAAACAGTGGGTACCATGGCTGGCTAGGCCAATAAGGTACAACTACAATCCCAGTGGCTTTATCTGTAACTATTTTTCTTAAGCATTTAAGAATCAGTGAGAACGGGGGAAACGCATAGAAAAAATAAGGCGACCAGTCTATTGTAAATGCATCTATGTTATACGCTGAAGGATCTCGTTTCCACGATATGTATTTTTTACATTTTGCGTTCAATCGTGTGGCAAACAGATCTATTTCAGGGTTTCCATAACTATTTGTTATTTTATCAAAAGCAGACAATGCTAGGTCCCATTCAATGTCGATATTTAATCGTCTAGATTCGTGATCTGCTTCTGTATTCTCTTTAGACTTGATATACGAAGCAAAAACAAAGAGTTTCCTTTGCTCACACCATTGCCAGATTTCTCTAGCTATATTATTAAGGTGTGTGTATTGAATTCCCCCGTACTTATTTACATACGCTATAGCTGTAGTATTATCAATCCTAAGTAAAATCTCTTTATTATATAGATCTTTAGCGAAGCACTGTAAACCAATAAGAGCTGCCTTCAATTCTAAAAGATTTATTTGTTCTTTAGATTCTGTGTCACTCCAAAAACCATGAGCACGTACTCCATTACAATATACACCCCATCCTGTAAGAGACGAATCTGAGAAGATTTCCAGATCATACCTGCCACTACGTATTGGATTTTTTGATGTTAAAATATTATTTTGCCACCAGGAAAACTCTGAGTTAAGATTGGGAGAAAGGTTCATGACACAATCATAATTGTCTTTAGAATTACTCAAAGCTAGAAATTTTTCGCGTTCGAAACGTTTCGTATACAACCAACCATAAGAAATTGCTGGGCAAACCGAGCAGAGTAAACCTAGGTAGGTACTTTGCAAAATCCCTAATTGTTAAAGACCTTTTTTTAGCAATTCGTTTTGTTTGGTCGAGTATTTTTTGACGTTTCATATCTGGCAGCATTAGACACATATCTTGTGAATTTATTTCGAAACCTAGAAACTTTTGAATTTGTTTTGGTATCAAGTTACTTTTTTCTTTATTAATGATAAAGCCTAATCTCTCAAGAACTTGTACTGCTACTGATGTACTTTCTAGGCAACTATTAAAAGAGTTATTTATAAATAACAAATCATCTAAGTAAACAACTAGGAGTAACCCTTGGTTTCTAAGATGAGCTACTACTGGCTTCATTAGTTTCGTAAAAACGAAAGGCGCTATTGACAATCCAAAAGGTAGACACTGAAATTCAAAAGTAGAACCTTGAAATCTAAATCGCAGATATTTTTTACTAGAGTTGTGAATGGGCACTAAAAAATATGCTTCCTGTAGATCCATAGTTGTCATGAAACAGTCTTTATTCATTAGTTTAGTAGCAGTACGAATGTCTTCCATTTTAAAGTGCTCCGGACTGATAAATTTATTAAGTCATTTTAAATTTAAAATGAACCTAAACGACCCATCACTTTTAGGAATCAAAAATATATTAGAAATAAACTGGCCAGGCACATCACAGCATTTTTGAATAGCCCCTGAAGACAATAACTTTGAAATAGACAGCTTTAAATGTTCAAGCTCTGTTTGACTAAACCTTGGGTTAGATGGTTCAAATTTTTGAAAAGGAAGTTCATCAAAAGCAATTTTTAAGCCCTTAACATAGTTTAAGATTATGGGATCTTTGGTTATTGCTTGCCAGTAGCTAACATAGTGGCGCAATCTACCAGCATGAACTATTACCTCTACTGGTTCCTGCGAGTTCTGAAGTCCATCTTCCGGGCAGGAGGGGCTCGATTCGTAGCTGGCTGCCTCCGACCTAGCTGTGTCGAGTGTCCTTGATTGGATGTGTACCTCGGTTTCTGCCCACCCGGTTTGGTACCTCTGGTTGATTGAAACCTGGGTGGGCCTCTCCAGTTTCCCTGTTGTGGATGTGGAAGGAACGCCAATATTGCTGCGCTCTATTTGAAGACCTGATTTTTCTGCTGTTTTTGTGGCCTTAATTTTTTCCCCAAGATCAGCACCGAACAGAAATGAATCTCTTTTTATATCAGTTACTGTAGTAGTAAATTTTTTATCGAGTGAAGAAGTTATTAACTTTCTTCTATGTTGTGAGTTCTCGTAGTGTAAATCTAAAAAAATCTTGCTGACTTCTGACAGTTTTTTTCAAGATTTCCACCTTTGGGTGGTCTTCTTTAATTAGAGATGAAGCTATATTGCTAAGACCAGCAATGCCCAACCCAAGTTGGTTTTGAGCTCTTTCGAGAAGTTTATCACGATGCTTAATGTTGTCACTTATGATGGCAGAAATTTCTAAGTTAAGTTTTGGCGCTTTCGATAACGTGAAGTTCTCGGGCGTTAAGGTTTTCTTTAAAGTGGCTTCCTTCATGTCTTTAGTTAACCCTTCTACTAGGATCCTACCCCAACGTTTAGAAATCTCCTCATTTATAGTCGGGCCGAAGACCTCTTCTTTGCCCGTTGAATCTCCTAGCGCCTCTAATATTTCAGGCGGTAAAACCTCGGAATCAGCTATTGGGACCTCATTTGAGCTAGGACCAGGGTCCTGAAGGAGCAAATTAGGTGCATCTGTATTAACTATAGCATCGCCGGTACTCGGTGGACTAGCGGGGACTACAACGCCAGATCTGATTGGAATATTATCTTCTGATTGATCTGAACACAAAGACAACCGTAGTGAGTCTGGTGTTGGTGACCTTGAGTGATAACGCTCATATTCTGTAATTTAAAAGAAAAAGAACAACTGTTGTAGTTGACAGTGTTGTCTTTTAGTCTTTGTACGTACTCACGTTACGCCGTTCGACTTTTTATTTGACAAGCTGCTGTATGCAGTGTGTACCTATACATTTTAAAGTCATTGTACGTATTCCCGATACGTCACTAGACTAATTTGTTATCAGCCGTGCTCACGTCACGGAGTATAACTTATGTAGATGCAAGAACTCAAGCAATTTATGATCGTAGTTAGGACCTTTATTACACTTACAAGTCTAAAATAACAAAAAGTAACGCCAAACATACGAACCTAATCCTTATTATGAACGTGATAAGCATCAAAGTACAATTTTCAACGAAATTAAAAAGTTACCTTAAATGAAGGTAGACAGCAAAAAATATCGCAAAACGACAGGACGAATAAATAGTATATTTAGATATTCGTTCATAATTATAATGATTCGTATAGGCACACCGATATTTGGCTACGATATTCAAATTAGGAACAACATAAGATGTGTAGGTACTAACCTTCCTCATCCTTGCTTGTTGACGATGAAGCACGTAGTTTTCGCTCCAAACGCTTTATTTTTCGTCGAAATTTCGAGTGACTACGTTCCCTTTTTCGTTTTCCCATAATAACTCGTTTTTTCAACTAAATACACACTATTTTTTAACTAAAACTATATTTTTGCAAAACACGCGATGTTACGACGCCCGCACATAAAAAGGAATGAAGTTACGTGGAGATGGCGCTGCGGTCGGCGGAGGTAGTAGAACCAATTTGAATTTTATATTTTTATTTTTATTTCCTCAGCTCTAAAAATTATGTGCGACGCCTAGTACATTGAGAAGTGAAACTACATAGTAATAATTAAATCTTGAGGATGTAACGTCGTAAGTATAATATATGACATTGAATAAAAATCAAAATTGTTATAAATATGACCTATCTTTTGCGTGCTCAACCATTACTCTAGCATTAAAAATCTTGTAGTTATTAGCGATTGAAATCTTACATGTTTTTAACAGTCAGAAATATTGAACTTACTAACAGTACTCCGAGCGAAAAGAATCTGTCACGTTAAAAAAATCCCTTGAAAGCAAAGTTTTGCTCCAATTATGTTTCCTTCCTTTTTTTTTTGTATATCCTAGTTTTGTCTACTATAGTTATTTTTTATTGTTTTGTTCATAATATGTCTGTTTAAATTCTATTTTCATTTTGCTTTAATTTAGGTTAATTAATTTATTAAGTTCTATGTGCAACCTTCTATCATAGTATTTTATTTCAATTTTTTTTTTGTAAGTTACGACAACATTTTATGTGAATGCAGAGTTTACCTATAAATGATTGTTACACTTTATTCTGATTTGTTGCTTTTGTTTGCTTTGCTTAAAACAGTGCATACAATAAAATTGTTGGTGAACCAAAATAAATAAATAAATAAAATATATAGCAAATATAATTATGTCCTTCTAGATAGTAATTTGTATCACGTAAATACTAGAACAGATGTTCGATGGGGCCGAAAGGTTCTGGAGTGGCGACCGCGTACCGGAAGACGTAGCGTTGGAAGGCCTCCCACAAGGTGGACCGATGACCTGTGAAGGCCGCAGGAATGCGCTGGATGCGAGAAGCACAGAACCGATCGAAGTGGCGGTGCTTGGGGGAGGCCTATGTCAAGCAGTGGACGTCTTTCGGCTAAAATGATGATGATGATGATGAAGAAATACTTGTAGCTTTCTTTTAAATCGGCTAAAAGTTGTATCATAACAACCGCCTTTTCTATTCTGAACACTACCTTTCATGAATAAATAGACTTCAAAAGCGGGCTATAAAAGGCTTAATAGCGGATCGGAATTAGCAATGGGTGTCTCTGAGAGGTTAAAGAGGGATTGAGTTCCCACTTAGCTGCATTTCTCTGTCATTTCTCATTCCATTACTAATTAGTGCAAATGGGAACATTCATCCAGATGTTGCAATGTTAAAGAAAACTGTTTTTAAAAATGCTTTGCAGTCTCGTTACAAAAATCAGTTTCATGGCGTTTTTTAACGTTACACGAAAAGCGTGTAATTATGTATTTATGTAATGAACCAAACTATTTCAGTTATGGAACCTAGTTTGTAAATAACTGAAAACTTCTAAAACTCAAAATATTTTATTTCACATAAACCTACATGGGTACTTATTAAACGTCAGAAGTTAGGTGCACGGTTCCAATGGTCGTATCCTATGGAGAAGAGCGGCAGGAAACTCAAACTCATCCACTCCTTCTCATAATTATGAACAACTTTTACTAAGGAACCACAGCTGAAATCGCGAAAAAAATATCTGTTTCCTACATTTTCTCGAGTTATACTAACATAAATGTCTATAGCAGTTGATTACGAGGTTTTCAGTGAGGTTTTTCAATTATACCATGGTATAAACGTTTCAGACGATTTTCACAAAAATACTGGTCAACTGAATAATTACTTATCACGATTTGATGATCAGTATTGGGTACCATACGGAACCGTATTACAAAACCTCCGGTGTCCTGTCTGTCAGCGAGCTGTATCTCATGAACCGTAACAGGTCGACAGTTGAGATTCACATTTCACAGATTGTGTATTTCTATTAAAATAAAATATATTAAAAACTAGAGATTTTAATTTAAATGTTTTAATATATTACCGAAATGATTTTTGTCGGACAGAATTATCCCTGCCTGACCTTTTCTAGCCAAACTTGAGTCGTCTTTTAAGTCACCAAAAGGATATATTGAGGATCTCTTAAAATAAATATAAACATTATTATAAATAAATTCGTTTAATTAAATACGCAGACTAATGTTTATTAACAGAACAAAATCCTTTCTATCTTTGTCTTTCATTATATTTAGACGTTTATTTTTATACTTCAAACAAAACGCTGTTCTCATTTTTTGGGAAACAATTACGTTTTATTTATTTATTTTATTATGTATGTACGCACAGTAAAATAAATAGAGATACGACAGAATTATAATTTGAGTACTGCTTATTTCTTAAGAAATTTCTTCCAGCAGACCTACGAAAGGAGAAATGATAGCCAGTTCCTGTGTGTTATAGGATTCCGGGTGAAGCTCTCTTCCACCTTCGGTTAATCACTTACCACTCTGGTGAGTGCAGGTCAAGAGCTACACTGTAGTCGATAAAAAAAAAAAAAAATGTGTTTGAGAACAGGAAGAAAAAAATGTGAATATTATGTGAAGTCACACGTATAAAAAAAATACAAATACCTAATTATGTTTTTTGTTTTAATGATTATAGCTAGAGAAAGATTATATAAAGGGGATTTTTGTTATTTTTTTATTTTTTTATTTTTTATTAATTTGTTACTAAAATGGTGATTGAATCTCATAATTAAGTGACAAAAAAGAGGTTTGGTATCATCGTATTTGGTTAAAGCCTATAAATGCGTTCCTAAGGACTAACATTGAATTGAATGAAAACCGTTACTGACGTCCTATTTCAAAAAAAGGTTTTTTTTGGTCTTAACACGTTTAGCCATTGAGCCATTTTTAGGGTTCCGTACCCGAAGGGTGACAAACGGAACCCTATTCATAAGCCTCCGCTGTCCGTCTGTCTGTCAGCGAGCTCTATCTCATGAACCGTAATAGGTAGGCAGTTGAAAATTTCACAGATTGTGCATTTCTATTGCCGCAAGAGCAACAAATAATAAAATTAAAAAATAAAGGGGGGTCGCCATACAATAAAATTCAATTTTGAAAAAAAAAATATCTGACCCTGGCATGTGGGGTATCATTTTCTAGAGCTCATCGAGTAGAGAATAAATATAATTTTTATTTGTTTTTATCTTCAAAAATGATGAATTAGGGGGCCGTAGAAGTTGTCTGTTTTAGACCATTTTTGTACGAGCTCTATCTCAACAACTAAACAAATTAGGAATTTGAAACTTGTGTGTATCATGTAACATATACTGTTTATAATCAACAAATACTAAAAACGCCGATTCATAACGTATTTTATATAATATGGGCGATTTTCTGCAACTTAAAGTAATAATTTTGTATTTCATGCTAATATTATGCGATATAAATTCCACCAGTTATATAAATTCCAGATAACTATTTAATAGTCGGAGTAATGACATGGAATTAGTAAGTACTGCAGCATTGCGCTGCCGTTCAAGCCTCTTTTGTAGTTGTAAAAGTTTCATAAACTATTATTTCTTTTAAAAATTTCGAATTGAGTACATTTTCAAATTTTGAATTCTTTATCGTTCAAAGTAAAACAATTTTTTTGACTTGCGTCATTCTATTGTGAGCCGCTCTGGACGATACGTCATGGTATTAAATAATTTTTCTCTGCTTCAAGTGTCGTGTTTTCAGTTTGAGACGCGAATGTAAAAAGATCACGATAATATCTTTGTGCTAGCTGGCCGCAGTTTTGATGAAGCATATCGTGTTCATTGTGGTGTCTAGTCCTCAAATTATACGTATAGTTCGTGCCAGCCAAGCGAGAATCTAGAACCACTATTTTTTGGTGAAGTATTTACTGTACAAACATGTGAGTATTCAACCAATTTCCCGTTTATCAAATCATACACTCTCGCGTCCCACTAATCGCGTAATCTAGCCTATGCCGTTTCTAAAACTCTCTCGTTTTCGGACCTTGGCAGATAACCAAGGCCGCAAGGCCTTTCCCGGACCCCCGTCCGTCGCCTGGACAGGATCCTGGCGTTCTCTACTCCCAGCCTGCGTCAACACAGACCCACGTCTTCTAGCCACGTCGGGTTTCTCCGCCAACCAAGGCGAGATCGTTCCGGGCAGCAGCAGGACGGCGCCCCGTACTTCAGGACTTCAGGATTCGTTGGCTATTAATCTCCATCGCATTAGTTTTAACCGGTCAAGCCGGACCGAAGCCCCAGGCGCACGAAAACTCCCAATACCGTCAAGCCTCGTCGTGTCCCCGGGAACACGGTACGTTCATGCAGATTGCAGCTCTATTTATATGTAATATACGGGCTGATATGGTCTGTGGTTGGTTTTGATTTATGGTAGGATAATATACCTGTCGAATAAATCGACCATAACGTCAAAATATGCAGAAACAACTCTAAAAAAAAGTAAAAATTGAACATTTTTGGTACGGCAAAATGGCGTCCGCGCATGCGTGCCGTGCACTGCACTCCGCGTTCTATTTATTCATTTTCTATTGTTTTTTAAGTGTAAATCGACGGGAAATGGTGTTATTTCAATAATTAAGTAGTGTCGTCATCGTATATAGATAAAATTTGCACAAAATAACATCGTAATTACCTATTACGGACCCATCAAAAAATGTAAACAAACTCGGTAGTGAAAAAAGGTGTTGATGTGAAATTTTGAGTTTTGTGTGTGTTTTGTGTATGTAATCGCTGGTAAGTCATTTATTTTATATTCTTGAATAACTAATAAATAATAAAAATGCATAATACAGAAAGAAAAAGAGTTCAATATTTTTTTGTCAACTAAATAATGTTACGTAATGATACGGTTAACGATTTATTGAACTTTTTTATTTATATGTGTTTTTATTTATTATTATTGTCCGTAAATAATGGTTTTGACCGATAGTATATGTATTCATAATGTATCCTGCGAAGTTTCATGTGAATCGAACCAGTAGTTTTATTATAAATAATCAAAACAATGAACAAAGGAATTTCTTATAAGAATCTTATAAGAATGTTTATTTATCAATACTAGCGTTCGCTTACAAAGATTCTAAGTATTATAAAAAATCCTTTGTCTAATCTGGAACCCAAAACCATTAACGATAAGACTATTTACTTAACAAAAAGCTCTCAGTTTTTGTTTATATTAGCGAGCTCTTATCTCTGACACGCCGCGATCGTGTCGCGCGGCTTGAGGGGTGTCGCAAAATCGCGTCGCGCGGCTTAACCGGTTAACTTTATTTTTGAATCTTAAGCTAGTCAATCCATCTACCGCGCTGAACCCAGATTTATTGCCGGTTTAATTGCTCTGTTCTACCTCGCGTCTCCGGGATTAAATTAGTAAAGGCCTATACGTATTTAACCCGCGTGCGATCGTACACTCAACCCTAAACCGCATAATTCTCCGTTCGGAAAATAAAAATCAACCGTAGTTATAAGCGGCTCGCAATCATACTTAAATTTATTTATCACGTTTTATACAACTGTTTCTGTTTTTTTTTCTTACTTTAAAAAATATAATACAAATCATATTTAAAATCTCCTATTACTTTTTCTTTGTATCTAGTTATCCTATGCTAGAGTGGGTTCGATTCTCACCAAGCATTCTTTTTAACAAGTGGCAGAAGCTGATCTCTTAATGCTACAAGATGGCGCCCGAATTAAAGGTAAATAAAACATATTATTATTCACTATAATCATATTGTTGTGTATTAAACACCTAATAATACCCATAAGCAATTTAATAATTTTTTTTTTTTTTTCATAGCACCGGTGTGGTGTGCCCTTTTAAGAGCACAATTTCTAATTCCTAGAGCAATTTTGTTTGTTTCAGGTGCGGTCGTTTTAAATAAAATCTCGGCAAGCCTAACTACAGAACAGTTCGCGCTGGTGCCTTGCTGCTGTTGGTGCTCCTATTACGTCTATCTAACCTTGTGCCTTTCATTTAATGACCAATTAATTAATGTGATGAAATACGATTGTATGATAATATATAATTTAATGTAATGTACTATGATGCAATTCAAAACTCTGTAACCAGATCGAATACCTTTTATCTCAGACTTTTTTTCATTTCCTCCCAACAAATATATTATTATTCCCCGAGTTTTATTCATCTCTCGTAATTAGTGTAGCTAGTTCCCCGTAGGTAACGTGTGTTTGAAGTATGAATGCGTAGGGACCACATCTAAGGTAAGCGTTTTTTTGATTGGTGATTTTGCTGAATGTCTAGTTTTTTCTTTTTCTCTTTAGCATTCAGCCCCATCCGTCTCTTGTGCTCGCCTTATTGTCGTTTTCTGTTTGTTCGCACGTCTATTACTCGTCGCCAAGGGTATGAATTAGGTACACACATATATTCCTATAGAAATACCCCATTCAAACATTTTTTTCAATAACTCACGTATCACATATCTATCTTGCTAAAATTCTATTTAAACATTAGTTTTGCGCTTAATTTTAGACCCCGCCGTCGAAACAAACCAAATATTCGCTCAGGAATAAATTTGCATTTTCAAACCGCGTAAATATTTATTTTTCCAAACTCAGTCCAAAAATAAAGGAGATCGCCCATTCACGTTAATCCGAATTTTTTTAAAAGGACAACGACCATTTTTCTACCAATACTTTTTCTCTCAAACGTTTTATCATTTAATATTTTTTTTGCCTCCGTGGGTTACCAACTCTAAATATGTCAGACGAAGAGCGATCCATTACCGAGACACCGATCTGTAGAAGCCCGATAATTTCGAGACCTCGCTCGATCCCGCCTAGAACGCCCAGGCCTTCAGCGTCGTCGGGCGTTCCTTCGCCTATCAAGACCGATGAATGTCCGCTCCACTATCGCAGGCAGGTTTCACTCTCGAAGTGGAAGCTCGACTTCTCCGGCGACTCTTGTGTCCGAGATTTCTTCGTCTCGATTGACGAACGTAAGGAGGCAGACGACATATCGGACGCTCAATTACTGAAACATTTCCACGAGGTATTATCAGGGGCTCCGCTTAAGTACTTCCGATCCATTCGCCATCCCGACCTCTCCTATCCCGACCTCAAAGAGTCCTTTCTAAGGACATTCGGCCCGATAAATTACGAATTTAGGACCGAACAGGATGTCAGGAATCTGAAGCAGAGATCTAACCAGTCAGTCAGAGATTTCGTCATCCAGGTTTCGTACCTGAACGACCAATTGTCTTTCCCCATTACTGAACCGAACTTATTACAGATTATAGTGCATAACCTGCATCCCAGATATTACCCTTGCTTATCCGTTCACAAATTCGACACGTTGAATTCGCTCATCGAGATGGCTTCGCATTTCGAAAGTTTTCTTCCCGTTGCACATAAACCGGTATCGTCCGTTACACGTGAGACCCAGTTGTGTCCCAAGTGTGGCAAGGACGGTCATTCCTACCGTAACTGCCCTCATTTTCCGGGCATGCTTTGCTTCAGGTGTCGGACTCCAGGTGTCATAACTCGGGATTGTCCGAAATGTAACCCAAAAAATGCGTAAGCCACCGGCGTCACGCTTTCCGTACAGTGTCACCGGTGATAGCGAACGGTTCGTCGGATAACCGACCTTTTATCGAAATTTTGTTAGGTGATCGTCTGATCAAAGCCTTATTGGACTCAGGCGCGCAGATGTCGCTCATCAGCGATGCCTTGATCCAGGAATTATCTGTTCCATTAAATTTATACGACGCCTGTCCCCGCGTTATTTCTGCCAATAACTCGCCCATCGATATTTTAGGTACGGTTCACCTTCCAGTTAAATTTAATAATACGATTTTTTCTCATGAGTTTCTAGTAGCGCGCTCTATGTCTTCCTCAGTCATCTTGGGTATTGAATTTTGGAATAAGTTTGGTTTGACATCTGTCTTTAGTCAAGCATTCGATAAAAATATTAAAGGTAACATGTATCTCTCATCCGCTAGTCGTTCCCTTCCATCCGCTTCTTGCGTTAGCGAGCTACGATATATACATCCTCGTAACGTCTTATCACCCGATCAAGAGCGAAGTCTACAAAGAGTCATAGACGAGTTTGAAATAATCTCGTCTGACAAAATCGGACTCGGAAGAACCACATGGCTGTCGCATAAAATCAACACCACCGGACAGCCAATTAGGCAAAGGTTTTATCCGCTCTCACCCGTCAAATTAAAAATCCTCAACGACGAAGTTGACAAGATGCTAGAGTTAGGCGTTATTCGTCCATCCCGTTCTCCCTGGGCTAGTCCCGTTGTTATGGTCACGAAGAAGGATGGTTCGGTTCGTTTCTGCGTCGACAGTAGAAAGCTAAATAGCGTTACCATCAGAGACTCATATCCCCTCCCGCGCATTCAAGATATCCTTGATAATCTCCGTGGGGCGAGATACATAAGCTCTCTCGATTTTAGGAGTGCTTTTTGGCAGATACCTCTCGCCGACAACGATAGTTGTCAGAAGACTGCTTTCATAATCCCTCAACGCGGTTTATTTGAGTTCGTTAGAATGCCGTTTGGACTCACAAACGCAGCTTCCGAGATGCAACGTCTCACTGATATGATCGTAAATTTCGAATTTACCTCCACTAGCGACGATTGTGTTTTCGGTTACGTCGACGATTTGATCCTAATATCTAAGGATTTCCACAGCCATCTCGCCCTCCTCAAGAAGGTGTTGAACCGCCTTCAGGAAGCCGGTTTATCAATTAACCTAAAAAAATGCGAGTTCTGCAAGAGCGAACTCAAATATTTGGGGTATATTGTTAACGAAAAGGGCCTGCAAACTGACCCTGGCAAACTTGACGCTATTAGGGATTATCCTACTCCTACCTGTGCCAAGTCTCTGCGCGGCTTCATTGGAATGTGTTCCTATTACAGGCGTTTCGTAGACGGTTTTTCGTCCATAATCGCGCCACTCACCGCCTTGATCGGAAAAAGCAAAGGTCGAGATCCCATAATTTGGAATCAAGCTGCCGATCAAGCTTTTTCCAAGCTGAAAGAGGCGCTAATCAACACTCCTGTAATGGCTTGTCCGGATTTTTCCAAGCCGTTCTTTTTGCAGTGTGATGCCTCAGCGGTTGGTCTCGGTTCGGTTCTCTCACAAAAAATCGATGGTGTGGAGCATCCTATCGCTTATTATTCCCGCCTATTCTCCAAGGCGGAGCGAAATTATAGCACTACCGAACGCGAGCTTTTATCCGTTCTTGATTCTATAAAACATTTCCGGTGTTATTTAGATGGTATGAAGTTCTCGGTTATAACGGATCATATGGCTTTGAAATGGTTACTCACTTTAAATAACCCTTCTGGGCGCCTGGCCCGGTGGGCCACCGTCATATCCCAATACACTTTTGACATCGTTCATCGCAAGGGGTCGCAACACGTCGTCCCAGACGCACTTTCCAGGGTTTATGCCAGCCCTGTCTCGTTCGATCAGGGTCCCGAACATACTACGGACCGTTGGTATAAGAGGATTTATTTGGGCGCTCGAGATACGCCTCAGATGTTCCCCGATTACGCGATTCAGAACGGTGTCCTCTTGAGACGTATGCCTATCACCAGCCCTCTCTCATCTGACCCATGGCGCGTCGTATTGCCTTCAGAGAAAGTTCCACTCGCCATATGGGAAGTCCACAATGATTTCCCTTCAATACACCCTGGTGTCTTGAAATCTTACCTTAAGATCAAGGAACTTTTCTACTGGCCAAATATGTTTCGTGACGTCACGGAAACATTGAGTCAATGTGAGGTGTGCAAGGCCTATAAGATTTCTAACACTCAACCGCGCGGACAGATGCTGTACCCGAAGGCCGTCTCCACACCCTTACAGCTTATTTCTATTGACATCGTTGGCCCCCTTCCTATCGCCTTTTATGGCTATCGCTATATTTTATCCATGGTTGACGTATTTTCCAAGTATGTTTGGCTCGTTCCTTTAAAAAAGGTCGACGCTAATTCTGTTGTTAAGGCGCTGGAATCTGAGATATTTCTTAATTTCGGAGTCCCACGCGCCATTCTTTGCGATAATGCCACCGTTTTCCGTAGTAACCGATTGCTGAATTTCCTCAGGTCTTACCACATTGAATCTCCAATTTTTACTCCGTATTATACCCCACAGGCTAATACAGTTGAACGTTACAATCAAAGCGTTATTACATGTTTAAGCATCTTAGTCGGCGAAAATCAAAGAAATTGGTCAAAATTATTACCCAAGGTCAAATTATACCTCAACTCATGTATCAACTTAGCTACCGGTTTTACCCCAAACTTTCTTATGTTTGGTAGGGAAGTTATTATAGATCCGACCCGTGCACACGGACAGACTCAAGGCACCGATTTAGCCGAAAGTCGGTCTCAACACGCGTCAAACCTATCTTCCCTCGCACAAGTTTATTCTAGGGTCGCCGATAATCTTTCTCTTGCTTTCCTCCGAAATTCGAAAACATATAACGCCAACCGTTCCGCTATCACCCTCAACGTCGGTGACACGGTCTGGAGGAGGAATTTCTCCAGGTCTTCGGGATCTGATTATTTTTCCGGGAAGCTTGCTCCTCGCTTTGTGAAGTGTCGTGTGAGTAGAGTACTCTCCAGAACAACTTACCTCCTTCAAGATTGTGACTCCGTTCATTCCGGGTCATATCACATCAAAGATATTTTGAAATAACACCCCCATAATCTACATCAATCATCCTATTAGATTTCCTCTTTTCCAAAATTCGCTGTTTCTTTCTTCTCATCTCACCTATTTCCTTTCTCAGGCCCCTATCTAGCCAAGGGCCGAGGAAGTTCCCCTATTTTTTTCCTCCATGCGGGGACTCATTCATTCCATTCGCGGGAGGATTTTTTTTTGTCCCCCGTCCGTCAGTAGGTCTGAGGGCCGGGAGATTCCTCTTTCTTCCTCTCGCGATGCGATACCTTTTTCTGTCTCCCCGTCATGGAGGAGTTTCTCCATTCCTTTCGGGAAGGAATTTCCGTGTCCGACACGCTTTTCACCCTTTCGTGATAGAATCCCTTCTCGGTCTCTCCGTGGGACGAGGGCCGAGGAGACCCTCTTTCTCTGTCACGGAAGGGCTTTTTTCTTCTTCGCTTTTCGGAGGGTTTTTCTCTTTCCTGTTCTCACATTGGGCCCGTGAGTCAGGAAACCTTTTTTTCCACGTGTTTTAAAGGGATTTCTCCTCAGTCCCCTGTTGGGCTGAGGGCCCAAGTTTTTTCCTGTGCTCACACTGAGCCGTGGGCCAGGAAATTTTCTTTTTTCACGTGTTTTAAAGATATTTCCACCCCAGTCCCTCGTTGGACTGAGGGCCGAGGGATTCCCCTCTTTGGGTGTCCTTGCATACATCGTATCCAATCACCATGATGCTTTGCGAGGGTATGTCTACTCTCTTCTTTATACCCCCCGTTTGCTGAGTGCGGGGATGTTTCTATCTTTCCTTTCGTTTGGGAGAGTCGTTCGCTTCTTTTACTGTCTTTCAGTCGTCGCGACGCCTTCCCCTTAACATAAGGATGACTTTTACGATACGCAACCGTAACGTTCAAGTTTACTACAAAATGTGTTACAAACTCATTTTGAACCGCCGTTCTTATACGGCCTCATTTTCATTTCACTAACCTTTTTCTTCTTTCTGCATTGTGTCACCTCATCACACTGACATTGTCATTAAAAAAAAAAACCAAAATAAAATAATGTTAATATAAGTTGTTTTGTGGTTTATTCTCCGATTTCTCGGTAAGTTTAACAATAATATAACATCTCCCAAAATTCTCTGTTTCTATACAATTCCGTTATCTGATGTAAATATCGTACATAACACACTAAGCATACTGTATCTACTTATATATTGTTTTTCTGTTTAATTTTACTCCGTAATTTTTCTTCTCTTCGCTGACCAATACGCTATGAGCGACCTTTTCGTTATGTTCCCTCTCTCCCTCTTGTAACCTCTGGGTTTGTTCGGAGAGGTAACTCATCGCTCAACTTTATTGTTGACTCTCAACAACTTTGTTAGTGAGTTTTGCTGTAACGGACGAATAGGTTTGTGTTCGACCTCTAGGAGTGTCTTTGAGGTACTCCAACCCTCCTTACTATCACTCCTCTGATCAGACTCTAAGCACTCTGTTAGCTGAAAGTCGGATCAGGAGGGATACCCTACAATTAGGGACATTAAAATACTGGTTTATAGCCCTTATTTTTGTAGGCTGGGGTATTATTTTTTCGGGACTTAGGTTTTTTCCTCTCGTAGCCTGGTCCTCCTCAGCTTATATTCGTTGATTACAACCTCTAGCCTCTTCTTTTATCAACATTGCCCTCTGAGCATGTGTCAATAATTAATTTTAACCTATACTTACATTCGCTTTTTACTTTAGTTTAGTTTCTTTATTTCGTCTAGAGTCTATTTCGCCATGGTATATTATCCCGTGAGTTATTTTAATTCTGTTAGGCTGTATTTTTCTTTAGTCGCGCACTTAGATTATTTTTTAGGTTTAGGTGGACGCTGCCTGAGCTCGCGTCGAGAAGGTTTAGATCTGGAACGTTCCGTATTTACTCTTTGTCGAATGCACTTAGTAGGCGCTCCTTAGGTTAGGTATTTTAATTCTGGTTTAGTCTTGTTAGTTGTTAGTTGTCTTGTAAGTATTTCATTTTTACTCTGTTACTCAGGACTTCCCCTAGCCTGGTCTCGTCTCCTCTTCAACTGTCACCCCTATAGGGGAGACATAATTTTTTCGGTTTTCCCTATAGGGATGTCAAGTGTCTTTAGTGACGACATCGTCTAGGGTTGTCAAAAATTTGTCGATAGGGTCGTGATTTTTATCGATGATGCCTTCCGTCTTTAGTGACGACATCGTTTAGGGTTGTCAAATTTTTTTATCGATAGTATCGATAATTTTTTTTTTGTTGGAAAGGGTGTATTGCAGCATTGCGCTGCCGTTCAAGCCTCTTTTGTAGTTGTAAAAGTTTCATAAACTATTATTTCTTTTAAAAATTTCGAATTGAGTACATTTTCAAATTTTGAATTCTTTATCGTTCAAAGTAAAACAATTTTTTTGACTTGCGTCATTCTATTGTGAGCCGCTCTGGACGATACGTCATGGTATTAAATAATTTTTCTCTGCTTCAAGTGTCGTGTTTTCAGTTTGAGACGCGAATGTAAAAAGATCACGATAATATCTTTGTGCTAGCTGGCCGCAGTTTTGATGAAGCATATCGTGTTCATTGTGGTGTCTAGTCCTCAAATTATACGTATAGTTCGTGCCAGCCAAGCGAGAATCTAGAACCACTATTTTTTGGTGAAGTATTTACTGTACAAACATGTGAGTATTCAACCAATTTCCCGTTTATCAAATCATACACTCTCGCGTCCCACTAATCGCGTAATCTAGCCTATGCCGTTTCTAAAACTCTCTCGTTTTCGGACCTTGGCAGATAACCAAGGCCGCAAGGCCTTTCCCGGACCCCCGTCCGTCGCCTGGACAGGATCCTGGCGTTCTCTACTCCCAGCCTGCGTCAACACAGACCCACGTCTTCTAGCCACGTCGGGTTTCTCCGCCAACCAAGGCGAGATCGTTCCGGGCAGCAGCAGGACGGCGCCCCGTACTTCAGGACTTCAGGATTCGTTGGCTATTAATCTCCATCGCATTAGTTTTAACTTTATTTTTGAATCTTAAGCTAGTCAATCCATCTACCGCGCTGAACCCAGATTTATTGCCGGTTTAATTGCTCTGTTCTACCTCGCGTCTCCGGGATTAAATTAGTAAAGGCCTATACGTATTTAACCCGCGTGCGATCGTACACTCAACCCTAAACCGCATAATTCTCCGTTCGGAAAATAAAAATCAACCGTAGTTATAAGCGGCTCGCAATCATACTTAAATTTATTTATCACGTTTTATACAACTGTTTCTGTTTTTTTTTCTTACTTTAAAAAATATAATACAAATCATATTTAAAATCTCCTATTACTTTTTCTTTGTATCTAGTTATCCTATGCTAGAGTGGGTTCGATTCTCACCAAGCATTCTTTTTAACAAGTGGCAGAAGCTGATCTCTTAATGCTACAGTACCTACTATCATGGCAGCATATACTATTTCGATCATTTAAATTTCGATCACCCAAAAAGGTCTACAAAATAAACTTTCTTCACAAGATTTTAAAACCGGCCAGTATTTTTTGAGTTTAAGAACTTTATCGACTTTTTTCAAAGTATCCCTAGACGGTGTTGATGTGTGTGTACCTCATGTTAAAACTACACTCCAATAGACAATATATTCAGTAACATTGAAATGAATGCTGGCACATACAGTGTACTATTCAGTTACCTTAAACCGTTGTGGATACAATTTCATATTGAGAAAAATTATTGGTGTAAAAATATTCGGTCACGGCGGCCAATCTCAACGGAGACTGGCCTTCGGCGCGGGAGATATTATAGTGCACAAGTGTGTGCGCAGACACGAGTGCACTCTCTCTTCCCTCACTCTCATAGTCCGATAGGATGTGTAAAAATAATAAGTAAGAAACAATAGATTTCTGTATGAGTATCAAAAATAACGTAAATAAATACCTGTATTGATCCGTGCGTTTGCACTGGCGAAACATCACGACAAAACATGTTGAAATCTCTAGTACCTGTCAAACATTGTATGAAAAATTGACAGAAAATAGAGATCCCAACATGTTTTCTTGTGAATGTTTCGCCAGTGCAAACGCACAGTTATAATTAAAATTTGGCGTACTACTTACATTCTATTTTGTACAATATAGTCTGATGTAGCAAGAGAAATCCTTTTATTTATAAGTAACTAGCTTTACCCGGCCTGGCTTCGCACGGTTAGCACTAAGTACTTATCTACGGCGCATCTACCTTTCCTAATTACCTACCCTACCTACCTACCCTACCCTTCTTACCAGGGTAGGTAGGTACCTAACCTACCCTACCTACCCTACATATCTACCTGCTTACCTACCATATATACCTATTTATACCTACTAATACTATGTTAGTAGCAAATAAATAACTTTGACTTTAGTTAATGCATGTTACTGGATTAAGGTAACTTAATATTTTTCTCTTAAAATAAATGAAATATACTCCTACACCTATATTTTAACACAACAACATTTTTTCATTAAAATTAGACAATTTCTTTACAAATCTTTGTTTTTTTATAGCGCCTCTGTTGTTACCTTTACGAAAGTATTACAAAAATTCATAGTGTTAAATCTTGTACGACATGGTATGGAACCCTTCGTGTGCGAGTCCGACTCGCACTTGACAGATTTTTGAATTTTAAACTTTATCGCGACAAAGATAAAGTTCTAAAATGTAAATATTGCTTTTATCCCAAAATGTAATATATCTAATCTATGCCCGTGACTGTATAGATGGGGAAATAGAGGCCAGAGGTCTAGTTGCAGGTACAGTCAAAGCCTTCTATAACGACATCACTTACAACGACGTACCGGTTATTACGACGAAATTTTTTGTCAATAAATTCAATATAATCGTAATCCGACGGTTCCTTCGAAGCGTTATAAACGGTTTTGACTGTAGTATAAAATACTGAAATGACTGAAGAGGTGCTGTTTTATCATTGAAACTGTTGAAGACACAGAACTGGTTCGACCATTACTACGCTATTAGACAGTTTAACTCAAGCTCTAGTCGACCCCTGACTGACCAATTAGAGACAGATTGTCTTGAGTTATTCGGACAAAAGGCCCTGATCGAGTTGGATCGGAAAATTGAGTTCATAGTGTCAGAACCACAACAGCCAAAATATCAGACGGAAGGAAAATTACTTCCGTGCTATAATAGTACTAGCTGCTGCCCGCGACTTCGTCTGCGATTCAGGCTGAAAAGGCCCATGTCTTTTTCCAGGTCAAGGTCTACCTATATGCCATCCAAACCGTTCAGCCGTTTTAGTTTGAAACAAACAAACGTAACAAACAAACTCATTTTCGCATTTAAAATAATATAAGTTACGACTAAGGTTAAATGTGAAAGTAACTCTGTCTGCCTGTCTGTAACCTTTTCACGATTTAACACCTGAACAGATTTCGATAAAATTTGTCACACGGCTAAACTATGGCCTGGGTTAAGACAAAATATTATCCCGGTAGTACGTTCCCGTGTGATAATTTACAACTTCCACGTGGACGAAGAAGTGGGCAAAATCTACAGTACTGTTATAAACATCACACAGCTATGATTTTGAGCGATCAATATTTTATAATTAAGCCGTACAAAGCTATTATTGTCTAAAAACAAAAGAAAATCTACACTGATTTTAGAATATTCAATTAACATCACTCAAAACATTTTTGAGGAACGAAGACCGATTACCGAATCTAAAATTAATTAGGCCTATGAAAACGGCAACAACAAAATCCCTTTCTTGACTGGTAGTTAGGAAAATGCCGTTCTCGTCTCTAAGGCCACATAATACCGGGCCATACAATATTGTGTTGCCAGTATTATCTCTTTCAGGGGCTATGAATAATGTAGTAGAAAAATAATGAGCTCCGCCAGACATCTGTCGTGGTATAAATGGGTTAATAGTCATACAATGGCGTTTATGGTCTTAATTAGGCCCTAGAGAAAAGAGATTGTTTTCTTGTTTATGAGTCTTTGTATTATTGAAGCTGCTCTATAGAATAAAGAACAAAGATTGATTAATATACAACATCGCGCCTGTAATCCCCGAAGGTTAGGCAGAGGAGTACCAAATAGTACACCCATTTTTACCCGACTGCCCCAGAAGGAGGGTAATGTTTTTCGAGAGTATGTATGTATGTATGTATGTCTATTTCTTTGGCACGCTCTGTAGCCTAAACGGCTTGATGGATTTTAACATAGGAGGTGTCGTTAGATTCGTCTTACTCGTAGAAGTGACATAGGCTATATAATATTTATGTATTGCATCTGCAAATACAAAAAAAAGGGAGGGGAAGATTTTTTTTAAAATAAATTACAACAATTGGTATCAAATAAAAGCTGGTAATGAGTCAATTCCAAATTAAGATTATATTAATAAAACTAAAAAACTTGAAATAAAGAAAATTATTCAAAAAACAAAAAACCCGACTGCAAAAACACATAACTGAATAGAGAAAAACAAGCATTATAATCTATAGAATTTTGGTATCGCAGGCGGGGACAATAATAATATAACAATAATAACCGGAAATATGGTGTACCTAACTTTTGTTTGTCCCGCCTGCGATACCAAAATTCTATAGATTATAATGCTTGTTTTTCTCTTTTCAGTTATGTGTTTTTGCAGTCGGGTTTTTTGTTTTTTGAATAATTTTCTTTATGCCAATTATGTTTCAGTCCCATGTAATAGAGGGCGAGCCTATTGCAATCGACCGGGGCACACAAATCCAGAATCCGGGCTGCTTCTGAGAATTTTTTGTTGGACAAACCTAATAGCACTTTGACCGACCTGGGAAACGAACCCAAGACCACATTCTCAGGAGTAGAGCTTGCGACCACTCAACCAACGAGGTCGTTGATGTTTTATTTCATATTTATGGACTTTTTTTTAATGTTATGTGTGTAATAATGTAAGTAAAATAACTGTATTATTTTTATGAGACTTCTTTTACAGGATCAAATGAAAAGTTCCAGGAAAATAAGTATTATGTTAACATACCTGGGTAGGTGTATGTTTTTTTGTCAAAAAATAAAGTGGGCGTTTTAGGGTTGCGTACCTGAAGGCTGCTAAACGGAACGCTATTATTAAGCCTCCGCCCATCAGTCTGTCTGCCAGCGGAATGTTTTTCAATAACCGTAATAGGTAGACAGTTAAAATTTTCACAGATTGTGTAAGTGTATTTCTATATTGCCGCTATAACAAAAAATTCAAAAAGTTAATAATTCAAGGGGATTCCAATACAAGAAACGTGTTTTTTTCGACGTTTTTTGCTCGATTTATATACCGATAAGGTTCGTACGGTGGTTCCGTACGTTCGTGTGCGATTTCGACTCGCCCTAGGCCGACTTCAATGAAGTACTTAGCTGTTTTGCTGCGGTGAAATGGAAAAATATGTGTGTATGGTATATTATGGTAGGTATGTACACCTCTGTCTAGTTCATCCGAAAATATGTGTGTATGGTATATTATGGTAGGTATGTACACCTCTGTCGAGTTCATCCGAAAATATGTGTGTATGGTATATTATGGTAGGTATGTACACCTCTGTCGAGTTCATCCGAAAATATGTGTGTATGGTATATTATGGTAGGTATGTACACCTCTGTCGAGTTCATCCGAAAAACAGGCGTGATGATACGTCATATTGTTTTTCTGCGTAAGTACTGCCGTATAAAAATGACGTTCACATTGAGTGTTACTGGTTAAAAAATAAAATGAAATCTTTATTGTCCAGATATAAATCCATGTACAACTTTCAATAAAAACTCGATAGACAACGTAATTAATCTAAAATACCATAAATATTCACATTACACACATACGTTGAATACCTAATCGGTCTGTGGTAGGACTGCCATTTTATATTATGTGGCTGTGGTTCCATTGTCGTACTGCGGCCAAAAACGAATTGACCGCGCGATGTATAGTGGTGTGTGCGGCGGCCGACCGAATCTTCAGCAGCGTCTAGCAGCATGGCGCGCGGCCCGCGGCGAACATGGTGCTCTCACTGCAAAGTCAAAGTCAAATGATTTATTTCAATTAGACACATAAAACGCACTTCTGAACGTCAAAATTTACAAAAATTATAATTGATTCTAACGCCCTTTCCAAAAGATAGTTTTTGTACGGAGAAGAATGGACAAGAAACTCCACCGTTACTCATAAATGTTTTACAATATGTTGTATACATTAATTAAAAAAAATTACATGAAGACGATGAACCTGGACTAAGATTACTATACCACGATAGGTAAAAAGAATTAAAAATGAAGGAATGACAGTTAAATAAATTATGTGATAGATACATGGTGCTCACATATTTACAAACATTGTAAAATTATACGCTATTTCTAACATTTTAACAAGTAATACTACGTGGCGTGCCCGCGTCGTTGATACTCTTAATTTCATCCCTTCATTCAGTAAATCTCTATCATTTTCATCATACGAGTAGCTCCACTTCATTAGTAGTAATTTTCCTCAAATTTTTCCCCATTTTTCTTCATTTCCGGCTAATTCCATAAATCGTATATGAACTCGAGAAGAAATAAGCATAACGCGTAGGTATCAATTTTCGATAAGCCATGCTCGGAACGTATTAGACAGTGATTACGAAACGAACCCGAATCGTGGGGAAATTGAAACGTCCTAATATCGGCTGAGTAGGTTTTACACACGGCTTTACTCGAGTAGCTGGGAAAGAGATGGAAGGAATGAAGTGTAATTGAAATCAATTGACCTGGTTCTTTACTGCCGCTTATTACTGCCGAGATAAGTTTTGGAACCTCGATTTTGGATTTAGAACGAAAGTTCCTGAAACGTAAATTATTAGATGCTCTGTCTAATAATTTTGTTCTAAGAATTTTAAATCTAGAGCTAAACAGGTTTTCAGTACATTTTGATTACTTTGAATATGGGACTGTTTTTTATTTAATTTTATTATGTAAGGGAAAACCAATAGTAGTATATTAAAAAGAAACAGAAATAACTTAATAAATATAAATTACGCTACATTTTCCACAGATTTATTATTAGGCTTAGATATTTACAAACTGATGGCAAACGTGACTGTAGTCAAGGCAAAATTAATTAAATGAACAAAATACACAAAAAAAACTAAACTCTAGTTTGTGTATTGTATATCCTACGGGTCTTACAATGATAATATTAATTTTCTTAACCATACAGAATCTACTATCATAATTATGTGTCATATAAGAGAATGTTCCTATTTTAGGATACCTGCAGTAGGATCATAACATTGAGAATCGATTGCAGTGGCTCTGCAGTAGGTGACTTAATATAATGTCCTAAGGCCAATAATAATCATGTACTTAGGCATGCAGTACCATGTTATGTGAAAAATGTTGATATTTCGTTGCATTATTATATAGATAATTTAGTCATAATTATGGATTGTGAAATTGGTTTTTCTATAATACAAGAAGTAAGTAGAGTAAATAATTCATAACAACAAAATGAGTAATGTAAATCGTTTCCCCGTATCTTCACCGAAAAATTCCTGAATACAGTTCAAAAGAGACGTTAGATATTCATAAATTCCTTTGTTATTGTATCAGTTTTAACAACTGGGTCGAGTTTCAAGTTTTGCGGTCTAGTGTATGAACATGGCTGGTCCTTAGGGAAGTCCCGTTTATTTAACGTCATATAAAACTGCTGCATGTTGGCATAATAAAAACGTAATAAGTAGGTATTATTTTTTAAAGTATGCATGAAAGGAAAACTCGGTTTTTCTGGTTTTTTGTGACTATCAAATATTTTGGAAATTATTTACTTCTTTAGTATACGTTCTTTTTTACCATGTTTAAATTAGAGTACCTAAGTTACATTCATCAAAGTGTCAGCCAATTATTCGAAATTCTATAGTTAAGTACCAACCTCCATCTACACTAATGTATAATAAAACAAATCACGTAATGTGTTAATATAATATTGGAGGTAAAATAAAACAAAAAAAAATCATAGATATAAAGATAGAAAGCTACACTGTGATCGATTGCCATTATAGGATATAATTATGTATTTTATGGTACAGTTGACTTAGCTAGTATTAATTTAAAATAAAAATCGAGCGAGCCTTACAGTAGTCGCATATGATGTGTAACATTTGACATCTTGGCTGACAGTACCAAACTCTCAGAAAATGGGTTGGTACCATCTCACAGCCAACTCTAGGACCGCGCGCGCTCATTGTTCAAATCAATTAACGCGCGCTTCCCGGCTTCCTGTTACACACTTCCGTCCCTTTTCACGAAATTACTCCCACAGATTGCATGAAAGCTAGAGGAAAGATGTCACAGAAAAAAAATTGGTTTGTAAGTCAAAGTTATATATGGGGAAAACATGAATAATATCATAATTTTATTTCCACATATTGACTAAGCATGTTTAAGTAATTGTATGTCAATCAATTAAACACTCATAGCGTGACTACTAATTTCATGTTCAACCGATTTGTAAATTTTACTACCTAGTCATAAAATCTGTTAACGGAACCTAGTAATTAATGAAACAATTTTATTGCTAGTAAAATTTAATGCTCAGTTTGTTTATGGGGTCGTCATCGTCACGAGGACATTGACGGCGGGACATCAACACTTTGACATCGAGCCAATAACGTTGCGTATGTATGACATATTGACATCCCTACTGAAAATGTTGCCAAAGAAATGAATTTATGACGATAAAATTAATTAATATAATGTTTAATTTATTTTTTTATGAAAGTTTTGAACGTTGTGTCTGTCAATTATTTGATGTAGCAGGTCAATAAAAGGATAAAGCCTGATTAAAATTATGATGAAATTGATAGTCGACTGCTTCGTTGGTCTAGATGTCGCAAGCGCTATTGCTGAGCATGAGGTCCGGGGTTCGTTTCCCGGGTTGGCCACAGTATTATTAGGTTTTTCCATCTGGAATTCGGAATCCGGAGTCTGATTTGTGCTCGGTTGGGACTTAAACATAACTGGCGAAATATGGGTGTAACAGGTGCACCTCTGCCTAACTATTCGGGTGATACAGATGTGATGTCATGTTATCTATGATAGCCAATACAAGAGTAGTCATAATAACAAGTCAAAGTGTCAAAGAATGATATTATATCCAAGAACATTGCTTAAATTGAACCTATTGTCGTTACAGCACTAGCCAGTTCAAAGAATAATTGTATGTTATTTTTTTTTTTTTAAGTTATTTTAAGTATTTCTGCCTCAAATTGATTTAACAATAGTAAAGGTTCCTGGCCTAACATAATTATGCCGACGACGCGCGACGTGACAAAATTATAGAAAACAAAATTTACGGAATATTGTCTTTAGGAGGATTCTATTTAATAAAACTCATGAGTCGCTGAGTTCCTCAAGTTCTGAGTTGAACTACGCGGTGACTGACAAATGCGTGCACTGACTAAACAGGTCCACTCAAATCTGTGTGGTTCTTTCCTCAAAAGACCATCTCAGATACCTATAACTTATCTGCATGGCCCTCATATGACCTGACCAAGATTATATCTGGACTTTATAAGAGACTTCCGAGTTTATTTTCGTCTTTCTTCTCTGAGTAGTCGTTTAGAAAACACCGAACTCAACTACATAGTTTAAAAACATAAATCATTGTTGACGTGTAAAAGTGTTTCTTTGAACCAAATTATAGAAATAAATATCGTTTCAATTTATGTATTCACAAACAATTTACATTGTGTTTAAAATCTTCTTTATGATAAAAAATACATTCATAATACGAGTAACATATTTAAAAATTAAAAACAAAACTCACATCATCATCAAAATTAACATCATCATAAAAATAAAATAGTTTGGAAAATCCAAAAGTGCACGCCGCATACTTTTCACTCATTCATAAACGAAAAAGAAATTCAAAACATAGTAAAATGAACAATTTATCACTTTTCATGAAGTCGTAATGTCAACGACTGACAAAGATATTTACGTTGGCAGTTGCTAGGCAACGGCACCGGATCAAGGTTGAAAATATTTAGATATTGATATTATATTTTAGTTAGTATTTTATTAATTATAATTAAACTACTATGAATAAAAGAGCCATTTTCAATAGGGTTCCTTCTACGGCTGAAACGAATGTATAAAAAAAAAATTGACTCAATTAATTGATTTTATCGCAAGCTACAATGTTTTCAGGGATCATAAATTGACGGACAGGAAATTTTTTTCAACTATTTTGATGCTTTTTCCATTTCTGCTGCATTAAATCAATTGTTAAAAAATACAATATTAATCTCCATTTAATCATCTATACAATGGTATATAAATTAAGTAGGTTCTGTGTACTAGCAGGAGTGAAACAATAAAAACAGTTGCAGAAATGGGGCAATAAATATTTTTCGATCGTAGAGCACACTCTAATGCGAAGCATTACGAGTCGTGCAAAAGACCCACACTAAAAAATGTCACTGTCAACTCATTATGAATTAAAGAATATGAATAGAAAATCATTTCAAAAGTATAATCAAATCAAATAGTTCAATGACAACTCAAATAAATAATAGGAATAATAATACATTTGTCATTTAAAAATAATGTCCATTATATCATATCACATTATACCAAACTAACAAAAAAACGAAACCGTCATCTCATCTCATATCGACAAAAGGGATTTATTTCAGCCAACAGATGAGTTGTAAAACGTTAGATGCTCGCCACCATTTTGATCTTGCGCAGTCAACTTCTGAACTGTGGGTCCCAGGAGTACTCTTAGCCCACTCGGCCTGAGGCCGTTTACTGAAGTAGGCTTTGAAAAAAATCAACGTGGAATAAAGGTGACTCGACTTTTTCCTGTTATGTAATATGTCCTTAATGCTGTTCAACGCCTGCCAGTCACAATTATATGCTTGGAGTTTTTTTTATGTTGTTCTAATTCCTTGTAAACAAAATAAATAAAATACGTCTACATCCCCCAAAGGGTTCGGCAGAGGTGTATTTATAGTACACCTACATTTCGCCAGTAGTGCTTGTGACCACTATACCAATGAGGCAGTGACAAAATTAAATAATCTCAGGGTTGTAAAGCAATTGCGAGGTAAACTATACAATCGAGATCATTACTTAGCAAAAACCTCTACAACGCCACCACATCAGCAACGCTTATCCTCAGCAACGCTTATCCTCAGCAACGCTTATCCTCAGCAACGCCTATCCTCAGCAACGCTTATCCTCAGCAACGGTTATCCTCAGCAACGCTTATCCTCAGCAACGCTTATGCATTAATATCCATCAAATTACATAGGTAGGTACTAAAAGAACTCTTGTTATTTTAGGTGTATTAAAGACTAAACGAGCGACTGCATATTATATCCCCGCTCTAGAGTGCGTTTCATCAAATAGTTCCTATGCCGTAATGTTGGTTCCACTGTTGTAGGACCAATAGGAAAACGCTACGCTGCTACGGCGCTACCTAAACGGTTCGTTTTCTAATTTAATTTAACAGTGTAGCCAAACATGACGGCAAATGAACTATTTGATGAAACGCACTTTCTCCAATTATTTTTGAGAGAAAACAGGAATTGAGCATTCTTTCATTGGTCTATCCATACTGAAATGTCAAAATATAAAAAATAGCATGCTCTTGCTTTTGTTCTGGTTCTATTCTCGTTTTGTTTAAACTCACCTAAAAATACCATGCTCTTTAAAAGACCAACCCATATCTTTCCATAAGCTAATATCAGCCGCTTCACTTTTAGTTCATTTTTACCTTTCATTATATTTCGGCATATTTCACTTGAAGCGAAACGTCTGAACACAAAATGAATCAAACATGAGAAACGAATTCATTAGTGAACCGATCCAACAATTTTGGATTTCGGAACTCGGCCTCTTTCGGCTACCGAACGATCGAAAAATGAAATGCAAGGAGCAGATGAACGTTCATTCTTATATAATTTTGTCGGTGTTTTATGAACGGGGAATGAGACAAAAATTAACCTTCACTCGACTGAACCATTCACCCGAATGAACCGTCTTATATCGGATTTATTTCCACAACGGTTTATCATGGCTGCTTTAAGGTATCTCGCGGACTAGACAACCACGACTGCAACTAGTGGTCGCAGCGACCAGGGGCCTACCACCACCTTTAAGTCACTATTACTTTAATGTGGGAAAAAGATGAAGCTCTACAGGACGTATAGCTCCATCTCTTTCTCCCACTGAAGTAAGATTAACATAATACTGCTTTAAAGATGGTGGTAGGTCCCCTGGTCAACTATAGAAACCGATACGAATCGCGCAGTTGGTTGCAACGGGCAACTAGCCGCAGACTATACAGTAACACTAGACGGCCACGACTCCGACCAGTTGTGGCCGTCTAGTGCGCGAGATCCCTTTAAATTACTATAACCCACCGAAAAATATACCACAATAACTTCTAAATCAGTATTTGAAAAAATATCAATAATTTTCCATTTCTGTTTGTGCCAACAAAATGATTACCCAGTGGAACACCAACAATTTTTTTCGAAAAAAATATAAAAGTAACTCTGTATTAATCTCGTATTCAAGCTCGTCCTCCTTCGTAACGAACTCCCGACATTTTCCCCAAGGGAATGCGTTACCGTCTCACAGAAGGATTTCCTCGCAAAAGCTCTTGTCAAGCAGATGCTTTGGGTTTTAAACGTTATCGCGTATTTCTTTGGTCTCCACAAAAGATAAGAATCTTTTATTACGATGAGGTAACAAAAAACAAAGGAAGGAGGTAAAAGATTGTAATTGGTTTTTACTCTGAATCTAATTTTACATTTTGTATCTGCACGCTACTCCGTGTTGTTTTATATATTTAAAACGACCTATCATAATAATATGATGGAATGAATAAATGAATAAAAATAATAGTGCTCCAGACCGTATTTCGGCCTAGCCGGCCAATCTCAACGGAGAATAGCCTAGGGCGCGGGAGATATGATAGTGCACAAGTGTGTGCGTAGGACACAGGTGCATCCCCAGGTGCAGGTACGTTATCTCGTGGGATGAAATAAGCTAGGTGTTAATTAAACTAACTCTAATATTATCACTTTTTAACCGACTTCATAAAAAGGAGGCGGTTCTCAATTCGGATGTAATTTTTTTATATTTGATACCTCAAAAATGCTTCTTTTATGAACCGATTTTAATAATAATTTTTTTGTTTTATTGAGTGCTAGCATTTGCCCGCGACTATGTTCGCGTGAAATTTGACCCCCCACACCGCGTCGTATCCCATCGCCCGCCCGCACTACTACTTCGTTTTCGGGTTCTTAGCCTATAACCTTCCTCGAGAATTAAGGCTCATGCAGACCAGCGCGACTTCTCGCGCGACTCGACACGAACAATATAATTTATAAAAAAACTTCACGGTATAACAATAACCGGTGTCGCGTCGCACGACCAGTCACGCTGGTCTGCACAAGCCTTTAGGATATCAAATGCAAAAAGAATTTTTCAAATCCGACTGGTACTTCCGGAGATTATCCCCTACATACAAACTTACAAATAAACAAACAATTTACTTCTTTATAATATTAGTATAGAAAGTATACATAAGTATACATACGTGTAAGTAGTGTAGAAAGTGTATGTAGATCTTGATAATAGTCCTGAGGTGGTTCCATATTTCTGATGAGTGGTTTATGAGTTAGCGTCAGATATACGTATTTTTTTCACATAATGTATGTTGATAATATTATAATAACTATATATCTACTAGCAAGTAGTGGTAGGTAAACAAATGTGTGTGGATTAGGCAGCACAACAATACAAAAGTGAAAAAAAAAAAAAGATTATTTTTGTTTCGGAAGTCTGTCTTTGGTTTTGTATTTTCGTTTTTTGGCGAAAAATATTTTTGTTTCACTATAATTATATTACCTAATGCTTTTTTTGGTCGGTTGTTTTTCATTCGTTATTCTGTCTAGTACCTTGTGATTGTTTATGATAGTAGATAGGAAACCCAATAAATTGTTCATTACAGTCAACAATAAAATGTAAAATGTTATCGAGCCAATTAGTTGTAGGTAAAACAATAGAGCTCACAAAAACCCTATATTGCACGAAAACTAGAAAACAATAGTTGAGAAGATCCCTTGAAATATAACTTCAATCTTGTCGATTTTTCCAGAAACCAACCTATTGTAGTCTGAATAATAATATTAATATTCTCCGAAAATTATATCATATTTCATTTCTGCTTATAAAAATAAAGACGTCAGAAAGATATTACAGGAGAAGAAATACCTCTTAATCGTTGAGCACTTTTCTAGGATTTATTTGTTTTTAATAATCTATTCTGGGACTATAGTATCACCAATCTTTCGGGGGTAGTTGTAAATGTAAATTTTATCTGATCTACCGTCGCACCTACCTGGTTCCGTTTAACATTTCTCTTCATTTAAAATGTATTATTTCTTGGCTCTGGAATATCCTTTAGAGTTAAATTGGGTTTGGATTAATAATTAGGTATTTTTAAAGCCTTGAATTTTATGTAATGAGTTTCTGAAATTCTGAGTTTCATCTATTATAATCCTCCATCTCTAAAGTATTTTAAAATACGGTTCGGTCCTTTCCTAAATTATTTTGGATTTCCATTATAAAATAACTGTAAAGCCTTTTAATATTAGTTCTTTACCTACCCAAATATAACCTTCTTTAGTAATTGCCTATATAAAAGGTTATAGGTTAGCCTATGTAAAGTCAAAACATTTAATATAAAAAGTAATTGTTACGAGGTGTGGGAAAGAGACTGATGCCGAAAATATTGTTTTTTAGAATTTTTGTCTGTTTGTCAGGATGTATGTTCAGGATTGATGCAAAAGCGGCTGAACGGACTTTTAGTCCCGATTGTACGTTTACGTGGGATATTTTCCGACATCCACGCGAGCGAAGCAGCGGACAAATAGGAGTTTGTCTCATAAACTTTAACCTTGAAACAAACGATTTTGTTTATCCCCGATATTTATGTTTAATATAATACATACATTGTTAATATTGCCGTGCCTCGGAAAGCGCGTTAAGCCGTCGGTCCCGGCTGTCATTCGTAGATCTTTAACAATTGTTACGGGTCGTCAGAAGCCCGAAAGTCTGACAACTAGTCTTATCACGGGGTACCGTATTACCCAGTTACTGGGTTGTGGAGGTCAGATAGGCAGTCGCTCTATGTAAAATAGTGGTATTCAGCTGTATTCGGTTAGACTGGAACCCGACCCCAACTTAGATGAGAAAAGGCTAGGCAGATTGATTGCTAACCTATTCCCGAATCATCGGAATTAATGATACTAAACCTTTGGCAATGATAAATGACTACAGTATGCCAACCTGTAGAGCGGTAATCAGTTGAATATTTTAACAAGCATATTTCATCATACCTTCGTCTGTTTAGGTTTGTTTATGAAAAAAAAAAATTGTTTGTTTGGTCAATGAATATAAATGCCACAATAATATAATATAATGTATACAATGTGTTACTTAATTTATGCACATTATGAAAGTAGTTTGTTCAGAATCGTTTATTGAATCAATTTCTGTAATTTTTAACACAGGTATTTTTTATCCCATTAATAATTTAAAACTACATTTTACAGTCTCACTTCCGCTGTACAGTCAAAACAAAACAAAATAGACAAAGTACCTGTTAAGCCCTTTTTACGTGTGCGACTGTGCGTGCGTAGATTCGTAATGTGACCACCATTTTCTCCCACAATCGGTATAACTAATTTAATATAACAACAATAATAGTAAAAATTCAGTAATATTATGATTAATATCTGGTAAACCGAGGAGCTCGTGGCTAAGTAATAACAAGCCGCACGGATCGATCCATCAGGTTAAGCTACGCTTGCCAGGGTTGGTCAGTGGATGGGTGACCATCTTCACATACCGAGACTCCTCCGTGCCTCGGAAAGCACGTTAAGCCGTTGGTCCCGGCTGTCATTTGTGGATCTTTGACAGTCGTTACGAGTCGTCAGAAGCCCGAAAGTCTGACACCAGTCTTACCAAGGGGTATCGTATTACCCAGTTCCTGGATTGTGGAGGTCAGATAGGCAGTCGCTCCATGTAAAATACTGGTATTCAGCTGCATCCGGTTAGACTGGAAGCTGACCCAAAAATAGTTGGGAAAAGGCTAGGAAGGAAGGATCTGGTCAACCGAGCTCCTACTCGGGGTGAAAATATAAACGTATCGTCCAGGTAAACCAACGTTTTATCAGATTTCCGAGGCTGTGAAAATAAAGAAAATGATTTTTCCCAGATATGAGACCTAGCTAGATCGATTTTTCACCCCCGTAAACCCCTAAATTGCAACTTTCATCGAAATCGTTGGAGCCATTTCCGAGATTCAGATTTATACAAGATTATAATATAGATACATTATATGTATACAAAAATTGCCCGTTTAAAGGTATTAGATAACATAATATTCTAATTGTAGGGACATGTTGCATAAATTGTATGATTAAAAACGTTTGTTAATTTTATTAAGCGGGTTTAGTTTACTTCCTCAGCATTCACAGAACTTTACAAGCGTTATCGAACCTATAAACGGGTATTTTTTATTCCCTTTTAGATAAAGATCAAAATAATAGTTTAATCTAATAAAAGTTCATCGTTCCTAAAGTAAAGGCCACGACTCCGGCTAGTCGTGGCCGTCTAGTGGTATTGTATGGTCTCCGGCTAGTTGGCCGTTGCGACCAGGTGCGCTATTCGTATCGGTTTCTACGGTTTACCTGGTGGCTGCGACTGCATATCGTGTTCATAGCCGTCTAGTGCGCGAGATCCCCTACACGTTGCAAGTTTCTTGTTTGTGGCATAGCATTAAAATTGAAGCAACAAATAACTTGCATCGTTTAAACACTGTAATAATAATATGGTGCCAGTTTAATTTGTTGATTCAACATATATGGTATGCCACGGGCAATTAAATGGCACCGAATAAATCAGGCTATAAGTAATTGTATCCGCTATCAAATTGCTTTAATTAGTATGGACTGTTAGTCTAGCCTCTAATCTGCATAACATTAGTTTATCTGTATTTCTCCATATGCCGTTAACCACAAAACACTTTTCATCCTACTATTCACTTTATTATTGTAGCAATAAGTTCAAAAAAAAATTTACCGGTGTCGGCGTCTGCTTCTCTTTACTTGTCACAACGATGCCATAGAGTACCACACCACAGACACTAAAGGCATAGACAAGTATAACGTTGAGATGGAGGTCGTATTGGTGTTCTAAATTCAAACACCAAAACAGTGATTAAAAGTGCTTTTTATTCACTGTTTTTTGTGTAGTTTTTTAGAGGGGGAATAGTATAGACATTAATATGTATTTAGAATAGAAGAAAAACGGTGAAAGTTGGCTGAAGGGCTGACGTGAAGGATGTTATAATGTTAAAACGTAAAACAATTCCGTGAATAATTATTTGTTTTATCTGAAAGTTATGTTAACATTATTGAAATACATCTTCTGCAATATACCAATCAGAAAAGTATTGAGTGGGTACACTATTTATTTATGTCCATATCACATTAATAAGAGAAATCGTCATTACATTCATATTTCATAACCAAGTAATAATTACACGTATTTATTTAAGCGTTAACGTTTTAAATGATGTCAACATACAAAAGTAATTACAAAGCTGTATAAGTACATGAAATGAAAAGCAAATTAACCTTTAATTTTATATTTAAAACCTTTTTCCCTTTTCAGGGTTTAAAATAAAACTGTGTGAGGGCAGAACACAAAGCTTACAAATGTTACAAAAATAAAATGTTGGTCTTGACTTTGCTAAGGGCAGGGACTGGGTAACCGATCATTACACGTGCCGCATCTCTTTGCCACAAAGAGTGGATACGTTAGGCCGTCGCTGGATCCCAGACATCATATGCTATGCTTTTTTTTTTAAAGACAAATAAATTAGGCAGTGTATAGAGTGCCACCAGTGGCACTCTATCCCTATCGGATAAAGTGCCACTACAGGCACCCTAGTAACACCGCCTCGGCCCGGCCAAAGTGCCGCAAGCATTGGATTGTCATTGTCACTGTCACTAAGTCACGTCACTTGGTATTTTGTTTGATTGTCGAGGTTAAATCGCTGTAAAACACCACATTCCCAAAACATTACATTCTCTTGTGCCTAAAGGGACCCTGGCACTTCGCCGGCCGCTACCGCGGCATCGCTCGCTACGCTCGTTCGGCTCGTGCGTTGTGTGGTCACAGTTCTAACCTAACCTAACCTAAATAACAAATGACAGTGACAATGCAACGCTCACGGCACCCTAGCCGGGCCGAGGCAGTGACACTAGAGTGCCACAAGAAACTCGCGGCACTCTATACACTTCGAATAAATTAATAGTCGAATGATCTGACTAAGGATCTAAATTAGGTTGTGAAAATATGCTAACAGAAGAAACAATAACACCAGCCTAATATCATTCTATTGCTGCCTCTTCTCATGCAGAGAAGGCACGAGCATTGATCATCACGCTTGCTCAAGACTGGTTGGGTTCGAACTTAGTCCAAGTTTCCTAACGATGTTTTTCCTCAACCAACGTTTTATTGCATCTGGCTTAAATTAAATTAAATTAATTTCACTCAGACTAATTGATTTGTCTATAGATTGTTAGTTACAAAGGACTTAAAATTATGTTAGTCATCATTTTATAAAATTTAAAATACAAATAATATAATCATTCATATCAAGTAAATCATAGTGTCATCTCGTCACATGAAGCTGTATAAACCTATCCAGCTCTGCTCTGGAGATCATCCTTAAAAATGCCCTTTTTTTGTAAGATGTTGTATCTACGGCATCCCTGTTTTTTTTCTTCTATAGGTCATTTCACCTCAAGTAGGGAACTATGCAAGGATGTACTATAAGATATCTCTGATTCATTAGTCTTTTGGGTTCATTGGGGCATACCTACTGCTTTAAATGAAGATTAAACTGGTTTTTCATGCAAAACTAATTTGTAAAGAGGCGTGTTTATATGTGGAAATGAAAGCACACGCCTTATGATTCCAGGCTAATAATAAGCCTATGTTTGATCTTCAGTATCGTTCGGGTTACCAGGTGTTAACAGTTGAGTAATCATCATTTATACAAGATGGTGTGGTATGATATGAAATTATTAAAGGACAAAAGGATAACCTTTGGTAATTTAATATCTACTGGATTTCATATCTACTGGAAATTCAGGTTGCCCAATTAGTAAGAGTACCTGGGCGACCGTGCTCTGCTCTAGCAAAAATAGAGAATGCTCATTTAATAGTATAAGGAACGTTGATACTAATTCCATATAGCCCTAATAGTAAATACCATGCTGCCATGATAGTAGGTACTTACTAATTCCATGCTGCAATGACAGTAGGTAATTACTAATTCCATGCTGCCATGTCATTATTCTAAGGTGTCATTATCAGTCATTATTCTTGTTCAAAACTTTGGGCAACCGAGCTCTGCTCGGGTGAAAATACGGAGAAAATAAATTTACCCAGATATGAGACATAGCTAGATCGATTTTTCTCCCCCATAAACCCGTATAATGCAACTTTCATCAAAATCGTTAGAGCTATTTTCGAGAACATGATTACAAATATAATATAATACAAATAGTGCTCGTTTAATAGTATAGGATAGCAGTGGCGAAATGTTCCGCATGTGTACTAAAGAAAACATGCAAAATCTACGACGTGCGACGTGCCCAACCTAAAAAAATTAAAATTAACAGTATTTGTATAATTTTGTTACATAAAATGGTACCACATTTTCATCTAATAAACAATAATAATAACAATTATTACACTTGAAATACACTATTTTTTTTTAATAAATCACGACTTCGAATAATCACACCCGATCTACAATCGTAAACACTATTATTCATAAATATTCGTCTGTCGGACGACCTAATTACATCCCCATTCATCATCCTCATTTTATTATATCTCCTTTTGCACATGTGAGCCCTCGCAAGCGACCAGCAGCGACCAGCTCAAAACTAAATGATAAATTATCTAGGAAGGTACTAAGGAGTTGAACTTTCTATCTCTTTCACTCTGAAAGTTTACGTGATTTTCGCGGTCTGTGAGACGAATGTTTATGAATCTAGGGTTAAGAAAGTTCATCGTATTTCAAACTCAAACTCAAAGCTCATAGCATTTATTTCAAATAAACCAATTACAGGCACTTTTGAATTGTCAAGGGGTCGGTCAGTCAGAAAGATGAGGCTAGTTGCCCATTCTAAAGCGTAGTAGGTTCCTATGGAGAAGAACGCGCAAGGCACTCACAATACTTCATTATTCTCATCGTCATATAATCACTATCAACGTCACTTCCTACGTAAGTTTTGAATTGACACACAAGCTGAGAGAGAAACTTTTATTGTTGCATACGACGTATTCCACATTGGGCACCCGCTTAAATGGCACCTGAGGTATTCCACATATGGCACCTATCGATATTTTACGCAGGTGCCATTAGTGGAATAATTTGTTATTTCAAATTTTATTCCACACTTCTGCACACAGTTGCACTGTGTTATTTCTACCTCCGCTTTACCGTTAGTTTCATAATTATTACATTTCGTACACAATATCTACTGTTTATTGCCACGTTTATTGTGTCAGAGGCGGTTTTCAGATCGTCAAATGCGTCCAGCAGATACATCCTGTCCGGCTCAAACAATGAATGATTGTGAGAGGAGAGTATTGCCGAAATCACTACATTGGCAAACAAATTGGATAGTCAGCAGGGGTTAACACACCCGCCCCCCCTATCTTACTATTAAAATTAATATGCCCCTGAGTTACTTTGTCGACGAATAAGAAGCAAAAAAGCATAAGAATGTGAAGCGAGCGAAAGTGAGGTCGAAAACTTTGCACCCCCTTGGATTGGTTAGATTTTCTTTCGATCATTCCAACAGAAATAGAAGTCACTTTGTCCACTTAGAAAAGTTGAAGAATCAAGAGAATGTAGAATAGAAGAGCGAGCAAACTGAGCTCGAAAATTGTAGCACGCCGCCGCCTTGGATAGGTTCGGTTTTCATTCGTCCATTCATACAGAAGTAGAAAAACTTATTTTGTTGACTTATGCAGAAAACCTGACGCTTTTACATTACTATGAAACGTTCGGGTTTTGAAAACTAGCTTTAACCTTTTCTAAATCAAAAACATAAAATTTAATAAATCTATAATTTATTCTTAGAGCCGCCACGCCCCCCATTGGTCACTCTGCGCCACCCGAGGGGGTCGCGTCCCACCGGTTGGGAATCCCTGGGGTGGTAGAACAAGGAATACTTACCCCAGTTGAACACGCTATCTTCGTTTCATCATAACATCATCAGCAGGATTGGTTATGAATGCTTCAAGACTACTTCGCTTAACTGAAAACTATTTAGAAACAAGATCACATCACAACTCACGCCTAAAGTTACCAAGCTGTCGCCTAACAAATGTGTTTACCATAGAATAGGAAATCAGTTTAGACGCGAAACTCATGTAAGTACGACCTTCCTTTGTGCAGGGTGCGTCACGGCCAGTCACGGCGATGCAGTCGAAATAATCACCCAGTCGTAGTAGGGTATAATGTTTCCACTGTTGGGAGTCAGGGCTCCTTTCTGCTAGAGGAAGTGTGCCGCATCCATGGTGCGGGTTGGTTTGTGTAAATTTCACTCATCCTCCATAGAAAAAGGAGGAACTTCCGACCTGACGGATTTTTTGTCTGGTGGGTACGATGATTGATTTCGGGAAGTTATAATATGCAGATCGCGAGCTAAACTCTGCTTGCGCGATGCAAGATTTCGCGTGACGTCAGTGTAATGCGTAGTTTGTATGTGGCGATGTAGGTGTCTCATCTCTTCTAGTTTTTTTTAGGAAGTTTTCACGATATTTGCTATCATCTTTTGGCAGTGGTGATGATAATAAATTGCACTATGTGCTGTACAGTGCATTCCTGCCTACCACGTTGCGCAAACCAAAACAAGGTCTGCCAATTTATAGGACTATCGACAACGCAACCCTGAGCAGTGGATCACACTGTACTATCTTGACGGTAAAGTTGTAAGTTAAAAATAAATAAAATGTGAAACTGGCATGTGATTTACGCTGTGTGAACAAGGCCTTACTGTGTAGTACTGTAGAAAGTTTCTCACACCCGAAACAAGGCAATGCGTCTGGAGACGTCATAACGCTTCTATTTTTTCTTATTCTATGTATGTAGCCAGCCGGCGTATTATTTATGACGTCACATCCGCATTACGCTATCGTTATTGAGATACGCCAGTTAATAAACAGAAACGTTTATTAGTGACATCTGTTGTATGGTTATCGTGTAACTAGTTTATGGGGTGTTCTAGTAATTTGATACGGTTGTGGGTTATATTTGATGTTGAATTTAGGTCATCTTTGTGAATAATAATACCAACAAATAACAAAAACAAAAAAGTTAACAAATTGAAATTAATATTAACACTTTGAAGGACAGTAAACGCCCATATGCGTCATAACAATAAAACTTCTATTGTGTCTCGTTTACAGCCCGTCAAAGTGTTAAGAAAAACTTGCCAATGTATCACACACAAAACACACACACACACACTGACACTACATAAAAATAATGATCTCCACCACAGCTGTCTTCGATACAAAACAAAAATGATGTAATAAACATCTTTTTCCACTAAACTGTCTCAAGCTAGGTAAACTTTTGAGGATAATATTCATTCAAGTTACTGATCTTGACAGCCTGTCGGCCTGACTTAGTCCTGTCAACGTAAATTACCTATATCTAAGCGAGTTTAAAAAAATACGTATTTCTATTTATATTTTTCTCGAATACTGAGAAGCAATAGAGGCTATTTTTGTTTGAGAATGCCTAGTATTTATTGAGGTTGGCTGAAGCATATTATGTAGGTTTAACCTTACAATGATACAGGATCCTACTACTTAACTTTTTTGAGTGGGAGTAAGTGATAAGTGAAGTAATTTATAATTGGGTGCGATACCTGCGCGGGTAGCATGACCGCCATAGAAACGGGTTTTGTCGACGGAAGAATAGACAAAATGACAGATTGTGATCGTTTATCTGTCATTTTGTCTATTCTTCCGTTGACAAAACCCGTTTCTATGGCGGTCATGCTACGCGTGCTGGACATCTCACACGTGCTAATACTTATTTTTCATTTATTTACTTTTTTAATTTTTTAAACCTTGCCCCATTCTAGGAATTTCCCCTGTATTGTGATTTGTGGATGCATTTACAAACATTCAAACAGCCGGACCCGTAACAACTACTTGTAGGTCATACAAATATTTGTTCCGTGCGGGAATCGAACCCGCAGGGCAGCAGTCAATCGCTTAAACACTGCGCCAACCGTGCCGTATTTATACTGGATGTTAGGGAGGGACATGAATTCAGTACATGACACATTACTACGCTGGGGATCTAAAACCATGTGCTAAATTCATGGTAACAGTTTGCGCATCAATGTCTTTTATATCGAGTATAACTTAACATAACATAACCTTGTTTTTCTCTAATCAATTTGTTCTTTGATAGGGTGAACAGGAAGAACTCCATTCTTACAGAACTACTCATCTCCATTCTATAACCAGCGTAATTATACAATGTCGCCCATGCGCATGTGACCACCCGTAATTTTCTGAATATTCATGAAAAAATATCGAAAATAAACTTCAAAAGGGGGGGTCTATCTATAACATTTTTCATGTTATTCAATTTTTTAAAGATTTGCTTTCTGTTTTTTGACAATATCCGAAGTTTATGGGTCGATTTGGATTCTGTTTATTATTTCCAAAAGCTTATGAGTTATTTTAACAGGTTAATTAAAAATTTTACAAAAAATTATCGACTACGAAAAAAAAAAACGGAATCGAAGTCATTTTTTCGTTAAAAAATTGTGTATTTATTTAAAAAAAACTAGTGAAAAATGTTACAGATAGACCCCCCCTTTTGAAGTTTATTTTCGATATTTTTTCATGAATATTCAGAAAATTACGGGCGGTCACATGCGCATGGGCGACATTGTATAGTCCACTCGCTATCCCACAATTAATAATCTACTAATTGGTTTACCAATAACCGTTAATATGTAGTTGTCATCAATTATCCTTAACTAAAGACGCCGATATATGCCAGTGGTTAGCTTGCGTGTTCTGTGCTGAGCTCACGCAATGCGTCGTACGTTCAGCCAGTAATAGGAATCAAGGAGTGCTGTCACAAATTAGACGCATTATTAAATGAAGGTAGATGTTACTTTTGGCTGATAGCCACCTTTTGTATATGAATAACATTCATCATAATGAAGTACTACATAGGTACAAAATTTGTACTGGAAAAATTAAATTCAAACGAAACGTAGGTACCCAAATTTATTTAAGACAACATACATAGGTAGCTACAGCAAGAAAAGAAAATGTAATAAAGAATTTCATCTTATCTCCGCACGTCCTCCTTGAAATCCTTGCAGTAAAGACAAGATAACGCGGGAAGGAATAAAAGAACTCCAGTTTCAAATCCTTTAGAAGACTAAAGACACTACAGATTACCAACAGACAATGTAGAAATTGGAAGCAGTCGTAGTGCTATGGTACATAATATTTGACTCTGAGTATTATCATCATTCTCCTGCCCTTATTAAAATTTATTTAGGGTCGGCGCAACATGTCTTCCATACTTCTCTATTAGTCAACATTTCGGTAATCACCCCCTTTCTAGCCATATCATCTTTCACACAGTCCATCTATCGTTTCTTTGGTCTTGCACTACTCTAATAGCCATCGATATTCAAACTCAAAACTTTCCTCACGACATTTTCCTCATTCCACCGCATCATTTATGCCCATAGACGAGCGATATAATTATTTGGCTCTAAATATGCAGGGGACTATTTAATAAAACCGAGATCCGTCATGTGACGTCCGTGATAGGCGACAATCCAAAAATTTTACAAGATTTTTAAACAGAACCTGAAGTGAAAATGTGTCCTTTTCTTTTTTGACAAATATATTGCATTAGCCGTTATATTAAATAAGATCCAGGTTTCTTAATATGTCCATAACCCGTCAAATTAAATAAAGCATCAGAATTATCACAATGCCAGTAAAATTGTTTACAATGCATCATACTGATTTCAGGTACGATAAAGAATGATATTCTTTATTTCATGCCGAAACTTCAGAATTTGGCTTGAATTTGATTTTCCATCCAACCTTAACTAAAAAAAAGACTTGAATAACCCTAGTCTTCTCAGTAATAAATAGTTTCATCCTATTCAAATTCAAAATAAAAAACAGTATAATTTATTCCTGCCGCCATATTCAAAACACTACAAACAATTAATTACGTACGAAACAAAATCTCCACACCCACCCGCAAAAGTATCCATGTTAATATCATTAAAATGAATGAAAAAGAAGACTGTATTCCCTTTGACACTACAAGATGTCGACACCAAACTAATGATGGAGCCGCACGCCATATAAAAAGCAAAAGAGTGCATCAAAGCTTGAGGGCTCCTTTCAAATTTAATTAAGTATACACGACTCCATGGTTCTCGTGAACCGTACGCACAATGAAAATGGAGTCGCATGTTGAATTTTTTGTTTTTGATGAAATTTATTATTTGTGTCATGAAGGACTTTTCACATGTTGTTGTGTTTGTTGTTGTTTTTAATTAATTATGACGCCTTTTTGTAACAAGTTGAGTACTTTGTATATAAATTAATTACATATAGTCAAGTGCAAAACAAAAAAAATCGGACAGTCTTTGGGGACTGCCTATAGAAGTGAAAACTGACTGAAAACTGTTTTGATTCTCGTGTTGATGTCTTTCGTTTGAGCGTTAGGTGACGATGACGCGAGTTCCATGATTTTCGTTCACCCAAAAAGTTGCTCAACGCGCCTAAAGAAGTTTTCAGTTCAAAAAGTCTCATAGAAATTGGTCTACATATTAACTTCGTTCCACTTTTTTAGCTTACTTTTTTAGCTTTTTTAGCACTTAACCACAAATAATATAACTATTACCTACTGCTAAGAATAGAATAAACATAAAGGATAAATAATTATGTTCTTCAGTGGAATTAGATACACCAGCGTGAGTAATAAATTGCTTGACTTCATATATTACAGTTACATTGTAACGATCGCGTCATAGTCACTATATTTTATGACCGGTGAACCTAGAAATGTTACAAAATTCAAGTAAAATAATTTTGTTTAAATAGGCACACAAAAGACACCATGAACGTCAAAGGACATCACTCATTTTGTTAGGCATTTTGGGATAAAAAACAAAGTCTGCGGCCAGGAATGAATTACATTTTATTTGAATGGTGTCAGTAGTAGAAACATTTTTTGTATGGCGACAACGCGGTAAAGTATTTGCGAGTAAAGCTGTTTACAGACCAGCGCGATTTGTCGCGCGACGCGACACCGGTTATTGTTATACCGTGAAGTTTTGTATTGTTCGTGTCGCGTTGCGCGACAAATCGCGCTGGTCTGAAAACAGCTTTAAGATATATACAAAATAATACGTTTTATGTGTTCTTTCAAAATATGTAATTGATATTGACGGCCGCCAAAAAAAAATTTTTTGAGTCTGAATGGGTTTATCTCCGAACCCAAATTGTTCTCGACTTTGACGCTATTATAAAAAATTATACGTTTTATGTGTTCTTTCAAAATATGTAATTATTATTGAGGGCCGCAAAAAAAAAAATATATCCCAGAATAGTCCTTTGAAAAATTTATTGATGAATTGATTCTAGTTATTTCTTCCAAAAGGTACTTTTCATATGGAGAAGAATGGGCAATAAACCTCACTGTTACTCTTTTAAAATATTTTGTTTATGTTTTAGACATTTTGTTATCACATTCTATGTATTATTTCTTTTCCAAGACCTCCGGATTTTCTTTTGAATTGTTTTTTAAATTTAATTTTTAAGCACACAAAAGTTCATAGGCGGACTTAATGCCATCTATGCCATAGGCAAGTTATACTACAACAACAACACACACACACACAACACAACTTCCTCGAATCCGCATCATAATTTTACGAGTATGTTCTGATAAAATAATTATCAACACCATACTATTAACCTGCAGTTATCAGCAGACTTGAATGCAAAATTTCTGCTTACAACACTTTTATTCAACACATTTCTTCACCCAAAAACAATCTGGTTTCCAATCTAGCTTCTCCCCGTTCCCCTCCACCCTCTGCTTGCCTCTCCTAAAAGTCTTTAAAGCCATTACAGCTTGCACTTATCTTTATTGATCACCAGCTGTTGCCAAACTACTTTGTGTCAGTTTCCTGGTGCCTTAAAGTTGGCTACTAATGCACGAAGTGGTAGTCACACTACTGACATTAGTTAGTGCTTGCAACTTAATTACTTACTGAGAAACTTTTAGGGTTTGTTTTGTATATTATGGACGATGGGAGAAACCTTTTAAAGAAAACCTGGGCACCCTCTATTAACAAAATCCTGTTCAGACTCTTGTTGCACTGAGCGTAGTTCTTGTTTCTTCTTTTTACTTTAATTCTTCTTGAAATTAATAATAGTTTGGAAATTCCAAAAGTGCACGCCTCATAACACACATTCATAAACGAAAAAGAAATTCAAAACATATAAGTTTCTAACAAAAAATAACAATTTATCACTTTTCATGAAGTATGTTTTGACTGCTGTTTTACCCATCAATATGGGTAAATTTCTAACCTCGCAATCCTTACGTAATGTCAAAGACTATTTATTTAGATATTTACGTTGTGGGTTGCTAGGCAACACGATAAGTCAAGGTTGGAAATATTTAGATAAGATATTATATTTTAGTTAGTAGTTTATTAATTATAATTAAACTACTTTGAATAAAAGAGCCATTTTCAATAGGGTTCCTTTTATGGCCGAAACCAATGTATTAAAAAAAATTGACTCAATTAATTGATTTTATCGCAAGCTACAATGTTTTCAAGCTTCATAAATTGACGGACTTTTTCAACTATTTTGATGTTTTTTTCATTTCTCTTGCATTAAATCAATTGGTAAAAAGTACAGTATTAATCTCCATTTAATCATCTATACAATGGTATATAAATTAAGTAGGTTCTGTGTACTAGCAGGAGTGTAACAATAATAACAGTTGCAGAAATGGGGCAATAAATATTTTTCGATCGTAGAGCACACTCTAATGCTTTGCATTACGAGTCGTGCAAAAAGTACTAACAAATTATTTGAAGATCATAACATAACAGCACGCCTTGTTTCCCCGAAGAAGAGTTGAGCAGAGGTTTACCTATACTACTCTCACATTTCGCTAGTTATGTTTAGGTTCCATGTAATAGGGAGCGAGCCTGTTGCCATCAACCGGGCACAAATCCAGATTCCAGGCTGCTACTAAAAAAAATTCAGATAGAACAACCCAATAATACTTTACCCGATCTGGTAATAGAACTCAAGACCTCATGCGCTTGCGACCAATGGATCTACGAGGCAGTCAACTACGATATAAAACTAACAGATTTCATGCCAATCGATTGGAATGAAATCTGCTAGTTTTAAATCTGTGCTTAAAGTCTTTTGTAAAATAAGGTTCATGCAGCTCACTCTAGAATACCAAATACAGCTAAAACCAAAAGTTTTCCACAATCGCAATATATTTTATTCAGCGTTTTAAAATTTATAACCACTATTCCGCCATTTTATTGGCCGTAACTGTATAATATTTTCAACCTGACACGTGGTACATTAAAGTGTTTCGAGTCCTTTTCGAGAGTCGAGATTTCTTTTGTTTTATTCATAGGTACCTCGTGAATCTTGAGTTGGCGTCCTAACGTCCTTACAACTTGGGGACGTTTCATTCAATATTTTGGGGGTAGTTTGTACTGAATGAGGAGGACTGGTAGCAGTAATTTGGTTGTGTTTTTACTATTGAATTCAATTAAAATAACTTTTTTATTTGTTATTTAAACTTGCTGAATGAACCAATGGAGGAATCAGACACCAACATATTTTAGTTCTGGGATCATTATTGCAAGCCTTTTGGCCGCTTTTATATTATTATTAATTTAGGTCACTAGTTAGCGATAAATTAATATTTCCTTATAGTAATATTACCAAATGAATCAAAACGTATAACGTAACGTAATGTAATCGTAAACGTGTAACGTATTTGACACTATTTGTGATGTTGCCAACTTTTAGAATGAACGCTCATAATACTGGAAAACATCTGTAGAGTTTTCCTGAAAGGCATAAAATATAAAACCTCTAATAAATAGTAATAATGGGGTTCGTGAAAGCCTTCGAATACTTTCTTTTCATAGACTAAATCTTGTTTCAAAAAAGGTACTAAAAAAATTATGTTAGGCCTACATTTGTTACCATTGAATATAATAAAGAAAAACAAATAAAGACCCTTTTAACCCCTTTACTTCTTGAGCAAATAACGTTGAAGTTAGGGTAAGAAAGCGCGGTCGGATAATTTCGTAAATCCACATTTTCATGGGTTAATTTTCACTCTTAACACTTTCTGCTTGACTGCACGGTCAATACTAATGTGGAGCCACAAAAAACGTGAATTATATCAAATAATTTTTTGTAAACAAAAAGGCGACTAACAAGGCAGATGTAAGTGGAAACGCCGCCACCGGGAAGGACGTCCTAGAATGATATATTGTCACTTTATTGTTAATGTTCTTTATAAAGGTCAGGTGCGTAGTACTCGCAAACAGCGTGCCAATGACCAGATGTATGAACGTAAACGAAGCAAAAGGGTCAAACTAAATCAGCTAGCAAAACTCCGCAGACGGTTATCGATATCTAAACATGATAAAACAAAACAGAAATTAAATTAATGATGTTTTTTTTGGAGTCGTCAACCGCTGGTAGTCCGGCTGTGAACTATAAGGATCGTAGCAGGTGGCGTTCTTTAGTTTCTGCCTACCCCTATGGGAAGAAGGCGTGAGTATTATGTGTATATTTATGTTACTTTGAGTAGGCAACTGTTTTTCTTTTTATACAGGGCTTTTGTGCAAATAAAGATGTATGCAAAATGCAGATCCACGAAGATACTAGCTAGTACGTTACTCCCGTTTTGCTCTATAGGAAAACAATTTATCGAATACGAAAACTGAATACTAGAAGTAATCTATACGGGGTCTTCTTACTTAATAAAGTATATTCTTACACTGTTAACATAAATAAATATTTTCTTGAATTTTGATAGCGGGAAATAAAAATATCTATCGAAAACCACTATCAAGCTTAGAAAATGCAAAAAGTACGGAGCAACACTGCTATCCAAAATTCTTACCACAATTTCAACCAGTGCATCCACGGCACAACAGCCTAACAAAACAGTGCATGTTCCTAAAACACAATGGTACTTTTACCCCACAAACTCAGTTACCCGCTCATTTCACAGCCCCAACCTAAGTGGTAGATTCACAAGAGCGTCCAGTGGTTTTCTAAGTGAAAACAAATGCTTCCCACCACCCGCGAAGCGAGCAATTTATTCAAATAAAACAAAATAACGCCCACTCCTACCCACAGGACTTTTAGAATGGAACTCTCTGGAATTTTGACTTTCTCTCCTACACGTTTAAAGCTGGTCTGGATAGGCTAATTAAAGGTAGCGGTATTCTAGGAATGGAGATTATTAGTGAAATTATGTTTGAAGTGGAGTCATCCTAACTAATCCTAACGAATGCAAAAAATACCTAATTGCGAAAGTGAGTTTGTTTGTTTGTTGGCTGAACGGATTTGGATGAAATTTGGCCTAGGAGTAGACCTTAACCTGGAGAAGGAACTATGCTACTTTTCATCCTGGATCGCAGACGAAGACAATAGCGTGAGCAATAGCTAGTAGGTATCCTAACTAATATTACAAATGCAAAAGTGACTTTGTTTATTTGTTTTTTATGCTTTCACGCTAAAACGGCAAAACGGACCTGGATGAAATTTGGCACATGGATAGACCATAACTTGGAGAAAGACATCATATACCTTTTATTCCAATATTCCCACGGGATCGACTTTCGGGATCGGGATTTGCGTTCGGCTCCTGTCGTGGCTACACTTCGTGTTCGCAACAAGTCAATCGTCATCCTGAGGATGCCTCGTTGAGACGAGGTGAAACACGTATCGATTTCTTACAGTGTTCTTTATGACTCTTTAAGAACAGTTAAGCGCATTAGGTTACTAAATATACGTCGTGTTTTGTATTTTAGGTTAGGATATAAAATACTTTTTATCCCGATATTCCTACGCCATCGAGACTTACTTATGTGGATGAAATCGTGGGGCGTAGCTAGTTACATATAATTTTGCACTTCAGAGTATTCAATGAAGCATCTTCTTTAGTTTGTATTATCCCCAACTAACGAGTAGTAGGTCGTGAGTTTGAACCCAGGCGCTTTACTTTGTGTAAATAATTTCATCACCACTGCTCTCAAAACGGTGAAGGAAAACATCGTGAGAAAACCGTCATACCCTAGAAACAAAAATTCGAAGAGATGTGACATCTATCAAGCCGCACTGGGCCCGCTTGATGTTAGATTAGAGCCCACTCTCTCGTAAGAGATGAGGCCTGTGTCCCAGCAGTGGGAATTACATTATAGGCAGATTATGTATGTTTATGTACCTAGCCAAAAGCAAATTGTCTTTTTGCAAAATCATTTGTTTATATCACAAATTTTACAAAGTATTTAATAATAATTTATAGTGGTCGCCCAGTGGTCGAAATTCGACCATAATTCAAGATAGGATCATAGTAATTCGATGAATAGTACATACTAATTCCATGCTGCCGTAAACAAAAGAGTATGTACATACATAAATGTGTGTGTGTCACGTGTATGTAAAGTTTTTAATTTATTTAATTTAATTCTAATGCATATCATAGAAAAATATTAGCTTTATGCACTCTTTCTTCATAAAATATAAACTTTAACTGTGCCAAATTTCATAATCCTCCGTTTGTGTAATTTTCTTAAAAAGGGGTACAAAGTTTTTGTTTTACGTATTAATATATAGATAATTTTACGTATTAATATATAGTTAACTTTACCGCAATAGTGTAATAATAAAATATAAGGTTTTGCAAACAATTGTGTCAATATTCAAAGAAAGCGGAAGAAAATTTTCCCATCCGGATTGGTTGTTATTACGAAAAAAATATTGAACCACGGTTGAACCCCATAAATTATTTATTAACCTGTCATTTCTGACACGACCTTAACGAACATGGAATTTATCGGGTATCAACCGTTCAAGATGATTGACATAATTTTAATAATACATATCCCAGGGGAACCTGAACACCAATATTTTCTTTTTCAGAGGAAAAATTTCTAGAAAAATACTAACGTAGGTAGGTTTTTTTTCGGATAATAAATCTAGGCGTTGGTACTTATTTATGTTATTAGATCGGATATTAATTCGGATATCACGACACGTCACTATCTATCAGTGACTAATTTATTGTATCAGTGATTTTATTGGATTGCTAACTAGAAATTCGGCGGAGGTTTGGTTTGGTTTTCTATGTTCGACTTTATGTATGTTTGTGTGTCCAATTTCGGAAGTCGGTGTCTCTGGTTTTGAATTTTCATTTGCCACCGACTTCCGAAATTAAAGTTGTTTTTCACTTGTTAACTGAACGCAAAACTTTGTTTAAGCAACGGTTTATTCCAACTAGCAACCATTGGGTTGCTGTTCGGAATAAACCAACCAAATAGGTCCTATCTAAACACGGGTTTCAGTAATATTTAAATGTAGACATTATTTTAAAGTTCTAGTAAAGTTTTCAGACGCGTGGGTGATCTAACTTTGCATAACTTTGACGGCATAAGTATCATTACGTACTAGCAACCCGCCCCGGCATCGCATGTGTTGCAGAGCATAATGCCAAAAATTTTATACTGTCGTTATATTTGAAAAAAAAAGATACATAAGCAAAAAAAACTCTTAGACAGACACGGCGGCGGGCATTTTGTTTTATATTATAAATTAAATTGTGGTTTTGTTGTATGGGTCGTATATAATTTCATATGCATTTAGTAAAAAGCTGTTATTTTGAAATTACAAACAGACACTTCAATTTTATTTATTTGTATAGATATACTGAGATATAGTGATACCCTCAACTTTTCACAGTCTGCTTGTCTGTAAGGCTGATTTTAGTCTCACGCTGACCGTCGTCGGCGCTGACAAGACAATGTATTTATAAAGTTTAGTATTCTATGAAATTACGTCAACCGCTCAGCGCTGACATCTGATTTTCACTGTCAGCGCCGATGGTCAGCGTGCGGTCTAAAATCAGCCTAAGCTAATATAAAATAAAATCTGTCAAGTGCGAGTTGGACTCGCACACGAAGGGTTCCATACCATGTCGTACAAGATTTAACACTATGAATTTTTGTAATACTTTCGTAAAGGTAACAACAGAGGCGCTATAAAAAAAACAAAGATTTGTAAAGAAATTGTCTAATTTTAATGAGAAAATGTTGTTGTGTTAAAATATAGGTGTAGGAGTATATTTCATTTATTTTAAGAGAAAAATATTAAGTTAACTTTATCCAGTAACATGCATTATCTAAAGTCAAAGTTATTTATTTGCTACTAACATAGTATTGGTAGGTATAAATAGGTATATATGGTAGGTAAGCAGGTAGATATGTAGGGTAGGTAGGGTAGGTTAGGTACCTACCTACCCTGGTAAGAAGGGTAGGGTAGGTAATTAGGTAGAAATAGGTAATTAGGAAAGGTAGATGCGCCGTAGATAAGTACTTAGTGCTAACCGTGCGAAGCCAGGCCGGGTAAAGCTAGTTACTTATAAATAAAAGGATTTCTCTTGCTACATCAGACTATATTGTACAAAATAGAATGTAAGTAGTACGCCAAATTTTAATTGTTACTGTGCGTTTGCACTGGCGAAACATTCACAACAAAACATGTTGGAATCTCTATTTTCTGTCAATTTTTCATACAATGTTTGACAGGAACTAGAGATTTCAACATGTTTTGTCGTGATGTTTCGCCAGTGCAAACGCACGGGTCAATACAGGTATTTATTTACGTTATTTTTGATAGTCATACAGAAATCTATTATTTCTTACTTATTATTTTTACACATCCCATCGGACTATGAGAGTGAGGGAAGAGAGAGTGCACTCGTGTCTGCGCACACACTTGTGCACTATAATATCTCCCGCGCCGAAGGCCAGTCTCCGTTGAGATTGGCCGCCATGACCGAATATTTTTACACCAATAATTTTTCTCAATATGAAATTGTATCCACAACGGTTTAAGCTAGGTAACTGAATAGTACACTGTATGTGCCAGCATTCATTTCAATGTTACTGAATATATTGTCTATTGGAGTGTAGTTTTGACACGAGGTACACACATCAACACCGTCTAGGAATACTTTGAAAAAAGTCGATAAAGTTCTTAAACTCAAAAAATACTGGCCGGTTTTAAAATCTTGTGAAGAAAGTTTATTTTGTAGACCTTTTTGGATGATCGAAATTTAAATGATCGAAATAGTATATGCTGCCATGATAGTAGGTACTTACTAATTCCATGTCATTACTCCGACTATTAAATAGTTATCTGTGGAATTTATATCGCCTATTATTAGCATGAAATACAAAATTATTACTTTAAGTTGCAGAAAATCGCCCATATTATATAAAATACGTTATGAATCGGCGTTTTTAGTATTTGTTGATTATAAACAGTATATGTTACATGATACACACAAGTTTCAAATTCCTAATTTGTTTAGTTGTTGAGATAGAGCGCGTACAAAAATGGTCTAAAACAGACAACTTCTACGGCCCCCTAATTCATCATTTTTGAAGATAAAAACAAATAAAAATTATATTTATTCTCTACTCGATGAGCTCTAGAAAATGATACCCCACATGCCAGGGTCAGATAATTTTTTTTTCAAAATTTAATTTTATTGTATGGCGACCCCCCTTTATTTTTTAATTTTATTATTTGTTGCTCTTACGGCAATAGAAATGCTCAATCTGTGAAATTTTCAACTGCCTACCTATTACGGTTCATGAGATAGAGCTCGCTGACAGACAGACGGACAGCGGAGGCTTATGAATAGGGTTCCGTTTGTCACCCTTCGGGTACGGAACCCTAAAAACTAATAAACTTCTATACTTAGGTTTCAAAACAGAAAAAAGAAAGTAGACTGGTATATATAATTTTTCTCTACGGAATTTTCCATTCGATAAGTAGGTAGCATTGTTACCTACAGAGAAAGAAATAACAAAAAAACATGCCTAATTTTATTTTCATTCAATTCATCGTCCTTGAATTCGACATTGGAAATTATAATCAAAGATAAGCATTTACTGTTGACTTGATTAATTTTCAATTTGAGATAATTTAATTTAACATCGGCAATTCGACGTTCTTCAACGAATCTAATATTACGGGTCACAAAATTCTTGAAGTTATATCCAACACTCTAAAGGCTAACGTCGTGGTTCGATTGTAGAATTGGCCATATCGTGATCCGCCTGGCCATTTCAAGATACGCCGCCATTTCATGATTTATTTAAATGTCATTGGCATTTAAAAGTCATCCTAAAGAAGGCCCCTGCCTGAAACCTAATGTAGCATCTACTTTTTTACCAGCATTCACATCTCTGATTTATAATCTCTGACAAACCACTGATTACAATAACGCTCAACTTTAGCACTACACCTGCGACAGACCAGCGCGTTTTGTCGCTATATCGAGCAATGACACAACATTGTCTGGGCGGCTGTAAACTGTGACAAAATGTCTGACGTGAGACGGAAACGCGTCATAAAAATGTCACTTGTTCGTGATAACTTTTATGAGTAAGCTACGCTTGTTGCGGTGCGTACATATAAAAAATAACTGGATTTTTGTGAGCGTTAGAGGTAAGTTTTATGTTGGATGGTTCGAAAGATACCTATGTACGAAATACAGACCGGCAGGGCTATTACCTGCTATTACCTATCATGCAGAAGCAATGCGATAGCGATCATTTGTTTCATTTTGACAGTTCAACAACATTCAATGCGATAATTACGTTGCAGAGCAGAATTAAAGGAGATGGGCATTTCTGGGCCCAAATGTAAATGGTTGCGGTATGGCTTAAAAAAAAAGGGTATATTTTTTTATATCAAAGTTCAAAAAATGAGCCTTATCCGCAATCTGGGAGCAGAGAAATTACAAAAATAAGTTTGCTGTACAAGGAATGTGTAATCGATTAAACTGTAATCGATTTATGTGAATGATTTAACAAAAAATAAGTTTGCAGGTGCTGAATTGGTATCTGATCTGATTTCATTAATTCACATCAATCAAAGTATTATATTAATAATGTATAAGTATTTATTAAACGGTTCGTAAAATAAAGAAAAATATCTAATCGATTTACGTTTAGTAATCGATTTTTTACTTTGGAGTATTTTTTGACAGTGTCAACACTGAAACGTCAATGTCAATCGGTATCACTGTCACAGGACTCGCAGGTCACTCGCTCGCTTGCTTCGTATCGTTTCGTGCGTTACCTCCTGCGTTTTGAGTATTTTTCCATTGCTTTTCTCCTCGACCACTGCATTTCTTCTAAGGACTTCTGCTCTTCTTTTACTTGTACTCCTGTTATCCTACCGGACACTGAACCTGCCTTTACGATTGACTTGTACTCGTTATCTTGGACTATCGATTGGATATTGAAACATGGATCGCTGCGTGAATTGTGGAATAGCGACTAATCGCTGCAATACACTAGGCCGACGAGTATTAGATGATGAGATGATTCTGTCAGTGATTCAACAATGGCGTGCACCACAACCTGTAAGTACCTGCTTGCAAATATTAGATTGCCTGTTTTTCAATATAAGCCTGCTTCATGTACGCAGCTCCACCCAAAACATACACATTCACAATGTAGTGTACCATTAATTATGTTTTATACAATAATTGTAAAATAACTATTGTTATGTCTGCGTCACAAGCAAAAGAGAAATCATCAGTATATGAATATTTTCTTTTATTACTAAGGAACAACTGGGAATGAACTTTATAGTACCTACCTACTTTTTATATTTTTATTTATAATCTTACTTATTCTTTAAGGTTAGCAGTAGTGACTATGTTTGTCAACTATGCTGGGATAATGCGCAAAGACCAAATAGTGAAGGAACAAGACAACCTGGTCACCGTAATGTTTGTCTTCGCTGTGGACGATCTCTTGCATCACAAGTCAGCCATCTTCTTCACACTGGCTCAACTCGGGAATTGAGAATTTATAATGTAATACAAGAATGGATTATGCCTCAAACTGTGAGTAACTGAATCAATTTCAATTAAGTATTTATAAAAAACTATATTGTGAGTCAAGAACATTTTATCATTCAAAACAAATAAACATAATTTGTTATCCCCTTATCGCATGCAAAGCCATGTATGGATGCCCTAGTTTATGATATTTTATAAGCAACTGTAGCAATACCTAATATTAAAAAAATATAACTTGTATCACAAGATGTACATTTTTTGTTGCATCTCGGTTTAAAATAGTTTAATACTTAATAAAAACTGTTTCAGATAAAACTACTGAAATTGTCTTAGAAAATCGTTTATTCAATTTTCTTTTCTTACATGTCAATATCAAAGGTGACTTATTAAATATATTTTCAAAATCATTAATTTCTTTTAAAACTGCCAGCAACATACTCCTCCTCGCTCGACCCTGACCGTCGAGCTCATACGGTGGCAGCTGGCCCTACTGTTTTCATTATCACCACCAACTTGTTGACCACCCCATCGCTTTTCATGTCGTCGCCTGATGGTCACCGTCATTGGACCGAACATGTCGACACCGCAGTACGTGAATGGTCTGCAGTGGTATTCGAGGCGCATAGTCGGTAATCCTGCCATCATTGGTTGCTCGCAGCGTGCACGCCGCGCTTTACAGATTTCATAGTTGGCAATTAATGATCGCACTGCCGCCCGTAACCGAAATATGTAGTAATCTTGTCGAAGTTCGTTTAACAGGGCCGCTGTACCGTAGTGTCCTAATAGTCGGTGCTTGCGTTCCATAATATGGTTAGTCGCATTGTGTCTTGCGTCGAGTATAATCTGATTTTGTAAGTCAAGCGACAACTCTCTTCCAGCCATTAAGCGACTTTGATCTCGCAGCACACCGTCGTCGTCAAATCTCGGATTAAGTTTTCTCAACTTACTTTGCGGTTTTATCGTATTGCCTTTCTTCATCGCAGCGATTTCATCATAAAATAACTCACATTGAATTTGTCGGATAATATGAGTTTGAGAACGACGTTCATAGACCGGTGACATTCTAGTGTCAACTCTTTGACATCTATCTATGAAAGGCAAAACGTATGCTAAACTTCTTGTTAGTCGGCGCCAATTTGAAAAACGAGTATGGTCAAGGACTAGTTGACTTTCGTATGATATAGTTACATTACCTCACTTATAATAAACAGCTAATATCTCTGTTCTCAGATTGCCAATATCCGCAAGTTTTTGTGTGATAATATTATATTATACTACCTATTATTTGATACAATTTTCATCCTATTACAAATTAGGCCCAAGAATGTATGGAAGCGTATCGGTCTCCTTTCGAACTTATGAAGTAATGGATTAGTTATCTGTTTCAAAACGAATTGATTGTCTATTACGTAATTAGGGTACGGGTAGGTGCAAAACAATTTATTTTTAGACACACATATTATGTGACTAAAAATTAATTGCTTAGAATTCATGTGAAGCAAATGAGGACGATTAACAAAGGGAACTCATAAAGCGCATAAAAGTGTAAGCTCCTAAAAAGGTTACACCAATTTATAGTGATGGCAATGTCCTTTGACAACCTTACGCTGACGTTGTCAAAGGACATTGGTAACAAAACAAAGGTATCTAATCGCAATCGGCACTCGTGACCGCATGAACGCTGGATGGTAGGCAGATGAGAAAAATAAAATTCCCTTATGGAAATATAGCGTGTGAACTTACCAATTGGTAATCACTTGGTACTTGGTCACTTGGTACTAGAACTAGGTAAAAAATATGTTTTTTTTTTACTATAAAAAAAAACATATTTTTTTTGTAAGTATGTTTGTTTGTAATTAATAAACTTAAAAACTACTGGACCGATTTATTAAACAATTCTTTTACCAATAGAATGCTATATTATTACTGAGTAACATAGACTACAATTTATAAAGATATCACGCGGGCAAAGCCGCTGGCGTGAGCTAGTTTTATTGATATTTCTCTAGGTAATCAAAAACCAGGACCAGGTTCATCGAAAAAATTTGGACTTTTCAGCGCTCCAAGCTATCTCATATTTTTAAATAAATTAAAAGCAAATAAGGTTTTTATCATAAAACATTTTGGAGGATATTTGTAGTTGAATTTGAAGCACTGAAAGAAAATCACTGAGCAATTTAATCTTCAATAAGGACCTTCTTGAAACAATATTGAATCACAACCAACCAACTAATTGAATTTTAATACAATATTATAGGTAAATAACATTTAAATAATGAATGCTGGTGAATTTAGTGGCTTTCAATAAATCGTTTAAGCTATGAATAATATTGTATGAAATCAATAGTTTATTGCGTCGCTCAGAACGATTCAACACTATTCATATTGCTTCCATTATTAATAATAACTACAGCTGCGATTTCATGTTTTGAATCAAACATTATGTTCTGAATAAGTTATTAACACCTGTATGTGATTTCAGCTGGGAAAGTCGAGAATCAGTAAACTTGTTTTAAGGGGACTACAGGAGCTAAACGCAAGTTTTAAAATGCCTTAAGGCTTAAAGTATACTATGATCCGTAGGAGTAAAAAAATCAGAAAAATATAAGATATTCTTCAGGGTATATTATGTTAGTTATAATTATATAGTGTGATGAAAACATAATACAACAAATTTAATACAATAGAAAATAATCACGAAGATAATTATGTCTATATGATCTACTGCAGTAAACAAGATCAGAATTTTTTTAGATATTCTTCAGGATATTATGCTAGTTAGATAGTGTGTTGAAAACATAATACAACTAATTTGATACTATAGATAAAAATCACTAAGATATCTCAAAAATATCTTTTGACGATTAAAAACCATAATAATATACATGATGACCATTCTGATTTTTTGTCAGATTATTTTACAAGCAACATATTAATTTAAAGTGTTTTAATTGTTAGTCCCAGAGCAGTGGTGGCCACTGGGCCACCGGGTAACGGCCCCGACTTACGAGGTGTAGGTCGTGGGTTCGAACCCAAGCAGGCGCATTACTTTGTGTAAATAATTTCATCACCACTGCTCTCAAAACGGTGAAGGAAAACATCATGAGGAAACCGGCAAAAAACAGCTCATGTTTAAATAAAACCGGCCAAGGGCGTGTATGGCACGCACAATGAAGGGTTCCGCGGTTGGGAAAAATTTATCTTAAAACAAACTTAACTCAAACAATCAACTATACATCAATATACGTCACGGTAAGTTCTTCGACGGCAAATGTTAGTTTGTTAACGTGTGTTTTTGTGTATGATAAAACTACAAATAAACGATTTTCAGACTTTTCCTTTACCTGTGCTGTGAGACGTGGCTTCTAGTACAACGGAAAGTACCCTATAGGTTTTGTTTTTTTTGTGAGTTTCAAAATATGTCGCATAATTTTTTATTGCGTTCCTTATGAGAGTTATGAGGTACGGAACTTTCGCAGTAAGGATTAATACTTCAATCAAAGAACTGCTAAATTATCGGTTCTTACACACAATTAAAGCGCCAATAGTCCCTAAAAGGCAGAAAATAAATCCATCCAAGAAAGTTTTCTTCACCAATTGACGACGTCCGACTTGGAAAACTATGTGCTCATTAGTACTAATGAGTAGGTACTCCCGAATTACTGCCTAGACAAGAAAAATACTATGAATTAACGAAGAATAGACTCATCAAAGAGAATCATATGAGCCAAACTGGAGGGTAAGTTCCACTCTCCACCTCCTGGCTCCATTATCAAATCAGCTCCAAGATATCAAATTATAGTAATGTCATTCGAACTATACATACATACAAAGTTCCATGAAAACGAATCACATGACCCCAAACTCGTGGGGTTTATTATAAGTAACCACTGAAGAATTTCACTATCCATCTCCTGACTCCATCATCAGACCTTCGTTATCCAAGTTCAATCTATTGAACTTGTGAAAACGAATCATATGAGACCAAACTCGAGGGGCTTACGTAGCCAATGAAGCGTTCCACTATCCACCTCCTGGTTCTATCGTCAGATCAGCTCCAAGTTATATATTATAGTATTGTTTTCCAAACTACATAAACATGCAAAGTTTAATTTTGATGCGACTATTAGAAGTTGATGAAAGTTACGTTGAAAAATTCTGTTACATACAACATGTAAAAAAAATCCTATCCGATTCATGAGGTTAGGTATCGTACTGAGAGTATATTTATGTGGAAATTTACAAGAAAAAGGAAAAAAAAATTCGTCACATATTTTTTCAATGACCATGTTATTAGATTGGGCGCGGCCGGCCGTCGTTTAGCGGGTGTAAAATTCATAAATTATGACCCCTGTTAAAAATTTGCAATTTTTTTGTATTTGCAATTTTTTGAATTTTAATAGTAATAACTTTTTTATTTTCAATAATATTCAAAAAATATATTGCTTTTTGGTAATGTTATTGCAGTACCTATTATGCCCCTTTCGGATCTCGTTTTTTTTTACGTATTGTAGATACAGGTTAAGCTAATAAAAGCGTGTTGAAAAGCGACTCTTGCTACGATACAATAAATTGCATAAACGCTTAGTTTGTATGGAAAGTGTTGACAATACTACCTCTATCAGCAGCCGCTGAGGCGTATTCTTACTCTTCGTTCGTACAGTTAGCTGCAGAGAAATCTCACCCCCTATGTATTTATGCATTGCTAGGGGATGAGATTTCTCTGCAGCTGACTGTACACAAATGAATAAAGATGGTTCGCACCGCAAAATCATTCAAATAAAAAGCAACTCTTGCTACGATACAATAAAGTGCAATTCAGGTCGCACAGCGCTAATTACCTAGAATTATAGTCACCTAGAACTTGCCTCTCTTTCTATCGCGTAACTCACTGAATTGGTCCGACAAGATGAGCCCAACGCGTACTTGTAACCTCATAACTAAAATGCGGAGTGCGCTTTCTGTTCTATTCTGTGGTTATGTGAACAACGAAATTATAAGACAAAAGATAATGAAAATTACGTCTTTATAGATTGCGTCAGTAATCAACAGTCTTTTGTTTTAACCTTCAGATAAAGGTCCTTTGTCTAATAAGTCTTTAATTAGGACTATCGGATCATATTATGTGTTAATTATACCAATTTTATTACTTTCAAGGTACGATTTTTAATTATCGAATAACTTTAAATTAACTTCTGCTTTTCTGTCTAGCGAAGGTAGCTAATAATAAAATAATTAATTTTATATACCTACTAAAGTTATTCCTGTTAATTTTGTTACTAATATTCTTGCACAAAGCTCCAATTTGTCTATCTTAATATGTTAAGACATACAAATTGGAGCTCTGTGCACAAATATTATGAAAGCATTTATTAGTTTTCATTCGTATATTAATTTACTATTGCTTTTCGTAGATTTGAAATAAATAAAATCTTTTACTAACACTAGCAGTCGATCAACGACGAATCTTATCCAGCTGCTACCAGCCACCCAGCAAAGAACGTCGTCCCAACAAGCTGTTTTTTGGCTGGGAAATTATCAAATAACTTCTTCCGCTCTGGGCGGAGCAGAAGGGCGTGTCAGACTCTTACTGACTAAAACCCACCCGTGTTCTTTCAGTTGCCTGTACGTTGCCAGGAGCCACGGTCTTCCCTTAGGACTTTCCCGCAACCCCGGCAGGCATCGGCCCTAGCGGACCTCATCATTTCCACCTAGCCTGAGAACATCATACCCGATGCAGTCTCCACTCAAGAACACATCACACACATCTCACCCGTTTTGGGTGGAGTTTCTTGCCCGTTCTTCTCCATAGGACCCTACTACGCTTTGGAATGGGCAACTAGCTTCATCTTTCTGACTGACTGACCCATTGACAATTCAAAAGTACCTGTAATTGGTTTATAGGAAATAAATGCTTTGAGTTTGACTCAAAATTGCTCATTCTAAGCTCTACCTAGCTCATTTACAAATCATCATCTTTCAGCCGAAAGACGTCCACGGTTGAACACAGGCCTCCCCCAAGCACCTCCACTTACCGTTCTGGTTCCGTTCCGGTTCTGTGTTTCTCGCATTGCAGCGGATTCCTGCGGCCTTACAAATCATCCTATATCTATCGAGCTAATTATCGTTGCAGATATTAAATTACGCCTAGCAGTTAATATATAACCATTACATATCGCCATAAACGGATCGCGTCAAGTCAATTGCGATTTATATAAGATAAATAGGGGCCAGATATGGTAATGTGAACATCAATCATTATTACGCCCCACGCTACCTTTGAAAGCTGATATTTGCATTGGTTTAATTTATAAGCAGAAGCGAGAAAATGCAGCATAATATTATTTTTCCTCGATATTAGTAGAGGAAGATTAATAGAAAGAAAGAAAATACGTTTAAATACACGTGCATGAGCTTATAGAGTTATAGAGTCCTTGGTGCGCAGGGTGCGGGCTAGCTCCAACACTGTCCTGGACATGATTGCTCAGCGACTGGATTGCCCCTACGTTGGGCATTGTTGTAGCAGGCATATTACGGGTGCTTGATTTTTATTAATTATTATTTTTTATTATTATTATTTTTATATTTATAACTATGGACATAACTGAATTTAATTTAATTTTAATTGTATTTAATTTTTGATGTTATTTTATGTGTAAATGTGTCTTTTCTAATATGAGTCTATGTCACTCGAAATAAATGATTTTTATTTTTTATTTTATTTTATTTTATTTATACGACGATTGGCGTTGTTTAAATGTTAGACGCGCGGTGCTTGCGCGATGCAGGAATTTGCGTGACGTCAGTGTGATGCCTAGTTCACTTGTGGCGATGTAGCTGCCGCCACAAGTAATGTTTCAAGTTCAAAACTGTCGATCGCCATCTGGAACTTCTTTAAAAGAGTCTATGTATGTTTTAACAAGGTGGCAAGCACTTTTGAAGCGTTAAGTATTTTTACAACAACTTTCAACAAGAATGGCTTTTCGGTACCTTATGTCAGTCTCAAACATTTTTTACTTGTCAATCATCGCAATCGCTGATAGAATGAAATTTGTCTAGGCCCTCTGTACATGCCCTGAACTAACCGTTTGGTATCAACTGTTTTTCACCAAGCTTAATTGCCACCTCCAACAAGATAAAAATCCACCAATATTATTATGTGTCCTGTCTATCGGTCACAATGGATAAGTTGTCTTCATTCTCATAATATGTTGACCATTTCTCAAAGGGATTCTTTTATTTGAAAAACAATTTATTATTTATTCATGTTGAATACTTGACTCAAATCTATTAGTAGTTAGAGCTTGGTTTATTGTTTGCAAGGCTTCGACATAATGTAGAATATAGAAGGCGTTCGAAAGACCTAGATAAAAAAATAACTTTGAAACTCGCTACCTCTTTTAACTCGTGCCAATCGCCAAAAGTATAATATATGGCTCATAGGCAATCGTAAATAGTTGATAATGTATGTTTGCACTAAACTTAGTCGGGTTATACAATAAGCTGTACATTTATCTTTTTATGTCACATACCTAAACTGTATGTTACGTACATTATATCCTTTAAGGATGGATGTTTGGTTTTCTAAAAAGAAATGAGCTTAACCAGGAAGGTATTTTTGTATCCAGTAACACAAAGATGTGGTTGGCTAGTTATTTTACTTAAGTGTTCCTAATGGTGTGTGCACACTGGCGGCAGGGGAGAGCATCGAGGAGGATTCCTCTATCCGCCAGCGCTCACTGACAAGAAAAATCCACTGCGATACCGCGACCGTCCATGCGCATACCGGCAGATGCGCCGAGTAGTCACCGCTCGCCGGCATTATTGATTATTCCACTACCGACTACGCAGTCGAAAATTTTATTTTGACTCCAGCGCATACCGCTGCTTCAGTCGTGGTATCATCCAGCATACTCTTCGATGCTCCAGAGAAAACTACGCTGCGATGCTTCAAGGTCGATCACCAAGCGTTGAAATATATACCTTATTTCGATTGGATAAGTATTATATTCAACTGATAAATTTAAAATCCTCTGGCGTCTGCACAGGCCATTAATTGGAGGGTTTAATGCTGAGAAACAAAGGAGAATCTGTAGTTTTGTGTATTCTATAAATGCCGCAGATGGTAGGTGTTTGTGAATAAATGACATCCACAATATCCATAGCTAGTACACCTCCGCCGCAAAACCGTAGCAGTGAAACCACAGTAGTTATATTCAACTGGCTCGCATCATGTTCCGCTACGCGAAATTCGAGTAGCGGAACATGACGCGAGCCGGTTGAATTGAACTACTGCAGTTTCGCTGGTATGGTTTCGCGGCGGAGGTGTGCTGTTGGGGTTAAGTACTGTAAGCAAGCATTTGGGCAGTAATATCGATACAGCATCCATCAAAACAAAATTAACATTTCACTAACAACATTATAATGATTTCTCAGTGAGATTACGTACTATTCCTAATTGAATTCCGTTAGCAATCAAATTTAAATTATCCTCCATCAAACTCAAAGCGAAGCCTCCATTGAATCAAGATTTGAAACCTAAATAATTCCATTTAACTCTAATTATACAGTTGCTTTAAACATAACAGAACAAAGCATTTAAAGCGTATACCATTGTGATACATAAGTACATCTAATTACCACTACATGTCGACAAAAGGAGTGTCCCCAAAGAATAAACGGGGAAACAATCGCTTTGTTTCAAAGGTTCTAGAATGTACTCTAGATTTGTTATGTCACTCTGTTTGTGGAACAAAAAGTTGGCCTCAAGCGAATAGATGCGGGAGTTAAAAGCTTTGGGCTAGAACTGCTAGGAGTTTAGAATGAAAGGATTCAGAGCTCACAGAACTGAAACAAAGGAATTGGATTTTTTTATTTAATAACCTCGTGTTTCTAGGAAATCGTTAGTGCTTTTTCACAAGTTGGTTTTGTCCTTGACCAAAAAAAAAAGCAACAGGAGTGCCGGTAGAAGTAAAAACTGGAACATTAACGTTGTGCTTTTTGAATATTTTGGAATGGTTAGGGAATAATTTCACACTAATTGCTTTACTTATCTATCAGTGTAAAAGTACTTTAATTTATGTGGTAAAATACAATATTCATTAGTAGTAGTAGTAGTATATTTATTTATTTTCAAAATATAGTCTAACAAAAATTAACAATTTATTTAAACACTTTTCATGAAGTAGGATGTTTTGACTGCTTTTTTTTACCCATCACTATGGGTAAAATTTGTTACCTCGCAATCTTTACGTAATGTCAAAGACTATTTTGTTTGGTATTTACTGATATTTACTTTGTCGGTTGCTAGGCAACGGATCTTACGGTCACGTGTCCTGACGCGAGTTTAATATTTTTTACCCATCCCAAAAAAAGTGCACACCCCTGCTAAAGAAGTTTACACTTCAAATTTTTTTAAGTATTTTATACAGGGTCGTAGTTGCAAGTGCTTATTTAGAGTTATGAGGAACAGGCTAAGGAGAAGCTAGTCAAATATAATTTGTAAAACTTTATGCCAGTATGAGCTTTTAATTATTGAATTGCCTCCTTGGTTTAGTGGTCGCAAGGGTTCGATTCCAAGGTCGGGCAAAATGTTATTGTGTTTTTCCATCAGGAATTTCTCTGTAGCTTCCCGAAGTATGGATTTGTGCCCGGTTGATGATATAGTTATGAGGAACAGGTTGTGAAGTTCACTCATCCTCTACAGAAAAAGGACTATCCTGCGACTAAACGGGTTTCGTGACTGACGGGCAACTTCCCGATGGTTGATTTCGGATAATCTTATATTATGTCGTTCGCTCGGTAAACTCTAATTGCGTGATACAGGATTTGTGTGACGTCAGTTCTTTGATCTACGCATGTGGCGATATAGATGCCGCCACACTATTGCTGAGCATGACTTCCTGGATTCAATTCCCGGGTCGTGCAAAGTGTTCTTAGGTTTTCCATCTGAAAATTTTCAGTAGCAGCCCAGAGTCTGGGTTGCGCACGTTACGTGTGACTTAAACATAACTGGCTAAATGTGGGTATACTATAGGAACATCTCTGCCTAACCCTTTGGGAAATAGAGATGTGATGTCAGGCATAGTTGTCTGGCATTTTTTGCTGAACTGGGCCTTTCTCCCCTGCTAATTTCAATCGCATTTTACACTAAACGTTTTGTTAGGTTTTTTTTAATAAATGTTTGTTTTTTTTTTATATGCTGTATAAATTGTGTGCTTTTTAGTCTATGTTAAATAAAGGTATTTTCTTTTGTGATGTGATGTTATTCCAATCTCTTGTCAATGTTAAAATAAGAGGCCGAATAATATTGTGATTTAGCTCAACGTCTGCTGTAATCAAATTGGGCTGAATATCAATATTTATTACTGCCTCTAGAGAATACGTAAAGCACCTGACTGAGTATACACCGTGATATTTTAGTCGTCTTATAAAAGCCACCCACTTCATGTAGGTATCCAATGACTACTAAACATTCTTAAAATAAAAATTGATATAATATATAGTAACATTTTTTTATTGATCCTAGAGGTATTTTATGTCGGGTACATTGAGTGGCCCTTTGAAAGGCGACTAAAATGTCACGGTTTATACTTATTTTTTGTTTATACTAAACCTCTTATTCTTGTTTATACTAAACCTCATTGTACTCATTATTATGAACACCTTTCACTTTGGGACCAAGGCTGAAACAGCGAGAAAAAAATCTGCTGTTCCCTACATTTATGTTCGCATATCTCGTCAAAATGTAGGGAACAGCTGATTTCTGCTTTCGCGATTTCTGCTTTGGTCCCATAGTGAAAGTTGTTCATAATGATTTAGTCTAAATAAAAAATAACGTTGTATTATATTATATTTTTTAATTAATGTTAATGTTAATACCCAGTCAATGGATACATGAAGTGGGCTGCTTTTGTAAGACGAAAAAAATTTCACGGTGTATAATATTGTAGTATAACTTGATTTCAGGTCCTATTATTCGTGGTTTTTCACATAAATATCTTCATCATCAAACACCCTTTAACTTTTTAATGCATTTTTTTACAAATAGTCCTTTATTCATCCGCATTGTATAGAAATCGACTTTTGTTCAATAGTATGAAATATTTCTCCCTTTTCCCGAGTGTTTGAATTTTTATGACGATTTTTCAAACGTTACTTTGAATATAAATGGTGATTGTTAGTGCTTCGTGTCTGAATTCCGAATTTAGAATACATGGAATAATTGCAATGCTAGTCTGCCCGAGCTTTATTTTTGTGAATCTGTGGGAAAGTCGCAATTTTTTTGTCCATTGCTGTGCGCGACCAAAGCTTAATTTGACACGCAATATACAAAATATTTGAAATAAATGATTCCAAAACAACCAATTCCCCCACAGAAAGCTTGAGAGTCAATAAATCAATCTGTCTAGCTAAAGGCTACAATTATTGTGAACTCGGTTTCTACTCTTACCGGATACAGTTGGATACCAGTATTTTACACATGAAGCAACAGCCTATCTTAGCTCAAAATCCAGTTACTGGGTAACACGGTACCTAGAAAGTACAGTCACGTAATTTTCAGGGGGATAAGTATCAAAATATAGGCCACCGAGTTATCAGAGTATTTATTTTATAAATACTAATGTAAAATAAATCTGTTGTGAAATTATATTATAAATGACGTTACGTACGTTAAACATATAGGACTTATTAATTGTATTTTAGGAAAATCGTCTACTTTTACAATGTTTGTTTTATGTGAGCATCATGTATTTAACACATAATTAATTTATCTCTCATTGCTTCAATTTTAATCAGAGTTATCAGAGTATTTATTTTATAAATAGTAATGTATACCTACTTCAAAAATATTATGTATTGGAGAAAACCTTAAATCTATCGTCCTTATATATGAAGTAGGTAGGTACCACGTATTTTAAATAACAAATTATTACATTCTAAAAAGCACCAAACATCGACACGTGTATAAAGCGTGGTTGTTTTACCCTTGTGTAATAATAACATGCCTAGAACAAAAGAAACCTATTAAACCTATTTCACCCTTCAATTTCATAAACAAAACACAGTGTTTCAACAACAAACAGGATCTAGAAAAAATCTCGGCGCTTTATAACCATATTTTTCCTAATCATAGCGAGTACTTTCTCGTTTGTAGTAGCAAATCAAATACAGTCGCAGGTGCGGAATACGGCGCACAAAACAAGCTCAGTTACTGGGGCAGTAACGGAGTTTGTGACGAAGAAAATGACTTATTGTGCAACAGCTAAAAAGTTGGGCTGTGCTGACAGGTCGTGGAATTAGCTAGGTATATTTTTGCTCCGAAAATGAGAAAATACAGCTGTGTGTGCTGAGATTTGGAAGAAATTTTGGAGAATGTTATAACCATCTGGGTGTTTGTGTAATGAGTATGTGCAATTAAATTGTATCTGATGTAAGTTTACAGTTATAGACGATAATCATTGTATGGGCTACAGTATTTTTAATAATAAGCAAAAATCTAACAGTAATTAAATCAGGAAACTTAAAGATGAGCCCATACTTGACAAATTGTTATGAACTATAATAATATTACTGAACTATTATTGAAATAGAGGCGCATTAGCTTGTTCCCATTTCTCTCATCTCGCGCCAATAAGTAACAAAAATACACTGCACACTTTAGCCTCATAACCTAAAAACGCTTCTTTCACTGTGTAACAGTTTGCTAAAGACGACGTCAGGGAAATATCGTCTTGTAAACACTTTTTCGGAGCAAGGCCAGCCGTATATTCAGCCCCCAGGCAAAAGGCCAGCCATATATTTAGCCCCCAGGGAATTTTACCAGAAAGACTAGTGGTCAATAAAAACAGCAACCAATAGCGTTTGATGTGCCCTGAAGGAATTTACGTGGCTTGGGGCCCACATCGGAATTAATCAGGAGAAAAAACTGGTGAATACTTTATAGAAGTAATAAAACGTTTTAACAAGAATCGAATCAATTATAAATAGGGTTGGATGGAATGCAAGACAGTCATGTTGTGATAAAATTAAACTAAACAAAAAATAAACCTGCACTAAACATTTTATGATGATTTGCATGACCCATGTGACTAAAAGTACATTACTGTAGAGGCCAGCATTTAGGGCATTGATGGACGATCGTGAAAATGTGGGCCGAGGCAAAGTCGGGTCATACATACGTGAGTCCAACAATGCCTGGTTGCGGCCAAGGCTTGTATAGTACTTTTCTCAAACAATGCGCGGAAATTCAAACCAAGTAAATTATTTATAAATTCCAGAATCAATGACGAACAAAGAAGATTTTTCACGCGCCAATATGGTCATTTGTTTCTACACAGCTCTATTTGCTAAGCCAGTTCGAAATTTAAATAAAATCTTTGATAAGTTACCTCCTTGTTTGCCATGTGGAAGTAAAAAGTTAGTTCCATTTTTAAAATCATCATAACGTATACAAGGACAAAATTAATTAGATTATGATTGTATTGCATCGTTTTATAGCTATACCTTTTCGCCCATTTTTATAACAAAGAACCCTCCTTAGTTGTATCCTAAAATGTGTAGCATATTGCACACTGCACACTGGTTCAAAAAAGTTGTAACTTTTTTTCTTCAACCAAAGAAAAATAGCCTGGTTCCCATTTTGCGAGTGTGTGGCGTCAAAAATAAACTCGAACGCGACATATTTTATCCCAGTTAGTATCCCAAGACTTTGTTGACATAGCCTACAAACTTTGATGTCTAGTTTCAGAGCTAACATGAATGTTTGTTTAGCGAAGTTTAGTATAAGCCAACGGACATAAACCTAGATCATTTATTTTAAATTAATGAGCAAGACTGGGTACTATCCTAACTAAATTAAAGCAATCTGTGTCTATTTCAAATATTTTAAATCAAACACTTGAAAATATTTTATTTCATCAAGTTTAGGTAAAATAAGATAGATCATTCGAACTTTTATTGTTTTTTTTTTTTTTCATTCAAATAAATTTTATTTTAGTAAGATTGACAAGAACAATAATAAGAAAGAAGATATTTTTTAAATAAAATACTGATGTTAGATATCTTCAATAAAAAATAAACAAGCAACTTGTGAAAAATTCACAAATAAAAAATGTAATTTTACATGCAAAAACCGTCTCAGAGTTTACGATAATAAAAGCAGTCACATATGGAGGTGATCAAATCCCTCACCTCCAACGACTCGATACCGCCAGGGATCGAGTAAATACGACATGTTTGCCAAAAGCCTCGAGAAATAGGATTATTCAGACAGCCTGCCTTCAGGAGTTAGACGGTGCCAATACTGAAAAATTGAAAAGCATTTCAGAGGAATGTTTGTATTTTATTTTATTTTTAAGATATCGCAGTGTATTCTTGTACGAAGTGTTGTATGTCAATGAGATATGGTGCAATTTGAGCTTATCCACAACCGCCATGAAATGTTAGCGTGTTACAGTTCTTGGGTCTTGACAATGATGAGGCGAGTGTGTTGGAAAATATTACTTGGAATAATATGAGAACCATTGGAGAACTTATGTCTTATCCTTGTGTGTTTACGAAATCGTCATTCCTCCAGTTGGAGAAAATTAATCGTCGTAATCAAAATAAATACTGTTTCTTTCTTCTTTGTTTTTCTAACACCTAATAATACTTTATGCGGTTGTTATATTAATATTTATTCCAAGAATTTGCCGCATTTCAGGGCATTTAGATATTCCAAGTATGATTTATTAGTGTAAGCAGATGCTGACATTATCCGTAATAACGAGCAACGAAATAGGGGCGTATTATTATATATTTTTATCTCATTGCCAGCAGTTACAAAACGTTCGTGTTATTATCGTACCAATTTGTCACCAAAATAGACTTATAATATACGAAAAATGCGAATAAGTATAGCAATTTATTTCTGTTCCGTCGATAATATACATATACCTAGGTATTTTTAAACTAAATAGCATGTATTAATATAATACCCAATCTGAGTATTCCATTTGCGATCATATTGTACCCCTGTAATTGTTCGGCAAAATGACTAGGAACAGTTTAATAGGGCGTGTACGCATGAACGAACAAGAACATGGTGTACACGAATATCGAACACTTAGTTCGCATGTGCGTACCACTAACGAAAAACAAACACTTTGTTCGTCAAAAATGTTCATGGCGATCCAATTTCGAATCCATGGCTGCTAAAGAGAGCGGAGCGGTTGAGCCCGAACACAAGTCGAACTGTGTTCGTATATTCGTGTTGCTAATTTACGTCCACACGTACCTACGAACCAATCGATGTTCGTGTTCATCATGTTTTTTTCGTTCGTGCGCACACGGCTTTAGATCAATTTTATATGTAGTCAGAGTAAAGGATGCACACATACAAAGTAAGAGTTTTATCACACGTATAACTGTTTTTGGCGACTCCAGGCCATCAAAAAAACTAGGCATCCGGGCACAATTTTCATGACGAAAATTGGCGTTTCTAAAATCCTCTCATAGCAAAAGTCTATCTCAAAAAGCTGGTTTTATTTTTGCAATTTCTTCGTACGTTTGCCTCGGGGTGAAAAATTTCTCGTAAAAACATAAAAGCATTCTGGTAGAAGCATCCATACGGAGTAACAGATGAACTAACGGGCGGCCATGACGGAATATGCGAGCATTATTCCGTTTCCATGGGAACAATAACAACTACTGGCGAACTTGGAAATATTTTATGATATTCCTTGCCTTGTGTAGGGGTAAATGGAAATGAAGAATGTATGTAGGTTAAGTTGCTTAAAGTCCTACAAATATTATGGGGGGATAAGAATTAAGCTTGAAGTGAGGTGAACATTATTTGGGCTGAAAATAATTATGGGTAATTCAGAGCTATTTTATTAGTAATTTTATTGATAATCCATCCCAGAACCTGAATAGTTTAGTAGCCAATCTAAAAAAATAAAATAAATGTCTAATAATTGGAACAAAAAACTTGGAAATAGTTTTGTTTAGTTATTCATCTTTTTATTCGTGTGATAAGTGACTAACATGTTATCAGAGTTTTAATGCCGACCTTGGGTCTCTCACTTGGCTTCACATGCCGTCGAGAAATATCTCTCAGACATTCATCAGGTTTTTGTTTTTAAAGCAAGTGATAATTATTCAATTATTAGGAGCAGTGGTAGCCCAGTGGTAACGGCCCCGACTTACGAGTTCTATGTCGTGTCAAGCAGCCGCTTTACTTTGTGTAAATAATTTCATCACCACTGCTCTCAAAACGGTGAAGGAAAACATCGTGAGGAAACCGGCATGTCTTAGAACCAAGAATTCGAAGACATGTGACATCTACCAACCCGCACTGGGCCTGCGTGGTAGATTACAGCCCACTCCCTCTCACAGAGAGGAGGCCTGTGTCCCAGCAGTGGGAACATTAATAGGCTGATGATGATGATGATAATTATTCAATACGCACATGAATCCGAAAAGCCAGAGGTCTGCTTTGGGTTCGAACTCGAGATCTATGACTTGGCAGTCCGACATAATGGGAGACCTAGGAAACACTACAATGATGACCTAGAAGCGATAGATAGATTGGCTGGAGACGACACTTTATAGGGTAGAATGAAAACCTTTGAAGGAAACCTTTACCTAAAATTGTGTGTTAAAAAAAACACACAAATATAGAATATTGACTTGGCTCGCGCGGCTATCGACATGTGCAATGTGGACTCAGTGATCATTGTGCCGATAGTCGTAACAGCCAATGGCTTAATAGGTAAGAGTTTCGGTCAACACCGAGGAGGCTTCCATTGGGCAGCTGGATCAAGGGCTCGATTCAGAGAGCGGTACTTTTGAACACGGCTCGCATTGTTAGGATGTTCCTCTCTCTGGAGCCCTGACAGCCGGGGTTTCCGACACAGGTAGCCAATTTTTTTTTTTTTTTTATATTCTTATATTTAAAAATGTAATTGATAAGTATAATAATGAAATAAAGGACACAAATATTATTTCTATGTTTCTCTCTAAAATCCACGAATTGAGCCTAAATAAATTTCCACATTCAGAGACTGTTTGAATATAGAATCCCTACAAACAAACAAATTATTTCTGTACACATCACACGGTGGATTTATACTGAAATAGCTCCACTCAGTTACGTGAAATGTTCCCATTTATTTTGTCAAAGCCTTGGCTCTTTTTAGAAGTAGATTTCTAGACACTTTAGTCACTGTATTGAAGTTGAAAAAACGATTTGATGAATTGTTGCTATGTTGGTACTAGGGTAGCTTCAATCAACTTGGCATAGCAATATTTTTATTCTACTTATTTGTAGCATAATCAGCCTATAATTTTCCCACTGCTAGGACACAGGCCTCCTTTCTTCGAGAGGGAGTGGGCTGTAATTTACCACATGGCCCAATTGTGATGTGGTAGATGTCTTCGAATTTTTGGTTCTAGGACATGCCGGTTTCCTTACGATGTTTTCCGTCACCGTTTTGAGAGCAGTGGTGATGAAATTATTTACACAAAGTAAAGCGCCTAGTTGGGTTTGAACCCACGACCAACCACTTGTAAATCTGGGCCATTACCACTGGGCCACCACTGCTCTTCTGTCATTTGTGATACTACAGTTTAATTGCCAGATTTTATCACTCTCCTCTGTGTCGATTTGATTAAAAATTAATGTGAACTAGAACCTAATAAATAAAAATGCCCAATCAGAATATAATATGTCATCACGCCTATAATCCCCGAAGGGTTAGGCAGAGGTGTACCTAGTACACCCATATTTCGCCAGTTATGTTTAAGTCCCATGTAATAGGGGCGAGCCTATTGCCATCAACCGGGCACTAATCCAGACTCTAGAGTCAGTTTTTCTTCAGGAATTTCTCAGTTGCAGCCTAGGCTGCAACTGAGAATTCCTGAAGAAAAACTCAATAACACTTTGCCCGATCTGGGAATCGAACCCAGGAAATGCTCAGCACTAGCGCTTGCAAACACTTGTGCAACGAGGCAGGCCAAATAATATAAAGCTATAGTACATTACTGTCGCGGCCTGCAACTAAGGCATTGATGGGCGATCGTGAAAATGTACGTGAGGCAATCAATGCCTGGTTGCGGCCAAGGCTTGTATAGTACTTTTCTCTAATAGTGCGCAGAAATTCAAACAGAGTTAATTTATTACTAATTACTAATTTTATTAAACATATATTATGAGTTCTTGACATTATTACGTATAACATTTTAATTTTTCTAATTTGGACTGTTATTGATTAAATGTAAAAACCTGAAAAGAGATTGACCAAGCGACTAAGGAACCTAGTATCGCTACGAAACATGTTGTGACTCAAAGATTTATGCTTTAATTTAGAGAATGATCTGAGGGCTTTCAAATGTGATTTAACCATTGTATCATAAATCTCGGCATTACACGGTAATTAGGTCTCAAAATCTAGGTTTAGTATCGAATCTCTTACTGACTTTTGGTATGCTGGTAAATTCAAAACACGAATTTGTCAAAATGACGTTTGAGTATTTTGAATGATCGTCAATTCCGACCTCAATTCCGACAGATAAAGGTTGATGTAGGGGCTTTAGAAGTAAGTAAAAACTCGAGAATTCTCAACTTACCGGTGTTGGAGAAATCCAAAAAGCCAGAGTATTGTAGACATTTTCACTAACTTCTCTAAACGACTGCCCACGTAAATACCGCAGAAGAATCGAACAGTTAATACACCGACAAACTGAGTCTTTCATAGTGAACAACTTACAGTAACGCAATTAAAATGATAATAAGTATCAAGAAAATGAAATTAATCAAAAAATTAAAATAAGTATTCACAAAAAAAAAAGAATATCATCGGTGGAAAGAATACAAGAAGTCACCGTAGAAATTGGCGCCAAAAATTGGCACATATAAGTACAGTCGCATAAAAAAACGCATTGGATGTTTTTCTACCACACATTGGTTTCTGCCCGTAGATTCACCCGCACCCATTTTATTTTAATTGATATGGGTACTTGTTTACGTTTATGTACATAAATATACTACAATCCAGACCAGACCTTATCTTTATGCAAAATGTGTTCACGTTAGTTATTTCTTTAGGTGGTTATTTAAACCCGATGGGTTACAATATTTACTTGTCTATCGAGACAAGCAAAAAGTCAAAGTGAATCAGAATATAAATGCATTTATATTTGCCGTAAGTAAGTGTTGGGACAATTTCAGTCTTCAATTAAAAAATTATCTATGCGACATAGAAACATTATAACTGTTATTAAGTTATATCCAAATTGCAAAATAATAATGGCTTAAGTCATTAAAACAATTTTTTTTTATTAAATCATTCAATTAAGTATAAGAGTAATAAAAGTAAATACCCACCGTTCGAGACTGTACTTAAAACTAAACGAATGGGACGTGCAAGTGCTAGAAAGAGAAAACTCGCCGTTCTATCGCCAGCATATTTTGCTCAGGATGCGCGCGCATAAGATCGTGGCGCGCGTTTGTTATGTTTTCAAAGAGTTTCTATTGATGAATGAAACAGGCAAAGGTCTCTCAATACATTCTGCCTTTGTCACAACCATACGGTACTTTTAACACCTACAGATTATTATTACAATGGAATAATAATAATTAGTTGTTATTTTAATATCTTATGTTACTAATTATTCAACTATAATTTCAATATTTGGATGCGTAAATTAATTATTTTGCGTAAGTCAAGAAGGTTTTATGGTTTACATACTTGCGTGAAAAAAAAACTATAAAGGGGTAAAATAGGAAATCGAAATAAAAACTAATAGTTTAATGGTGTTTTTTATGCGGAGAATTTAAGGATTCGCATTACCTGATAAAATTATTATATTTAAAAACAATATTTATCAACATTATAAACTTAAGTCACAGCAGAACAAATAGCAATACCAGGTCTGGTCAATGTCTTTTGTACGCCGTTAAGGCAAAACGTGACTGTAACATAATTTAATTATAACATCTTACATGCCATGTGTGTGTATAAGCATTTTTTGGACAAATAAAATTATCTTATCTTATCCTATCTTATTACAAATTCCAGAATCAATGACGAACAACTACAATTTTTCACGCGCCAATATGTTCATTTGTTTGCATGCCAAATCAAAATTTAAATAAATTATTTTATGAGTTATCTCCTTGGTTGCCATGTATTGAAGTAAAAAGTTCGTTCCATTTTTAAATAACACGAGAGAGTTTTCATAGCTATTTATTTGGCCGCTAAACACAAAAGATATGAATTTTCATTCAAACATTGCCTGCTGGCCGAGCGGTTGCATGTATTCGACCAGTACCGCAATTTCAAAACTTGTTTATAATGTTTAGTATGTACCATTCCGATATTTGCTTTTTTGTTGGATTATACCCCCTCCCCTCATATAAATTAAAATCAAAACAAGGAAAACCGTTGACATAGTTTCAAAACATTCAAACTATGTACACAGGCAAGGACTGCGGTTACCCAGTAACAAATCAACTGGTACTGTTATATATCATTTGTAACATTACTGTTTGACAGAATCGGGTTTTAGTACGAACTACAAAGGGAAGATATGATTAGGGACAATGTTCTAGGATGGTAGGTCAGATGTTAGGATATGTTTGTTTGAAATTTTGCGACTAGAAAATATAGACTGAAACTACAATAGGTATAACTTACAAAAATATAAGTTTATATTACGTATCCCTAAGAAGTTCAATTTAATTCGTCTGCAAAGAAAAAAAACAACTGTAATTGAATTCGTCTTCGGCAAAAGACAAACGCGTTTTTATCTACTTAAAAATCGCGTAGCTGCTCTGCTACGGCGTAGCAACCGCGTAGCATCTACGTAGGCACAAATTCATACCAAAATAATGGACTCTTCATCAAAACTCACTTATTGTCATCAATACTCGCTGGTCAAACTGATACTCAATCAATACAAATAAGAAAATTCCTTCGAAGCGGTTCTCAATCAAGAATAGCTTCCAGTACTTAGTTCAGGCTCAAAATATTGCTCAATACGCCGACAAATTTTCATTATACGTCCTACCACTCGTTAGATTCTCGTTCCATCTTCTATAGACCGAATTCTCAAGAGTTTTGAAGTGTCTGGCGGGAATCGTAGGTGTGCAAACACCGTGGGCCCTTGACTCGCTCGTTGACGCTGAATATACATTGAAACCTATAAATAAATTCAACAAAAGTGGGTGAGGTTCGCCATGGATAACCGAGTTTGAATAGGATGAATTTCGTGATGGAGATGGATTAATAATGTGTGTAAATATTTTGAGTGAGTAGTTTCTGAAAAAGGTTAGCTTCAACTATGGGTATTGTTTCTTGAAAGCTATACACAGTGCCGGCGGCTTTGCCGCCGGGAAAACCGCGGTGCGCTCAACTTGCCGCACATAAGTCACCAGTCCGTGCAAAAGCCGGCAGTCCATGCCGCCTTATATGCCTTTATTATTTTAATCTTAAGGTACTTAATTTATTATTGTAAGCATATTTAATAAATATAATCATATACAGGGTGGCAGGGACATCGACGCGAAGCCGGTTACTATGGATTCAGTACATGGTTCTGAACCCCCCTGCGTTGAAATTTTTCGTCGGTTATAAAAAAAAAATCTGCTGTTTCATAGAAAAGTGCAATACCTACGCGGTCGAAATGTATGGAGCAGCTGACTTTTTTTTTAATAACCGACGAAAAATTTCAACGCAGGGGGGTTCAGAATCATGTACTGAATCCATGGTATCAGGCTTCGCGTCGATGTCCTGGACACCCTGTATAATATAATCAGGCGTTATGGTGGCGGTCTTGTTGTCATTTGGCATTCCCAACCTATTAAACATAGTCAAGAATTATCACAATAAAAGAATAGTTAAATAGAGGAGATGTCCAAAGATTGGCAGCATCATATCTAAAAAAAAAGAAAGAAAATACATTAATTTAGCATAGACTAAAAGGCACACTACAACACAACATAATACACTACAATAAAAAAAAGGAAATAAATGAAAAGTATAAAGTAAGAAATTACCAGGGAAGTGTGCCTCCCAGCTGCGTTAAATAGGCCCAAAAGGTTCAGCAAAAATGCCAGACAACTAGTGCCTGAAGTTGGTTTTTCTAGACTAACACGATACTACAGTCATAAAATCTTGTGATTTTAGCATTTTATACCTTCAAGAACGTTTATTCTAGCGAGTAGACGGCTTATAGATGTTTGACATTACGTCTACAAGAACAAAATAAACCTAGTTTCTGGAACATAACTTTTAAAGAACATAAAACGCAGCGTTTCTTAGGTCTTACGATTTAATATAAAATAAAAACATTAAATAACTTTGAATTTTATGCAAACCATAAAACATGATGTATGTAAGTAGTAAATATTTTATTTACAAACCTAAAGAAATGATGATCCGTCACAAGTTTAGGGTTATAAAATATAAAAATGCGGTTTTAAAATTTAACTTGTAAAACATGACTTTGAAGATATCTCTGACATTGTACCTACCTACAAACTTCACTATTCACTTAAAAAACCTTCAGTTGAGCATGTTTTATACGCGTTTGTACCTACTAGTTTTATGAAAATATCTTACCTAGATGATATAAGAAAGTTGTAAAATTAAATTTTTGTCCTGTGACCACAATTTTACCATCATAATCTGCCTTTGTATCATTAATCTAAGGAGGTATGCTGATAGATTCTAAAATATTCTCAAAATAGTAAACAACAGTATTTCAAACAAAATTAAACAACTTTCTTTCAAGCAATTGTCAAGCACCATATTTTTTGCCGAGACTACATTTTAAACAATCACGTACACCATTAACTGATCGGGCACGTTCAAAAAACATCCCTACACATTTCACCATCTGCCGACATAAACTATTCGGTGCCAACACTCTCCTACGCAATCTGTGTAATGTATTGCAATAAAAGCCTCGTGATCTGTGTTTATTCGGCCATTTAACTCTTATCTCCCCGCTGTTAGGCGATGTCACGCTAAAATAATAGTCTATTTCCCTTTGAAAGTGCAAAATTATCTAGAGAGGGGCTTTTGAAAAACATTCGGTCAATTTTATTGTCCAGATTTGTAAATTTTTAGTGTGATGTAGGTAATTAAATTCTTATGTCCGATTTTTAATTGTTTAGGAATATTTTGTATTTTCTGTATACAATCAATCTTCCTTGCCTTTTTCTCAACTATCTTGGGGTCGGCTTCCAGTCTAACCGGATGCAGCTGAATACCAATATTTTACATGGAGCGACTGCCTATCTGACCTCCACAACCCAGTAACTGGGTAATACGGTACCCCTTGGTAAGACGTCAGACTTTCGGGCTTCTGACGACTCGTAACGACTGTCAAAGATCCACAAATAACAGCCGTTTTTATTTTCTGTATAGGACACATAAAAATAATTTATTAATTATTATTTCCAACTAGCATTTGCCTGTGGCTTCTCCCGCGTGGATGTCGGCAAATATTCCACGGGAACGTACTACCGGGATTAAAAGTAGTACTCTATGTGTTAATCCATGTTATGAACTATCTGTGTGCCACATCCAAATCCGTTCAGCCATTTTTGCGACAATCCGTAACATACATCCACATAAACAGATAAACGGACAAAAAAAATTATACTATTTTATTATATAGGTAGTTTTAGTGTACCGGAAATTGTTTTTAGAAATTGGCATTGGGTCACAAAAAGTTAAAACACAAACATAACTTTTTAGGGTAACGTAACCATTCTGAGACGACAGTGTTTAAAATTTATTTTGACCCAGTTTCACCACAAAATGTTCCTAACTCCACAAACTTAGTACATAAATTCATTTACTTTTGAATTAAATGAAACATTAAAAAGGGTGAACAAAAAGTATATGTCTTTTTGTTGATTTAAAAACTGCCATTCTGTGAAACGGTTGCGTTAAAATGCTTAAGGCTGGAAATCATTTTCACAGCATAGGGTTCTTTTAAAAATATGTTTTGCTGTTTTTTTTCACGATATCACAAAAATAAAGTCTCATATTTTAATTTTTATTTTATTATTCTATCCTACATTAGTGAGCCCAATTTTTTTTCTTAAAATAAAAGTAGTTAGTTACTTTCAAAATTTAACATCAGCTATCTGCCAGTGAAAGTCTTGTCAAAATTGGTTCAGCCCTAGCCGTTTCGGGGATTAGCCGGAACAAATAGACAGTATAAGTATCGTCGGTATAGACTTTCATTATATTATTATTAATCAGTTTATTTCAGATAAAAAAATAATTCACACAATTACAAATTATAAAAATAATCCATACAATTACAAATTATAAAAATAATAATTATCCATCTAATAAAAAACTGTTATTTTGATATTACAAACAGTCACTTTAATTTTATTTATTTGTATAAATATAATAATTCTTTGTAAGTTGATTTGTGACATTACAGTATACCTAATTCTTATTAATATTTTTCAAAAGATAACTTAAAGTTTCATTCACACCTTGATAAAACTTATTTAATAAATTTTCATTACAGTACCTACCCTAAAACCAAGTTATGCTCAACGACATTTTGTATTAAAAAAAAAAAGTTTTCAGTTTCAAACATGGCATTAGGGAACTCGTTAACAGTACAGTACAGAAGAGGTGCAAATTATGTTGCCAGCACATTCCCTCGCTTACTCCTACAAGATAATGTTCCTAACATGAATTTAAGTTCCTGAGGTGTCCTTCTGGAACAGATTATTATAATATTTTGCAAGGATAAACAAAAGAAAATAAATGGGTTCCACCGGCATCTAGTGTACATTATAACAGAGAATCAATTTACCCGGTACTTAGCCTGGGTCTTACCCAAGCTAAGTACTTTTTGATATTCGGATAGCTCATGAGTACTCATGACCTAAAGAGGTGCATCAACGATATGAATAAAAAGTTTCGACCAATTAAAAAGTTATGAAACAACGCGAGATATCGCGAGTATTCTGTTAAGGAACAAAGAACGGTGGTTACGGTGCCATAGACATTTGAACCTCTTCACAATACGCGCAGTGTCAAGAAGAACTGGTTTCTCTGTAATTTTTCCAATAATTAAGATTTTTGCAATCCAGAGATACCCTGTTGAGACGTTGGACTTCTTTCTAGTCTGTTCGTCCGATAGTGCGCATGTGACTCGAGAACCAACTACCCAGATTTTTTCATATTTATTTACATTTTCCAGCGAAGTTTCCGACATTACTTCATATTCATGAGCGGAGTTGTGGGTACAGTTATTGCTAAATATTGTAGTTAGGTAGGTACCTATTTGATTCTTGCGAGGAATAAGTCCGACCATCGATAAAAATAAACTAACAGTTTCTCGTTTACTATTTTTTTAAAGTCCAAATACGTTATTCTTTCGGTTCTTTCTTATTTCGTCATCATATTTTTAACCACAAGACCCTATTACACGCTTTGACCTACTTACAGTACTTACTACTAAACGTTGAGGAAGTGTAATGCTGCGGTGTCGGGAACTGACTTGAGTCATGTTTCTAGTTAAGTATAGTACCACCCTATTTCACCCTATTTTCCCTCGGTTTCTTTAGAGGCTAACTGTACCAGGAAAAGGACTGAGAAAATGAAGTTTTTTTATTTTTATTTTCCTTATCGGGGAAGCTCTTGGCCTGTATCTCTCCTGATGGTAAGTGATGATCAGGCCGAAGATGGAAGCACAGAGGAACTCGCTATCTTACCTCTAAATACAACAATGGTGTTACTATAGCGACAGACTTAGATTGAGATGGTGGTAGCTGGCCAAGCGGACTTAGAACAAGCCCTACCACCAACCAAACCGAGCAGATTTTTTTTCCCCTATTGAGAATCGAATCCGAGACCTCTAGGTCCGAGACAGGTGGTCCAATCACTAGACCACAGAGGTGGTTAAATGTATGTTGGGTTAGGGCTACGTCACACGTACTACGTTGAGCTGTAGTGCAATTATAATGACGACACTGCGTTGTTTTATCATAGGTGTAATATTAGCCCGCACTATTCATGTTGCTGAACTGCGTTTGTCTGTAGCTTAATGTTGCGTAATCGCAACTACACTGCAGGTCTGTAAACAATCAGTTTTGGTATAATGTTGTCAAACTTAGCAGATATACGACGCCGTAGGTGATCAAAGCTATGCAGTGTCGATGCGTTTGTTCATATCTCACGTACTGCGTTGCGTTGCGTGACGTAGCCTTAGGCATAGATGAATACTGACAGATGATTCACTCCGCATTTTAGGTATGAAGCTACAAGTACGTAACGTAGTCAAAAGATCTATGAATTATGCGATAGAAAGAGAGGTAACTTCTAGGTGAATATAACTGTGGGTAATTAGCGCTGTGCGATCTGAATTGCCCTTTATTGTGTCGTAGCAAAAGTCGCTTTTTATTTTAATGATTTTGCGGAATGAACCATCTGTTTTCATCTGTGGTTTAGGCCCTTTGTAAAAACACGTTTTTCTTGCCGTGAAGAACTACGGTTTATTCGCCGTCTGTAGGCACGGTCGTCAGTGTTGTATGGTTCACTATGGAAGCTTGTTGACAGACATATGTGTTTTCTAGGGTGCGGTTTATCATATCCGTGGGTTTATCTAAAGAAACCGTGCCGTGTACATAGAATAATGCACCATGCTTACCTATCTCATTCACCGATAAACAATTATAACAGAGATTCAGCGGCATTTAAAAAATTAGTAGGTAACATTTATTTAAATTGCCCATTTATAACCCTGTTGATTGGAAACGTTTCAGCCGCCTCTGTGGTCTAGAGATTAAACCACCTGTCTCAGACCCAGAGGTCCCGGGTTCGATTCCCAGTGGGAGTAAAATTTTCTGCTCGGTTTGGTTGGTGGTAGGGCTTGTTCTAAGCCCGCCTGGCTAGCTACCACCATCTTATCTAAGCCTGTCGTCATAACAACAATGTTAACAGCATTATTGTGTTTCGGCAGTTAGAGCTAAGATAGCCAGTTCCTCTGTGGTTGAGGATTCCGGGTGAAGCTCGCTTCCACCTTCGGCCTGATCATCACTTACCATCAGGTGAGATGCAGGCCAAGAGCTTTCCAACTGCGGGTAAAAAAAAAAATACGTTTACATCTCACTGTCCGTATGTTAAAATATTCTGAAAATGCAAATACTGGGCACACACATTTCGTATTCACTTTATACTCATATGAATAGGAGTTCACCCAGAGAATGAATACACGAAAAGTTTACTCTATAGAACTTTAAATAATTGGTGAAACCCGTCCGCATGGTAGATTAAATAATTACACATGATTTCTGACCTCAAAATTAGCCTAGCGTTCTCCCAACTATGCTGGAGACGGCTTCCCATCTAACCGGATGCAGATGAATACCAGTATTTTACATGGAGCGACTGCCTATCTGACCTCCACAGCCCAGTATCTGGGTAATAAGTTACCCCTGGGTAAGACTGGCTGTCAGACCGATGGGCTTCTAACGACCCGTAACTGCTGTCAAAGATCCACGAATGACAGCCGGGACCAACATCTTAACGTGCTTTCCGAGGCACGGAGGAATTTTGGTATGTAAAGATGGTCACCCATCCACGGACCAACCCCGGCAAGCGTAACTTAACCTGATGGATCGACCCGTGCAGCTGTTACGACTTAGCCACGAGCTTTTCTTCTGACCTCAGTAATGTTTTAATTTTTACGATTCGTTTCGTTTTTCGAAATAGCCTACCGTAGAGAGTGCATGTCAGTAGTAACCAGTATAAGCAGGCCTCTTATTTAATTTTAACTCCGTACTACGCTAGACCAGCTCATGGTTAAAGTGCTGTCATTGACGCACGTCCTATACTGTATCTATATTACTCTTCAGCTGAAAAGTATGAAATCCTGTAGTTTATTTGTTTGAACGCTGCTTTGAGCCTAGTAGATATCAGCGTGCATTAGTATAAGTGAAAGTGATTAGTGATAAGCGGGAGTAAAAATTAAGTAACAGTACTGTAGCGCTTGAAGACCGCTAGTTGTAGAAAAATATAATGTGGGGGCGTGGGACATTGTGCGAATGGGACTTTTTGCGCATGGGACATTTTGCGCCAACGGGACTTTTTGCGAATGGGACATTCTGCGTCAGATCCGTAGAATATATTATTAATTTTATAATTGTCATCTTATCTCAGAGAAACTTGCACACTTTTACGCGTTTATTTAACACTGTCGTTTATCCGCAATAAAAACTTAAGAAATTAATTCCAAATTCGTTTCAATGATCGAATATAACCAGAGTTATTTTTCTATTAGCCGCGTAGCCGGTACGACATAAGGACGTCTTTTGCATGTTACTTTTACATTACCACCTACGGCCAACACATCCTTAGCAGTCAGCTACACTACCATTCTCAAAGACTGGTGCATCTTTTTACTATATTTATGACCTATTTATAAAAAAGTAAGACCTCACAAAAAAAAACACCCGGTTATCCCTCATAATAAGTACACAAGACAAAAAAAGTACAATAACAAGATTCACTAAACGGGCACAATTAGATTCCACCAGTGTAACTTTCACAAAACTCCAAGAGGCGAGTGCGACAGTACGTTGGTATTCTTTATAACAAAAGACGCGACCCTTTGAAGATATGAAGACACTTACTAAGTTCCGTCTCGGGCAAAATAAGAAACTGTGGCAGAATGAAGTGATTGAATAAGTGAATGGAATGATGAAACTTGACTCAAAGGATGGAGAGAAACGAATGAAGGATTTTGTAGTCGTAGGTTTTTGAGATTTATTTGAATGTAAAGATTATTTTAGATTTGTCAGATTATTCTCATCATATCAGCCGAAAGACGTCCACTGCTGGACATAGGCCTCCCCCAAGCACCGCCACTTCGACGGATTGTTTTCCCTCTGTTTCCTTAGAGGCTAACTGTACCAGGAAAATTTGGACTGAGAAAAGGAAGTTTTTTGTAAGTTTTTTTTATAACGGCCCCGACTTACGAGTTGTAGGTCGGGGGTTCGAACCCCAGCAGGCGCGTTACTTTGTGTAAATAATTTCATCACCACTGCTCTCAAAACGGTGAAGGAAAACATCGTGAGGAAACCATGTCTTAGAACCAAAAATTCGAAGACATGTGACATCTACCAACCCGCACTGGACCCGCGTGGTATATTACAGCCCACTCCCTCTCACAGGGAGGAGGTCTGTGTCCCAGCAGTGGGAACATTAATAGGCTGATGATGATGATGATGATGAAAGATTATTTATCCATCTTTAAAAAGTGAAACTGGTAATGTATTACTTGGAAATGGAAGTGTACACAGATAAATAAAAAATATATAATTCGATTCTAGTATGATTCATCCAGAATTATAATAATTGATCTGAGTTTAGAAGTCCAAGCCTTTTAATTTTGACATAATGTTTTGAGAAATGCAAAACTATTAAAACTGACCCAAAAGCCAATATCAACTGAAATCCAATTAAAACCGCCAGCGTACAGACTTTTAATTTGAATTAAACCGTCGTTTATTACTGTATCCGAGCGCTAACACGCTGTTAGGCGTAGCGTAGGCCCAATTTGTTTGCGGTTAGGCCAGGTGCACAAGTGCCGGGGCCTAATTGTACTAACTATATTAACTTCCACAGCTAGTGCACTAATGAACCTACCGATAGTACATTTCCAGTCCATGTATGTTCCTTTTTGTTTTTTTTAACTATCGTCAAACTGGATAGCAATTAGTGAGAGTTTCGTTCCACGTTTGAGGGTTTACTACTGTTATTTTGATTGTAGGGACGATTCCATGTGACTTGAATTCGAAAGTTAAACTTAAATACAAAAATAATAAAATAAAAAAACCACTTTATTTCATGTAAACTTTTTATACAGTGCAATGAATTTAAATTTCATGAAGATATTGAAAATAGTTTATTATTATATAAAATTGATAAGTTTTAAACGGTTCAATTGACATTGAGATATGCAATATAATTATTATCCACTAAATAAAATACTAAACACTTTAAAAAAAATTAACGAAAACACTGTTGTGGTTAGCAGCTGCAGTATTTTTTATAATTAATGATGTTGTAATTATAGATTTTTTTTAGATGATAAAGAACAAATGCAACGGATGTCCGATATTGCTGGAATTACCTATGACGACTATAATGGCAAAAGTTTTGTGGTTATTGCTATATACGAGTAATTGAATAGTATTATACGTGTGTAGCGGCATCTATTTCGTCACATGCAAATTACGCATCAAAGACCTGACGTCACACCTCGATCCTGCATTCCGCAATTAGAGTTTACCGCGCGAACAGCATATATATAACTTCCCCGACCTCAATCGTTGGGCAGGTTGCCCACCAGACACGACATCCGTCTGGTCAGAGGATCCTTCTTTATCTAAAGAGGATGAGTGAACTTTACACTCTGTTCCTCATACCTCTAAACGTGGTATTGTAGGAGAAGACTTAATGCATTAATTTTCATTAATTAGCGGCTGTTTGCACCTAAATATCTTAATCCTTTTAATAATTTTGCATGATTTCACTTATTCAGTAATAACAATATTATATTAAAATAACCATGAACGGCATCTCAAAGGTAATAAATCGTACACAAACTATATATACATTCCTGAATTTCGTTGATAGTTTACGACTCACGATAAGCTATAAACAAGTTCGAGATCAACATAAACATGGGTGAAACAGTAAAATGAAACGTACGGGGTTAAGAAGACATCTTGTTTATCTGACAAAATAAAGTTTTCAAGCTTTTAAACTCAAACAGCGAGTGTTAAGTCTGAACTGCATGAGAAACTTTTTAGTAACTTCGACTCGATGTGTGATCTAGAGTTTTCTACGAATAATCGGCTATTCATTTCTGTGGAAAAGGTGGTGTTATACTCAATTAAGTAAGCTTAGCTTTGCCCAGGCTACTGCTGGATATAGGTCTCTCCCAGGCTGTGTGAGTCACAACACAATTTCCTCCACCTTCGGTATCCAGTCTATTCTAGCTACCTTTAACGAACTTCACTTCAAAAAGGAAGAGGTTCTCAATTCGACTATGTTTTTTTTTTGTATGTTTGTCCATTTCTCCGCCAATTATGAATTAATTTTGATGATTTTTTTATTGTTTGGTAGGTCATACTTCAGAGGTGGTCCCATATAAATTTTATTAACTTTGCTTGGATAGTTTTTGAGTTAGTTTCATTAATACGTATTTCTCCCGCTTAGCCTATGTGGATGATATGATGATAAGTTCCTGTCACTGTTATTTACATAGCAGGTACTGGTGTATTCGAATTTGTCTGGGGTAGGTACCACAACTAAAAAGTGAAAAATAAAAACAACCAACCTCCCAAAAAAGACACTACAAAGTCAAACATAACTTTAATTTCGGAAGTCGGTGGCAAAAAATTAAATTTCAAAACCAAATACATCGACTTCCGAAATTAAAATTATTTTTGACTTTATTAGTGTCTTTTTTGGAAGCCGGTTTTTTTTTGTAAGTTTAAAAGTTTTTTAAGGTTTCGGTCCATCTAGCTGGGCGTCTCACACTCTATGCTTGCCGATATGTGGCCACTCCAGGACTCATCTGCTCCACGACCCATCGGTCCTTCAACAAACATGGCCAGTTCACTGCCACTTCAGCTTGCTTACTCTGCTAGCTATATCGGTACCTCCAGTTCTTTTCCGGATAATTTCATTTCTGAATTTATCCTGCAAAGAAACTCCGAGCATAGCATGGTGTTATAGTACAATAATAATAACTTACCGCCATCTCACTAGCTTTAAGTTTTCGTTGATGCTGTAAAAGGCGACTAAGGAGTTATTAAGTCATACTATAAAGAGAAGATAACGACATTCTGTAAACGTGGATGATAATGGATTGGTCGCATTAAAATATCTTTTGCGTTGCCTCACAATTTCAAGTATAATGGTTCCACTGCTGGGACCCAGACCTCCTCTCTTCGAGGGAGTGGGCTGTAATGCATCACGCGGGCCCAGTGCGTGTTGGTAAATGTCACATGTCTTCGAATTTATGGTTCTAGGACATGCCGGTTTCCTCACGATGTTTTCCTTCACCGTTTTGAGAGCAGTGGTGATGAAATTATTTACATAAAGTAAAGCGACCTAAGAAAGAAAGAAGAAAAGAAAGAAAATACATTTATTTAACACTGAAAAGCATCCAGCACATTAAAAGAAAGTGTAAAATGCAGTGCAAAAAATGAGCAGGAAAGTGTGCCTCGCGGCTGCGCTTAAAAGGCCCAGACCTACAGCTCGTAAGTTGGGGCCGTACCGTTACGAAAGAGAGCATTCACTTCAACCAAATTTTCAATTAAATTCAACCAAAAACTGACTAGAAAAGCAAGAACTTACTAAAACTAAAATTGTGCTGTAAATAAAAATATAATCACATCCATCTCTTCTATATTTTCCTGACACTCGACAAATTCACGTACAGTCAACAAAAACATCTTCTCTATGACAACATTCTCAGTGCATCACAGGGCCAATTACGTCACACACGAGAGTTTCCACGACATTTACCTGTGCCTTTTGCAGCTAAATAAATATAGATGCACGTCAAACACCATGAAAATATATATAAACATGAATACAAGCAGAGGTTTACATGCAAAAATAAATATCAGTTAGTCAACACTGTTATGTCTGGAGAGCGATGTCAAAGAATAGGGATGTAAGGAAAAAAAATATTTTTGACCCCAGGTAGGTTATTAAAAAATATTAGACACGTATTTTTTTTTATGTATTATAAAGATTACGGCAATAGATTGAGTTAAAATGTGGCATGACGTCACTCCCCGGTAGATTTTATGCTGACTTGTAAAGTAGCGAGCCCCCACTCTCCGACTTTAATGCGTTTTATCTAAACCATTTTTTATTAATATGATAAAGCAAAAAATACGTGTCTAATTTATGTATTACATTTACATATTTGATTATCTGAACGACGGCCTAAATAATATTATTTTTTCCAAGTCAACATCTCTATTGATAGTATTGACTACTCAGAACGTGTGACTTTATCAATTTGACACGCTTCGACCTTTTTCACACAACTTTCAAAGAATAGTGCTTGTGATTTAAATATGGACAATTTTAGTTGGTAGTCAATTTGATAAACAATAAATTTCTCCGACTTGACAATATAAATTAAATAAAAGCTGGTTATTATCTGAATACGAAGTAAATTATTACCTTATAAAGGTAAAATGACAAACAAACTTTCAACCCCTATTTGACCGCGTTAAGGAATTTTCAAAAATTATTCTATTTTGCTCACTTTTATTATAATAAGAAACTCTTGTGCAAAATGTATGCATCTGGACCCAGTGTTGTCTGTCAGTAAATTGAAGATTTTTATTATAAAAATTGCGAAGTTAAGACGCAGACAAATGCCAGTGTCCTTGAGTGGCTTGCGTGCTCTGTACTGAGCTCACGCAACGCATCGTACGTCCAGCCAGTAATAGAACTCGCCCATCAAGGAGTGCTGTCCCAAATTAGACGCATTATTAATTTATTTTACATAAAAGACAATACAATTTTAATAAAATATGTATACTTAAAGATCAGTAATTAAATTATCTTTAAAATGGTGAAGATTTCAGAAAAATACGCTTGTTACATTTTGCGTGATTCTCAGTTTTTTATCCAAATTAGACATACATTACTTTACAAATTAATTTCACTATGTCATATAAACATAATTTAAAATATTATTTTAATAAATTATTAAAAAAATTATCTAATTTAAAATATATTTTTCAAATCATTAAGATTACTCGGTTAGACGTGATCTTCAGTTTAAAATTATTAAAAGTCGGTTATCGTCGCCTTAAATGTTGAAACTCAGCGAAACTATTCCAAAACGACATAAGTTGTAAAACTGATGTTTTTTACTTGTGTAATTACACTCATTATAGTGTGTAGACCGAATTCTTGGCTGCAGTTTGGTAAATTGCACGTTAATCTGGAACTTATTGGTCTCCTAAGTAACATTGAGTAAAGCTATTGCCCACTAAATAGCCCGCTCTATCGATGCTTTGTGACTGGAGGGTTTTGTTACTAGTTTTTTTGGTCATAATGCTAATGTAATTTTTGTTTCGCGAGCGGTGGTGACCCAATGGTAACGGCCCCTACTCACAAGTTATTGGTCGTGGGTACGAATCCAGACAGGCGCTTTACTTTGTGTAAATTAATTTCATCACCAGTGGTGATGAAATTAATTTACACAACACACCACTGCTCACAAAACGGTGAAGGAAAATATCGTGAGGAAACCGGCATGTCCTAGAACCAATAATTCGAAGACATGTGACATCTACCAACACGCACTGGGCCCGCGTGGTAGATTACGGTCGACTCCCTCTCGCAGAGAGGAGGCCTGTGTCTGTATGTTATATGTAATTTTTGTTTTGTATCGCATGTATAAATGGAGCATGGTAGATAGAGTAATTTTACTTTGCAAATATATAAAAAACAGTTCTCCTGTAATGTCAAATATATAATGAGGTCCAAGCTTGAGGTTCGCCAGCGACCCACAAAGCACAGTATTCTGCATTCTGGGGTTTTGGATTTCGAACCGTATAAGAAACACAACACTGCGCGCCAAAACAAATATCACGGACCCCGAAAGTCGCTAAGCTCAAGTGGGACTGGGCCAAACATGTCTGCCGCATGTCAGATGACAAATGGGCTACGAGAACCACCGATTAAACCACCAAACGCACGATGACATCGCGGCAGGCAGAGACGAAGATGGCGGGACGAGCTTGCCGACACTAGCAATAGACAGACTTTTGTGAAAATGGGAGAGGGAGGCCTTAAGGAGGCCCAGATTGGATTAGATCATTTGAAGTGTCCCTTGAGGTCGTTGCTGAAAATCACCGTTGTTGAAGATAGGTTCGTCTGAAGTCACACCATTTTGCTGAGCAACGCCCTGTTCTTGCACAGATGCGACGCACAGCTTAATTTTACTTGTAATTGTTGTTTGTTACAAAGTAGACCATTTCCACTCTGCAATTGTCATTTTGTTTTGTTATGTTTGTTTGTTTGTTGTAATTTGCCAGTGTCGCAACGCATAGTTATTACGCTACGTGTATTGTCTTTGGTCTTGGTGTAGACCATTAAAGTGTGACCACAAACATTTAACTTTTAAGGTTTTGAATACGAGATTTTTGGCTACTTTGTATAAGTGTGTGTATTTTGTCTATTTCTTTTTTGTTATGTGCATCTTGTTTGCACAGAATAAACCTTTTTACTTTTTTATTTATTTTCTTATTGTTATTCGGTGAAAGTCAATAGCACATTATTGCCTAGCTGTTTGAACCTATTCCTGTCACTTTGATCTCACCGCGTTGAGCAAGCCGGCAGGAACAGGTTCAAACACACGATTAGGTCTACTAAATTCATTCCAGCACAGATTATGATGCAATAAACAGAAGTTATGCAAATCATCTTTTAAACAAAAAGTCTATAATGTCAGCACACCGTTTTTAATTAAGAGTAGAGCACAAAGGAATAAGTAGTAATAATCCTGTTACAATAATGAATTTTCATTACCTGCATTCCACTTTAAAATTATGCTCACTCAACAAAATGAATGAACATTCCGCTGATTCCTAGATTGATTTATTTTTATGTTCAAGCGATTCGCGAAATTGAAACAGATACGGTTAATCTCTGAATTTATGGGGAAAATATGAAATGTCATAAAGCGAAATATTTATATCCCTTCAGGGTGTGGAGACAGATAAATATTTATTCGGTAATTATATGGTTCGTTATGACGTTCGTTGATGCACCGATGCAGATATTTATTTTTATTTTTGGGAATGAAGAAATGAAATATAGGTATGCAATTAAGAAGTGAGGGGCTTGTGGCTAAGAAATAACAGCCACACGGGTCGATCGATCAGGTTAAGCTACGCTTGCCGTGGTTGGTCTGTAGATGGGTGACCATCTTTACATCCAATCCCTCTGTGCTTCGGAAAGCACGTTAAGTCGATGGTTTCAGCTGTCATTTGTAGATCTTTGACTTTGTTACGGGTAGTCAGAAGCTCGAAACTCGGAAGACCAGTCTTATCAAGGGGTATCGTGTTACCCAGTTACTGGGTTGTGGAGGTCAGATGTTGTGTTCGTTTATGCGACCGCGTTGTTCTTCTCAACTACGTAACCGATTTTCATGCGGTTATCACCATTATTTTTATTCCAAAAGGTTTATAAATGTGTAAAAAAATAATATTAAACTTACATAAGTAAAGAAACGATGCTTTCTCAATTTTTTTTATTAAACTTTTATTTACAAAAAAATACAACCGGCTTCCAAAAAGAACACTACAAAGTTAAAAATAACTCGAAAAATGATATTTTTAAACGCCGGTTCTTTTTGGAAGCCGTTTGATTTTTTGTTTTGTAAAAAATTAAAATAAATATTTTTAAACAAGCTTTCTTTACCAAATGACAAAAAAAAATCAGAGTCGGTACACAATTGACAAAAAATATCAACGGATAAAACAAAAAAAATAAAAGCATACAGACGCATATAGAATCTCCTCCTTTTTGGAAGTCGGTTAAAATCCGTGCGAAGCAGGGGTCGATAGTAAAAGTATTTCGTTTCATGTTTACGACTGACATAAAACCACTAAGTTAATGACTAAGTAAAGTTATCACACGAAATAACATAATTTAAACTGAAATCCTCGTAAGTTTCTAAGCATATTTTTTATTTATTGCCAGAATTAAAATACTTAAAGCACTCTACTTTGGAACTAAGTGGACTGTTTTTCTCAACAAACTTTGTTATCGTCAACGACTAAAGTTTTGCTGCAGTTACATTAAACTATGCGAAGAGAAATTAGTTTATTTGTGGCACATTTATAATTCTATTTTATATTGCAAAAACAATTTTGTGATCAAATTTAACTATTAAATATCACTAAACGCCGATGTTGCATTCTTCAGAGCACTTATATCTCAGAAATAAAAATTGCAATTCGTTACTTTTGTTTAAGAAAATAACATCAAACCGTCATAATATTTTTTTTAGATAAAAGTTATCTGTAACAACAAAAAAATGAGAATTAAATAATAAAACAGTCGGGTAAAAATTAAGATTTTTTTTTTAATTTTGAGGTTTTTAGTATTCAAATTCAAACTAATTAAAAAAAATACGTTATTCTTTGGAACTAGTATTCCAACGAAGTTTTTGGAAATATACAAAACAGACAGTTGTTGAATCCAAAAAGGAAACCATGGAATTACCCCAAAACTTAGGAAATGTCCGACAAATACTTAGCCCAGAAAGCCCAGAAAGTATATTCTTATTTCTTTCTTTACAGGCTGAGATGACAAAATAAAACTTACAATAAAATAAATGAAAATAAAAAATCCCAGACAAAAACATTTAAAGACGTTCGACGTCTGAATCAAAAGACCGTTCCACAATAAAGACATTGAACAAGCTCTCATTCCGTCTGGCGACTAACATAAGTTTGTTGGAACGAGGCATCTTCAATTACTAAGTGCTTTGATACTAATAGAGCTATTATGAAGATGGTATTGAGACACAGAAAATGTTTTTTTTTTCTATTTTTTTATAATCATACTGAACCCCGGTCTCTCTCCAGTCGTATCAGATTGCCGTCCCATCGGACTATGAGAGTGAGGAAAGAGAGAGTGCACCTGTCTCTGCGCACACACTGGTGCGCTATAATATCTCGCGCGCCGAAGATTAGTCTCCGTTGAGATTGGCCGCCATGGCCGAAATACGGCCTGTAAATACCCTCTATGAACATAGAAAGAAAAAAAAAAAATACAGCAGGATAGATATGACAGGGTCGTCCAGTAATGGGTGCCTGAAAGCGATCGTCGTCATCAAATCCAAAAAACAATGGCAAGAAGACTTGGACTTGTTCGTAACTGACTGGCCGGTCAAAGCAACACATAGTGACCAATGGAAAGGTATAGGTGAGACCTTTGTCCAACGGTGGGTCAGTATGATTTTGTTTACAAAGAAAATTAAGATTTCCAATCATAGGCTACTTTAGGGAACTTTTCATAATATTTGTCATACATAGATATGTAAGTTGTAAGTAGGTGACAAGCGACCATATTTTACTGTTTATGTTTATTTTAGATTTGACAGCGCCTCACGCGAGACGAGAGACGAACGGAGACCTGCAGGAATCGACCAATCACAATGCTTGAAATCCTCATTGCGTCTCTTGTCTCGTCTGTAATTGGACGATTCCTGCACGTCTCCGCTCAGCTCCGCTCGTCTCCGCTTCAAGGGAAACGGTAGGCGCTCAACGGGTGGTGTAGTAGCGTATCCGGATTAGTATTACAGCTTTCACACCTGTCTTCAGAGTTCACTCGGTTTACCGAAACATTCGATGCTGGGTACAGTGCGTTACATCGAATATTTCCTTTGCCGTAATGTTGGGTCCACTGTTGTAGAACGAACACGAATACGCTACGGCGCCACCTAATAGGTCCGTTGTTAAAGTTTAACAGTGGAGCCAACTTTACGGCAAAGGAACTATTTGATGAAACGCACTTTACTCAGCGCCGGCTACACCTGAACGTAACTAAAGAGTTCAAGGGCTGTCAGTGTCAAAGTTCCCCCATAATGATGAAGCTGACAGCTCTTGAATGCGGTTTTGATGTGCTGACCGTGTTCAGTTTCATTAGTGAAATTCACCCTAAGAGCATTTTGAATTGGTAAACAATCTGGTTCTCAAACTCAGGATCCGAAGCATGCATGAAACTTTGTCTTATGTTACAAAAACTTATACTGCATACAATGCATTTGGACCAATTGAAACTAAGTGCAGCTCGAATCAATAGTTCTAAGAACAATGGATAGATTACTAATCTATGAGATAATGGGTATCACTTTCGAGCTGAGCTATTTTAGTAGAAAGAGGTTTTATTTTTAGCTCTGAAATTCCTAATGTTTGATATTCATTTTATTACGCTCTTCAATACATTAGGGATGATGACTGGGAAAATAAACTATTTAGTCCGTCAGTCAGATAATAGAAAATATTAGACACATTGTTTTTTGCTTTATCAAATTAATAAAACATGGTTTAGATAAAACGCATTAAATTTGGGGAGTGGGGGGTCACAAGTCAGTATAAAATCTACCGGGGAGTGACGTCATGCCACATTTTAACTTACCTATTGCCTACTCAATATATTGCCGTAATCTTTTGAACACGTAAAAAAGAAAAAATACGTGTCCAATATTTTTTTTATAACCTACCTGACGACCAAAAATAAAAAAGACGTGTGGCACTCGGAGACTGCCGCGGTAAAGCTATTGCATACTTATGCAATTATAATACAACCCATGCCACCTAGAGGCGAGTTGCTGAACTAAAGAGACAGGGGTGTTATGTTAGGTTATTTTCGTTACGTAATTTCGGGATTCGGTCTCCACGCTCAAGGCCCGCGATAGAAGCTATGCAATATCTTAAAAAATTAAAAGGCAGTGTATAGAGTGCCACCAGTGGCACTCTATCCCTATCGGATAAAGTGCCACTACAGGCACCCTAGTAACACCGCCTCGGCCCGGCTAAAGTACAGCAAGCATTGGATTGTCATTGTCACTGTCACTAAGTCACGTCACTTGGTATTTTGTTTGATTGCGAGGTTAGATCGCTGTAAAACACCACATTCCCAAAACATTACATTCTCTTGTGCCTAAACGGACCCTGGCACTTCGCCGGCCGCTACCACGGCACCGCTCGCTACGCTCGCTCGGCTCGTGCGTTGTGTGGTCACAGTTCTAACCCAACCTAACCTAAATAACAAGTGACAGTGACAATGCAACGCTCACGGCACCCTAGTCGGGCCGAGGCAGTGACACTAGAGTGCCACAAGAAACTCGCGGCACTCTATACACTTCGAAATTAAAAAACCTATTGTTTAAGAAATGCGTCAGACTTTGTTTTAACAGATTGTATTACTATCAAGTTTATAAGGAAATAAGTATGTAGGCACTCTTTATAGTGTTTGGCCTTAAGGTTCTCGTAATAATTCATACGGCGAGCCATAGATATTCATTTAATGTTGACACCATCACTCTCTTGTGTATACTTTTGCCTTCCACTTAAATTTTCTAGAGTTTTCTTACTGCCTTGTTTGACAAGTGTTTATATTTAACGGTCCACTTTTTATGTTTGGTGGCAAACAAGCGACCACCACTGTAGCAACACTGTGTATCAGAATAAAAGTTACATGTAGTCAATAAAATTTTGATTGTCTTTGAACGCAAGCCAGCGCCGCGCGCCGTTTTAATAGAGCAATACCATAAGTATTGCTGAATTAAAACAGCTATTGTAATAGCAGTTGCGGTGCCATCTTAGGGAATAAGCTGAACTGTCTTACGTTCCTGTTTATATTACATGATATGTAAGCTATAAAAAGAGCTGAGAAATGTGGCAGAAAATGTTCTGTATTTTTTACAAGCCAAAATATAAAATTTCAATCAGTCTTGAATATGGCAAAAAACATCACAAAATTGTTTGGTTCGCTTTTTGAAAGCTCTCAAACTGTCAGGAGCAGTGTAGTGAAACTCTTTGGGGATTTACGCACCATTTATGGTTATGACACTTGATGGTGGCAGGTATCCATTACCGACATCGTTTTCATATATTGTCGGTATTCTGTTATGTTTTTCGTAACGATATTAAGACTGTGGGGAGTTATTTCCGCCAATTTAGGTAGTACGGCGATATTTTTTTGACGTAGCTCTTGTAAAAAATTTAGAATATGGAATGTTATTTTTTACGTTTGATAAATCTTCTTCTTCTTCTGAAAAAAAGAAGATTGGTGTCAGAGTCTTAAACCCGAACATGGGCACATGACTTGGCTTCACATGCCATCGAGAAATATCTCTCAGGCATCGTTTTCTCACGATGCTTTCCTTCACCGTTTTAGAAGCAAGTGATAATTATACAATACGCACATGAATCCGAAAAGTCAGAGGTGTGTGCCTAGGGTTCGAACTCGAGACCTATGACTTGGCAGTCCGAATAAGTCAGTCATCACAAAATACGATAATTAATTATCACATGGAACATCAGACTTTCCAAAGGCATCGAAATCCCAGGGCCGTGACGTAAGCCTCATTAATTAACGACTGGCTTATCGCATATATTTCTCTTGCAGAATATTGTACCTACATATATCTCTCGTACAACTCCGTCAACTGCCCTAACTTCGCCTGGCGTCCTATTTTTGCCTATAATGAAAACATGTAACATCTTTTTATTATACTTCATTAGACTAGATATGAGTATCAGGGTACTCCTTTTATCATTTGTGTAAAGGTCAACTGCCCTAACTTTGCCTGACGTCCTATGTTTGCCTATAATGAAAAAAATTGCGATATCTTTTTAATTTTGCTTGTATGGCAATCGAAACTTCGTGTTTTCATAGGGAGGTTTAAGTTTCGATTGCCATACAAGTAAAATTAAAAAGATATCGCATTTTTTTTCATTATAGGCAAACATAGGACGTCTGGCAAAGTTAGGACAGTTGACCTTTACACAAATGATAAAAGGAGTACCCTGATACTTATATCTAGTCTTTTTGATCTTGACATTACAAGAAAATCCATTGCTTCTTATATTTGGGAAGTCTGCTCGACGATAAATACTTCCACCACAGGACCATTTCAAAACGTTTAAGGCCAATTTACTTGGAATGAGTTTCCCATCTCGTAGATACTCAAGATGTATATTTAAATCTGAACACATTGTGTACAATAATCTTCTAACAAGTTTCACAAATGAAAAAAAACTGGTCAAGAGTGAGTCAGACTCGGGCACCGAGGGTTCCGTACCATCATAAATATAAATATCGACAGAGAATTAAATTTTAACACTGCGGTGTAAAATATTGCAGTTTTGGGTCAGCGCCATCTCTTGACCGATAGTGGAACCAATAATATTTTTGTTGATGATTTCTGAAAAGTGTGCTATTAAGGCTGCCTGTCCACTGGAGCGGAGAGGAGAGGAGAGGAGCGGAGATGTGCCAATATTAACCAATAGAATCGTACTTCTGGCGCGGAGTTTAGATTCTATTGGTTAATATTGGCACGTCTCCGCGCCACTCCCCTCACCTCCGCTTCAGTGGACAGGCAGCCTTAGAGGCATCGTTTTATTTTTCATATAAAATAATTTCAGATTTTTCTTTATGCAAACTTCGGAGATAAGGGACTTTTTTTTTTCTTCGAATGTCAAAAACTATGTACCATAATTATAAAAAAAAAGTGTTTGAGGATGTGCGAATGTGTTTCTTATGATAGGGACATACCCTAAGTATTTCGAATTTTAAGACGGGTTGTCGCCCCCTGTTACAAAAACAAAATATTTTTTTCTTATTTGCAAAATAGTTGGGCAAATGTCATCTAAAACTATTCTAAATGTCAAGCATTAGTAGTTTTTGAGATATCCAGCTGTAACAGACAGACTGAGTCGCACCGTAAGGGTTTCTTTTTACCATTTTGGTACGGGACCCTAAAAACAATCAAGAAATTCTCCGCGTAAATGGTGTGTACTGCATGCCACTATCGCCACCAAAAACAACACACGATAAAACTGAAAAACTATTTAAACTAGCTCACGATATCTTAAGGCTCATATTTCGGTGGCAAGCCAGTCGTAAAGTTTGAACTTTTAAGTGGACTGTCGTCCTACGTTCTACCGTATGCCGCCTTGGCAACAGCAGGAGATTACCAATCGTTATTATTCAAAAGAATGTTTTTGGAACTGGGATATTACTTGGGCACTGAAATTGAAATTGTTAGTCGTATTTTTGTGTGGAAAGATCTTTATGAACCTATGTAAAAAATGCTAGGCTGTTAAATGTCTGTATTTTCAAAGCTATCTCCATAGGCAGCCATTCATACAATGTATCAAGGATAGATGTTAAATTAAACGAGGTTTTTGATAAAATAACAATAATAGTTTATGGAATAACAGTAAAAATACAAGAGCGACACATACGAACTTTGCAACGCGCGGCGGACGTGCAATAGGAAAGAACAAGATAGCACGTTAAGAAAGAGTTGGTTATATGACAGTTACCACAGATTAGACAATAATATTCTAATGTCATATAAACAATGCTACAGATTTACCAGTACCTATATTATTCTAACATAGAAAACTTGTTAACAAGCCATAACTTTTCCATGAAAAAAATTGCCAAAAACATCACTCACGCCTGTTATCGGTACCGAAATTCATATCGGTACCAAAAAATTCATTTTGGTATCGAAACGACGGGATATAAATTTAAAATCTAGGCTTTGAATCGGAGAGAGTTATCACTCGGCTCTTTGTTGCTAATGTGTTCCATCTATCATGCGAACTGTGACGTTATTGGATTTTTCTCTTTTGATATGAGACCCTGTAAAAAATGTTTGTGGTTAGGTTAAAGAATTTTGTTAGTATTGGAGAGGTGTTTCAAGATCAATATGTATCTAATTAATCAGTTGTAAAAAATATACAAACCTCCACTTTCTATATGAAACACAAATAAGTAAGCCGCAGATAGACAGAGAGACGGACATGTTGGAACTATAAGGGTTCTTTGTTGACTACGGAACCCTAAAAACGAACGAGTCTGACAGTAGTCGCATAATTATGATATATGTAATATCTGACATCTCACCTTGGTAATAAGCAACATTCAGGTAATAAGGGATCTCATCAAAGTCGTTTCTGACGAAAAACTCTAGCACCGCGCGCGCTCATTGGTCGAATCAAATAGCGCGCGCTTTCCCGGCATCCTGTTACACACTTCCGTCGCTCACGAAGTCACTCACACAGATTGCAGAAGAGCGAGAGAAAATATGTTACACTAATCTATTACACAAAAATAAAAACAGTTTTTAGAAGGCTACCACATTATTCATAACGTTTCTGAAACCCATGACTTTTAAAAACCACTGCCCTATGTATTCAACTACGAGTCAAGCTATTGGGACCCTCGTTCACTAATACACGTTGTATAGCCAGCGGAAGTTACTACAACAGCAGTCCTGCTGGTCATGACTATCGCAGTACTGATAGCGGTTAGCAAACGAACTCGTCTAGACTGTAGAATCACTACCATAAAACTTGGCACAAATACGGAAGCTCAGCGCCACGTAAATTGACAAAAACTGCTGAGATATTTCACTCAGCTCAATTGCGTTAATTTGCTCTTTTTGTTTTTTTGTTAGTGTTATATACTCAAATTTTTATCGGTTGACTTAATGATTTTTAACGAAATTATCTCTTATTTCCTCAAAATTGCATTACCAGAAGTTATATCGAATTTCCAAGAATTGAAGTTTCGACTATCTTCAATCTCATGCCACTCCAAATTCAACTTTCTTTTAACACATCTTGATATTAAATCCAAACTATCTCTATCGGAAATTAAATAAACGCCCCTTAAACCTATCAATCACCCTTAAGACCCACCCAAAAAGTCTGTAATCAACTCACGATACGTTACTTGGCCAGAAAATTATCCAGTGGTAGACAAGCGCCGACAGCTTAATTACAACTGATAGCATTCACGCTTGCCGTCGACTAGAGTGGATCACAGAGCTATTTCTATGCTAATGTTCAAGCGGGCATGTCCGTTGTAATACGTAATACCAACCAGGGATGTAATGGAGGTTATCTTAGCTGAGGCGGAGGCGAATGTGGTGGTGTAGAGCTTGACCTCGTGGCGTAGGTTAACGGAGGCGGAGGTTGCAAAATAATGAAAAAAAATTTTTTTAAGAAAGACTAATCATTGTGGTAATCAAATTTTCGAATGGAAAAAAATATTTTAAAGAAAGAAGACGATTCATTGTGGTAATCAAATTTTCGAATGGGCTAACTTTATTTCACGAAATTTGTTTGGTGAAATATAGTTTGCCTTTTCTTAATTTTTCTTTGTTAGCTTGTAAGTGATGTTTTGTGGTTCATAAATTAAACCTTCTGAGGTAACATGGGAGCAAAACCATGAACATTTGAGTTATATCTTCACCTTATTAAGAGAGTTTATCCGAAAACTTGGCAACGTCTCAAATAGCTGTGATTTTTTTTCCATTTTTGATTAAATTGGCAATATTACTGTATGGAAATAAGAAATGTGGCTAACTAGCGAACTAGAATATTAAATTATGAATTGATATTATAACATTGAATTTGATGTTGTATCCGTTTTATGTGTAAAAAAGGCATTTGGAAAGTTTCCAAACACTTTATTTACATCTAAAACTAAATATTCGGTGTTATTCATAATCAATATTCTAGTTCGCTAGTTAGCCACATTTCTTATTTCGTTATATATTAATATTGCCAAATTAATCAAAACAGCGAAATATTCGACATCTATTTGCGACTTTGCCCACTTTCAGAATAAACGCTTTTAAAGAGTCTTCGCTTAGTTGGAGCCTATTTCTTTATTAGACAACCGACAAAATCTTGCGGAGGCGAATGCGGACGCGGCGGTACATTATCTGGCGTAAGTTCCGAATTGAAGCAAAGTTCCGTTACAACCCGAATACGTAATACCAACCCTGAAGTGTCCGTGGAAAATTGTTTATATTTAGAAGATAGCAGCGTATCTTTGGAATTATCGATATGTAATTAGGGCCGGTTCTGTTAAAGGGTCAAGAATTTTGGTTTATATTCAGTAAGGTTTTGTCTTTCTAATTTAAGACAGTCCTGGTTTATCGGATAATTGAAGCTAATTGTCAGGGTGTCTAATTTTAGTAGTCAATACATCGATATTTTTTTTTGTGACTTAAGTAGGAGATTCTCTATTCGTTTTTGTATGTGCTTGTATACTTAAATCTAAAATACTGATAAAATACTCTCGTTCCAACAAACTAAAAATAAAGTTATTTTAAGCACTTATAGATTGTGACGGAAACGGAAGAGCTCATTAAGCATCAACAATATTTACATACATGTACATAATTATATTTTTTTAAATGTTAGATTGTATGATTATAATTAAGATTTGTCATAATTAATCAAATAAAGAACTTCCCTTGTAAATTTTCTTCCCAAAAAAGTAAGCAAATATTAATACTGTTGTAGGATTTGCCTAAAAGAATCTACGAGACTAAAGTAATATTAGTTCAGGACTACGAAAGTTCATGCATAATCGATGAAGCTAGGAGTTTCAAGGGAAATTCAAGGAGTGACAAATTGTGCGTGAAGCTAATGAAAGGCATTTTGTATTAAAAGTTTTTTAGAAAAATAATTGGCGATGAAACATAACATTAAGCCTCTATTCACCGAAGGATTAAGCAGAGATGAACCTAAAGTACCTACAGCACACCCATATTTCAGCGTGCGATGCAAGGGCAACGCACAGGCAACTGAAGGAACACGGGTGGATTTTAGTTAGTAAGAGTCTGACACCGCTCCGGTCCGCTCAGAGCGGGAGAAGTTATTTGATGATTTCCCACACAAAAAAAAAAGAAAAAAAAAAGGCCTGTGTGTGTGCAATAGGAACATAGGCTGATTATGCTGTGCTTTGCACATAAATAACTTTTAAGCAGCGCTGCGACATTTATTTTTAAATGCTGAGAATGCTGAGATAGAAGCCTTTTGACCTCGTACAGGACTTTAAGCATTTATTTTCATTTTACTTTGTTTTATATGTGTGTTAAGTTTAATTTGTGATCTCCTGTGCGAGTCCCCATAAATACTTTTCCTTTCTTTCTTTTATGTCAGTCCACACAATCCCACTGTAGTCAAATACTTCTTCCTTTCTCACAACTGTTTTTTCTGTAATAGAAGTTGCAGTTGCTGTTACTCTTTCGTTAAACCCAAGTAAAAATGGAGAGATGAATTCAAGCTTTTGTACTGAGTAGCTACCCACAAAATTTTTGTCGTTGGTAGGTAAGCTTGCGAACTTTCTTGACTAATTCCTATTTTACAAGAAGATGCAGCCTAAGATTTTCGACACTTTCGTTATGTTAGTCAATATTTTAGGCTTCAAAATAAATAAACCAGCAAGTCTGAGGGTATGTGATCAAGCAGACCTTAAATTATTTCATCACCGTCGGGTAATTCGCTCCATTCAAACATAACAAAACATCACTCCTGGGTTTCCTGAAAGGTTAGGCAGAGGTGTACTACTTTGCCCGACATGCACATTTCATGCTTAGTAGTAGCGGTTACGACCACTAAGAAAGAAAGAAAGAAAGAAAACTAAGTTTATTTATCACAGAAACACGTGCATACAAAAAGATAATTAACTCGAGTAGAACAATAAAACACAATAGTGTTAAATATAATCACGAGCATAAAACATAAATAGTCGGCAGCTGCTGCACGTCATGACTGTGACAAGAAGGCTTCCACTCAGCATGATGCTGTGCTATAGTGACCCACAGCACAGCGCTGATTTTCAGTGGTCACCCGAAAAGGACGTACGGAAACCAAGTCAGGTTAACAGTTAACAAAATAATATAAAATAACTAGTACATAGAACACAATGCTACTGCACTACACTATCTCTAGTCATCCATTAAAAATTACAATAATTATTTACAATAATGTTGCTCTCATCATTGAAATTGGTCGCAATCGCAACTCATATTAAAAAGTTCTACGAAACTATTATGTAACACCTCTATGGAAACCCACCTCTTGAACATCCAATAACCCATCCGATATTTTATGCTCCAAAGTGAAGATCTGCTATAAAAATCCTTATAGGTTTATGGGTCGTAACTTCTACCGCTTTTACCTATTGATTTACACCTCCATTTTAGTTATGCCTGTTAAACGTCAGCCATACTAAATTTTTTAGACAATTTTACGACTAAAGGTTACGTTAAAGGTAAAATAAATCGACCTTTTTGCTCCTTGATGGTCCAGAAAGGTTTGAATTGGTAAAACGATGACATCAGAAAAAACTGCAAATTAGATTTATGTGGAACGAGGAAAATGGGAAATACAAAGAATGAATGTCTATAATATTTCAGTAGGTATCGTCTTGTAGTGTCAGTCGACAAGCTTCAGCTGTTATTTAATAAAAAGCATAATCTGCTCTTATTATTCTTGTAACACATTTTTCGAAGCCCAGTATGAGTTCACAAATCCAATTCAAAGAGAGATTGGTCAAATGTAATAAATTCATTGGTGGGTTATTCGCATTTCAGATAAATTAATACTACGCTGCTCGAGTAAAACAGCCTATGAATGACGATGACACCGCTGTTGTCGCTCCGACAATCATTGCAAGTACACAAACAACACGCGATAGCATTCATGTCGCGTTTACGTGAAATAAACATGAAACACAGTAAAATTTCCATCAAATGAAGTATGCAGGCCAGAGGAGAAACATTCCTCACTCACTTCACACGACTCCGCGCACAATGAATGAAAAATTCATCATAAATTTCACTTTCGAGAAACTCGCAAACGTTGTTGAGATACTCTCGAATTCACACATGAAGCCAAGACGTAGTTGAAAATGCTTCCAGAGTTAATATTGACATTAATGAATGTGCCAGGCAAATACCTGAGAGTCAAACGGAATCGTGAACGAAGGGTATTTCGAGTGCCTAGGATATTTGAGGATTGTGGCTGAATGAAATTGAATGTATCTCGCATTGAAGTGTCTTGCCTATGTGTAATATTCACACTGCGAGTGAAAATTTGATTGGCGTCAAAGATTATTTTTGGGTAAATTGAGGATGACGGCGTTTATCATCGTAACCTGTCATGAGTTGATGCAGGTAATACTTCAAAGCTTTTTTTGGGTTCCGTACTTCAAAAGGAAAAAATAAAAGCTTTACAGGATCACTAGTGTGTTCGATTGGCTGTCCGTCTGTCACAATCAATTTGCTCCAAATCTACTGGACCAATTGAGTTGAAATTTGGTACACATAAGAATTTCTGTGACCCAGATACAGACGTGCAATTTAATTGAACATGAGGAACAATCGGGGGCAAACTAAAAATTAAAAAAACATTTGCAAACAGTACTGTGCGACATAATCAAATGAAAGGGCTTGTTGTGAGGATTTCAAATATATTTATAGGTATTATTTTTAAAATAAATAATTTTAAATTATTTTTAAGAAAAAAGAGGAAAATTAACGATTGGCCCCAGGCATGTCTTCAACATTATTTGAGCCTACAATTTTGAAAAAATACAGATAATGGTTCTTTACTCATAGATTACAGAAAAACCTATGAGCAGTCTAAAGTCTTAAAATAACATGGTAAAATCTCTAAATATTGTGCGTACAAACTTACATTTGCAGTGAGAATTTGTAGGAGAACATGTTTTTCAACTACAACGTAAAGTTTGTTCTTGAGATAATCGGGATGAATTCCCAACTACGGAACTCTTCGTTGTGCGTGGTCTGACACGCACTTGGCTAGTTTTTTACATCAGTCATCATAATTTAAGTTGTGAAAGGTAATAAAGAGGTATTTTATTAAACTCAAAAATTCAACCAATAAATTCCCTCCAAAATACGATTACCTCATCGTACATGCAATTTTCATATTATTTTGTGCTGTAATTAGGAAATGAGATCGAAAATGGTTTTGAAATCGACCCTGTTTCGGATTTTTTTTTCATCGAGCGAATTACAATTTATCGTGTTTTGAACCAATAATTTCCCTCAAACAAAGATGTGTCCATCACATATATTTTTTTCAAGATCTAATACACTAATTTGACCATTTTAAATTGATTCTAAAACAGGCATATTTTGGAAAACCCCCCGTTAACTATTAGGTACATATAGAGGTACCTATAGCTATCTGATTTTATTTTTGCTAAGGACATTGTAGATAGAATATACACAAATAACAAGTTTCTATCAGATATAATTAATTTTTCGTCCAACGACCACTTTCGTATACCCAAAGCAATAATTCCTTTCTATACGCGATATTTCCATTCTCCATTTCATTCCCCAACATTAATTCTATGCACAAAAGCTTCGTAATTTTGAAGGCATCGATACAATACCTTTTATCTAATAAATCGTCTAACGCGGAAGCTCACCCGATTTCCTTTGAAGCCTCATCACACACAATAAGAGTGGTATCGACCGATCCCATCGACTTGAGGGGCACTCGTCGAAAGTAATTCTGTATATTAACTTTAACTTCAGGGAAATGAACGATTTCTATTGTTGAAGGAGATTGTAGGCGATATTAAATGGATATTATTAGCTTGTTGGCAGGGCTGTAATTTGTTTCTTTTTGAGATATTTCGAGATTAGTCTTTTGGTACTCATACAACGGATCTTTCACAACTGCTCTTACCTATTTTTATGAGCGTTGATTCTACAAGTTGGCAACATCGCAAATAGATGTAAAATATTTACCCGCTTTTATAAATTGGGCAATATTACTGTATGGAAATATGAAATATCACTAACTGGTAAACTAAAATATTAACAATGATTTGTGTAAAAAAGGCATTCGGAAAGTTTCGGTATGCCTTTTGTGTAAGTACGTGTAACGATATTAATTATTGGCATATTATATTTCATAGATAGATAGTTAGATAGAATATTCTTTATTATGTACACCATAAAAAGTACAGGTATAAATGTAGAAATTCCATACAGTAATATCGTCAAATTAATCAAAACAGCAAAATATTTGACATCTACCTTGCTGCGTTGCCCTCTTTCAGAATACACGCTTATAATGTCCTTCGATAAAATATACTTACAGAAATTGAAATTTTGATTGTTAGTCATAATACTGTAAAATAGTCTTCAAAATATGCTTGGGTAGATTGACCCTAACAACCTTTGTTACATTTTTTCAACTTAAACACAGAGAAAATGTATCGCTATTTTTTGTCTAGCACAGCACTGCTAATGAGAATGTAGAAAGATAAACAAAAAAAATACAAAATTACGCTAGCACGCGACTAGGACTGTAGGAGACAACAGTGATTATAAAATTAAGCATGCCTCGGCTCTAGAACATACGCCGATGGCTGGCACGTTGCGTGACTACGGCGCGTGACGGGGAAATATATGGTAACAGAAGGTCTAGTCTATATTGTTTTGTAAAATTCTAACGCAAACCAAAAATAGAGAAAGAATTTTCTCTTATTCTTTAGACTTAGTATTATAGACTGATTTACAGAAAACAAGAAGACTGAAATTAATCAATTTTTTTTTGTCAAAGGAAAATATTCGAATTGCAGGACGCTCAGCGCAAAAATGTAATACGATACCACAGACAGCGCACGCACACTTTTATGACGCTCCAGTTAAGTTTCTTCTTCTTCTTCATCTTTCGTATGGTTACTATGGCTAGTAACTAACGTTCTTTACTGTTTAGAATATATTTATACCAACAACCTCATGTTTTGATACATTATTTTTCAGTTTCCATTTGATATCTTCGAAGCTAATAGTAAGTAATATATCGGCAGCCCATTTCTGTAGATTCTGGTGCCTTGCTGTTAAGCCTTGTATTGCACGACTCATAATGCGAAGCATTAGAGTGTGCTCTATGATCGAAAAATTTTTTTGCTCTATTTCTTCATCTGTTTTTATTGTCACACTCCTGCTAGTACACAGAACCTACTTAATTTATATACCATTGTATAGATGATTAAATGGAAATTAATACTGTATTTTTTAACAATTGATTTAATGCAGCAGAAATGAATAAAGCACCAAAATAGTTGAAAAAAAAATCCTGTCCGTCAATGTATGAAACCTGAAAACATTGTAGCTTGCGATAAAATCATTAATTGAGTAAATTTTTTTTAATACTTTCTTTTTAGCCATAGAAGGAACCCTATTGTAAATGGCTCTTTTATTCAAAGTAGTTTAATTATAATTAATAAAATACTAACTAAAATATAATATCTCTAACCAAATATTTCCAACCTTGACTTGACGTGTTGCCTAGCAACCCACAACGTAAATTATACTATAATAAAACAGTAAAATCCGGTGTATGTCTGTTTGTTTGTTCACGCACATCTCCGGTATTCCTGAACAGATTTTCATGTAGTTTTCACAGATAGTTTTCAGAGATAGATAGAGATTAATTTGGAAGAGAATATAGGCTTTGTTTTATTAAAATCGGATGACGCAAAAAAAAGTTATCGTCATACAAGACGGTATTCTGTTCATGACAGGTATGCACAATTTATGAGAGTACCTAACAAAAAGTACTAGGCTTGCATGAATTAACGATTAGTTTATTTGAGTATTAAAGAAAATTTTGGATATTCTCCCTCTCACAGAGAGGAGGCCTGTGTCCCAGCAGTGGGAACATTAATAGGCTGATGATGATTGGATATTCCACCGGAAAAGTCGGAAATACCTACACCAGCGACGCCGGGCACGAACGAGGTGGTATTATTTGCGGCATCATAACGCGGACGAAGTCGCGGGCAACAGCTAGTATCCAAAAAATAGTCTTTGAAATTACTTAAAAATAGCGAGGTTAGAAATTTTACCCATATTGATGGGTAAAACAGCAGTCAAAACATACTTCATGAAAAGTGATAAATTGTTAATTTTTGTTAGAAACTATGTTTTGAATTTCTTTTTCGTTTATGATTAAGTGTTATGAGGCGTGCACTTTTGGATTTTCCAAACTATTTTATTATTTTTTCTACTTATTCCTGTGACTAGTCACTAACCCGGTGTCAGAGTTATTATGCCGCCCACAGAACAGATAAAACCTTATTTATCTGTTCCGTGATGCCGCCCATGGGCCTCTAACTTGGCTTCATTTGTCTTCGAGAAATATCTCCCAGGCAGGTTTTCCCACGATGAATATCTATACTCGTATTTTATTAATTAGTGTCAATATTGTATAACAACTTGCTATTTCCCAACAGACCTGAGGCAGGGGTTCAGTATCCCACCTTTGCTATCGTGTTTACCTAATGGTTGCCCTTCTGAACATTTTTTATTATGACATGACCCCACTCGTATTCTTGTCACGATCTCCTCATCAGTTTCGACCGCACAGAGCTTGTCCTGCACATTTAAATAATAAACTTTAAGTAAAAAAACGAAGCTTGGAAGCATATTTCTTTTTTTTCTTCTAAACTTCGGAAGATCTGCGAGAAGGACATAAAATTGACAATATAAAATACTGTTTAAGTTTGGGTTTAGGTTGTATGCTTTTCGTTATAAGATTTGAAAGCATGTTTTTTTTGTGAATATATATAGTAGGATTGGAAGGTCCCTAGTCATCTAGGTCATCTATTAGTTTGGTGAACATTAAAACGGCAAACTAAAAGTACTCTGTCTGAGCATACTTTTAACCATTCAAAACTTACGAAACATTGGAATTCAGACTGATCTAGATCCCAAAACTTTAGCAAGAAAAATACAGCCTCTTTTAGTAAAAAACTTCTTTTTTCTTGGACTTCAAGGGATCTTCGAAAATTAACTCATACCTTACCGTTTGCCAACAAAAAGGCCATATAAAATTATCAACGACTCTTTCAACATCGATTTCAAATCAGGATATCGTAAATTATAGAACCTTTACCTTATAGGAGAGTTTCAGTAATATCGAATTAAACCAATAATCATTTCGCTCACCTTAGGATCATTCAAAGAGATGACGACATATCCTCATTCCCTGGCACAGAATTTTACGACATCATTCCCTTATCACAACGGAGCAGGCTGGAAATTCTAAATTTTTATTATATTCCACCATTTATAAGCAAAGTTGAGGTTTATTAATGTATTAAGGTAAGATGAAAATAGTCATTTTTTATGCGATATTTTCTGCTGATGAAAATAAAATTGGATTTCAGTGGGTTTTACTTAAAAATGGAATTATACTGCATTTTAAACATAACTCTATCTGCCTAGTCTTTTCCCAACTAGGTTGGAGTCGGCTTCCAGTCTAACTGGATGCAGCCGAATACCAGTATATTACAAGGAGCGATTGTTTATTTGACCTCCATAACCCAGTAACTGGGTAATACCATACTCCTTGGTAGGACTGGTTGTCCAACTTTCGGACTTCTGACGACCCAGTAACGGTATATAACGATATTAATAATACTAAAAGACGAAAAGAACACAAGTCATTATATCAAATTACTGCTAATGATTTCATAATAATTTTGTTTTTATCTGGTACATAATATTAGTACTAATATTATGTACCAGATAAAAACAAAATTATTATGAAATCCTTTTTGGATAATAGGTATTTTATGTAATTTTCATGATAGTCAGATCGGGTGTTTTTCCTAACCGGTAGTTCTTTCATAGTTAACAATAGATAAATGTAAATGCTTGATAGTTACAGTGCTCAAATATAAATTGACTCAGCAGTTATACACATAAAGTTGTCAGATTTTGTGAGTAATCAAATCATTAATTTTCAAACCATTCTATTGAATTCTAAATTTTACACGGTTTTGATAGCTTAAATTGACGAATTTACATATGTAATGCTTCCGCGCTCAATTATTTCAAGGCTGTGAATATGGTGAGGTCATTTGCGAATAAAACTGCAATTACATTATGATATTCATTGAAGTTTTCAAAACAGTTAAATAAATCATCGTCGCTTTTCCCAACCATGTTGAAATTGGCTTCTAGTCAAACCTGATGCAGCTAAATACCAGTAATTTTACATGGAGCAACTGCCTGTCTGAGCTCCACAACCCAGTTCCTGGGTAAAACGATAAATAAAGTTAAATAAATAGATATTCAAAAGTATAGTAAGTCGTAGAATCCGTCTTGGCTGGGCGGCGTTCGGAAAGCTGCGTATCTTCTCGTCTCCTTTACCACAGTGTCTCAAGGCAAAAGTTTTTGACCAGTGCGTGTTGCTAGTGATGACCAATGGCACTGAAACGTGGTCGCTCACAATGGGCCTCATTAGAAGGCTGAAAGTCACCCAAAGGGCAATGGAGAGGGCTATGCTTGGAGTTTCTTTACGTGATCGAATCAGAAATGAAGAGATTCGTAGGAGAACCAAGGTAGCCGACATATTCCGAAATATTGCCAAACTTCAGTGGCAGTGGGCAGGGAACATTGCTTGCAGAACAGATGACTGATGGGGCCGAAAGGTTCTGGAGTGGCGACCGCGTACTGGAAGACGTAGGCCCCGTACAAGGTGAACCAATGACCTGGTAAAGGCCGCAGGAATCCGCTGGATGCGAGAAGCACAGAACCGGTCGAAATGGCGGTGCTTGGGGGAGTCTATGTCTAGCAGTGGACGTCTTTCGACTGAAATGATGATGATGATAACATTAGAAGGTTACTGTTAGTCGGCATTATCCCCACTGCTGGTCAATGGCCTCTCCCCATAACTTCCTGCTCTTTCGATCCAGGACTAAAGTGGACCACATTAGTAGGTAAACATAATTATTCCAACAGGATTGAGGTTATTATATTTATCGATAGTACAGTTAACAGCTGTGGGAAAAATTATGAGTCAATCACGCAGTCATATTTTTAACAACCTTGCAGGTTTTAAGTGATCTTCGATCGTGTTCACTTCTATCTAATGATGTCGTCGGACATGGTCAAGTTCGGTTTGGTTAGCAAAACATCCTTACAGAACCAAACGGACGGCAAAATTTTCAATTTGAACATCCAAATAGTATTTGTTGTTAAATGTTTTACAATTTTCTGGTATTTAGGCAGCGCTGTCAATAATTATGGATATCATGTATAAATATATGCACATGATAATATTTTTCATTGCCAGTGTCATCATTTGGATCAACATGTATCGTCTTGTAATTTTGAGTTTCGTTGTCATCACAGTTTCGGTAAGACGCTATAACTAAAGATTAGAATAATGATGATATAAAAAAAAAAATATGTACCTACTCCTTTTAACTTACAGGCTGAGCTACTAAGCACGAAACAATGTGGAAGAGTTTTTTACCCTGTAAGTACATACAAACAATCAATCTCAAATCACACCGGTAACGACTGTCAAAGATCTAAGAATGACAGCCTTTCAACCTTTTGGGACAAATTGCTGTGGAAAGCTCATCCTACCTACTACAAAGTTTTTGGAAGATTGTGTTACGTTGACAGCATTATTAGTCTAGTGGCCACAAGCGCTACTGCTGAACATGAGGTCCTGGATACGATTCCCAGGTCGGGTAAAGTTTTATTGGGTTTTTCCATTAGAAAATTTTCAGTAGCAGCCTGGAGTCTGGATTTGTGCCCGGTTGAAGGCAATTGATGTTTTAGGCCTTAAAACATAAAAATGCACGGACTGCCCCGATTTAGGAGTCTGGGAGTATACAACATATAACAAAAATGAACACTGTGGAAGGACTTTGGAAAATTCAGCCCCTAAGGCTGCCTGTCCACTGGAGCGGAGAGGAGAGGAGCGGAGCGGAGATGTGCCATTATTAACCAATCAAATCTAAACTCAGGGGCGGAGTCAAGTCGAGTCAAGATTCTATTGGTTAATATTGACACATCTCCGCACCTCTTTTCTCCTCTCCGCTCCAGTGGACAGGCAGCCTTAAGGTTAAATAGGAAACGAAAGTTTGTTGGGAAGTTCGTCATTTTTACCGATGTGAAATCCAATCGAGCGCATGGCTTACGGGGTGTCCTGCGTGAGTGATACTGAATTAAATGTTGCAATTTTTTGGTTTTAGAATGCAATGCGTTGTTGTAAGAAAAATTCTGATACTATATACAAACTCGTAATGTCAGACGACATAAGTGAATGCTTTGAAATATCAAAGGACCCTGTTTCAGTAAGTATATTGATGTTATTATTTAAAACTTGGTGCTGCCCGCGGTTTCGCTCGCGTGAACCCTAATTATTTTCTTTTTCTAAATAAGAAGTAAAGCTTTAGTTACTCCTTATAGCATCATCTATATGCCAGTGAGTGTCGTGTCAAAATCTGTTCAGCCGTTTCGGAGATAAGCTGGAACTAACAGAAAGCCACACAAAAAAGTTAAAAAGATTTTGTTATAATATGTACCATACATACATATACATATAAATATATGCAATATATTTCATATGCAAAAAGTTTTATTTTTACATTATAAACAGACACTATTTTATTTTATTTGTATATATGGCTCACTCGCAAATTACCACTTCTGAAAATGCGTATGCATAGATGTATGGATAAATATTATGATTGTGCTCGTGCGCACATCTGCGGAAAAGTTTCTACCGTTTACTTTAATTATGAAACGATCATATTTTTCTTCTTTAATTTTTCAGTGCCAACGTGAAATATGTATTGCTAAAAAGAAAGGTTTTGCTACAGATGATAATAAAATAGACATGAAAAAATTAGAAGAACTCATGACCAATGACTTAGGATTAGACGCAGAGCTACTGGCAGATGTGAAATCGAAATGTCTCAATGGGGACTTCGATAAATATGCACCACCGGATTACTGTGACTTTATGAAAATGAGACACTGTGTTTCAATGCAAATGCTTAACGTACGTAAAACATCTTTCAAAGAGCTGTTTGATCATTAATTTGGTCCCAATTATAGTCTAGACCAGCCATGCTAAAAGTTTGCTCTGTAGAGCCTCTGGCTCTCCATGAAAATAGTTACTTAAGGCCTATGTCCAGCAGTGGACGTCATTGCTCTGTGGTATTTTAGCTGCTTCAGAATCATTCGTATTACGTACGAGTAGTTTTTATTTTTCTCTGAAATTAATTATTGGGACACAGTGGATGACAAAACTGTGTCCAACTGGTGGGACAGATTGGTGGGACAAAGTGGAATAATTCATTAAACGCAGTTTTTGATTATTGTAGGGCTACTTCGAATATTTCGTTTTCCAAAAGGGTTCTCTCGCCAAAATAGTTTGAGAGCCGCTTATCAATTCTCGCATACCTATCCATTGACCATTGACCTCTGCGTTTGTTTCGGCCTTTCATCTCAGAGTAGTCAGATAGGAAACGCCGATAACATCTTGTTTAAAAAAAATATGATTGACGTGTAAAAGTGTTTGTACAAACCTACTTACAGAAATAAAATAATTTATCATTCTTTTATGTTCATGATTCTCATTCGCAATATTAATACACCCGACGTTTTACCGTCATCATCTTATTCCATCTTTTTATTTATTTCTCAATTCCACATTTATTTCCATTATTGTACTGGCCAGTGACGTCAATATTTTTTTTTTTTATCTCAGCACTGCCTGGAATGGAACGAAAACGCGGAATGCCAGGAAATGAAGGGATTAGTGGCAGAATGTGTGAAAATTATTACGTGAAAAATGTTTCTGATGGAGAGAGACCGTGAATGGACAGGGAGCGATGAAATTTACTGATTCAATTAAACTAGAGCAATTCAATTTTGTTTTATTCTCGAGGCATCGAAAAATGCCTAGTCAAAGTATAAAGTATATAATAGGATTGTTATACAAGGGTCGAAAGGAATCAATTCCCATACGAGGTATTTAGACGGCTATAGTCCGAGTAGGAATTGATGTCTTTCACCCGTGTCACGTCGCAAGCACTCTACTTTTCATTTCGAATATAAGGAAAGTATAAAATAGTAAAACTTCTAAAATACTTATTGATATTAAATAACATTAGTAGTATACCTATTTAAAATTAACTGAGAAGTTAGAACTATTTGTGATTTTTTTAAATTTGGAACGCGCTGCGTCACCGTCGCGCAGTGTTTTCACTTACGCTTTTAGTTTTTCCCCAGTTTCATAAAGAATTATCCCTAAATTTCCCAAAAAAAAAAAAAAAATTACTTGGTTATGGGAATTTTAAATTTTTATAGCATTAAATAGGTACCTACAAAACTTTCATTGTTAATCGAGATAGACGAAACAAACCAACTCTAGATATAATGCGACTTATTTCGATGTCATCTTTAACCACGGAAATAGTAAAATTAACAATAACATGGTAAACTAAAATTAGACGAATTATATTCGTTACGAGTTTCAGGGAATCCCCTTTAACCAATCGGTGGTGCCATAGAGTAAAGTAGTACATTGGGTGCTGCCTACAACTAACAATAGGGCTACCAACTCAAGTTCAATTTTTCCCTAAAATTCCCTAAATTTTTTTTTATTTATTTAACTTACACACATAGTTTGCAAGCAATACAATTTACATGACATTAAATTCTAGCCAACAGAAAACTAAGACAGACTGAACAGCAACAAATATCAAAAATGTCAAAATAAAATACCCCTAAACCATACTTATTATTGGCCATTTTTCCCTAAAAAAGGGAGAAATCCCTAAAAGTGGAGACACTGCCGCCGCGGGCCGTCCCGCTTAATAGGTTCTTTTTAGGGTTCCGTACCCAAAGGGTGACAAACGGAACCCTATTCATAAGCCTCCGCTGTCCGTCTGTCTGTCAGCGAGCTCTATCTCATGAACCGTAATAGGTAGGCAGTTGAAAATTTCACAGATTGAGCATTTTTATTGCCGCAAGAGCAACAAATAATAAAATTAAAAATTAAAGGGGGGTCGCCATAAAATAAAATTAAATTTTGAAAAAAAAAACATCTGACCCTGGCATGTGGGGTATCATTTTCTAGAGCTCATCGAGTAGAGAATAAATATAATTTTTATTTGTTTTTATCTTCATAAATGATGAATTAGGGGGCCGTAGAAGTTGTCTGTTTTAGACCATTTTTGTACGAGCTCTATCTCAACAACTAAACAAATTAGAAATTTGAAACTTGTGTGTATCATGTAACATATTATACTGTTTATAATTAACAAATACTAAAAACGCCGATTCATAACGTATTTTATATAAATATGGGCGATTTTCTGCAACTTAAAGTAATAATTTTGTATTTCATGCTAATATTACACGATATAAATTCCACAGATAACTATTTAATAGTCGGAGTAATGACATGGAATTAGTAAGTACCTACTATCATGGCAGCATATACTTTTTCGATCATTTAAATTTCGATCATCCAAAAAGGTCTACAAAATAAACTTTCTTCACAAGATTTTAAAACCAGCCAGTATTTTTTGAGTTTAAGAACTTTATCGACTTTTTTCAAAGTATCCCTAGACGGTGTTGATGTGTGTAGGTGTGTACCTCATGTTAAAACTACACTACAATAGACAATATATTCAGTAACATTGAAATGAATGCTGGCACATACAGTGTACTATTCAGTTACCTTAAACCGTTGTGGATACAATTTCATATTGAGAAAAATTATTGGTGTAAAAATATTCGGTCACGGCGGCCAATCTCAACGGGGACTGGCCTTCGGCGCGGGAGATATTATAGTGCACAAGTGTGTGCGCAGACTCGAGTGCACTCTCTCTTCCCTCACTCTCATAGTCCGATGGGATGTGTAAAAATAATAAGTAAGAAATAATAGATTTCTGTATGACTATCAAAAATAACGTAAATAAATACCTGTATTGACCCGTGCGTTTGCACTGGCGAAACATCACGACAAAACATGTTGAAATCTCTAGTTCCTGTCAAACATTGTATGAAAAATTGACAGAAAATAGAGATTCCAACATGTTTTGTTGTGAATGTTTCGCCAGTGCAAACGCACAGTTATAATTAAAATTTGGCGTACTACTTACATTCTATTTTGTACAATATAGTCTGATGTAGCAAGAGAAATCCTTTTATTTATAAGTAACTAGCTTTACCCGGCCTGGCTTCGCACGGTTAGCACTAAGTACTTATCTACGGCGCATCTACCTTTCCTAATTACCTATTTCTACCTAATTACCTACCCTACCTACCTACCCTACCCTTCTTACCAGGGTAGGTAGGTACCTAACCTACCCTACCTACCCTACATATCTACCTGCTTACCTACCATATATACCTATTTATACCTACTAATACTATGTTAGTAGCAAATAAATAACTTTGACTTTAGTTAATGCATGTTACTGGATAAAGTTAACTTAATATTTTTCTCTTAAAATAAATGAAATATTATACTCCTACACCTATTTATTTTAACACAACAACATTTTTTCATTAAAATTAGACAATTTCTTTACAAATCTTTGTTTTTTTATAGCGCCTCTGTTGTTACCTTTACGAAAGTATTACAAAAATTCATAGTGTTAAATCTTGTACGACATGGTATGGAACCCTTCGTGTGCGAGTCCGACTCGCACTTGACAGATTTTATTTTTTATTCACACTGACTGTTTATACACTCACAAGACCACAACCTTTTTATTTTTTTCTATTCGATATTTTTCATGTAATAAGTTCATCAATTCGTAGCTGAATAACTAACCAAAAGTTAGACCGCCCTAGGGAGGGAAGAAATTACTATGAGTCTTTCCCGCCCTAGAGAGGGAAGCAGCGTTTTCCACCCGCTACTCGGATCAAACAAACACTACTTTCCGAGCATGAGAAATGAAAAGTATATTTATTTCTGACGTAAAAAGTACACATACAGGTGACACTTGATTACACGTGAAAATAGCCTGATACAAAATATTGATCAATGACCCCCATGCTAGGAAAAACCTGTGTTACAGGGGTCATAAGATTAAATATATGAGTTAGATTCATAATTATTGTTCAACTGGTAGTATTTAAATATTATTATCGTAAACACTGAGAAACAATTGTTGAGTAAATTGACTAGGTGTGTACTAACTTAAAGTGTCAATACCTGTATTATTCAAATCACAAAATTCAGTTGTATGAAATGGCTCTAACCAAGTATTTAGTACATATTAATTCCATGGCTCAGATTGACGTAGGGTGTCAATTTTTTCTACTAAATCATTTCCTAGACTGTATATTGAGTTTAAGGAAATACATTTATAGTAACGTCTCTTTCACTCATGGGCATAATCAGTAATCAGCCTACAATATTTCCACAGCTGAGACACAAGCCTCCTGTTTTCTAGAAGGAGTGGGCTTGTCTTTTATTTTCTATTATCTACCATGCGAGCCCAGTGTGGATTGCTAGATGTCAAATCTAATCTAATCTAATCTAATTAGCCTGTATTGTCCCACTGCAGGGCAAAGGCCTTCGTCTCCCTCTTCCACACAATTCTGTCTGTTGCTAGTATCAGCCAGTCCTTTCTGTAAGAGTCAAGCTCGTCCCGCCATCTTCGTCTCGGCCTGCTGCGATGTCGTCGTGCGTTTAGTGGGACCCGATCGGTGATTCTCTTAGCCCATTTGTCATCTGACATGCGGCAGACATGTCCAGCCCAGTCCCACTTAAGCTTAGCGGCTTTCTGGGTAACGTCCGATGGTAGATGTCACATGTCTTCGAATTTATAATTCTAGAAAATGCCGTTTTCCTCATTCTGTTTTCCTTCAACGTTTTGGGAGCTGTGCTGATGAAATTATTTACACAAAGTATAAGCGCCTGTTTTGGTTCGAACCCACGACCAACAACTGGTAAGTCGGGGCCGTTATCACTGTGCCACCACTGCTTTCTGTGCATGAGCACAGAAAGCAGTGGTGGCACAGTGTTAGTGTGAAAAACTGTCAAACACATGAGTGTTTGACAGTTTTTTCTAAGACAAAATCTGCTATGTTAATAGCTGGGCTGCCTATTAAAACGAGCACAGTTGAATGGAGCTGTATACAATGTATTGCCTTAAACCACCTCTGTGGTATGTGGGTGAACTTGGCAGATCATTTCCCAGCGGAGCACAAAAAAATGTGAGTTCTATTGGGATGCGGGTGAGTTCTAGAGTTTCTTATACATGACACTTGAAAAATAGTACTGGCTTATTTGCCTGAAAAATGTCGAATGAAAATATGCACTGCTAACTTATGCTAGCAGATAATTTTTTCAAAACAAAAATTTTAAAACTGATTTAGGTGCACAGTGGTGAGCTCTTAGTTCCTTATACTACGAGTATTCCGAAAGAGTTCTGCTGACCTAAACCTACAAAAAAAACGGTTTACCCTTGTTTGGTATAACAACGATTCGTCGAAAATCACTTCAGCTAATTTTAGTTGCAATAAAGTCATTTCGTATAATTATTCATTTGACCGAATAATTAATTGGTAGATTTTTATTTAGCATATTTATTTCTTTGAAATAATGTCATTTGACCGAATTTTCAAATGCACTAATTTCATTTAAACTAATGTTTCACTAGACTAATAATGATTTAGTCGAAAGATATATGAAAGCGGTTCATCTGTTGGAGTGCCCTAATTTTGATACTGCAAACAATTTCGATGTAGCGCTCGCCGGCCGCTGCCGCGGCACCGCTCGCTTCGCTCGCTCGGCTCGCGCGTAGTTGGTCACAGTTCTAACCTAACCTAACCTATATGGTCGGAGTGCCCTAATAGTTATATTGAATAAAACACAAATTGAATATTCGATAAAATACATGTTATACCACCTGAACACTACATCAAATGAACATTATACCTTTTGATCAATAGCGCAAATGTTGTTATCGCAAATAAATATTCGATGAAATGAAAATTATGTTAATCGATATTATACAAATTGATTATTTTCTTAAACGTTGTTCGAATTAGTAACATTCGACGAAACGTTGTTATACTAAACGAGGGTAACCCAAAAAAAACATGCTGGGCAGTCTTTGGAGACTGCCAATGGAAGTGAAAAGTAAGTAACGACATCTAACGAAAATGTCAGGAATTTATGTGGCTTGCTGTCAGTACAAGAACGAAAGCTGTAGCACCATTAAAACAATTCCAAAAAAATAAAACAGAGAGCGCTGTCAACTCGTATCAAAATTCGTAAGACGGAGGGAATTCCGTCTTACGAATTTTGGATCAGGTCACGTGTCCTGACGCCTCACGCCTGTCGCGAGTTTAACATTTTTTACCCATGCCTTTAATTACCATATTTATAAATTGTAAAACCCGGTTCGTTTATAAAAACATTTTAGAAGTTCAAGGACAAGATGCAAAAAAACTAGTTTATTATGTATGTGTTACAAAATAGTATATTATGCAATTAGTGAATAAAGGACGGATTTAAAGCGAGGGCCATAGATGAATCACGAGCGTAGCGAGTGATTCAAGTGTTAGAATCCTGAGCGACGCGAGTGATTCATGGCCCTCGATATAAATCCGTTTTATTCAAGAGTTGCATACTATACTTTATACCATGACTACGAGAAAAAGAAAGATTTAAGCGAAAATAGACATTTAATAAAAGGTTAACACGTTTCAGTGTCGGGAGCCCTCCTGGAGGGTTCACCTACTTGGATATGGGACGTCGGGAGCCCTCGCGGAGGGCTCATTTAAAATGTAGACATTCAGTGTCGGGAGCCCTCCTGGAGGGTTCACCTACATGGATATGGGATTTCGGGAGCCCTCGCGGAGCGCTCATTTTAAATGTAGCCATTCAGGGTCGGGAGCCCTCCTAGAGGGTTCGCCTACTTGGATATGGGATGTCGGGAGCCCTCGCGGAGGGCTCATTTTAAATGTAGACGTTCAGTGTCGGGAGCCCTCCTGGAGGGTTCACCTACTTGGATATGGAATGCCGGGAACCCTCGCGGAGGGCTCATTTTAAATGTAGACGTTCAGTGTCGGGAGCCCTCCTGGAGGGTTCACCTACTTGGGTATGGGATGCCGGGAGCCCTCGTGGACGTTGGAAGTGAAACCTCCCGGAGGTTTCACTTCCAACTACGAATAATAAAAGTCATAGACTTTTATGGCGGAATGATGAGTTATGAGTTCTATGAAAATGGGTGGAGTCGAAAGTGTTAAGGAGGTTGTATAGCATTGAGATACGAGGTCGAATACATTGGTGTGTTCTAAATTCAAACACCAAAATAGTGATTAAAAGAGCTTTTTATTCACTGTTTTCAGTGAATAAAATAAGCTTTTTAGAGGGGGAATCGTATAAAACTTATTTATTAAGGTTTATATGTCAAGCGGAGCAGTGGTGGCTTAGTGGTAAGTGGCAACGGCCACGGCTTACGAGTTGTGGGTCGTGGGTTCAAACCCAAGCAGGCAGTTAATTTTGTGTACATTATTTCATCACCACAAACAATTGAAAAGAAACATAGGAAACCTCTATGCTTCGATCAAGAATACTGTAGATAAAGGATCAGGTACCAAAACTGATTAGAATAGAATAATATTTATTTGCTTAAAAACATGGTATAAAAAGACGGTAAAAAAAAAAAAAAAATACAAGAGCATACACATTAAACATTTTTTTTTCAAAGAAATCTTTGACACTATAAAAACTATGACTACACACAACCATTCATGCAATTAATTTTTGAATAATCTCGTATTTAATGTATTGAGATTACTTGGTATCTTATATAATAATAATAATACCATATATTATATTTCAGGCGACACAGCCTAGGCCCATAGAAAATACCTTAACCTAAACATACATATATTTTAATATAAACAAAATCTCGTGGTAATAAATAAGGCTTAGTCTATGTTAGTAACACTTCACTTTGCACTTGACGATGTGCTGACTTGTGGCACTTATCCGCGGAAGCGACGGAACACCACGTCCCGCGGCCAAAAGTCCTCTTCCATGACGAGGGGCAGATAACAGTTCGGAGCACGCACTACGAACGCCTTGAAGTTGATGTTCCGGTGCGATTCCAGTAACTGCACCCTCGGCGCGTACCTCGTTTTTGGCGCACGTACTCCACGATGTCTTCCGTCTTAGTGGTGTAGTGCAGGCGGGAGATATACACCGGTGTATTCGGCTTTGCGGCACGCAGACTCACTTCGGGCTCCGTAGGAGCTTTGCCGCAGCGATTCTTATTCGTTCGCGATCGGCGCTTCTTCCTTTGCACCGTCACGAAACCGTCATCGTTATCAGCCCTATTCGGCGCCTTTTCTGAGGGTCTTGACACTAGGAGCGCCGGGGGCAATCGCGGGGACGCCAGCGAAATTCCTTTGTAGGGGTTTCGGCAGAGCTGCAGAAACTGGCAGCGGTATGGGGCGCGGGGCACGGGCAGCGCTGCATGGAGGAGCCACGGTGACGAGCGTGGGGCTGCGGGGCGCGCCAGCGGCGGGGCTCTCTGCAAGCTCAGCAATCGACGGATGCGCTGGCGACGAAACTGCTAACGTGGAATTCGCCGACAGCTCCGCGACATGTGTTTACGTTAGACGCATCGACAGGTGACCTAACTACCGCCACACTGTTGCGCAAATCGCTCACTTCTTTACGCAAATCCGCGACGGTGTTTTGGGATGCATCTAACTTCGTTAGCACATCCGCGAGGCGGGCCTTCAGAAAGAAAATATCCTTCAGAAGGCTTGTTACATCGACGTGGTCGAAGGTGACGGGAGGAAGCTTGTGTAGCTCCTTCGCCACAAACGTCGGCACACACATATTATTATAATACGTACATAGGTACACACAGAGATATACAACTTTTATTATCATTGTTCAACTACTGGCTACGTTGTACTCAATTGTGCCTATATTTTAAATTTCAAAAATGTGTACTTGAATAGTACATGATACAAGTGTGTAATGATCAATGCAAACGCGTATCATACGATGCCGACGCTTTTCAACAAAGGAGATTGCCTAGGTTTGGACCAAGTGCTGCCTAGGAATGTGAGTTGGTCTAGTGGTACTGTAGCATACACATGAACTATAAAAAAATTAAAAAAAAAAAATTGGTCCCAGGAAAAATAAATAAATCCAGTTTTTGTGATAATGACTAATCTTGCATTAAACAACGTTTTTGATATATTTTTTCTCAAAAATGTATTTATAAATACCCCCCTATACTCCCTTATGGACCCAGCAACCGCCCCCCCCCCCTCCCGTGCCTTTAACGAGCGTTCACCTAATTTTAATTTAGAATAGTTTATGCCCCTGGATGGAGACTTTTAGTGTAGTAGCTAAAGGCAGCCACAGGAAAGTTCGGTTAACCAGCCAGGACCTTAGTGGTCAGCTGCAAGATGCCAGAATTAAAAAAAAAACCGACTACTTTTTGCTGTCTTACGTCACTTGTGATCCATTTTGGTGATCCATAGCCTTCTTCATTGCTCTTTGGGTGACTTTTAGCCTTCTGATAAGGCCCATTGTGAGCGACCACGTTTCAGTGCCATAAGTCATCACTGGCAACACGCACTGGTCAAAGACTTTCGTCTTGAGACACTGTGGTATGTGGGACGAGAAGATATTGCGTAGCTTCCCGAACGCTGCCCAGCCGAGTCGGATTCGACGATTGACCTCTTTCTCGAAGTTGGACCTACCTAGCTGGACAGTTTGTCCTAGGTAAACATACTCGTCTACAACTTCGAGCGTAGCGTTTCCGATCTTTATGAAAGTGGGTGTTACATGGGCATTTGACATGACCTTTGTCTTTTCCATGTTCATTTTAAGACCTACTCTTTTGGAGGCTCTACTGAGGTCATCAAGCATTATACTGAGGTCCTCCTTGGCCTCAGCCATGATAACTATGTCGTCGGCAAACCGAAGGTTAGTGATATACTCGCCATTGATGTTGATGCCTAGCCCTTTCCAGTCCAGAACCTTGAAGACATCCTCCAGTGCAGCGGTGAATAATTTCGGAGAGATAACGTCTCCTTGTCTCACACCTCGCTGCAGAAGGATAGGTTTCGAGGTCTGGTCGTAGAGTCGGACTGACATACTCACACACCTTTTTAAAGAAGAGTACTACCACACCTCTGTTCCATGCGTGTGGTGTTTTACCCCGAGTATGACGGAATCAAACAGCTTCTCGAGAGCCTTAAGAACGGGTTTCCCACCGGCCTTTAGGAGTTCCGCCGTAATTCCGTCATCACCCGGCGCCTTGTTGTTTTTAAGCTGCTTTAGAGCCATCCTAATCTCGTACAAGCTGACGTCCGGGATATCTTCGGTATAGTGTCGGGTTAATCTAGCTCTTGGGTCGTTTGCCACATTCGTAACGGGGTTACTGGTTGACGTGTATAACTGTCCATAGAACCTCTCAATAGTTCAAGTTTGGCGGATACGATCCTGCCATCATCGGTCTTCAGTTTTGCAAGCTGGCTCTGCCCAATATCGCATCCTTAATGCGGTCTGCACTAAAGCGGTGAAGGTCGCTTTTCAAGGACTTAGAGATCCGTCTATTGAGCTGCCGGTACTTGACCGCATCGTCTAAAGATTGGAGGATCATCTCGAGCCTCTCCTTCATGAGCTGAATAATAGGATCAGAGAGCTTCTTGTTTCCATTTGTACGACGGGTCTTAAAGATCTTGGACCCGACCGTATGGACAGTTTCCACGAACCCATCGTTAAAATCGTCCACGGAGCTCCCTAGGCACTCGAAACGATTCTGAAGTTCGAGCTGAAAGCTCTCGGGGTTTTGGACTTGGATTGGTGCTGGACGGAGTGTAGAATTCATCAGTCGAGATCTTTCCAGCTTGATAATTAAGTTCAATGTGCCTCTTACCATGCGGTGATCGCTTCCGGTTTTCACCACGTTGATCACAGAGACATCATTGAATACTTGCTTCTTCGTCGACATAATGAAGTCAATCTCATTTTTTGTTGCCCCATCAGGGCTCTGCCAGGTCCACTTTCTGTGCTCACGTTTTTTGAAGAAGGAATTCATCATAAAGAGGCCTTCCTTCTCCATAAAACTGGCCAGTAGGTTACCCCGGTGGTTCCGACGTCCAACTCCAACTACAACATCAAAATACAATTACTACAATTATAATTGAATGCACAATAACTGTTTAATAGTTGATTTTGTACATTTGTTGCTACTAAGTTAATTTTTTCCAATAAAAATATTCAAAACAAGAGACTGTTTTTCTTTGGACTCCTGGGATAGATTTATATGCGCTTTGAAATACAGGTTAGTGATGGTCTGAGGAACAAAATGCACTATGTGAGTATTCTAGGCAGCACTTGGTCCAACTTCCATACAAAATTAGGCAATGTCTTTTGCGAGGAAAAAAAGACTTGTTGTAAGAACTTATGCCACAATAACATAATTATAGAGATGATACATTTAGATTTCTAAAGTTCAACTGACTTTTGTTGCCAGGTACCGACTTTGCGGAGCTTCCTTATAAACTACGTCGGTTGGTGACAATACTATAAATTAGTATGTATACCCATGCCAAATTACAGCTTCCTAGTACTAAGAGTCTCTGAACTTAGCCGCAGACAGACATACAAACGGACGGACATGGTGAAACTATTAAGGTTCTTTGTTGACTAAGGAACCCTAAAAAACTTAAAATCTAAGCAATTGAGTTACAAAATAAGGCCACGTTACTACAAAGAAGTTTATCGGGCCTATTTTGAGGAGCTATTCCTGAACCAAGTGTATTCTTGATCGAAATCAAAATAAAAATCAAATCAAATCACAATTTCTATAATCATACAATAATGATCCATAATGTTAGTAAAACCTTATAGCTATTGTTAGAAATTAATATTATTATTATTTGAGTTTGAAACATTTTTCACAGAAGATGACCAAGTACAAGTTTTGTACGAGGATTGAAGGCTTTTTAGTATAGGTATCTATTTTTAAATAATCTACTAACACTTGTCGGTCATTCTTGTTTATAATACGTCATTAACTTAAAGCTTTAATTTAATATTAAAAGATTTAATTATTCGTTTCGACACAAACTTATTTATTATAACTAGCTGCTCTCTGCCTACTTCGTTGGGCGGTAAACATAAATACATATATAGCCTATGACTCTCACAAATATCAAAAAACAAAAGGTACTCGTATTTAAATAAAACACTAAGGGCCTGTTTCACCGCCTACGATTAAGTTCCTATTAACTTACTTGGCAGATAATTTCACACAAATTCTGTTCCATTTTTTTATTTATTCGGTAAGTAGTGGCTATTCGGAAATCGTGAAATAGTCCTTTATACTAAAAGACTAGCTTTTGCCCGCGGCTTCGCCCGCGTGGATGTCGAAACATATCCAACGGGAACGTAATCCCGATAACCTGTAGGTTAATTCAGGTTACTATTTTATTTTACTTCGTCTGCGTAGAGTATAAATTCTTTTTTTCTAGATAATTATGAGTTATTAAAACTTATTTGCAAAAAAATAAACGAACGAAAAAAGAACTGAAATGCGAAAAATAAAGAATACCTAACCTTTTAGTGACGACAAATTGATGATCCTTTAATTATTTTAATTTTTTGGTTGGTAAATCATCAAATGACTTCTCCCGCTCTGGTCGAAGCGGAAAGGCGTATCAGACTCTTACTATCAAACCCACCCGTGTTCCTACACTCGCCTATACGTTGCCAGGGGCCACGGTCTCCCCTTAGGACTTCCCGCAACTCCGGCAGGCATCGGCCCTAGCGGACCCCGTCAATTGTTCTGATATCTCTTTGAAGCGCGCGTGGAACACAACGCACCGTCGACCAGGGCCTGGTCCTTATCGGACGGCGAGCTACCCTCTTCTCCTGCGGCGGCTAGGGGTGTCAGGGCGTGACACTTGTCTCTCCCTCACGCGCTTTGCCACCTCCTTCATGAGCCTTCTGCGACCCTCAAATAACAAATGATGTGGCGCCAAACAAACAAATTAATGACATAAAGCGTAAAATGTTAGCTTGTTGCATCTTCGTTGAATGTGTGTTTGGCGCCGCCGCAAAATTTGTTATTTGAGGATCATCAATTTGTCACTAAAAGGTTATTTACTTTACTTTACGCTTTTCAGTTTTTTTTTTTCGTCGGTAATTTTTTTTGTTAATTTTTTTTTATTTTTCGCTTTTGAGTTACCATATGCTTAATGTTTGCACACCACACCTAATGTTTAACCTCTGACCGACGATGACAGTCATACCCCTAAGCCGCTAGGTGTAAACTTCTCATCAGGGTGAATGAAATAAGCCTAAACACGATGTTGCTGCTGTAAACTGGTGAGGAGCTCTCGCAACTGTCTTCCGACTCCATCATCACATCAACTCCAGTACCCTTATTACGTAATACACGATCAATCAGACTTTGAATCGTTTTGAAACAGATTACAAATCCATTGCTTCATAAGTTCGAAAAAAAATCTGCTCAATAACGGAAATAACGGAATGATATTGAACTGTCAAAATGAAACAGATTAGTCTTTTTTGTGTAGTTGTGTCATCAGAACTACACTATGTGTGCGAAATTACAACTGAATCGGTTCACAGTTGAAAATTCAGTAAGTACGTGAAACATCAATCAACAACAATTTTTTTACACTTGGGGGTGGGTTTCAATTTTCAATTTTATATGGGACTCACTTTGAGGTACATTCTCGCCAATAAAAAAAGAATCGTTCAAATCGGACTACTCAGTAAAAAGTTATGCGTGGTCATACATAAAATAACAATATACATAGAGCATTGTTCATGGCTAATTTTCCTCCACTACGTGTGATATTGCACGACTCGTAATGCGCAGCATTAGAGTGTGCTCTACGATCGAAAAAAATGTTTTGCCCCATTTCTGTAACTGTTTTTATTGTTACACTCCTGCTAGTACACAGAACCTGCTTAATTTATATACCATTGTATAGATGATTAAATGGAGATTAATACTGTACTTTTTAACAATTGATTTAATGCAGCAGAAATGGAAAAAGCATAAAAATAGTTGAAAAAAATTTCCTGTCCGTCAATTTATGAACCCTGAAAACATTGTAGCTTGCGATAAAATCAATTAATTGAGTCAATTTTTTTTTAATACATTCGTTTCAGCCGTAGAAGGAACCCTATTGAAAATGGCTCTTTTATTCAAAGTAGTTTAATTATAATTAATAAAATACTAACTAAAATATAATATCTACAACTAAATATTTCCAACCTTCGACTTGAAGTTGCCTAGCAACCGCCAAGTAAATATCTTTGTCAGTCGTTGACATTACGACTTCATGAAAAGTGATAAACTGTTAATTTTTAAACTATGTTTTGAATTTCTTTTTCGTGTATGAATGAGTGATAAGTATGAGGCGTGCACTTTTGGATTTTCCAAACTATTTTTTTAGGAATACTGTAAAGAAATACCTACTGTAAAGGACCGGTACCTACCGGGCACTAAAACAACCAGGCTAGTTGGAGAGCTAACACGTGCAGGGCCGTAGCCAGGAATTCATTTCGAGGGGGGGTTGGGGCTACCAAATTTTTGCCTCCCGCCTGGCATATTAGACTTGCTCAGAGAATGCTGAAGTTGCTGGAAATCATTCAAAACAAAGTAAGAGTCGATAAAAATACCATTATTTATGCGTAGGTACTCGTACTGCTTTTGAAGATTAAAAACTGTGATTATAAAGTAAGCATATGCGAAATAGATTACAATTATCTGTATGAGAGTACAGAGGTACCCTAGCCCCCCCCCCCCCCCCCTACCTATGGCCCTGAACACATGAGCAAGCACATAAAATTGGCCGTGGGAGAAATGTCCCTATAAGTTTGGTCAGTCTGTAGGGTACAAATTATCATGCTATTTTCTATGTAGGATGAGCAGTATCGCATTCTGCTCGTATCCTAATCTATATCAATATCGATTCTCTCAGAGAAGGGGATGGAGGGTTCTCCGGGGGAGGGGCCCGTGGCTAAATAATAACATCCGCACAGGTCGATCGATCAGGTTAAGCTACACTTGCTGCGGTTGGTCTGTGGATGGATGAGCATCTTTATACAGAGACCCGTCCGTGCCTCGGAAAGCACGGTCCCGGCTGTCATTCGTGGATCTTTGACAATCGTAACGGGAAGTCAGAAGCCCGAAAGTCCAACAACCATTCTTACCAAAGGGTATCGTATTACCCAGTAACTGCGTTGTGGAAGTCAGGTAGGCAGTCGGTCCATGTAAAATACTGTAAAAACAGTACACGTGTACTTATATTTATTTTTACTTAAATTACAGAATTTAGCAAATGAACAACTTCAATACAAAACTTCATCCCCCTTTTCTGGACCTCGTGGGTTGAAATGAAAAAAAAACCAACGATTTAGGTTCGTTGTATTAGTTTCCAACAATAAACCGAAATATTCGTGAATTAGAAAAAAATAAAGAACTTTATTTAAAAACAAAATTTCATCCCCCTTTTCACCCCCTTAAGGGTTGAAATTCTTACAACACCGTTGCGGTAGTTTCCAACCATAAGCCTAGATGCCTAGATAGTAAATTTCGTGTTTTTTTTTCGAAAATTATGGACTTTCAACTTTATCCCCCGTTTTAACCCTTCGGGGGCGGAATTATCAAAAACGTTGAGATTTGTATTGATTAATTTTCAATTGTCAGCCTAAAATCAAAATTTGAAGATCCTAACTTCAAAACTGACGGACTTTCATACAAACTTTCATCCCCTATTTTTCCCCTTTAGGGGTGGAATTCCCAAAAATCCTTTCTTAGTATATACTTACTCTTCACAAAGAACACACCCTCCAAGTTTCATGTCTCTAGGACCAGCGGTTTGGGCTGTGTGTTGATATATCAACAGTCAGTCAGTCAGTCAGTTTCTCCTTTTATACATATAGATTAATATTTTAATTATCTTTAAAATGGTGAGTGTTTCAGAAAAATACGCTTGATAGCTTTTTTGTGATTATCGATTTTTTATCCGCGTTAGACATAACTTTACAAATTAATTTCACTATGTAATATAAAACATAATTTAATATATTCGTATATTAAATTATTAAAAAAATGCTCTTATTTAACATATATTTTTTCCAAATTATTAACACTACTCATTTAGACGTAATTTCCAGTATAAAATCATTAAAAGTGGCTTATTGTCGCCTTAACCTTTTATAGCATTAGTATAGTTGTTGAGGACAGCGGACTTCTGGTTGCAATGAAACACGAGGGCTATTTACAACCAGATTTATTTGTGTAATATCCATAGGTTTAATTTAATACAAGAATACAAGACACTGGTTAAGACAGGTATACAGGGCTCCAAACTATAAAAAACTTAACAATACGCGGTTATAAAATGTACACAAAACAAAACGTGTGAACCTTAAAACGTCTGGACGCTGACTGACGCCGAAAATTAAACTGGGCGGAAAGGGAATGCATTTTTACCGGCTTCCGGTTTCTGGAAACTTCTAGAATATTCTACAGTAATCTACAGTGCTTCCCCTGGCGTTGAGGAGCAATAACTATCAACATTCATTGATAAATACACAAAGCCCATTCATAATTATCCCTCTGGTGGCAAGCGGCGCAACCAATTTTACTCTCCCGCTACTATTAAATACTATAGGTTCATTCATAAAGGCGGACGCCCTCTAGCGGCTAGGAGCGCTGGCTAATCCACAATATCTCCCGCCACTTGCCAACAGATAGCACTATTTTGTATGTCAGTCACATCTCTCCCGCCGTGTACATGAAATGTACATAATTGTACCATTCTAGTGACTGGTATACACTATAGTGAGCTCAATGACAAATTTAAGTAACTCTAACTTAAACTTACAAGCCTTATACACAGTAAGCACCTGTACTTATTTTCCATAAAAAATAATTTCACACATATATAAATATAAGTTAAGGGTAGTTACTGCAGGATCCCTACTCTGCAATATATTAAATCAAATGAATTAAAAACTCCTCCAAACAGCATGATCCTGCAGTAACGCCGACACGACACAAAAAATACAACAAAGATATGAATCCACCTCCAATTATACAGTGCTAAGTAAGTACTATATTAAGCTTCACGCATACATAACTACTCGACTGTTAGTCATAATGTATAAACAATTTTAAGACATTAACGGTAGTCGCTCCAGGACCCTTGCTCTGCTATATAATAAATCAAATGAATTAAAAAACTCTTCCAAACAGCATGATCCTGCAGTGACGCCAAGAAAGAATAACATAGAATTTGGTCTACACAACTGGCTACCAACACAATACATGAGGATTACTACGATAGTAAGTTCTATTCTACCGGTATGACAACGAGACGTTTAACTGGACGACGCATTATACCACTCTTGGTTTTGATGTCGACGACTCTCACAACACCATCTGCACCTGGGTACAGGCGTTCGACTTTCCCCTTTGGCCATATGTTCCTTGGTAAGTTTGAATCCACCACAACGACCAAATCGCCAACTTTGAGCAGGGGCCCGCGTCCATGTGGCTCCCGCCGGTTTTGAAGTGTAGGTAGTGAACAATGCCACGTAGCGCTTCTCATGATGTCTCGCTACTGTGACAGACAGCGGTCCGAAGTAGTCCAGTCCTGTATGTGTGAACGGACGTTGGTGGTGTGCCAGTCTACAGGGTGGTAAGTCACCGGTCAGTGGCTCTGGCGGCACGGCTCGACGTAGTTTACAAGGTTGGCAGAGTTTGATCACAGCACGGACGGAGGGCCTTAAACGCAGGATCCAATAGCGTTGACGGACTTCGTTCACAACGCATTCCACGCCACTATGGTGTAATTTGCGGTGAATCCAGTCTATGTACAAGCGACTGTAATAGTGGTCACCGTCTAGTACTGCTGGCGACTGTGTTTCTTGTGATATGTCAGCCGCGGCTGCGATGCGGGAGCGTATTCTCATTATGTTGTGTTCGTCGACTGTCAAAGATAGCCGACTCAAACGGCTGTCAGCTGGTACCGCTCTCCCGCCGGTGACATGACGTATTTCATTTGCGAAACATTCTTCCTGAACAGCGCGCGTCCACAGGATCTCCGCTCGACGTGTGTACTGTGTACTGAGAGGTATGTAGACCGTCGGCGTTAGGCTGAGGTTGCAGCTGCGAGTTCCGGATCGCGTTCTCGTAGCCTCTCGTTGTGCCGTCCAGTCTGGGTCGTCTGCTGTAACGCGTCTGCTGCGTTTACGTGTAGCGGCTGTGGTGTGGGCTCGACGTTGGTCGATGAATTGAAGAACGCGGGCTGTGGCCCGGATGAGTCGTAGCCAGGAAGAAAAACGCATGACGTCGGGTAGCGCCTCTCTTATCTTCGGTCGTTCTTCATGAGCAGTGGCAGTGGTGACACGCTCCTCTCCCGTGTCGATGTAGGGGCGTGAGTCTGTCTCCTGCGGCCAGGTGTTTTGGTCGTCATACAAAAACGAAGGGCCAACGTACCAGCGGTGGCTCGCAGTGAAGTGAGTCGGTGTGGCGCGAGTCGAGTCGTCGGCGACGTTGTGAGCGGTGGGGACCCAGCGCCATTCGCCTCGCTGGGTGGTTTCTTCTAGTTCAGCTACTCTGTGCGCCACGAATGGTTTGAATGCGCGTGCGCCGGCGCGCAGCCACGCTAGCACAGTGCGCGAGTCTGACCAGAAGACTCGACGGTCGGCGTGACGATCGTGCTCTACTTCCACGCAGCGAGCCAGTCGCCCGCCGAGGACGGCTGCCTGTAATTCAAGTCTAGGTATAGATGTGATCTTAAGGGGCGCGACGCGCCCTTTCGCTGCCGCGAGCGACACATGAACTTGACCTATGCCGTTTACTGAACGCCAATATGCTGCTGCGGCATAGGCCCGTTCGCTCGCGTCTACGAATACGTGCAGTTCTAATCTAGTAGAGTCACTATATCCCGGGTAACAACGCGGGATGCGAACGCCTTTTAGTATGTGCAGAGCAAGTAACCAGTCGTGCCATTTACTTTCTAGACTTTTGGGTAGGCGCTCGTCCCAATCGATATTTAAACGCCAAGCGTCTTGCAATATGCACTTCGCTTGTGTCGTAAACGGCGCGGCTAGTCCCAGCGGATCATACAAAGACATCACAGTTTTTAACAACTGACGTTTCGTAATCTGCTTGTCTAAATAAGAAGGGTCTACTTTCCTGAAGTTAAATCCCAAAGTGTCATTGTCATGTCGCCAGATGAGTCCGAGAATTTTTTCTTCACAGCGGCCGGATCGTTGGCCGCCCACTTCTGCAGTGTGAAGTTGCCTCGCTGATGTACAGCGTCTACTGCTTTAGACACTTGGTTTGCTTCGGCGGTGTCGTCGAAGCTCTGTAAAAAATCGTCCATATAGTGATTTCGTACTATAGAGTTCACCGCTTCGGGGTAGTCAGACTCATGAACATGTGCGTTATAGTTTTTCACGTAAATCGCGGTACTTGGAGAAGAGGTCGCACCAAACAACACCGCTTTCATTCTGTATTCGATGGGCGATAAAGTCGGGTCGTCGCGCCATAGAAAACGGAGTGCGTCTCTATCTTCCGCTCTTACCGTTATGCGTAAAAACATATCTTTTATGTCTGCTGACACTGCGATAGGTTTTTGTCTGAATCGCATTAACACGCCAAGGAGTGATTGTAGGAGATCAGGGCCGGTCAAAAGATAATCATTTAGGCACACCCCATGCGTGCGCGCGGCTGCGTCATAAACAATTCTGACCTTACCTGGTTTAGACGGATTAATTACTGGGAAATGTGGCAAGTACCATTTGCGTCCACTAGATGGCGTTGGTGGTGCTAGTTCTGCATACCCATTTATAATCAGCGACTTCATCTGGTCCGAATATTTGCTTTTCAGAGCATTGTCCTTGCGCAAGCGGTTTTCAGTGCTTTGTAATCGACTGAGCGCGGAGGCGTAGTTATCTGGAAAACACCTACCTTCATTCTTCCATAGTAAGCCTGTTTCGTAACCACCTCCTGGCAGAGCGCGCGTAGTTTCCTTTAATATTTTCAGCGCTCTCATTTCTGGGTCTGCTTGCGGGCGACGTGGCTGCACTCCTAGTGACTCCAGGCTAAAATACTCTTGCATAAGCTTTTCAATAGATTCGTCTGTACTTACATGATTGCATCGTTCTTTGTTCTGTGGCACTACATGTACTTTCGTCAGGTTACAAGTTTGACCATGTAAAATCCAGCCGAGCGGTGTACGCGACGCTACTGGTTGTCTTTTTGTACCTACTCGTACTTCAGAGGCGAGCAGGAGCGCCCAGTTGTCCTGGCCTATCAAGACAGTTGGCACGCCTGCGTCGTATGAAAGCTGCTCGACTATAGGTGTCAGATGATCGAAACCGGCCAGGTCTTTTGCTGATATCGACTGGCTCGATAATTCGAGCCTGTCGATAGTTCTGGCTTCGATGTCTATGACTTCGGTTGCGTACTTGCCTTGTATACTTACCTTGACTCGACGTGAGTTTGAAACGTCAATGCGTGTGCCCGCTACGGCCTCGATGTAAAATGGCTCATTTGGGCCCTCTGCGCCTATTCGCTGTGCGACATCAGTACTGAGTAGTGTTATTGTCGATCCATCATCCAACAAAGCAAATGAATCTACTTTACCTTTTGGTCCCGATAGTGTGACTGGTACTACTTTCAGTAAGGCTTGGCTGTACCCGCGCGGCGTGCTTGTGTTGCTGATGATAGCGCGCGGCGTGCTGTCAGCGGGGAACGCGCTGTCAGCGCGCAGTACACCGCCAGCGTGCGGCGCTGTATCAGCGCGCAACGGTACGTGCTCGGTCGCTGTGACACGAGTACGCTCTTCGGAGTCGTGTGGGACGTGCATCTCACGCCTGCGGTCACTGTGCAGTAGGCCATGATGGTAATACTTGCAGTCTTGCTCATGACACTGCTTACTCTTGCATTTATGCTTCCATTTCCGTCGTTTTAGGCACCTGAAACATAGTTTATTTTTACATGCAGCTTCCCATCTGTCATTAACTGACATTTTCTTGAAATTTGTGCAGCTAGGCACATTTCTACAGTTGCCGTTGCATATTATACATGTTTTTTTGTCGGACTTTGACAATTTAAGTATTTTGTGGGCCGTTCGTTGTGGACGTTTGAGTTCCACCTCTGCCGAGGCGTGTCGTGCATTTATGTCGGCTTCTCTGTCAAGAAATTGCCCCAACACTACTAGGCCGGGTTCTGTGTCACCGGCAGCAAACTCGTAATCATACCACCGGCTCCTAAGCGTTACTGATAATTTTTCTGTAATTACGGAAATCATTTCCGGGCTATGTAAATATTCAGTTCTTTTTAAAGCTTGCACCGCGGCAATGGCATTTGTGACTTTCGATGCAAATATACATATGTCTGTCGGGTTGTCTAACTGCTTAGGTAACTGTCGTAATTTATTTAACTCGTAAGTTATAAGTGCATTTGGTCGTCCGAACCGAGATTCTAATCTTTGCATGATTTGAACGGCCGAGGATCCTAAAAATAGGCATTTGACTGCCTCCCACGCGGGCCCTTTTAATGATTTTCTGAGGCGGGCCAAATTCCCTGCTTCCGAATTAGTCGACGCAGACTCATAGTATGCTGCTTTAAAATGCAGCCATTCGCCTGAGTGGCCACTAAAGATAGGTAAATCAAAACCATACCTGCTGGCAGCGGGGTTACCCCGTGCTACCTCTAACAATGCCTGAGTCAGTCCTTTTAGTAGGTTCCCTTCGTCGTCCCGTCGTGGCGGCTCTGGCGTCGCGTCGTGAGGCGTCGGAGTCCGAGTGACGTCGCGTCGCGGCGGGGTTGGCGAGCCGATGTGGTCGCGATGTTCGCTGCCCGTGTCCGCGGCGTCCGTCTGATGTTCCGATGCCGCAGCCGAACTTCCCGCCAATAATTCTTCGTCGCCTGATTCTGCTTCCAAGAGCGCTAGCCTAGCGGCGGCGAGCTCCAGTCTCGCTCGAGCCAGCGTCTTTTTGTTGGTTTTCGTTTCGTCTAGTGGTCGTCTGTGTGGAGTTGTCGTCGCCCCAGGGCTGTGAGGATGGGTCTGGTCCGAATCTGTGACGGAATTGTTGGGTGTGCCTGACGGTCCCACCGCTGTCGCCGATTCCGTGGAAACGGGCTCGTCCCTTTCCGTTGCCGCTGTGCCGGGTTCTTGCATACCGCGTGTCTTCACCATGTTGCTGGTACTGCACTACACCACACTACCACTCTCACGTACCTTAAGTTATGCCTGCCTATATCCTGTCCTAAACCAATGTTCGCTAGAAGGACCAATATCCGGCTCGAATGGACCACTGTTGAGGACAGCGGACTTCTGGTTGCAATGAAACACGAGGGCTATTTACAACCAGATTTATTTGTGTAATATCCATAGGTTTAATTTAATACAAGAATACAAGACACTGGTTAAGACAGGTATACAGGGCTCCAAACTATAAAAAACTTAACAATACGCGGTTATAAAATGTACACAAAACAAAACGTGTGAACCTTAAAACGTCTGGACGCTGACTGACGCCGAAAATTAAACTGGGCGGAAAGGGAATGCATTTTTACCGGCTTCCGGTTTCTGGAAACTTCTAGAATATTCTACAGTAATCTACAGTGCTTCCCCTGGCGTTGAGGAGCAATAACTATCAACATTCATTGATAAATACACAAAGCCCATTCATAATTATCCCTCTGGTGGCAAGCGGCGCAACCAATTTTACTCTCCCGCTACTATTAAATACTATAGGTTCATTCATAAAGGCGGACGCCCTCTAGCGGCTAGGAGCGCTGGCTAATCCACAATATCTCCCGCCACTTGCCAACAGATAGCACTATTTTGTATGTCAGTCACAATAGTTATAGTTTAACTCATAATTATTTCATCGATAATAATCCTTTATAACATTTGTATAGAAACTAAATTTATAAATATTTTTTATGAAAACACAATAAAAAACAAAAAGTTTAGTTGCACAGAACTAAACATAACGATACAATGGGTACGTAATCTATAATATTCATTATAATTAATATAATATCACAAAAATAGCAATGTCCGCCCTACATGATGCAAACTATACCTATAGATCTAATATTTATGTTCATCACTTATTTTACATATTCGGGCTCTGACAATCGAATAATATTATATATGACAAATAAAAACAATGTGCCTAGCCTTTTTCCAACTATCTTGGGGTCGGCTTCCAGTCTAACCGGATGCTGCTGAATACCAGTATTTTACATGGAGCGACTGCCTATCTGACCTCCACAACAAAGTAACTGGTTAATCCCTTAGGAAGACTGGTTGTCAGACTTTCGGGCTTCTGACGACCGTCAAAGGGCGAGCTACATTATTATAGGGCTGACACTAACTACGCTAATATACGGAGTGGTATCATGGTCCATCTTATGAAAGTTTCACAATTACAAGAACTGTGTGTTTTTTAACACAATTTTAGTAATTTTTCTCGTTTCAGTGGGTTATGTCGTTTCATCACTTCGCGACCCTTATGCATTTTCTGGTTATAATTTTTTTTTCTAGGCATATTCTCACTCTCAGCGAGGAACTTCTGGTTTTTAGTTTTAACCCACTTATTATACTTAGACTTTGTAAGAGTTTTCAATAGGCATATACCTATTAAGAAAATATTTAAAAAGCAGCCTCGTTGGTTTGGGAGGCGCTTTTATAATAGCATTTTAAAGAAGGATTTACTCGTTGCGACACAAACTTACTTATCATTAGCTGACCCCTGCCCATTTTGTTGGGCAAATAATATATTATAGCCTATGACACTCACAAATAACATGGCTAAAACAACAACACAACAACAACAACAACAAACATAACAACATAACACAACAACACAACATAACATGGCTTAACATGGCTAATAGCATGGCTATTGGTAAAAGAATATTCAAAATCGCTTCAGTAAATCCAGGGAATACCCCCTAGTCCCCCTACTGCCTCACAAATTTTACCTCTATATAATATTAGTATAGATTAACACATTTTCCATCGATATTATTCCTTTATTACGTTTGTACCCCTTGCTAAGGCTGGTTGTCAGAATTTCGGGCTTCTGACGACTGTCAAAGATCAATGACAACCGGGACTACCGGCTTAACGTACTTTCCGAGGCCAAAAGGAACCCTATTACTAAGACTCCGTTGTCCGTCCATCCGTATGTCTGTAACTTGTTAAATGTGATGTTAAGAAGCTAAGTATCTACATGCGAGTGATATTATTAGTATTTTTTAATTAAACCTGCATCCCAATTGCGTAACACACTTTCAATCACTATCCGAAGGATTTTGAAGGATATGATATTGCCAATCCATCGCTTCATTTGTTTGAAAAATTCGTCTGCACGACAACGTAAATGACACCATGAATGTTGTTGATTTGGTCAATTAAAAGCCTTTGCTACTTCTTAAAATGTGTGTTACGCAATTACATCGCTGTTTCAGTAACCGCCGGTCGGCTATGAGCAGGCTCACGGACAACGATTCCATGCAATTGCATTATAATATCACGATTTCTAAGCCTTTGATTTTTTTTTCTTACGTAATATTCATACCAGAGTTGTCGATTACTCTTTACAACTACGAAATAAACGGTAATTATTAGTGGGCCTAAGTTAATTGATAATATATCTAGAAAAGAAGTTATTTCGTAATCTATTATTGTTATGTGAGCGAGAAATGTTATGATAGAAAACAACAGAAAGAAGTCATTCAGTATAAACACCAGACTGGCTATGTAAAAGCGACGCCATTTGCTGGCACCTCTATTTACGCTCGTGTTGGTACTACGGAAAACTGAATATAAAATTTTAATGTAAAGTAAACAGTTTGTTAACACAGGTAAACCATTCGTTATCGCTGTTTCAAGTATTATATTACTTTTGAATTTCAAAATCGTTCGAAAAACATTCATATAAATAACGGCTATTATTCCTGTTAAAAAAGCTCCACCCCAACCAACGAGGCTGCTTTTTAAATATTTTCTAAGGATGCTACTGAATACTTTTACAAAGTCTAAGTAAAGCTTATGGGTTAAAATTAAAAACCAGAAGTTCCTCGCTGACAATGAAAACACAAATGCAAAATACAGAGTACCACCGGGCAATGTAATTATTATGTTTGTAGGCAGGTTGAAAACCAATGTGACATTACGAAACACCGACGAGAGAAAGTTTGCTAAAATTGTGTTAAGAAACACAAAATTCCTGTAATTACGAAACCTAGCTAAGATACTCCATGATACCACTCCGTATATAAACGTAGTTAGTGACAGTCCTATCATAATGTAGTTTGTAATTATTCTAGTAGTATGCACTAGTTCCATAACGTATCGTTCTTTCAACAAATCGTTTATACTAATTAGACGTATTTCGACGACAGACATGATGAATATCACTTCACTTGCACAGTTTTAATTATCTATAATGCACTTTTAGTTAAAACACTTCTTTATTTGTGAACAGCTTTTCTGAATGTACTGCGATGTCCGATTGTCCGCCGCAAAATTAGCAAAAACAAATCTGTCCTTCTCCAAACCTCCTCTTTCCAATGTAATTTTTATTATCTGAGCCCTCCCTTAGGTATCACTTGATTGATATCCTTACTTTCTCGTAGTGGGTACTCATTCAGCTTTTTACGGGATCACACGTCTCACGTAATAAGTATGTATTAGTAAAACACCTTCCAATACATAAAGAAATTGAAAATAAACTATTATTTTTGAATTTCTTAGAACGGCCTTTCTTCTGGTGTCCTCTATAACCCGTGCGTAGGTCTCACTTATTTAGTCTACGCTTACAAAGGACGTATAGCTTCCAAAACTGTCGATGGCAGAATGTTTCAACATCCAAGCGCTAGCAAATTTAAGCTTTTATATAATTTTTTCCTACACTGTGTTAAAAACTTGTTTCATTTTGGTTTTTCTTGTTTGGTAGGTAAATAAAAATGCAAGAGAACGACAGAGTATGCGCACATGCATATCGACTAAATAGCCCGCTCTATCGATGCTTTGTGACTGGAGGGTTTTGTAACTAGTTTTTTTCTGGTCATAATGCTAATGTAATTTTTGTTTCGCGAGCAGTGGTGGCCCAGTAGTAACGGTCCCGACTTACGAGTTGTAGGTCGTGGGTTCGAACCCAAGCAGGCGCTTTACTTTGTGTAAATAATTTCATCACCACTGCTCTCAAAACGGTGAAGGAAAACATCGTGAGGAAAACGGCATATCTAAGAACCAGAAATTCGAAGACATGTGACATCTACCAACTCGCACTGGCCCGCGTGGTGGATTACGGTCCACTCACGGGTTAACTCCTCTCACAGAGAGGAGGCCTGTGTTCCAGACGTACATTAATAGGCTGATGATGAGGAGTAACTATCTCGTTGCTCTAGGTCGCAAGCGCTACTGCTCACCACGAGGTCCTGGGTTGGATTCCCGGGTCGGACAAAGTGTTATTGTTGTTAGGACAGGTGTTAACCCGTGAGAAGGCGCGCCTCAGTTTGTTACACGGAGAGGCGCGCGCGAGCAATTTACTCACACAACTTTAAATGCGCATATTTCTAGTTTTATATTAGGTACTTATTGGCTTATAATGGATTTATATGAATAAACCAAGGTTTAATAAGTAAGAAAAGAAGTATTTTAATTAAAACTATGAAACATGAATGTAACTTCTGAGGCAAATAACAAATCAATTTATTTTTGTTTTCTAATTTTGACAGTCTTCATATAAATGACAATACATAACAAATTCTTTAACAAAATACTGTTCCATGAGATTAACACTAGTGTGCCTCTCGAAATACATTGAACACATATAATTGTGATATCCGAGGTAAAATATGTGGTTTTGCCAGCTCAAGCGCCACCAATAAATACTTACACGGATAGGCGCGTGATGAGCAAATTACCGCACGATGGTACGCGGCTTCCAAAAACACTTCGCTGCGAGGTCGCAACAGAACTGACCGGTATGAGAGTTGCGTCAGGGGAAAGGGGATGAATAGTTAGGAAGGTACCTAGGCGCTTGAGACGTTAGGGCGTCGGTATCACCAAAAAAATTTGGTTTAAATTTTTGTGTGAGTAAATTGCTCATAGCGCGCCTTCTCACGGGTTAATGTCTTGGTACCTTTAGAGTTCGACTGCGGCAGTTTCTTATTGCCTCTCCCACTAGACAGAGGCGGTTAAATAATATACACATTTTACTTAAAAACAAACTTCAATTCTTCCTACGTAGTGAGTATAATTATTAATATTTTACAACAAAGGTAGTATTTAAATTACTTACTGAATATTACATAATGTTAATCAGAAATAGTTGAGTATCCATTATTATCATATTCCTCTCATATTCTCCTCGACTATTTTAAAGAACCAAAAATAGATTCTGTAAAAATATGAAAACTTTAACAGGTCAAGAGGGAACAGGGCCTGCGAGGAATTTGAAAAATAGGTATTTGAAGAAACTGTTGCCGTCGTCTTACCTCAAGTCTGTCTCCGTAGACTGACGACTTTATCCTATCCTATCAATATTGTCAATCCCTAGTTGTAACGACAGGTCACATCACTTACAGCTCATCAATATAGATTTCTTCAGACACTTCGCAAAATCTTTTATAAAAATAAAAAATATCTACAGTTATATTCACCTCGAAGTTGCCTCTCTTTCTATCGCGTACTCTAATATCTTCTCTGACTACGTTACACTCACTGAATTGGCCCAACAAGACGTGCCTGCCGTGCACTTGTAGCTTCATACCTAAACTGTGGAATGACCACACACATGACCACCTGTCCACAGGTCACTCCACAGTGCGTTCATTGACTTGACCCGTGACGCTATTGGCAGCACTGAATTTTGCTGTCATAGTTTCAATATATAAAGAGATCAAAATGGCCACTGACAAAACAGTATTATCAACCTTATGACTGCAAAATTCAGTGCTACCAATCACCGGTCAAGTTATAATGAACGCACTGTAAGTTTCCAAGATGTCATTTTTACAGAATAGACTCCTGTTAGCTCTGCCAGTGATTTAAGTTTCTTGTTTCAACTTCTCAGCCTCATTCAAAGGTCTATTCTCTTTATCCACTGCAAAGGGCCAGCCGGGTGCTGCGGTGGACTGCAGTAACGTCCATAGGGCTCCGCTGTCGGCCCCGTTCGACAAGTCTAGTGCTATCGGCTGCAGCCTTAAGAGTATTATACTAAGGCTGCAGCAGCTTGCGGGATTCACTTTTTATTGTCTTTTGGAGCTAAGGATTATACTGCAAGTAAATATTAAATAGAATAGGATAGAATATATTTATTTGCATTAAACATGATACATATATTCAAAATACGCGCTTTGACGTGGAGTTGCGGATACCAGCCCGTATTGCCTATTACCTAGTCTTAATAATAAGGTTATGAGTCTACCTACATGTCTCGCCATGGACCGGCTACAATACAAATATTTAAATGGAAACAAGTTCCTTATAAATATGCACCTGGTATCAATAATAAAAGTGATTAGCATTAATGGAATACCTATCGAAAACAAGGTCTATGTGACACCTGTGACCCGAGAATTCGTATCATTAACGAACTTCACTTGTCATTCGAGTGAATTCGCAAGGACACTGTTCTTTATTTTATGTTATAGTATACACTAGCTTCTACCTGCGACTTCGTTCGCGTGGAAGTCGTAAGACACCATAATATATTAAAATAAGGGTTGGTATCAGAATGACTGAATCGCAAATTGACCTCGTCGCTCTTAGTCCAAGTCTCAAAATGTCTAAATCTCAAAATACCTAAGTCGCAAAATGACTACATCGCTTTTAGTCCACATCTCACAATGTCTAAATCTCAAAATACCTAAGTCGCAAAATGACTACATCGCAAAAAGTCCGAACAGTTGTGTAGGTGCCTATACAGGGTTGATATCAAAATGACTGGATACATTAAATATTGTTTGAAAAAGTGGTGGTGGTAATTGGTATGGGTTGGTATCAGAATATGTATTATGCTATAACAATAGGTGATTTTAACATTTTTGTCTGTTTGTAGGTTTGTCTGTTCGTTCAAGCATCTAAATATACCGATTTGGTTCTGGTGTAGAGTGAATCTTGGGGAAGCATATAGGATACGGAAAGTAAAACATTTACGGCAGTTAAACATTTATTTTATTTTAAATTACTGATAGCAAAAAAAAAAAAAAAAACCTTACAATGAAAAGAGGGTTTACGTCGAACGGCATTTCATACAAACTTTCAAACTTTAACTAAGTTTTTAGACCTTTGTATCCTGCATATCCGTATGAAGTTTCATTAAAATCGGTTCAGTCATTTCGAAAAACAAGGACTTGAAAGTTTGTATGAAATGCCGTACGACGACGGGAGCTTACAAAACTCCGAATGGAAGATATTACACCCCTAAACTTCCTTATTAATATTTATCACCTAAAATAATATAATATATAAAAAATAAGACGACGTTGCGACGTAAACCCTCTTACTCTTCTTATTTCTAACATAAATTATTTGTAGTTTAGCTTGTATTTTAGGTGATAAATATTAATAAGGAAGTTTAGTGGTGTAATATCTTCCATTTGGAGTTTTGTAAGCTCCCGTCGGTATTTTCTGTCAAAAAGTATTGCTTTCTTTTTCCTGTTTTCTGCTTTGAAAAAAATTCCTCTCACTATCATATCCTGGTATCTGGACTCTTTTTTAAGTTTGTACAGAAAGTGGATCAATGTGGTTTTTTTTATTCGAACCCCAAGACGACGGTGCCAGGCTTCCATTGCATTATTGGTTCGGTGTCTCTCATAACAACACGAAATCAATGCTTTTTTTACGAGCCACTGTTTTTCAAAATAGGTTATGAATGCACTCATTCCTTCACAGTTTGCCGCGTAGTTAACTATCGAGTTCCAGCCAATATTTATATATGACGATGGTAACAGTGGTAAATTACATACCAGTCCTGCAATTTCTTTTCCTTTGGCTGTAGTTACCAGCTGTAGTTCATCGGCTTTTTTCCAGATAGCTTTTGAAAAGTGAAAATAGCATCCTGTTACTTTACCGTGAGGGAAAACTTCTTTGTACGCGTTCATTTGTGCCAATTCAAAATCACATTTATATTTGTTAATATTGATCCCCAATACATCACGTATCAATGTGAATAGAGCACAATATGTTGCTTGCGTTTTATTCGGTAGCAAAGCATACAGCATCGGAAGGACATTCGTTGTTTGCTCATCACTCGCCCCATCCACATGAATGGAAAAAAGCTGGTAGAATTGAGTAGGTACCGGCTTAAATGTTCCATCGCCGAAAAAAGTTTTATTAAGAGAGCTCTGTAACTGTGCAAAGTTTTTGCATATTTTAGAGGCAAATAAAAACATCTTGTTATGAGAATCCAACTCATATTCGCTGACCAAAAAATTATGCTTGATAATGTTAGGAATTTCTACATCAGTAAATTTAGAAACTTCGGTAGTGTTTACTTTCAGAAACCTTTTCCGTGTTCTATGTAACGTATCCCTCACAGATTCAAAAGAAGACATCTTCTCATCATCTTCTTCTTTAACGTATTTAAGCACAGTTTTTTCGTAAAGTTTCTTCACTGACGCCATGCTTTGGCATACTTTGTCTTTTGCGGCGTTGATAACGATGTCCCTTTTTTGTTTTCCAGCATTTGGCAAACAACTATGAATGCTTTCTCGTATTATTGCGGTTTTGTTAGCATTCACAGTAATGGACGCACTGCACTCTTTTCTATTTGCACATCGCCAAAATGAATTTTTCGATAAATTGTCTTTTACCCAATTATAACGGTAACCGTTGGATAAAACAGCCGGTCTATTTTTATTATTTGAAATAAATATAATTTCATTGCTAGACATTGTGAACAAAGACACGTTTGCACGAATTACAGATACTTCAATTGTTTTATTTCCTGTCATGAATATTTCCAAGTGGCCAGGCATGAAATCATCCAACATTAAGAACCAAAGAGATCAATGTATAGGCACCTACACAACTGTTCGGACTTTTTGCGATGTAGTCATTTTGCGACTTAGGTATTTTGAGGTTTAGACATTGTGAGATGTGGACTAAAAGCGATGTAGTCAATTTGCGACTTAGGTATTTTGAGAATTAGACATTTTGAGATTTGGACTAAGAGCGACGTAGTCAATTTGCGATCCAGTCATTCTGATACCGACCCTAAAATAACAGCCACATTTTATAAAATTTCCCGGTAAACTACTTCTGTAGTTTTGTTCTCAGCAACCAAAATATACAGAGAGTCAAGACTGGAGACAGCTTTCAGTCTTCAGTGTCGGCCCCTATGACTTATTGATAATCATCGTAAAGCATACGCTCACAGGGAACTGCACGCGATTTAACTGGTAATTGTGGGGAATTTGTGGTATACGCGGTATAAACACTATCTCGCCAATGCCAAAACTTGTTAGTATTTCCGCCTCGATGACGTTTCTCTATAAACACACGACTTTGACCCAAATTCCGTTACACAGCTTCGGCTGAGTTAAGTTCCGAAGGCGCATAATCGGGACACCGACCTTCAGCTAGATGATGTGCGCCGGAAGTCCACTTACCATTACCGAATTTAGAAATTCTATGGGGTAATGTGTTGTGTAGCATCATCTTCCACCACATCAGTATTAATGGAGGTGTACATCACTTCGCTCCCTTCAGTTTGTAAAAGATTACTGTAACCGCTACAGCTTGATAATTTTCGGCGTTAAAATGGAAACGCTCGCATGAATTCTCTTGGAATGGTATTCGACTGATGTCCCCGTACACCAGACGAATCAGATCTTCCTAAGTGGTAACTAGTCGTAATCTACCAAGAGTCTCTGGTAGTGCCACCTGGTCGCTCTCCTCTGGTACAGTGCCTTCACCGACTTTTAGAAGAATATCGGAGAATTCTTGAGCATGTGAATTCCCGCCAAACCAAACTCGCATGTTGATGGTCAAGCGTAATCTACCTCTACAACAAAGCATTCACCTCGTCAGACTGAACTGTTACAACACCCATCATGTCTTGGTTCCTGCGCATGTTTTGCAGGATTCCGTTTACAGCTTCCACTGCTTTCCTATTTGCCATAAAACATTCATCCCATACGATGAAGCGCAAACCCTAAGCACGCATCCCTTATTACTGTTGCGTGACACCTCACAAACAGCGTTTCGTTGTTGTCTAAATCGATGGGAATCTTAAACATGGATGGCGTTTCGAACCGACATACCTACTATCGAACTAATAAATTACCGAACTAATGAGCAATCGCTGTAGGGTTTTAAGCAACAGGATTTTTCGCACAAACGTTACATCGCACCAATAAAGCATCGATGAAATAAAACATCGTTACAACTGAATTATCGATATACCGTGTTCGATATAATAAAAATCGAATCATCAACTTTCGAAAACAAATATCCCGAACCCGTACCTATAGTAGGTTCATACTATAGCTCTGAACATAACATTTTAATTCTGAAATTAAGGCTAGCTGAATCATGCTCAGGTGCATGCGTGATGTTCTATGTAGTAGATGAAACTTATTTCGGTAAAGCTCTACAGAAAACAGCTCCTATATTCATAAATAAAATTTAGCTTTGTTGAGTAAACAGTATTTTAGAGTGAAAACAGTATAGTACTTACTGTTTTTAACAGTAGGGTTGGCAACCCTAGTATTACTTAAATAGGTCTTTGATCTTTGACATAACGAACATCTCCCAGGTTTAGAATCGGAAGAGGTTGGAGTATCTGATGACTGCTTTTTCGCAAGTATATGCCTAATACTTATTTGAAGATGCGTCGACAATCAGGTGTATCCAGAAGTAGAGTACTGGAGTACCCCAAGTCCAGCGTACCACGACCACACGCTGGCAGGACTTGCGCCCAACTTACCATCATTCGACGCTAACCCCTGCCCTGCGCAAATACGCTATAGTGCGAAAAAATCGGTTGAGTAATAAAAACGTAATCGCAAATTTATTTTTGATTTGTACTCCCGGATATGGTTCTAAGGTTAAAATTGAAGGTGAGCAAAAGACATTCTAGATCTAGTCTTGTGTTATTCTTACTCTTAAAACTATTAATGTCAATGAAGTCACCGCATTTATTACAATATTTCGTTTATTTTGCTTTGATATAAACTGGTATAATTAATACCTCAGTCGCTCAAAAAAGGCTTCGTCCTAACTCATCCCGTCAAATTATTTTATGCATTTGGGACTCTATTAAAAATGCAGATTACAATGGTGTCAGTATGGATTAGTGCAATAGCATATTGGACAATTTAGACGGGGCCAACCCCCAAGACAATCCACTGTGCCAATCCATTAATCCGCTTCATCAATGGCTTGAGGACAATGCAATGCAGTGGACTGTCTCTATTTACACGATGCTATTATTGGAATGGATTAATCACTAAGCTGGGTTCGACGGGGCCAATTCCCGAGACAATCCACTAAGCCTTAGTGGATTGTCTCGGGGATTGGCCCCGTCTAACGGCCGTACCCAATAATTATTGCGAACTTTCTAAGTTCAGGAATTTACTTCCAATGGTATCCTTTTTTATCAAGATACTAGCAGTTACCCGCGACTTCGTCCGCGATGATGTCTATACATCAACTTTATTTGCATAGCTGCCAGTGAGACTCCCGACGAATAGCCGTTTCGGAGATTAGCCAGAACAAACAGACAGGTTTTTTTTTGTGTTTTGTTGTATGAATCGTATATACTTTTATGCATATAGTAAAATGCTGTTATTTTGAAATTACAAACAGACTTCAATTTATTTAAGACCAGCTGTTACCCGCGACTTCGTCCGCGATGTTGTCTATCATCATCATCATCATCAGCCTATTAATGTTCCCACTGCTGGGACACAGGCCTCCTCTCTGTGAGAGGGAGTGGGCCGTAATCTACCACGCGGGCCCAGTGCGGGTTGGTAGATGTCACATGTCTTCGAATTTTTTGGTTCTAAGACATGCCGGTTTCCTCACGATGTTTTCCTTCACCGTTTTGAGAGCAGTGGTGATGAAATTATTTACACAAAGTAAAGCGCCTGCTTGGGTTCGAACCCACGACCTACAACTCGTAAACTTGTCGGGGCCGTTACCACTGGGCCACCACTGCTCTAATGTGATGTTGTCTATACATCAACTTTATTTGCATAGCTGCCAGTGAGACTCCCGACGAAAAGCCGTTTCGGAGATTAGCCGGACCAAACAGACAGGTTCTTTTTTGTGTTTTGTTGTATGGATCGTATATACTTTCATGCATTTAGTAAAAAGCTGTTATTTTGACATTACAAACAGACTTCAATTTATTTAAGATTACCCACGACTGCGCCTGCGTGGAATTCTATACATCAATTTTATTTATTTGTAAAAAGCTGCCAGTGAAAGTACTGTCAAAATCGATCCAGCCGTTTTGGAGATTAGCCGGAACAAACCGACAGACAAAATAAATTAGATTGTGTTTTGTTGTATGGATTGTATATACTTTCATATGCAATTAGTAAAAAGCTGTTATTTTGACATTACAAACAGACACTTCAATTTATTTAAGATTACCCACGACTGCGCCTGCGTGGAATTCTATACATCAATTTTATTTATTTGTAAAAAGCTGCCAGTGAAAGTACTGTCAAAATCGATCCAGCCGTTTTGGAGATTAGCCGGAACAAACCGACAGACAAAATAAATTAGATTGTGTTTTGTTGTATGGATTGTATATACTTTCATATGCAATTAGTAAAAAGCTGTTATTTTGACATTACAAACAGACACTTCAATTTATTTAAGATTACCCACGACTGCGCCTGCGTGGAATTCTATACATCAATTTTATTTATTTGTAAAAAGCTGCCAGTGAAAGTACTGTCAAAATCGATCCAGCCGTTTTGGAGATTAGCCGGAACAAACAGACAGACAAAATAAATTAGATTGTGTTTTGTTGTATGGATTGTATATACTTTCATATGCAATTAGTAAAAAGCTGTTATTTTGACATTACAAACTGACACTTCAATTTTATTTATTTGTATAGATGTAAGAAGATATTGTGTAGATACAGGTTTCACGGGTTTTAGTTTTTTTTGCGCGAAATCCTAAGTCTTTTTCTAAAACAAAAGTAGCCTATTTTAATCCTTATGAAATAAGCTATGTTTAAGTGAAAGTTCCGTCAAAATTGATCCAGCCATTTTGGAGATTTCCCTTAAATGTTCAGGACATGTCACAGGTGACAGAGATGTTAGTTTCTGGAATTTTGACATTGGTCAATTGCAGGCATGACCTTTGAGTACACAAGAATGATAGCTCTGAGTCTGACTTTTGTGATTCGGCGAGGGCTTCGTAGTCATGGTCAAATGTGATAGCGTCGACGCGTGACATAGCCCTGCGCCTCCCTTGATGTATTTTATGTCAGTCGTAAACTGACTGATAAAAGACATAGGTTTATCTGAGGTCCGTGAAAATGGTCAAGTGATAATGTTGTACGCTTTCGTACACCGCCAGTAACTAGCCATAATAAGCCGACTACAGCGTTTACTGTGTAACGAATTTGATGGTATGGTTTTACACGGTCAATATTGCTGAAAATTTAAGAACCAGTAAGGTTGTGGACACAATCGTTGATGTGCCGGACAGGGTATCTCTCCGGTATCGTTCGGGCGTTAAGGCAATCGCCACAGGGACGTCAAGTGTTTTCCTTTTTCTGTTCTGCTAAATTGTCTATTATATCCTCAAAGTCAGAGAGTTTTTTTAGGGTTTCGTAGTTTCTCCATGTCCGTCCACCGGTGTCCTGTGTGGGATGTCGTTTGAAAGGTCGTTCAAAAGTATTGCGGTAACCATTTAAGTATTCAGCGATCCGTTAGCGAAATATTAAACTTTAAGGTCGTAATTTTTGTGTGTAGTCAACGTTATTTTTTGTTTATACTAAACCTCTTAAGGGGTCATTGTACTCATCATTATGAACAACTTTCACTATGGGACCAATGCTGAAATCGCGGAGAAACATTAAAAGAGGTGGATTAATATCTTCATTCAAAAAAAGACAGGAAAAGGAAAAATCGTGAAATTAGAAACTTAGCAATAAGTAGCATATTTAAATTGAACTTATCCATACTGACACCATTGTAATTGCATAAGGGGTTTATTTATAAACGTTGCTTAAAGTTAAGTAATGATTAGTGACTGCAGTTGATTGGTAAAATAATTAAGAAACTTTTTAGCGACTGTGTAAATTATGCCAGTTCATAGCAAAGAAAAAAAAAATAAAAAAAATAATATACGACTTTATTGACATTGATAGGTTCTTTGAAGCGTAATAATACTAGATTTAGAATGTTTTCTGCTCACCTTCAATTTCAAATTAGTAACTAATCAGAAAACCAGACTATCCAGTTAAACATGCATAGACAATTTTGTGCATAATCTAGGTAATAAAACCGGTCAAGAGCGAGTCGGACTCGCGCACCGAGAGTTCCGTACCATCATCTATAAATATCGACAGAGATTAACACTGCGGTGTAGAATATTGCAGTTTTAGGTCAGCGCCATCTCTTGACCGATAGTGAAACTAATATAATTTGTGATGATGATTTCTGAAAAAGTGTGCTGTTTACAGATATCGTTTTATTATTCCTGTAATCTTTACATGAACTTCTATCACATAGAATAATAATTTCAGATTTTTCTCTATGCAAACTTCGGAGTTATGGGATGAGGAACGGTACCTATTATTTTTTTACATTTTTCATCAAAAGTCGAAAACTATGCGACCTAAAAAAGATAAGAAATATGTTTGAGAATAAATAAATAAAGAAATAAAGTTTATTGAGGTAAAAAGGTGAAACACTAAATACAAATTTGCTTAAATCTACGAAAAATTCAGTTGTGTTATGTGCCTGAACTAGGTCATCCTGTGTTTCAGGCGTGGCAAGGTATCATATTTCTAAATAATCACATTAATTATAAAGTCTAGTAGGTATGTAAAATGGTGTAAATAGTACAATAAAACTAAAAATCTTAGTACCTATCCTAACTTAGCTAAAATTAATTAGTACAAATACAATTTTTATTTAAGTACAACTAATAATTTCTCTGTATCTTCATAGGACATACTTTGGAGAGCTTTCTTGAGAGTTCTTTTGCAATTTATATAATTAAGAGAATAAATGTTGGCTCTAGCATTTAGTCTGTTATAAAGTAGTGGTCCTAGGAAAACAAAAAATTTGGCTGCGAAAGCATGTTTTGTACTTTTTGTAGGGCAAACTATATCTTTCCGTCTCTTTTTAGTAAATTCAGTGCTATATGGGAGGGCTGCGTGCTGTTTTAATACGATGCTCATTATGAATAACTGTCGAGCTGTTAGTACTTCACAGGATTTATAGAGTAGGTTAGTAGGAAAAAGGAAAGGGCGGCCAGTAGACACCTTGAGAATCGCTCTTTGAGCTCTCTCGATAGGTAGTAGCAAACTTTTACCTACTCCACCCCAAGAGGTCATGCAGTACGTCAAAATTGACTGGCAGAGAGCAAGATAAACTCGCCTAATTAATTTTGGGTCTGCAATATAACGTAGTTTTTTGAAAATGAATATAAGCTTACGCATTCTATTCTTTAAGGCTTCTATGTGTTGTTTAAAAGATAAGGTTTCATCTATTATAATACCCAGATATTTTATTTGATTAGTTATACCCCCTAACACCCAACGTCATGCGAAAGACGCGGATTTTGCGAAATCCGTCAACACCCATTGTGCTGCGAAAGACGCAGTCCGCGCATGCTGATTCAAGCTCTATTTGTACTATGGATAGGGGCTAATATGGTCTGTGGTTAATTTTATTCTATGGAATTGGTAATATACTTGTCAAATAAATCGACTAAAACATCAAAATATGCAGGAACAACTCTAAAAAAAAGTAAAAATTGAACATTTTGGCACGACAAAATGGCGTCCGCGCAGGCGTGCAGCGCACTACACTCCGCGTTCTATTTATTTGTTTTCTATTGTTTTTTAAGTGTTAATCGACGGGAAATTTTGTTTTTTAAATAATTAAGTAGTGTCGTCATCGTATATAGATAATATTTGCACTAAATAACATCGTAATTACCTATTACGGACCCATCAAAAAATGTAAACAAACTCGGTAATGAAAAAACGTGTTGTTGTGTAATTTTGAGTTTTGTGTGTGTTTTGTGTATGTAATCGCTGGTAAGTCATTTATTTTATATTCTATATTAGTTATTGTATAATAAAAATGCATATTACAGGAATAAAAAGGAGTTCAATATTTTTTTTCAACTAAATAATGTTACGTAATGATACGGATACCTATTTATTGAACTTTTTTAATTATTTGTGTTTTTATTTATTGTGTTTATCCGTAAAAAATGGTTTTGACCGATAGTATATGTATTCATAATGTATCCTGCGAAATTTCATGTGAATCGAACCAGTAGTTTTATTATAAATCATCAAAACAATGGACAAAGGAATTTCTGATAAGAATGTTTATTTATCAATACTAGCGTTCGCTTACAAAGATTCTAAGTATTATAAAAAATCCTTTGTCTAATCAGGTACACAAAACCATTAACGATAAGACTATTTACGCAACAAAAAGCTCTCAGATTTTGTTTATGTTAGCGCGCTCTTATCTCCGACGCGCCGCGGGCGATCTCCGGTACTTAATGGTTTTTGCGGGCGGGTACGTTCGATGCTAGGGGGTTAATATTAGGACACGTAAGGAGGCAATCTGCCGGGGCCATACAACAGTGAGCATACATCGTCGAGGGCAAAACAGATGTTTGTTTGCGCATTGAAAACTTAATATAATTTGTCTTAGCCGCATTTAGTGTTAGTGAGTTATGCTGAAGCAACTTATTTACAATACTAAAACCGTGTTGCGTAAACTTGTAGACTCCATGTTCCGATTCAGCAGAAAAAAGGAGGGCAGTGTCATCAGCGTAAGATATTATAGTGCCGTGCTCTAGGTTTAGATTACAGAAATTATTTATGTATATCAAAAATAGAGTAGGCCCTAAAATACTTCCTTGGGGCAAACCAAAAGACGTGTTTTTTTCGTCTGCGCTGAGAACATTGCCAATTTTAACGCACTGGGTTCGGTCTTCTAAGTAACTTTTGAGAAGTTTCAGTTGAATGCCTCTTATGCCCATTGTCTCAAGCTTGCGCAACAGAATAGGAATGGAGACTGTGTCAAAAGCTTTGGCGAGGTCCAGGAAAACTCCAACTGTGTGGTTACCCTTGTCAAGTTCTTGGGCTAGATAGTCAGTCAGATGATATACGGAATCGGCAGTTGAAACTTTAGGTCTAAATCCATATTGAATGTGCAAATAGCGCTCATTCATATGACATGCCCTAGTTCAGTCCCTGTTAAAAAAAGTATACGAATATGGAGGCAACAATACATCAATAAATGAAAACACTGGCAATACTAATGCTTGAGAATTTTGGAACCATTAAATAAATCCTAGCATCGAAATTAAAAAGTGATTTTTTCAAACAATCTAAATAGTACTAGTGATGGACCGACTATGGGTTTTGTCAATCTTTGACTAGCTATAGTTACTAAACTATTGGATATATTTTATTGAATTTTTGTAAGCAGATTAAGAACGTTATTAGATATACACAGTTTGATTTATTGTCGTAATGTCGTCTCCACCTTGCATATATATTTTTTTCTTTTATATTTGCAAAACAGTTGGGCAAATAAAGAAAAGAAAGAAAGAAAGAAAAATAGGTTTATTTGTCACAGAAACACGTGCATATAAAGAGACAAAAGTCATATCAAACTATTCTAAATTTCAAGTGGATAGCTTCAGTAGTTCTTGAGATATCCAGCTGTGACAGACAGATGGACAGACAGACTGAGTAGCACCATAAGGGTTCCTTTTTACCATTTTGGTAAGGAACCCTACAAATGTAAATATTGACGTAAGTACCTACCTATTCGATTTTGATTTATCTGACCAGTTCTGTCATTATTATAGGTTATTGTTTACAAAATGTTTCTTTATCGGAAATAAATAAACTTGACGATCCCAATACAGTCTATAATCTATTTCTGGAAATATTTACCCTTGTTTTCCGTATCAAATTAAGCATACAAACGAGACCACATTGGGTATCGCGGGGAATTAAGACGTGCATACAAATAAAAGAACACTACGGTGGCATTACCGACTGGAACGCAATGCACCAAACACACAAGAATTTAATCATCTAAAAATATGATTGAAAAGACTAAATTAACAAACAGCCATGACTGCAAACGCATAAAACAATTATGGAAACACATCTAAATAGATTGAAAAACACGCACGGAGGAGGACCTAACCTACCTGCCTAAACTTACCTCAGTGATGACGTGATGAGTGCAGACGCCTTAGTCACAGCATACTCATGGCAGTCAGTTCTGAGATATTTATGTTGTTATTTTTTGGGAAAATCCAATCAACAGGAAAATAGTCTTCAAAGCACGGAAAAAGTGTATCAAGACAATTTTACATGTAAACCATTACCTATTTATTTAAGGAAACCATTCACGTTTCATACAAAGTTGCATGGGACCAAAACCCAAAGTGGCCAGCGAAAAAAAAAATGTTCATTTATTTTTAACAGAAGTTGACTTCTACCAGAAGTCCTCTTAATCGTTTTTAGGGTTCCGTACCCGAAGGGTGACAAAAGGAACCCTATTCATAAGCCTCCGCTGTCCATCTGTCTGTCAGCGAGCTCTATCTCATGAACCGTAATAGGTAGGCAGTTGAAAATTTCACAGATTATGCATTTATATTGCCGCAAGAACAACAAATAATAAAATTAAAAATTAAAGGACCATACAAACAAATTAAATTTTGCAAAAAAAAAAAAATATCTGACCCTAGCATGTGGGGTGTTATTGTCTAGAGCTCATCGAGTAGATAACAAATATAATTGTTATAATTATGTTTTTATCTTCAAAAATGATGAATTAGAAGGCCGTAGAAGTTGCCAGTTTTAGACCATTTTTATACGAGCTCTATATCAACAACTAAACAATTTAGGAATTTAAAACTCCTGTATATCATGTACCATTTATACTGTTTATAATCAACAAATACTAAAAATGCCGATTCAAAAGGTATTTTATTAAAAAATAGGCGATTTTCTGCAATGTTAAAAAATTATTTTGGAATTCATACTATTATTATGCAATACAAATTCCACAGATTCTATAACTATACTAGTTGGAGTAATGACATGGAATTAGTAAGTACTATCATGGCAGCATGTACTATACATGGAATTTTATTTTTTTCAAATTTGATTCATCCAAAAAGGTCTACAAAATAAGCTTTCTTCAAAAGAATTTAAAACCGGCCAGTATTTTTTGAGTTTAAGAACTTTATCGACTTTTTCCATAGTATCCCTAGACGGTGTTGATGTGTGTACTTCATGTTACAACCAGAACGGGTTACACTCCAATAGACAATATATTCAGTGACATTGAAATGAATGCTGGCACATACGGTACACATTCTTAAACCGTTGTGGATACAATTTCATATTGAGAAAACTTATTTGTGTAAAAATATTCGGCCACGGCGGCCAATCTCAACGGAGACTATCCTTCGGCGCGGTAGATATTATAGTGCACAAGTGAGTGCGCAGACACGAGTGCACTGTATCTTTCCTCACTCTCATAGTCCGATGGGATGTGTAAAAATAATAAGTAAGAAATAATAGACTTCTGTATGACTATCAAAAATAACGTAAATAAATACCTGTATTAACGGAATTAAAATTTGACGTACTACTGACATTTTATTTTGTACAATATAGTCTGATATAGCAAGAGAAATCCTTGTATTTATAAGTAACTAGCTTTACCCGGCCCGGCTTCGCACGGTTAGCACTAAGTACTTATCTACGGCGCACCTACCTTTCCTAATTACCTATTTCTACCTAATTACCTACCCTACCTACCTACCCTACATATTATTATCTACCTGCTTACCTACCTTATATACCTATTTAAGGGCCTACGTCTCGTTTAGTACCGTAAAACGGTCACTTTAAAAAGCTATCTTCTCCTTAACGGCTTAGTTAAATGATTTGAAAAAAATATATGTTTGCTATAGATTCATCTACAACATATCTGAAACCGGGTTTTTTCGTATGACTAATACTTTTGCCTTAAAAAAATATTTACCATAACGCTATTTTTGGCTAATATTCGTAACTACTTCTAAACGGCTTTGACGATTGGAAAAAAAATTACACTGAAAAATTGTTGATTAAAGGTACTACAAATTTGAAACTGCATTTGTAAATCAATCAATATTTGTTAAACAAAATGTCCCCATTTAGAGATAGAGGTTCAGAGGGGCTCTGCGCGGGACGCGGGCGGCAGTCGCCCGTGAGCATTGAGACGGGATGGCTGTGTCGCTCGCTGGTCCGCTCCGGCTATCGACCGAGTATGCGCATACGTATGTGTTAGTGCGAATATTTATGAACTTATTGTATTAGTGTGCGTTTATAGACGAGCTTGCTGCAGAGAGTCCAAATCGATTGTGCGCGTAGGCGCTTTATTGTTGAGTTGTTCTTTGATGTACAATTATTAATACTTTTTTACATTGACAATTACATACAAATTAACAATTTACAATATAAACTAAAAAAATGTAAATGTAAAATATAACATAACATCACGACTGTATTCCCCGAAGGGTTAGGCAGAGGTGTACCTATATAAGGTGTTAAAAAATTTACTTTAGAAACTTTAAGAGGTGTTTTAGACCATCGAACTGAATAACTTTTACTTTGGGACATACATTGATATCGCGAAAAAAAAAATCTGTTATTCCATAGTAAAGTTTAATACCTACTGTTCTAAACTGTATGGGACAGCTGTTTTTTTTTTTCGCGATTTCAAAGTTAAAGTAAAAGTTATTCAGTTTGATGGTCTAAAGCACCTCTTAAAGTTTCTGAAGTTATTTTTTTTAAATCACTAAAATTTGTTTAGTCCTGTCAAACGAGCATTTCCCATTCTGAAATAGACTAAGGTGACACAACTTAACTATATTTTAGTTTGACAGCACTAAGATTGCACTGAGCTATTTTAGTGAAAATGGCAATTTTGCTATTCTGAATTTGACGTTTCTAAAAATTTAGATTATCCAACTAAATCAGTCTATTTTTAAACGCGATTAAAAAGGAGTGGAATAAAATTAGTTGGCATGAACACACACTTCACACACTTCAGCTGCAAAAACTGTATCTCTTTTTTTATTTTGCTTATATCTCGAAAACGGTGCGTCCTAGCGCAAAAATAATGGAAATTTCGACCCCCTCTGCCACCCGTAAACCCATATGCCCCTACTCATAGGTAATATTTAATAATATTTTCTATACAAAAAGTTTAAAATTCCATACAAAACACGTCAAGGCTGCCCCCCCCGCGCGCCTCTGTCTCTAAAAAAATTCACGGGGTAGAGCAAACAAGTACCACGTCGGTCGCGACGTGACTGTCAAATTCAATTTTAGATGAATCAAAATTATTTTTTAATTTAGAGATATTTTTCCGCAGAATAGCTTTTAGATTCTCATAGCCAAAAGTAAGGAATTTTAGTCGTAGTTTAGTTAGTTTAGTAACTAAACTATAAAACTAACATATTTGGTGCCGATTCTCTTGTACACCGAACTAAACTTTAGTTCGGTGTACAAGAGAATCGGCACCAAATATTTTCTTAAGTTACGTAGGTAAGAAGGTTAAGAAATAAATCTTGATTGGTGCCGATTCTCTTGTGCACCGAACTAAACTATCACTAAAATTACTTGCTTTTGGCTATGAGAATCTGAGATTCTGCAAAAAAATATCTCTAAATTAAAAAATAACTTTGACACATCTAAAATCGAATTTGCGTCGCGAACTCGCGACTCCACGTGGTACTTGTTTGCTCTACTCTGTGAATTTTTTTAGGTCCAGAGGCGCGCAGGGGGGCAGCGTCGACGTGTTTTGTATGGAATTTTTAACTTTTTGTATGGAAAATACGAAAATTTGTTACCTTTGTGTTGGGGTAAAGGGGTTTAAGGGTTTCCTAAAGGGGGTCGAAATTTTCATTATTTTTGCGATAGGACGCACCGTTTTCGAGTTATAAGCAAAATAAAAAAAAAGATACAGTACTGTTTTTGCACCTGAAGTGTTGGTGTGAAGTTTAGTTCATGACAACTAATTTTTATATTCCATTCCTTTTTAATCGCGTAAAAAAAAATTAGTCAAATTTAGTTTGAATAATCAAAATTTTTAGGTGAAAATCGTCGAATTCAGAATAACAAAATTCCCTGTTTCACTAAACTACTAAGTTAATAACTCATTGCAATCTTAGTGCTGTCAAGCTTCGGTGGCAGTGACCTCTCGCGTCCGGCCCTGGTCCATGCCATGGTGCGGAGCGAGAGGGCATGGCAAGCCGTCACCTCCTTCTGCGAAGCAGTAATGCTCGCGAAAGAGGAGGCGGAGTGCGCGAGGGAGTGGCAAAGGCCGCGCCCTACCAGCCCTAGCCGCCGCCGCCGTAGGAGACGTCCCGGGCGTCGGGAATTGACTGCGACTGGACTGGAAAGGGCTAGGCATCAACATCAATGGCGAGTATATCACTAACCTTCGGTTTGCCGACGATATAGTTATCATGGCTGAGACCATGGAGGACCTCAGTATAATGCTCGATGACCGCAATAAAGCCTCCAAAAGAGTGGGTCTTAAAATGAACATGGACAAGACAAAGGTCATGTCAAATGCCCATGTAACACCCGCCCTCATAAAGATCGGTGACGCTACGCTCGAAGTTGTAGACGAGTATGTTTACCTAGGACAAACTGTCCAGCTAGGTAGGTCCAACTTCGAGAAAGAGGTCAATCGTCGAATCCGACTCGGCTGGGAGCGTTCGGGAAACTATGCAATATCTTCTTGTCCCACATACCACAGTGTTTCAAGACGAAAGTCTTTGACCAGTGCGTGTTGCCAACGATGACATATGGCACTGAAACGTGGTCGCTCACAATGGGTCTTATCAGAAGGCTAAAAGTCACCCAAAGAGCAATGGAGAGGGCTATGCTTGGAGTTTCCCTACGTGATCGAATCAGAAATGAAGAGATCCGCAGGAGAACCAAGGTAACCGACATAGCCCGAACAATTGCCAAACTTAAGTGGCAATGGGCAGGACATATTGCTCGCAGAACAGATGGCCGATGGGGCCGAAAGGTTCTGGAGTGGCGACCACGTACCGGAAGACGTAGCGTTGGAAGGCCTCCCACAAGATGGACCGATGACCTAGTAAAGGCCGCAGGAATTCGCTGGATGCGGGAAGCACAGAATCGGTCGAAGTGGCGGTGCTTGAGGGAGGCCTATGTCCAGCAGTGGGCGTCTTTCGGCTGATATGATGATGATAATGATGATATGCTGAGTTATAGGGTTTTATGGATTTCATAAAGGGGGACGAAATTCACATTATTTTTGCGATAGGACGCACCATTTTGCGATATGAAAAACCTTCTCCCATCACACATAAAGGCAATGCTTGTACAGTCCCTAATATTTCCCATAATTGACTATGATGATGTGTGTTACTATGACCTGAATGCAGATCTTCTCAATAACTAGACCGCCTTCTTAATAACTGCATTCTGCATGTTTCGTTTTCTCCTCTTCTGATCGTTATTTCTCCTCTACCGATCGTTATGTCTCCTGACAAAGTTTATTCTGTTTATTATGTATAATATGTATTTATTAATTATAATTTATTCTTGTATTTTTTTAATTATTTTCGTGTTATCAATTGATTGATTGTGTATTACGTAATTACGGTACGGGGCACGTGCCCCGGGCGACACCGTTAGGGGGCGCCAAATTCGAGCATGACAGACAAGTGCACCACCCAGCGCACCGCAACTTTGCAACAAATGAGACGCGCAACAATTATAATCTTTCTCTGAGGGTGGTGCACTGAGGAAATTACTGATTAGCGTAGGTTTAGGTCGTCAAACGGTCTGAGCGGGTTGTGAGTACTTGTGAGCGGGCGCAGTTGTATTCTACCAGGAACTCGATGAGCGTTTCTGTGGTCTATTTTTTAAGTTTTGCGGTGCCGGGCGTCTTGCTTCAACGCCGACGACGCCTGTGACACGACTTACTTTAACTTTTACCACAGTTTTGGCGCCCCTGTTGGATTGGCGCATTTTACGGTTTTTTTTTAAGAAAAAAAAACGATTCGGGGTCAGGCGATAGGTTTTGCCCCGCCTCGAAAGATCCGTTCCGTTTTAGATCCGGGGCTGCCCCTACCAAATATCACTCAACGCGCTTAAAGAAGTTTTTCCTAAAAAAAAAAACTATGATACCTACAAAAAATTTCTACAGTCAAAGGCCGATTCTCTTGTACACCGAACTAAACTAACTACAATCACTAAAATTCCTTACTTTTGGCTATGAGAATCTTAAAGCCATTCTGACAAAAAAATCTCTAAATGAAAAAAATATTTTGACACATCTAAAATCGAATTTGACAATCGCGTGACGACTCCACGTAGTACTTGTTTGCTCTACCCCGTGAATTTTTTTAGAGCCGGAGGCGCGCAGGGGTTGGCAGCCTCGACGTGTTTTATATGGAATTTTTCACTTTTTGTATGGAAAATATGAAAAATTATTACCAACATGTTGGGATATAGGGGTTTAAGGGTTTCCTAAAGGGGGTCGAAAATTTCATTATTTTTGCGATAGGACACATGACACACCATTTTCGAGATATAAGCAAAAGAAAAAAAATACAATACTGTTTTTGGACCGAGGTCGAAGTGTTGGGGTTTTAGTTCATGCCAACTTACTTTATTCCACACGTTTTAATCGCGTTTAAAAATAGTCAGATTTAGTTGGATACACCAAATTTTTAGGTGAAAAACGTCAAACTCAGAATAGCAAAATTGCCATTTTTACTAAACTAATAACTCAGTGCAATCTATTTTTGGTCTAGTTTAGAGGCATTTGTGACAAGAGAATCGGCACCAAAATATAACTAGCAGACCCGGTAGGCAGACGTTGTCATGCGACAACAGCGCCTCCCAACAGCGCGTCCAACTATAGCTAAGAACCATCCAAGTGACACAAAAAGAATTGAAAAAAAAAACATCTAAATCAGTCAAGCCATTTAGCATAAGAAGAATTACAAACACACGCACACCGATATTTTATTTATTGCCAGGAATGTTCTTAAAAAACAAACAAAGTATTTAAAATAATATGCAGGTCAAAATATGGTAGTCGGCGTACAATTTCAGATTTGCCTACGATTCCTTCTCTTAGGACTAGGAATCTTAGGCATAAAATGCGACATACGTGCGCATGTCTGCGCCTTTGTCTAGTCTTTGATCGTCGTTTTAGTGTAGTGCGCCACCGTTGCACGTTTTACGTATTGGAGAGTAGGGCGTTTAGCTCCGCCCACATGCACAAGGTCAGTGAGCCTACTATACACCTTAAACCTACTAATACTATGTTAGTAGCAAATAAATAACTTTGACTTTAGTTAAGTTAATGCATTACCGGATAAAGTTAACTTGCCTTTTAACACAATTTACAAATCTTTATGTTTGTTTATAGCGCCTCTGTTGTTATTGTTACCTTTACGAAAGTATTGCAAAAATTCATAGTGTTAAATCTTGTACGACATGGTATGGAACCCTTCGTGTGCGAGTCCGACCCGCACTTGACCGATTTATTTACTATGGCGCCGAATCAGTACGACCATTTCGTCAGCTGTTTTTTAAAGTTGAAAAATCTATTTACTTTAAAGGCACCTATCTACCTACTCGGAATATTTTAGTGACGGAGCCTGTTTCCACTCGTCGAGCGACCCCATACGGATCTGCAACTTGACGAATGAAACCAGGCACCATTCATAGCCCGGCTTCTTTTTCAACTTGAGTGTATTCTCTTTCGCAAGTTGGTCTGCGCGTTCGTGGTCCTCCAGCCCTGCGTGAGCTTTTACCCAGAACAAGGAAACATATTTGCTCTGGGATAAGGCTGGACCCACGCCTCCGCCGCCAGGAAGTAGAGGGAACTTTGGTTTGCCAGAAGTGGAGTTTTCGCAAACGCCACCACACGGTGGTTGGGGTACTCTTTGCCTAATACAAAGAGGCTGTTTCATGTATTCGGAGGTCGAGTGGGGATATCCCAACCAGCATCAAGGATGTGTTCAGCGAAACGGTGCTGAAGATTTGCAGAGCTTTTAGGCGAACACTCACTGGACCATATGACCGTGACATAAGACCAAAAAAAATCGAACTATTGGTAAATTTTTTAAATTTTAATTACTTTTGTACAAAAAACTGGGAATCCTGATTTCAAACTAGAATTGATACCATATTAGAAATCAAAACTGGACTATTATATAGTCCATTCAAAACGAGTTAGCTTATTTAATAACAATTCAAACAACAGAACTTGTAGTGCTCTAACCGTCGTAACTTTAGAGATAACGTCGTTTTAATCGTAAACGCGCCATACACGACACCGATAGCAGTTTTTTTTTTGCGACCCCTAGCTGGACACGTCACAGACAAAGGGAGAATACCATTATTATAAATAACGGATATTAATGCTCTTATTAAAGGCCCTCCCCAACCAACGAGTCTGCTTTTTAACCCCCGACGGAAACCGAAGGGGTGTTATAAGTTTAACGTGTGTATCTGTGTGTCTGTGTATAGATACACAGACACACAGATACACACGTTAAACTTATCTTAACTTATATCAACCGTTTGCGAGCTACGATGCCACAGACAGATACACAGATACACAGATCTGTGTATCTGTGTATCTGTCTGTGGCATCGTAGCTCGCAAACGGTTGAACCGATTTAGATTGTTTTTGTTTTGTTTGAAAGGTGACTTAATCGGGAGTGTTCTTAGCTATGATCAAAAAAAATCTATTCAGCCGTTTGAAGATTATCAGGTCTTTTCTTATTGATGAATGGATTTTAGCATCTTCCACAGGTCTGATTGAATTTAAATTTGGTAATCTGTTACTTCAATGGTATTAGAATAACATAGTAACCTTGAACTGATGCTGCAGCATTACCTGGTATTTGCAGGATACCCAACTCCTCAACAATTTACAGCAATGGTATCGTGTTTGGGCTCATTGTAATGGTCTCAATGAATTGGTTATAGATAAAATTATATATTTATCAGGGTCTGATGATAGAGAAGCAAAAAAAAAATCCGGATAAATTAGTAACTAACTTTACTGTGGGAAAAATACGTACAGCTGCGTAGATTTAAGCGAGGCACGTGTCGATCGTATCGTATGTACTAGTAATACGTATATAAAGTTTAAAAAGCTGGAAATAAAAGTTAAATTTAAAATTTAAAAAACCCCCGACACAAATAAAATCCTTTAAAAAGTTATAAAATAAAATATACTGGCCCTTTAAGTTTAATATAATTTGTAGTTAATATTTTGTAGTCGGATCGGGGGACGGCATGCTATTGTATAAAATATATTTTCAATTTTTCATTCGCCGTCCCCCGACCCGACTACAAAATATTAACTACAAATTATATTAAACTTAAAGGGCCATTATATTTTATTTTATAACTTTTTAAAGGATTTTATTTGTGTCGGGGGTTTTTTAAAATTTAAATTTAACTTTTTTAATATTTTCTTCGGATTTGCGTACTGAAAACTTTTACAAAGTCCTAAATAAAAGTTATGGGTTACAACTAAAAAAGTATGTTTAGAAAATGTATACAAAGAGAAAATTCATTTGTCGGACGTTCTAAGACATGAACCAGAAAGTTTTCTAAAATTGTTTTAAGAAACACAAAGTTCCTGTAATTACGAAGCTATTATAGACCGTGATACCACTCCGTATATTAGCGTAGTTAGTGTCAGTACTATCATAATGTAGTTTGTAAATATTTCGACAGAAATAAATAATTCCACAATTTTAATATTATAATTTTTTTTTTATTATGAACCTTTGTAGCACTTAAAATAAATAATGAATAGCACTTGACTTGCACAGTTTTAATGCACTTTTAGTAAAAATACTTCTTTATTTGTGAACAGCTTGACTGAAACCACTGCGTTGTTCGATTGTCCGCTGATGCGCGCTGTCCGCCGCAACTTTAGCAAAAACAAATCTGTCCTCGAAAACTTTTCTTTCCAATGTATTTTTTTTAAATTTGTATTATCTGAGCCCTCCCTTAGGTATCCCTTGATTTATATCCTTATTTTCTCATAGTGGGTACTCATTCAGCTTTGTGCGGGATCACACGTCTCACAGTCGTCATGCAGTAGTATGATATCTAGACACGCGGCCGCGTGTCCAGCCAAGTTTTCTGGCGAAGCAGCAGCAGTGTGTAATATTACACGAACCATTCGGAGCTACTTTTGACCCCTTAATAACTCAAAATCTATTTAACATAAACAGATGTAAAACCCCTCAGATTAACTAGAACCCCAAAGAACATTGGTCAAAAACGACCTGACCAAAAAATGAAACGACCAGCAATGATTGATACGTCAAAAAATAGTGATATAAGTGTATATAAAATTACGGGGTCTAGCTTATTTTATTGGAGCCGGTAAAATAATTTAGCATTTTAATAAAAAACCTCATTTCCTTCTTACATTATAGGTTTTGAACGCATCTAAACCCGTACCGATTTTATCTATGGTACACGTTTCATTACAATACTACCAATCAGCATTTTTACTTTTTAGGGTTCCGTACCCGAAGGGTGACAAACGGAACCCTATTCATAAGCCTCCGCTGTCCGTCTGTCTGTCAGCGAGCTCTATCTCATGAACCGTAATAGGTAGGCAGTTGAAAATTTCACAGATTGAGCATTTCTATTGCCGCAAGAGCAACAAATAATAAAATTAAAAAATAAAGGGGAGTCGCCATACAATAAAATTAAATTTTGAAAAAAAAATTATCTGACCCTGGCATGTGGGGTATCATTTTCTAGAGCTCATCGAGTAGAGAATAAATATAATTTTTATTTGTTTTTATCTTCAAAAATGATGAATTAGGGGGCCGTAGAAGTTGTCTGTTTTAGACCATTTTTGTACGAGCTCTATCTCAACAACTAAACAAATTAGGAATTTGAAACTTGTGTGTATCATGTAACATATACTGTTTATAATCAACAAATACTAAAAACGTTGATTCATAACGTATTTTATATAATATGGGCGATTTTCTGCAACTTAAAGCAATAATTTTGTATTTCATGCTAATATTATGCGATATAAGTTCCACAGATAACTATTTAATAGTCGGAGTAATGACATGGAATTAGTAAGTACCTACTATCATAGCAGTATATACTATTTCGATCATTTAAATTTTCTATCATCCAAAAAGGTCTACAAAATAAACTTTCTTCACAAGATTTTAAAACCGGCCAGTATTTTTTGAGTTTAAGAACTTTATCGACTTTTTTCAAAGTATCCCTAGACGGTGTTGATGTGTGTACCTCGTGTTAAAACTACACTCCAATAGACAATATATTCAGTAACATTGAAATGAATGCTGGCACATACAGTGTACTATTCAGTTACCTAGCTTAAACCGTTGTGGATACAATTTCATATTGAGAAAAATTATTGGTGTAAAAATATTCGGTCATGGCGGCCAATCTCAACGGAGACTGGCCTTCGGCGCGGGAGATATTATAGTGCACAAGTGTGTGCACAGACACGAGTGCACTCTCTCTTCCCTCACTCTCATAGTCCGATGGGATGAGTAAAAATAATAAGTAAGAAATAATATATTTCTGTATGACTATCAAAAATAACGTAAATAAATACCTGTATTGACCCGTGCGTTTGCACTGGCGAAACATCACGACAAAACATGTTGAAATCTCTAGTTCCTGTCAAACATTGTATGAAAAATTGACAGAAAATAGAGATTCCAACATGTTTTGTTGTGAATGTTTCGCCAGTGCAAACGCACAGTTATAATTAAAATTTGGCGTACTACTTACATTCTATTTTGAACAATATAGTCTGATGTAGCAAGAGAAATCCTTTTATTTATAAGTAACTAGCTTTACCCGGCCTGGCTTCGCACGGTTAGCACTAAGTACTTATCTACGGCGCATCTACCTTTCCTAATTACCTATTTCTACCTAATTACCTACCCTACCTACCTACCCTTCCCTTCTTACCAGGGTAGGTAGGTACTACCTGCTTACCTACCATATATACCTATTTATACCTACTAATACTATGTTAGTAGCAAATAAATAACTTTGACTTTAGTTAATGCATGTTACTGGATAAAGTTAACTTAATATTTTTCTCTTAAAATAAATGAAATATACTCCTACACCTATATTTTAACACAACAACATTTTCTCATTAAAATTAGACAATTTCTTTACAAATCTTTGTTTTTTTATAGCGCCTCTGTTGTTACCTTTACGAAAGTATTACAAAAATTCATAGTGTTAAATCTTGTACGACATGGTATGGAACCCTTCGTGTGCGAGTCCGACTCGCACTTGACAGATTTTATTTTTTATTACTAGAGCTTACTGTAGATTTATTTATTTATTTTATAGTGTATTGACATTATCTTCATTTTTAGTTGGGGATTTGGATTAAGTATTCCAAAATGAGTAGCAAATGATAGATTGACAGTAAACATAGAATGCACTAATACTTAGAACGGAACGTAAAATGAAATGACAGCTGTCAAAGCGTTTACCCGTTTACCGCGCAGTGGTTTCATCAACTCATTCAAACTGGTTTCATCTTAAAATCATACCCTGATTCATGCTCATTGCGCTTCACCTGTGTCTTAGATACCTACATAACAGTGAAAAGATAAGATTTTTGCGGTTTTAGCTGAGATTGTAATCATGGCTGCAGACTTATTACATCATAACCTTAAAATACTTATGTGTAAAGTTCTATGATCCTCGGCTTTTAAATAATATATTTTCAATTCAGGGTTGATGGTTGTGCTTAGGAGAACGAATTAAGCTTTACACTATTCATGGTCGCGATATTTTAAAGTCAGGTCACAGCATGTATGGGCCGTGACCGATGTTCTTTCATAAACACAGCTTAAAGGGTTATTGAGATATTAACGTCGAAAAATCGGTATTTTTATCACTGACTGACATATATAACCAGTGACACATATACATACTCATCAAAAAAACCTAACCCACTACCAGATGACCTAGAAAGTTGAAATTTGGCGTCCAGCTGGGTAATTGTGTGTATACAAAGGAAAACATCAGAAAACAGTTTTTTTTTACGATTTGAAATATCTTCGATCGAATTTTACTAATACCTAGCGCCTTTCGATATTATAATCGCAACTAAACTCTTCCTTTCGCAGGAGATCGGTTCCTTGATGTCAAGTCGAAGTGAAAGTCAAAGTCAAAGTAAAAGTCAAAGGCAAAATCAAAGTCAAAGTCAAAAAGTCAAAGTCATGAATATTGTTTATATCAGCTAAATATGTCAGATGTTAAACATATGCGACTACTGTAAGGGTAGCTCGTTTTTTTTATTTCCTCACACAATGCATAGTAAAACGTTGTATGTTACACGTGTGTCAGATGATTTACGACTCGTGTCGACTTATATACTCGTCGCAAATCACCTACTTTCTGCACTTGTAGCATAAATAACTATTTGTTCGTTTTGTGTACCTATCAACTTGGACTACCATCCAACAAACCAACAGTCTGCAACTGGTAGCGCCGCGCTGGCTCAGCGATCTGACATAGATACAAACAATGTTGTAACAATTGTGTTACGAAAGAAATATACATCCTGACAGGCAGAAGTGTACCTTTAGTACACCAACATTTCGCCAGATATGTTTAAGTCTCATGAAATAGGGGGCGAGCCTATTGCCATCAACCGGGCACAAATGCAGACTCCGGGCTGCTACTGAGCAATTCTAGATAGAAAACTCAATAACACTTTGCCCAACCCGGGAATCGAACCCAGGAAGGACCTCATGCTCAGCAGTAGCGCTTGCAACCACTAGACCAATGAGGCAGGCATCTTGCTATGATTGACGAATAATAATAATTTCTTAACAAAAAGTAATGATATCCTATCAAAAACATAAATGTGAAAATTGGGAGCCAAGTTAAGAATAGGGTGTGTTGTCGACTTCGCCAAAAAAATAATTGATATCTAAATGGGTGCCAAGTTCTGTAGATAATCCTGAAATTTATTTATAAGAACATGCAACATTCTAAAATGAATTTAAAACACAAATTCTTGTTTTTTTCTACTATAACAATGGTTGCTGTATAGAAATATAACTACTCAAATTTGAACAGTCGAATTATTTATACAAAGCACTTAGCATAAATTGAAGCTCAAGATTTGACTTGGCTAGTTTTTATATTTAATTCACTGTATCAGAAAGAAAAAAATAAATAAATTGAGTAGCACTGAGGAACCAAAACTTGGTTCCCTGATACAACTACACTCGAGAGCAATGAATCCGGGTCACTTAAAGAATCCTAAAAATCTCGGAAACTAAAAATGCTAGGTTAATGCAATAAATTGTATTTAATAGACAATGTAATACTCCTTAAATGAAGGTATTAAAACTTCTTAGTTATTGTAAAGTTATATCATAAAAAAATCAAATTTGAAAAAGGGCCACTTTCGAAGATGGAACTACGAAATTACAGCATTTGGTTTTGCTTTTGTTTGTAATCTGTCATTTATGTGGGTACATAAACCATGTTGATAGTGCTCTATATTCATTATTCAAGCTGAAATTATGTCGCTTACGCCTGAAGAATGCACCAGAATACTTACAATGCTGGAAACCGGCCGGAGTCAGCGCGATACAGCCAGGACTGTCGGTGTGTCGCTGTCAACAGTACAAAGAGTTCTCCGACGTTACGAAGAAACTGGTTCTAACCTACGCAGACCAGGAACGGGCAGAACCAGGTGTACCACAGCACGAGAAGACCGATACTTGGTGAACACCATGCTTCGAAATCGCTTTCTCACAGGAACTGAACTCACAAATCAGTTTTGACGCCTCGGAGGAAGTAACCCAAGTGCATGGACAGTAAGACGTCGGCTTGCTGAATCTAACTTAAAACCCCTTAGACCTGCAAACGGCCCTAAACTGGAGCGTGGGCATCGTATTTCAAGACTAAGATATGCCCAGAGCCACGTAAATTGGAGTATTGAAGATTGGTCAAAAGTTATGTTCTCCGACGAATCAAAATTTATGCTCTACAAGCACGATGGAAGACACAGAGTGTATCGAAGACCAGGGGAAAGATTCAAGCAAGCATGCATCGAAGAAAAAGTAGCCTACGGTGGTGGGTCTGTACTTGTGTGGGCCGGAATTTCTTCTGAAAGTCGCACAGAGCTGGTGATCATAGAAAACGGCTCTTTAACTAGCGTAAGATATGTGGAAGAAATCCTCAATGATCACGTTGGTCCATTTATGGTCAATTTAGGTGAGGATGCTATATTTATGCATGACAATGCCCGACCTCATACAGGTAGGATTGTGAATGACTACCTTCAAGAGATGAACATTACTCGTATGGAGTGGCCAGCGCGCAGCCCGGATATCAACCCGATCGAGCATGCTTGGGACGAGCTAGGCAGATGCGTAAAACAACGAAACCCTCCCCCAATCACGCTTCGTGAGCTCAAAATTGCTCTCACAGAGGAATGGGAGAATATTCCCCAAAATCGTATAAGGAACTTGGTGTACAGCATGCCAAACCGCGTAAACGCAGTAATGGAAGCACGAGGAGGCAATACGAAGTATTAAAATTCAAGAAAATCGTAATAAAGTTCAAAAATTTCATGTTTCCTATTTTTGTTTTAAGGAGAGATCAGCAGTTTTTTTCTTTATGTAATTTTGTGTTAATAAAATGTATGGTGACTCATATTTTTTTTACTTTCATTTAAGGAGTATTACATTGTCTATTAAATACAATTTATTGCATTAACCTATCATTTTTAGTTTCCGAGATTTTTAACATTCTTTAAGTGACCCGGATTCATTGCTCTCGAGTGTATAAAAGCGCTATCAGAAATCATGAAATATAAACCCAGAACATTCCAGGTGAAGCTCGCTTCCGCCTTCGGCCTCATCATCAAAAGACCAAAAAAAAATAAAGGTACATGCGCCGCAATGAGTCAGAATAAGTGCACCATGTGTGTGTATTATTTGATGGTCTACTTATTAACTTACTTATAACTATGCCCACCGCTCCACTTGCGTGGACATATTATGGATACCTACTGAAACCTAGTCTATCTAAATAACATAACACAAGATCACGCTTTGTTTCTCCGAAGAGTTAGGCAGAGGTGTGCCTATAGTACCAACATTTCGCCAGTTATGTTTAAGTTCCATGTAATAGGGGGCGAGCCTATTTCCATCCCGACACCCGACACAAATCAAGACTCCGGGCTACAACTGAGAAATTCCAGATAAAAAAACCCACTACTACACTACCCGACCTGGGATCTATCTAAAAAATATCTAATTTTGTAAAAGTTCTTCAATCTTGTACATAATATATCTTACTAGCTGCGTCCCGCGATCTCAACCGCTTAAATGAGTTTTTCCTTTTAATCCCAATGTTCCCGTGGGAATATCAGAATAAAAAGTAGCCTATTTTACGCTCAGTGACCTTAGCTATCTACTAATGAAAGTCCCGTCAAAATCGGCCCAACCGTTTCGGAGATTACCTGGAACAAACAGACAGACGGACAGACAAAAAAAATTGTGTTATTGATGTGGATGGATCGTTTATACTTTCATATATGCATTTACTTAAAAGCTGTTATTTTAACATTACAAACAGACACTTCAATTTTATTTATTTGTATAATCTATGCATGATCGATGAACACCGGAAAGAATCGAACATGACTTTTCATGAAAAAAAAACAATACACATTAGCGTGTGGGGTGTGTTTAGATCGATTGATAAAATCAATACTGTGCATGCGTAAATATTCATCCCAACCAGGGAATTGAAACGTTACTCAAAATAGCGTTACGCGTAGTTCCGGTAACGATCATTTGTAAGGGAGACCGGGGCCACAATTAATACTTTTAGTTGTATCTTCGAAATGATTCAACATTTAGACTTGATTTTTTTATTAAATGATGCTTTAATTATTCAGGTATCATGTTATTAACATAAATCAAACATAAAAGAAATGATGTCTTAAATAGAACCATTTTTCTCCAAAAAGTCAGTTGTTAATTCTTCGGGCTAGAATTAACAGCTCTGAGGTAAGGATTAACAGAAGAGGCAACAATTGACATTATGTTATGACAATTGATATAGAAGAAAACAAATCGCCTCTTTGCGAGAAAAACGTGCTATCTCGAAAAATGCAATTTTACAGGAAGCGATATTTTAACTTTAAAAAAATTATGAATAATATATTAAGGTGTTTTTACGTTAAATCTGCAATAAGTTATATGAGTTATGTAATAAACTTTTAAAAAATACTTAAAAGATTCTAAAATTTGAAGGCTTTTGGGATAAAAAATCATTATTAAAAAAAAGTTAAAAATATGTCACGTTTTTCCAGGAAATTTATAAAAAGAACGATGTAACAAATTAATTTGTCACATTGTAGATGATATTATTTTTTATTTTGTGCTGAATTATGTAATAAAAGCACATTGTTGAAATTAAAAAAATATATTAAGCTGTTGAAATTGTTGTAGCTAAACAGTGGTTACTACGGACAAATTATCATAAGTAACGGTTAAAAATCAACCTGAATGAGTATTGCAACCATTATTCTTCTATTATAACCATTATTCATTATCCACATTTAAATGTACCTACAATTTTCTCTGCAAGATGGTTTTTCAACATTCTTTTTCCAGTCTATTAAAAGGAGACCATTCACGTTTCATACAATGTTGGGCCCAAAACCCAAAGTGCCAGCGAAAAAAACGTGTTACCCTGGTTTGGGAAGTCCTCCTAATAATTTTTTACTATGGCACCGAATCTCTACGACCATTCCGTCAGCTGTTTTTTTAAGTTGAAAATCTAGTTCCCTTGAATGCAACTATCCCGTCTGGGAGGAACATTTTAGTAACGGAGCCTGTTTCACCGTTCTTATATCTTCGGTTGTTGGTTGGCAGATCCGTATTGGGTCGCTCGACGATTGGCGTCGAGCGACCCAATACGGATCTGCCAATTCACGAATGAAATCAGGCAGCACACGTCAGCGAAAGCCTGGCAGTGATCTCGTCGCTCTTCGGGCCCCTTTAGTAGAGGGTCCAGAAGTAAATTCCAGAGGATTGGATTCTCTATATACCTTCAAAATCCCATCACCTCGCCCGTTCTTTCAAGAAATTGATTTTAACTTCATAACGAGGCTTTTTTTTTTTTGAATTATTGGATTTTTGCAGTGGTTTATTTCCATAGTAGTACTTTTCGAAGTCACCTTTACAATAAGTTTATTTCATTTATTTTCCATTACATAGCCGGTAGTTTTATATTTTATTAAAATGTAGGTACATAAAATAGACTAGAAAACAGCTGAAGGAACGGTCGTAGAGATTTGGTGCCGTAGTGAAAATGCTTGGGTGGACTTCCCTGACTTAGGTGACATACTTTTTTTAGTTTTTTTTCTTTTTTAGTTGGTTATTGTTATACCGTGAAGTTTTCTTAGAAATTGTATTGTTCGTGTCGCGTCGCGCGGCAAGTCGCGCGTGTCTGCAAAAGCCTTTATTCGTTATTTCCATTTTAGAACTGGAATTGCCTTGCTCACTGTCATTATTTTTATTTGTTGCTAATACAACTAAATATTTTGACCGCGACCCCATCTGAAAAAATAAGTCTAAATTGTATTTTGTTTTTATGTTTACAACGTGATATAACATTATGTTTTACATTTAAATTTAAAAAATATCCGGAAAAACGGAACAACAACAAATAACTAGAACACATTTCTTGTATTAAAATTCCATTCATCATCAACAATGTAACATCCTAAGATATCACAATCCAAAAATGATATTATTTCAACAACAACGTGATATCAGATTTTATAACAATTCGCACACGATACGTTTTTTCAACAAAACCGAATTAAATACACTTTATCACATTATAATAATAAAAATATAATTGAATTGAAACATACCTTTGCAATTAAACCGTGGTATACTCGTGATGTCACGTTTTTGCAGAAAAGCGAGAGCATCTCACCCTTAGCACACCTGCAGGCTTAGCCAAGTTGACAATCTACAATCGTTATCGCTAGTAGAAAACTAATCAAATGTATAGGAATGACATCGTCACAACGTTAAGTCACGTGGTCAGAACAATCGAATAGAAAATTCGTAGACAAGTTTACAATCGTTCAAAATGTTAGAATGAATGTAAGCGTTTCTACAACGTTGATCGCTACACCCATAGAAATGGTAGCCAAGTTACAGTTTTGACAAGCGCTAACGAAACGATGTCGAAGTTTATGAACGATAGCTAAGCGATCACCGAGACCCAAGAGTAAACGATAAAAAAGGCGTCTTTATGATACAGCTGTGTTGATACCGAGAAGTGTTTTGTTTATTCGCCAAATTGGACTATATTTACCATTTAGCATTATAGTCGGTCAGCTTTTATTCGGCCTTGCGGACCTTGCTGGGGTCTCGTTATATTATTATCGCCATGTCTAGAACATAAGTTAAAACTATTTCAGAAAAACAAAGGGTCCATTGATTAAGTAAAGGGTCAAACACAATTCTTTTGTTTGTTTCTTACGTATTAGTTCATGGCGCGTATCACGTCATTGTTTATGTTTCAAACTTTCAAGCGCCTGAGTACCTATGATAGATTTACAAATAACAAAGGAAGATATTTACGAAATAACTAATAATTTATGTACCTTTCCATGTATCCAAGCTTACTCGAGATCTAGCTTCCATCCTATAAAAGTTATCAGTATCTTTCATTCATATTATGCAGAATAATAATCATTACATTTTAAGACACAGTAATGTTTAAAATTACAGTCCACACGGTGATATTATGATAAACCAATTATAAGAAGAACTTTACCATAATTCGCTTAATTTTTTATCACTTTATCACTTTGAAACAATAATTATCTGCCCGCGCACAAAGTACAAGTACACAACTGCGACTTTGACGTTTGTAGGAACGCTCACCATAGACTAAAGTATAGGTTTTTTCTAAAGACGTTGTAGAATGAACGATCGACTCAGTCGTGTCGACTTGGCTACCAAGTTATCGTTTTCTACAATCGCTTACGCTGAGGCGTTAACGATTGTAGAAAGAGATTCGATACGAAACGTTTGTAACTTGGCTAGGCCTACATGTGACAACTGACTTGACACATTGTTGAAACAAAATACCCGTGCGAAAGAGACAACGTGACAACGCAATGTACCACTGTTGTGTCCTCCTTTTCACTCATAGGGTCGCTGTCCCTCACTTAGCAAATACCGCGTTTTTGCAGAAAATAAAGTTGAACGCGGCGGTTTTGATTATCGAATAAAAAAAAAAACGCCTTTTCAGAAATGTCACGTTGTTCTCGCAAAGAGGCGAAATATAATAGGAGAATATTTTTTTTGTATGGAAATACAATTCAGGCAAGGGAATGATGTGATGTCGCCTTTGATACACCTAGCTTAGGCCCAGTCACTGCAAGAGATAGGTATATTGAATCCGGTCAGCACGATGTACCTATCTTTATTACAGGAGACGCCCTAAAAAATACAAAAATATTTATTGATGTATTTTATTATTTATGTACACACAGTAAAATACACAAAGTAAACAAGTAAGTAGTAGTAGATAAGCTAAATTTTTAGAGCGTTTATACGTTTTTACTGAGCTCGTGTTAGAGCTTTTAGCAGAGGTCTTATGGTTTTGGACCAAGAAATCACTAGCATCTTTCTGCATGTCTGAAGATTCAGCTACCGGTTCATAAGATATTTGCGCTATCACCACATCTGGGGTACGTAATAACACGTTAATACTAGTCGATTTGTTAATTATAACCCCAAAGGTACATTTTTAGTATAAAATAACATAACAAAATATTGTTTAATAATTACACCAATACAGCAATGTAGCATTACTAATTACGAAATATGCTTCTAGGAAAACAAAAAACATAATCATTACACCGTATATTTCGAGAATAAATCAAAAAAATTAAAAGTTAAAAAAGATCGTTACGTGCGTAAAAATGTCGTCCGGTATATAACACATTCGGATGATGCGCAGACCGCAGCTGACCAACCCCGAGCGATGCGGCGTGATCTGGTCGGTATATTGAAACACGCGCTGTAGGTGTAGTGTTTATAGTTTTGGAGAAAATCACTTGTTAATACTTACCTCTGTTAATTGTAGCCCCGGTCTCCCCTACCGTTCCACCAGGATCGTAATAAAATTAATTCCTTGGCTAAAACGATACTAACAAACGAAACGAAATCTTAAACTGTTTAATAACAATATATCATAATTAATATATCGGTAATCAGAAATAATAACGTTACCTATTCATTTCGATACGCAACGTTTCCAAAAAAAATGTAAAGTTGAAACAATCACATAAATATAAAAGTAGGCAGGTAATCACAACTATTCAAACTCAAAGCATTTATTTCAATTAAACCTTTTGAATTGTCAAGGAGTCAGTCAGTCAGAAATATGAACCTAGTGAAATTGCCCATTGCAACACGTAGTAGGTACCTATGGAGAAGAACAGGCAAGAAACTCCACAGACACTCTTTTAAATAAAAAAATGTTTCAAAAAATTATATAAGTCATTCATGTTGAAATTATACATATGAGAACAATGTAAAAAGACGTGCACGTTAAAAGCGTCCGTAATAAAAAGGTAAAATAAAGAACAATAAAAAAAATTCAATTAATTAAAATAAGCCATGGCAACTACGAGATGACCACTCCCAACTGACGGCGGCCGTTCACATCGGCGGCCGTTCACATCGGCGCCCGTTCATTCTCAACCCTGTCTGTAATAGATGCGCAGTCTCGAAAGAACATAATATTTGAATAACTAAGACGGTAGCGTATCACCAGCCTGCCGCAGCTGGTACGGGGGTAATCGGTGGTGGTGGCCGACGTCGGAGCGGTACTCAGCGGGAAAAGTTATAAAAAATCTTATATTATATATATATATATATATATATATATATATATATATATATATATATATATGTATAAATATATTATATATATATGTATAAAAGGAGAAACTGACTGACTGACTGACTGACTGACTGTTGATATATCAACACACAGACCAAACCGCTGGTCCTAGAGACATGAAACTTGGAGGGTGTGTTCTTTGTGAAGAGTAAGTATCCACTAAGAAAAGATTTTTGGGATTTCCACCCCTAAAGGGTTTAAATACCCCTAAGGGGTAAATTTTGATTTTAGGCTGACGATTGAAAATTAATCAATACGTGTCTCAACGTTTTTGATAATTCTTCCCCCGAAGGGTTAAAACGGGGGATAAAATTGAAAGTCCTTAATTTTCGAAGAAAAATCACTAAATTTACTATCTAGGCATCTAGGCTTATGGTTGGAAGCTAAAGCAACGGTGGTGTTAGAATTTCAACCCTTAAGGGGTGAAAAGGGGGATGAAATTTTGTTTTTAATTAAAGTTCTTTTTTTTTTATCTAAATCACAAATATTTCGGTTTATTGTTGGAAACTAATACAACGTACCTAAATCGTTGTAGAGAACAGTGGTGGCCCAGTGGTAACGGCCCCGACTTACGACTTGTAGGTCGTGGGTTCGAACCCAAGCAGGCGCTTTACTTTGTGTAAATAATTTCATCAACACTGCTCCCAAAACGGTGAAGGATAACATCGTGAGGAAACCGGACAGACACATCCACAGACCAACCGCAGCAAGTGTAGCTTAACCTCTCAGGCCGCGCGGCGCGATTGACCTGATCAATCGACGTGTGCGGCTGTTATTATTTAGCCATGGGCCCCTCCCCCGGAGAACCCCCCCATCCCCTTCTCCGGGAGAATCGATATAGATTTATAGATTAGGATACGAACAGAATGCAATATTCGCATATGCGTACTTTATAATCACAGTTTTTAATCTACAAAAGCAATACGAGTACCGACGCATAAATATTGGTATTTTTATCGACTGTTACTTTGTTTTGAATGATTTCCAGCAACTTCAGCATTCTCTGAGCGAGTCTAATATGTCAGGCGGGAGGCTAAAATTTTCGAGCTAGCTTCGCTCGCTCTTATAATATCTCTTAATTAACCAACTTTTCTGCATAAATCTGATAAGTCGATTTTACTTCTACTTCTGTATTTATTGTCAAAGATAAAGAAAACCTAACCTTTATTGAAGCGGGATGTAAAAAAAATTGAGCTCGCTTCGCTCGCTCTTGCATACTATATTCTCCTAAGTGGCCTTCCCTGTTTTTGATCCTTATTGCCAAGTGGCGGGAAGAGAGAGTCAGGACGTTATTTATTGAAATTAAAATAATTATAAGCTCTTCATCAATTTAAATTAGGAATGTCTAAGATCGTAACATCACTTTTTTTTTTGATTTTCCTCAATCACTTGTACTTTTTTTGTACCTACTCTTTATTTACCGTCTCTGAAATCAGAAATAAGTACTTTATTTCTTTTATAAAAAGTTGGCAGCCCCAACCCACCCCGAAATGAATTCCTGGCTACGGCCCTGCACGTGTTAGCTCTCCAACTAGCCTGGTTGTTTTAGTGCCCGCTTCCGAATGAGTGAAAAACATTGTAAATAGAGAAATACTGTGGAGGCTTTAGGTAGATACCGGTCCTTTACAGTAGGTAATTCTTTACAGTATTCCTAAAATATCACACGTAGTGGAGGAAAATTAGGCATGAACAATCAAATGCTCTATGTACATTGTTATTAACCGACGAAATAAAAAGGAGGAGGTTCTCAATTCGACATGTACATATTTTTTATGTATGACACAACTACACAATAAAGACCTGGAGTTGATGTGATGATGGAGTCGGAAGACAGTCGCGAGAGCTCCTCACCAATTTACAGCAGCTACATCGTGTTTGGGCTTATTTCATTCACCATGATGAGAACTTTACACCTAGCTGGGGTATGACTGTCATCGTTGGTTAGGGGTTGAGGCAAACATTAAACATAATTATGGTAACTTAAAAGCTAAAAATAAAAAAACTTTTTTGCAAAAAATTAAACCGACGAAAAAAGAACTGAGAAGCGAAAAATAAAGAATAAGCTTTTAGTGACAAATTAATGACCCTCAAATAACAAATTTTGAGGCGGCGCCAAACACACATTCAACGAAGATCCATCAAGCTAACATTTTACGCTTTATGTAATTAATTTGTTGGTTTGGCGCCGCCTCAAAATTTGTTATTTGAGGGTCATCTCCTTCTGCGAAGCAGTAATGCTTATGAAGGAGGAGGCAAAGGGCGTGAGGGACACGAGACAAATGTCGAGCCCTGACACCCCTAGCCGCTGCAGGAGACGAGGGTAGCTCGCCGTCCGATAAGGACCAGGCCCTGGTCGACGGTGCGTTGTGTTCCACGCGCGCTTCAAAGAGATGTCAGCACAATTGCCGGGGTCCGTTAGGGCCGATGCCTGCCGGAGCTGCGGGAAGTCCTAAGGGGAGACCGTGGCCCCTGGCAACTAACAGGCAAGTGTAGAAACACGGGTGGGTTTGACACCCCCGAAACAAGACTCTGACACGCCCTTGCCTTTCCACTCCGCCCAGAGCAGAAGAAGTCATTTGAAGATTTACCAACCAAAAAATAAATTAATTAAAGGTTCATCAATTTGTCGTCACTAAAAGGTTATTCTTTATTTTTCGCTTTTCAGTTTTTTTTTTTGTTTGTATAATTTTTTTGCAAATAAGTTTTAATAACTCATAATTATCTAGAAAATAGTATATTATGCAACTAATGAATAAAGGACGGATTTAAAGCGAGGGCCATAGATGAATCACGATCAAGTGAAGGATTCTAACGACTGAATCACGACCATAGGGAGTGATTCATGATGATTGAATCACGAGCGCAGCGAGTGATTCAATTGTTAGAATCCTGAGCGACGCGAGTGATTCATGGCCCTCGATATAAATCCGTTTTATTCAAGAGTTGCATACTATACTTTTTACCATCCCTACGAGAAAAAGAAAGATTTAAGCGCCAAAAGGACATTTAATAAAAGGTTAACACGTTCAGTGTCGGGAGCCCTCCTGGAGGGTTCACCCACTTGGATATGGGATGTCGGGAGCCCTCGCGGAGGGCTCATTTTAAATGTAGACGTTCAGTGTCGGGAGCCCTCGCGCAGGGCTCATTTTAAATGTAGACATTCAGGGTCGGGAGCCCTCCTGGAGGGTTCACCTACTTGGATATGGGATGTCGGGAGCCCTCGCGGAGGGCTCATTTTAAATGTAGACGTTCAGTGTCGGGAGCCCTCCTGGAGGGTTCACCTACTAGGATATGGGATGCCGGGAACCCTCGCGGAGGGCTCATTTTAAATGTAGACGTTCAGTGTCGGGAGCCCTCCAGGAGGGTTCACCTACTTGGGTATCGGATGCCGGGAGCCCTCGTGGACGTTGGAAGTGAAACCTCCCGGAGGTTTCACTTCCAACTACGAATAATAAAAGTCATAGACTTTTATGGCGGAATGATGAGTTATGAGTTCTATGAAAATGGGTGGAGTCGAAAGTGTAAAGGAGGTTGTATAGCATTGAGATAGAGGTCGAATACATTGGTGTGTTCTAAATTCAAACACCAAAATAGTGATTAAAAGAGCTTTTTATTCACTGTTTTCAGTGAATAAGATAAGCTTTTTAGAGGGGGAATGGTATAAAAGAATGTATACTCTACGCAGACGAAGTAAAATAAAATATGTAGTAACGAAGTCAAACCTTACATTGAATATTACAGTCTGATGCCGAAAATATAGTTTTAAGAATTTTGGTCTGTTTGTTGGTATGTATATTCCGGTTTGCACAAAAACGGATGAAAGGATTTGGATGATATTTGGCACACAGATAGTTTATAACCTGAATTAACCCACAGGTTATTTTTTAATCTACCGGGATTACGTTCCCGTCGGATATTTTTCGACATTCACGCGGGCGAAGCCGCGGGCAAAAGCTAGTAATATTATAAAATGAATTTGTAACGTTATTACAAGTGGATATGAGCATAATGTTATTGATACCTATAACATAACTTAAAATACTGTTCTACAATAATGATTATTCTATAAGGTTTTTTTTTGTTACGTTATTGATTTTTTTTGTTCTAGTATCGTTACAAACTATGGAACGTTATAAGATAACATTTAGTGTAACGGAATGAAATTCATTTCGTTTTCAAGTCCCTGATCCCAATTACAGATTCCTTCACTGTGCGTGGTTCAAACCGCACTTCGTAGGTTTTTTTGATAAACACACAGACAGCACAATTCACATTTATTTGGAAATACAGTACATACATGTGATATTTTTTATTGCAATTACTCAATACAGTGTAACAATTTTCTGGTACTTAGGTAGCGCTGTACATAAATAAAATTATGAAATTATTGTATATAATGCTCTTGATTTTATCTTCCAGTGTCAGTGTTTAGCATTCGGTTCAGCATGTATCGTCTTGTGACTTTGAGCATTGTCATCGTCACAGCTTTGGTAAGATTTAATAGGTCGTTTAATTAATTCTTTGACAACAAAAATGACACCGTGTATATTTTACAACCTATACTTAAAAGCACATTTATTATAATTTAAGGGAAAGCAATAAATTCATAAAATTCATTATTATTTACAGGCTGATGTAGACAGGAGAGAATGCGAAAAAATATTTAGTCCTGTAAGTACACACCCTTATCTAAAACAACATTTATTTTAAATATTGAATTGTAGCTGTACTGATATAATTGATCACGTCATCAAAAGACTGAGCCTGTCGTAAAATATTCTATAACTTTTTTCTAGCACGCAACACGTTGTTGCAAGAAAACTGCCGATCTTCAGGATAAATTCTTGAAGTCCGAGGACTTAAAGGAATGCTTTCAAGTTAACATGGATCCAGCTTTAGTAAGTGTATTGATATTTGATAATTATGATAATATACAATATTTGAAGTACCGTCTCTTTCTACTTCGAGAGGATTGTGAATATATGGACCAAAGATTTTACGTAACGGCATAGATTTTTGGGGTAATTGGGTTAGGTTCGTAGAATCTGATATTTCAGAAAAAGAAAAACGCCTTTGTCTAAGTAGTGTAGTAGTGTTGAGCATAGCCAACTCAGGTTTACCCCAATCAATGACAGCCTACGAATTCAACAAATGTTTCATGAAGGACAATGTAGGAATCCTTTTAGGGAGAACCTATTAATAATTTTGTTGTTTCAAAGGGTCTAATCATCAAAATTCTTAAGTTCGTACTTATTTATTTTTTGATGATTTTTTTAAATGTTTTCCAGTGTGAGCACGACCTATGTTTAGCTAAAAAGAGAGGTTTCGCAACAGATGATAATAAATTAGACAAGAAAAAATTGGAAGAAAATATGACTAAGGACTTTGGATCCGAAGTAGATCTGATGAAAGATATGAAATCAAAATGTTTTAATGGAGACATCGTTAAGTATGGACCACCGGAATTATGTGAATTTATCAAAATGAAGCTCTGTATTGCCGTGCAAATGTTTAAAGTAAGTATAAGTCGCAGAAACAAAAATAAAGTCCCATTTACATGATGAAAGTTTCTTGCCTGTGGCAAACAACAAAATTGAAGTTACAAATCAATTGCATCGTCTAAATACTGTCGGAAAGTGCAACTTTTATGGATCCTTCAAATTTTATACATACACATAGACAAACTCACGCCGACCTCCCATCGTGAGACGCAGAAACAACAGAACGTCACTTGTTACGATCCATACATACTCCTTTTTACATAGTTTACTCGCGCTCGCCACTCGCGGTGTTGCAGTACTACGCACCTACCCTTTCTGAAGAACATTACCAGAAGGTCACTATTATGTCCTCTTAGGGCAACTACTCCCTGCATTCCACTCACATCTGTCTTATGTCTAATCATAAGCTTTTTGTTAGTCGCCTTTCATTCATACTCTTAAAGGATCTGACGTCGGTAGAATCATCCCTAAGGTTGTCAAAACATAAAAGGCCCATTTTGACATTTGATAGCAGTTAGGTTGCTAATCGCATAAAACGTTGCGATTAGCAACCTTATTATGTATAATCTTATATTGTACTAGCTATCAAATGTCAAAACGGGCCTTTTATTTTTTGACAACTTTAGTTATAATCTTTTTTGTACGCTTCTAAATATAACCAAATCTTAATTGGAGACTATCATAAAATTCAATAACCCTTTTTTTTGTTCACAGCATTGTCCCGAATGGAATGACAATGAAGCTTGCAACGAATTTAAGGGATTGGTGCAAGAATGTGTTAAAACTATATTCTGATGAAAAAAGAGGCGCTAAACACAGGGAGCGATGGCTAATTATTATATTAAACTAATGCATTTTAATTCTGTTTTATTCTAGACGTTTCAGAAAATGTCAAGTTAGTTTGGTTTGTCAATTCACTAAACGTGTAAGTGTAAGTGATAATAAATAATAATAATTGAACCTATATTAACCCTTATAGGTATCTACCTAGATATAGATAGACCAATATATCGTTTATTTGGTGCACACAAAAGAAATAGCACAACATACAAAAACACGATTAAATAATAACTAAATACATGAATATAGATACAAAATGCCAATATACAAAAAATAAATAAAGAAGAAAACAAGACATTGTGATGACACTAATAAGTCATAAATATTAATGAGTATCTTGTTGCTGACTTTATTTTTATGTATTTGGTAATTCTACGATAACGACACGATAAGTATTTAAGTATTTATTTATTTAATTTATTGAATAGAAGTCATATACATAGTCAGAGTAATAATATTGATTCATCAATTATTTTTGTATTGATGAAATGATGAGCAATGATTGATGATTTATGTAGTGATGAGCAATGGTATAGCCGTATCTTTATCATTGCTGCAGGTTGTTTTTCATTGTGAAGGCTAATATGTAGTAAAGACATTGTAACAAGGAATTAATCATTAGAGAGTGTGTATGCCAATGGGAATTTACTTGATATTTGAAATAAAACCTGCAACATGCTTATTATTTTCTTTTATCCCATTTCCTCTTTTTCAAAATCTTCTCTAATTAGGATAATTATAGTCTAGGAAGTAGCAAGGTGCTGTAATATCTTGTTGATGTGGAGCCCACCCCATATACCAAACTATAGTCATGATGATTTTTTTCTGATGCCGAGAGGCCGTGACTGGACAGGGAGCGATAGAAATGACTGATTAAATTAAACTGGAGCAATTCAATTTGGTTTTATTCTCGACGCATCGATGCCTAGTTATCATATTGTTCACCTGGTAGTAAACATGGTAAAATGAACTATTGATTAAATTGATTACCAACTTAAAGTGTCCGGTCCGTACCAATATTATTCTAAAACCAACCGTCATTGTCAACCTTTGACAACAAATTGACATAGGGTGTCAATTTGTTAACCAATTAATTTCCTAGACTGTACATCGAGTTTGGAGAGCAGTGGTAGCCTAGTGGCAACGGCCTCAACTTACGGGGTTCGAACCCAAGCAGACGCTTTACTTTCTGTAAAAAAAAAAACTGGCAAAACCCACAGAATTCAACCACAGAATCACAAAAAAATGATCACCACTGCTTTCAAAACGGTGATGGAAAATATCTTGTGGAAACTGGCATGTTCTAGAATCAAACATTTGAAGACATGTGACATCTACCAACACGCACTGGGCCCGCGCGGTAGATAGAACAGCCCACTCCCTCTTGAAGGGAGGAGATCTGTGTCCCAGCAGTGGGTACATAATAGGCTGATTAATGATGCCATCGAGTTTAAAAAAAACTTCGGCTTTCTAGTAACGTCTCTATGACTCATTTGTGGGTGACAGTCTGTTTTTACGTCGCAATGTGCTCTGTTAACGGCTGGTCACTGTGCCTATTATAACGAACACAGTTAAATCGAATTGAACACAATGTATCTAAACATGATTGCGCCGCCATGATTCCATCAGTGCACCATGTTTGTTTATTATTATTTGATGCTTTACTTATTAACTTACTTACCTATAGTTATGCCCACGGCTTCACTTCCGTGGACTATAATATTATGGGTATCTACTAAAACCTAATCTATCTTAATAATACTTTAACTGCTAATTTTGTAAATGTTCTTTAAAGCTATTCAGCATCATCGATGAAAATTGTAACGATGTATTCTGTGCACCGTTGAACAAGATTTTTCAAGAAAAAAAATCAATTTCGATCAACATTAGCGTGTGGGGTATTGTTGGATCACATAATTAGTTTATCTGTCATTGCTTTATTTTTCATTCTTTTTACCTAATTGTATAGTAATTTTATTCTAAGTGCATCCATCGTCTTCACATACGAGTATATTTATAAAATTATGTAGGTATACAAAATATTGTAATAAAAGAGTAACGGTGGTGTTTCTTGCCCATTCTTCTCCACACAAAAACTACCTTATGGATGCGACTAGAATCAATTAAATTAATTTTCTTTGTAAATTTTTGACGATTAAAAGTGCCATACATGTGCCTAATTGAAATAAATTGTTTGACTTTCACTTTGAAAAATATTATGATATTTTAAGTGATATAGTCAATCGGTTTTGAGTTTCTTTTGTTTTCCAAACTTTTTTTGAGAAATAATATGAAATACAAAATTATTTTTACGATCGATAAAATCAATACCTACTGTGCATGAGTTAATATTTATCCCGACTACAGTTCCATTCACTGTGCGTGGTCTAACACGCATTTGGCCGATTTTTCTGATAAACACACAGACAGCACAATTCACATTTTTTAGGACATAAAATACCCATGACATTTTTTACTGTAATTACTCAATACAACGTATAACAATTTTCTGGTGTACCTATAGGTAGCGCTGTACATAATTAAAATTATGGAACTATCATATAAATGCTCACAATTTTATTCCATTGTTAGTGTTTAGCATTCGTTTCAGCATGTATCGTCTTGTGATTTTGAGCACTGTCATCATCACAGCTTTGGTAAGATGTAATAAATCATTTCATTAATTCTTTGACAATTAAAATGACACCGTGCATATTTTACAACGTAGATACTTAAAAGTACCTACATTTATTATAATTTAAGAGAAAACAATAAAATGACGAATTTATTATTATTTACAGGCTGATGTAGACAGAAGAGAATGCGAAAAAATATTTAGTCCTGTAAGTACACACTTTATTTAAAACAACATTTATTTAAAATATTTAATTCGTATAACTGAAGTGATAATTGATCACGTCATCAAAAAGATTGTATCATAAAATATTCTATAATTTTGTTCTAGTACGCAACACGTTGTTGCAAGAAGACTTCCGATCTTCACGATAAGTTCTTGAACTCCGAGGTTTTTAAGGAATGCTTTGAACTTGACATGAATCCAGCTTTTGTAAGTTTATATTTGATAATTATGATAATCCGTAACACGTGCACCTGCCATGCTATCTAAACTACCCATAGTTGGCTGTAACACGTGCACCTGCTATACTATCTCAACTACCCTTGTTGACTATACTACCCGTATATAGTTGACTGTAACACGTGTACCTGCCATACTATTTAACTACCCGTAGTTGACTGTAACACGTGCACCTGCCATGCTATCTAAACTACCCGTAGTTGACTGTAACACGTGTACCTGCTATGCTATCTAAACTACCCGTAGTTGAGTAACACGTGCACCTGCTATACTATCTCAACTACCCGTAGTTGACAGTAACACGTGCACCTGCTATGCTATCTAAACTACCCGTAGTTGAGTAACACGTGCACCTGCTATACTATCTCAACTACCCGTAGTTGACAGTAACACGTGCACCTGCCATGCTATCTAAACTACCCGTAGTTTAGTAACACGTGCACCTGCTATACTATCTCAACTACCCGTAGTTGACAGTAACACGTGCACCTGCCATGCTATCTAAACTACCCGTAGTTTAGTAACACGTGCACCTGCTATACTATCTCAACTACCCGTAGTTGACAGTAACACGTGCACCTGCTATGCTATCTAAACTACCCGTAGTTGAGTAACACGTGCACCTGCTATACTATCTCAACTACCCGTAGTTGACTATAGCACGTGCATCTGCCATGCTATCTCAACTACTCGTAGTTGACTGTAACACGTGCACCTGCCATGCTATCTAAACTACCCGTAGTTGACTGTAACACGTGTACCTGCTATGCTATCTAAACTACCCGTAGTTTAGTAACACGTGCACCTGCTATACTATCTCAACTACCCGTAGTTGACAGTAACACGTGCACCTGCTATGCTATCTAAACTACCCGTAGTTGAGTAACACGTGCACCTGCTATACTATCTCAACTACCCGTTGTTGATTATAGCACGTGCATCTGCCATGCTATCTCAACTACTCGTAGTTGACTGTAACACGTGCACCTGCCATGCTATCTCAACTACCCGTAGTTGATACAGTCAACTGCAACACGTGCACCTGTTAGCAGATAGCATGTCTCAACTACCACAATATTTGAAATAATGTCTCTTTGTACTAACTTCGAGAGGATTTCCAATAAATGGGTCAAAGATTTTACGTAGCGGCGCAGATTTTTCGAGATATTGGGGTAGGTTCATAGGTTTGTGTACACTAATATTACAGAAAAAGATAAATGCCTGTGTCTAAGTAACCTTAAATCTGGCCAAGTCAGTTTTGCCCAAATCAAAGATTCCTTCATAATCAACTTATTTTTCAAGAAGGAAAATGTAGAGATGAACCTATTACGAATTAACTTGTTTTAAAGGGTCGAAACACCAAAATTCATAAGTGCTGAATGAATTTTATTTGCCAAGTGAAAATACGAACTTTTTGTTTATTAATTTTTTTGCTTAATTTTTTATTATGTGTTTCAGTGTGAGCACGACCTTTGTATAGCTAAAAAGAGAGGTTACGCAACTAATGAAAGTCAATTAGACAAGAAAAAGTTTGAAGAAGTTATGACAAATGACTTTGGTAACGAAGCAGATCTGCTGAATGACATGAAATCAAAATGTTTTTATGGAGACATCGATAAGTATGGACCATCGGAGTATTGTGAATTTATCAAAATGAAGCTATGTATATCCGCGCAAATTTTGAATGTAAGTATAAATGGCAGGTAGAAGAATAAAGCCCCATTTACACGATGTATGTTTCTTGCCTGTGGCATACAACAGAATAACTTGCATCGTCTAAACACTGTTTAGTCGGTACAACTTTTATAGATCCTTTAAACCAAGGGTGCTCAACTTTTTAAACTGTCGGGCCAAACTGTCTATTTAGAAATTTTCGGCGGGCCACTAACGATTCCTATTTTAGTTACTTTTGTAACTCGTGCAATAAATCAAAGGTAATATGAAATCTAATAGTTGTTTATAAAAAAAAAAAGGATAAAACACAGAGCGTTGATTGTATCAATAGATGCAATCAATGTGATTTCTGACAATGTTTCTGTTGTAATAGTTTACATATGTTAGGCGTCATGTCAGATGTAGATAGTAACAACAAGTCACAAATATGTTGCTCAGTTAGTAAAGTGCGGTATTTATTTTTTACATAATTTAGATTGGAGAAAACCTTCTCACAAACATATGTTGACCCAAAACTGCTTAAGAACTGCAAGGCTAGGTCAGTTATTTCAGGAAAGTCTTCTTTTGGTACTAATTTCCAAAAATCAGCAAAATCTTCTGAAGAATTTTGTGGTTTCGAAGATACTTTTTCGGCAAAAAGGTTTTTTAGCGAAAAATGATTTTGCAGTTCAGTGAGTTCCAACTGAATGTTGGCAGGATAAGTAATTATTTCGGTCAAACTGATCATGAAGGGATCGACAAAAATTTGAATATCTTGTTTTTTGCTTTCAAGTCCTGAAATCTGGTCTATTTTGTCAGCGGGTTTTTTAAAACTTGCTTGCGCGGGCCATTCAAACTTCATTCGCGGGCCACATTGTGGCCCGCGGGCCTGCGGTTGAGCAGCCTTGCTTTAAACTATAGTATGGCACAGGCTAAATCAGTCTTTAAACTTTTTATACACACATGCTTAAACTCACGCCTCTAACCTTCCTCAAGAATTAGGCAATCCAATGCAAAAATAATTTTCATCCCACCATCTCGGAAAGAGTATTTTTAATCTTCAATATCTGAGTGGAAAAGCCGTTTTTATTGTCTAGAGGATAAAGTAAATTGAATTTAGAACATCGTGTGCACTAAGTTTGTGAATTAAAAAAAACATTAAACCTATTTACTGCTACCTCTATGGTGCCGAATATATCATACAACTTTTTTTTAATTTTTTTAAAAACTCAGACTCGGAACCTTCTTGGTGTTCTTTTTTCAATTTGCTTTGTACGCGGTTCTTTACGCGGCATTTTTTCACGTCATTGTTAAACCTTTTATTAAAAACAAGAAACTTGAAAACAAGTGAAAAAACTAAAATGAGTGATTCTAGCGACGAGGAAGTTTGCTTGACGCCAACAGAATTGACTGAAACTGTTAATAATGCGCAAATGAGCTTTCTCCCTCAACAATCACGCGAGAAGTATTTAAAACAGTACGATATGTTCAACACGTGGCGACTAGCAAAAGGAGCCAAAACTTTCTCAGAAAACGTTTAAAGATTATTCTGTAATACTAACCTGTTATAATGTAGTAATTAATACCTAAACTGAAATAAAAGTGTACCTATCTTGTGATTGTAAACGTTTTTTTTTTTGCATTTAGTCATTTCCTCGCTGAGGTGGAATGAAAAGTTACGTGTTGCACTCGAGTGCAAAGATTTTTCACCTCGTGCTCTTTTGATTCCCTCGCTAACGCTCAGGCTTCTAATTTTGAATCACTCGCTGCGCTCGTGATTCAATTTTAGAATCCTTCGCTTGCTCGGTCATCAAAATTGAACACGCGGTTAAAAAGCAACTTTGCACTCTTGTATAACAAATAACTATTTTCAAATCCGACTGGTAGTTCCAGAGATTACCCCCTACAAACAACAAACGAACAAACTAATAATACCTATTTTTAAAATTAGTAGTATAGATAAGAAATACTTTTCTACAGGGTGATATTACTAGTGTCAGATATCTGTTTTATCCTTAGGATAAAATTGACGTCTCACTTTTTTTGTATGGAAAAATACCACAAATGTTTAAATGATCTGGCGTCGGTATTTTTTTTTTGTACACTAATAAATATCTTCCAATTCATAATTGGACACTATCAGAAAATACATTTTTTTTTGTTGTTCACAGTATTGTCGCGAATGGAACAACTATGAAGGTTGCAACGTATATCAGGGATTAGTGCAAAACTGTGTAAGAACTATTTTCTGATGAAAAGGGAGCGATGGCTAAATAATGTATTATAATAAACTGTAGCAATTTAATTCTGTTTTATTCAAGACGTTTCAGAAAATGTTAAGTTAATTTGGTTTGTCAAATAACATAATGTGTAAGTAAGTGATAATAATTAAGTTGCTTCCTGCTGAAGTAATTATTTTTTAATGATTAAATAAATTAATGGATACAGCTTTTGCTTATTCCTTGCAATACAATTCCCAAAACTAGTTGTTAATGACGTAAATGTCTTTTAATAAAAAAATGCGACCTGCTATTAATGCGTCGCATGGTTTTTACGTCCTGACCACACATCGAGATTTTTTTATAATTCAAGTTAAATAAATGTTTTATACCATTCCCCCTCTAAAAAGCTTATTTTATTCACTGAAAACAGTGAATAAAAAGGTCTTTTAATCACTATTTTGGTGTTTGAATTTAGAACACGTCAATATATTCGACCGCTATTTCAATGCTATACAACCTCCTTAACTCTTTCGACTCCACCCATTTTCATAGAACTCATACGCCATGCCGCCATACATATTGGAAGTCTACGACTTTTATTATTCGTAATTGGAAGTGAAACCTCCGGGAGGGTTGCATTACGTTTTTTTTTAAATATAGGTACATCAGATTTTATTTTCACGGTTTATAATCTGTATTTGCTAAAAAAAACCTACATTTAAAATGAGCCCTCCGCGAGGGCTTCCGACATCCCATATCCAAGTAGGTGAACCCTGTAGGTGAACCCTCTAGGAGGGCTCCCGACACTGAACGTGTTAACCTTTTATTAAATGTCTATTTTCGCTTAAATCTTTCTTTTTCTCGTAGTCATGGTATAAAGTATAGTATGCAACTCTTGAATAAAACGGATTTATATCGAGGGCCATGAATCACTCGCGTCGCTCAGGATTCTAACACTTGAATCACTCGCTGCGCTCGTGATTCAATCATCATGAATCACTCCCTACGGTCGTGATTCAGTCGTTAGAATCCTTCACTTGATCGTGATTCATCTATGGCCCTCGCTTTAAATCCGTCCTTTATTCATTAGTTGCATAATATACTATTATACCATTCCCCTTCTAAAAAGCTTATTTTATTCTCGCTCTATTACTATACTACACTATTAATATACTACTATTTAAGCTCTTTTAATCACTATTTTGGTGTTTGAATTTAGAACACGTCAATATAATTATGTATTCGACCGCCATCTCAATGCTATACAACCTCTTTAACACTTTCGACACCACCCATTTTCATAGAACTCATACGCCATGCTGCCATACATATTGGAAGTCTACGACTTTTATTATTCGTAGTTGGAAGTGAAACCTCCGGGAGGGCTGCCGGGCATTACGTTTTGTTAAAATATACATCAGATTTTATTTTCACGGTTTATAATCTGTATTCGCTAAGAAAAACCTTAATTTAAAATGAGCCTTCGGCGAGGGCTCCCGGCATTCCATATGCGACTAGGTGAACCCTCTCCCACCACTGAACGTCTACATTTAAAATGAGCCCTCCGCGAGGGCTCCCGGCATCCCATATTCAATTAGGTGAACCCTCCAGGAGGGCTTCCGACACTGAACGTCTACATTTAAAATGAGCCCTCCGCGAGGGCTCCCGGCATCCCATATCTAAGTAGGTGAATCCTCCAGGAGGGCTCCCGACACTGAACGTGTTAACCTTTTATTAAATGTCTATTTTCCCTTTTCTCGTAGTCATGGTATAAAGTATAGTATGCAACTCTTGAATAAAACTGATTTGTATCGAGGGCCATGAATCACTTGCGTCGCTCAGGATTCTGACACTTGAATCACTCGCTACGCTCGTGATTCAATCATCATGAATCACTCCCTACGGTCGTGATTCAGTCGTTAGAATCCTTCGCTTGATCGTGATTCATCTATGGCCCTCGCTTTAAATCCGTCCTTTATTCATTAGTTGCATAATATACTATTATACCATTCCCCCTCTAAAAAGCTTATTTTATTCACTGAAAACAGTGAATAAAAAGCTCTTTTAATCACTATTTTGGTGTTTGAATTTAGAACACGTCAATATATTCGACCGCCATCTCAATGCTATACAACGTGCTTAACACTTTCGACACCACCCATTTTCATAGAACTCATACGCCATCCCGTCATACACATTGGAAGTCTACGACTTTTATTATTCGTAGTTGGAAGTGAAACCTCCGTGAGGGTTGTCGGCATTACGTTTTGTTAAAATATACATCAGATTTTATTTTCACGGTTTATAATCTGTATTCGCTAAGAAAAACCTTCATTTAAAATGAGCCTTTGCCGAGGGCTCCCGGCATTCTATATGCGACTAGGTGAATCCTCCAGGAAGACTCCCGACACTGAACGGCTCCTGACACGAAAAGCGAAAATAGACATTTAATAGAAAATAGAAATAGAAAATAGAAAATTGTTTATTGTCCAGGTAATACAGTAAGCAGGTTTACAGGTTAATAAAAAGTTGAGACGACATGAGTAGCTTAAAATATTACCTATAGCTATGGTGTACAAAATATGATTTGCCAGTGAACCCCAAACTAGACAGTTAGTCTGTATCTTGGGGCTCGGGGTGCGAATTCCAGAGTGGAGACTTGAAGTGTGATTTGGTGTTGTTTGGTATAACGGGTGTCAGTGCTTGTGTACGTGTGATGTGAGTGTGGTGTGTGTGAGTATGTAGTGTGGTGTGTGTGAGTGTGCATGTATATGTGCGTATTTGTTCCAGTAGTGTAGTTTGATTTAGTGTCAGGTGTCAGGTCAGGGTATCTAGATTAATTGTTCCGAGTCATCATAACCAGAGTTTTGCAACATTTCCTTTATTATTTTTTTACAACTGAATGAGGTAGTATTTTTGATTTCACAGAGTTTGCAGACTTTATTGTATGTATTAATGAGAGAGTAAGCTGGAGAGCGTCTAGCTAGCAACGAGGTGTGGTCAGGTGTTGGGATTCTATAGTTTCTTTTGCTTATTATAGATGCATAGTCGGGTCTGTTTTTAATAGTTTTATGAGTTTTGGTGCAGGCAGAAAGAATGAAAAGCTGGCGGACTCTGAGAACTCTTGTTTCACTATAGAGTAAGTCAGTAGCGAACCGATAGGGCCAACCATTTAATAAAAGGTGTTAATAAAAGTTTAACACCTTTTATTAAATGTCTATTTTCGCTTTTCTTATAGTCATGGTATAAAGTATAGTATGCAACTCTTGAATAAAACGGATTTATATCGAGGGCCATGAATCACTCGCGTCGCTTAGGATTCTAACACTTGCCTCGCTTTAAATCCGTTCTTTATTCACTAATTGCATAATATACGAGATAGGTACCTACACAATTCATGTTTCACATATTTAGGTCATTTATGAACTTACTGAGCAACTTCAAGATGACGAGGACATTGAAAGACAGATACATTATACTGAGACGTTATACCTTCCGGAATTCATATTCACTAAATGATGGTGAAAACAAACCTAGTTAGAGGTTTAGTTAGAAGTTTAGAGGAAACCCTGCGGTCATGCAGAGAGATACGAAAAGTGACTTTTATACATAGATAATATTATAGATATGTAGTTCACCGTAAGATTGTGAGAACCGTTAGTTTGTAATGATGATAAACTGTACAAAAATTGTGAATTGGGTGAAATGGGTTGGGTTAGGTTAGAACTGTGACCATCCGCGCGCGAGCCGAGCGAGCTAAGCGAGCGGTGCGGCTGCAGTTGCTCGCAGCTATAATAGGCACGCTATTTAGTATTATCGCAAGGTGCGTTACGGTGCAAGCAAGTTTGATACCAGTTGACAATTTGTCGGTTTCTCACGGATAGATTGAAAACTATTGAAAAATAATGCGTTAAATTGGAAATGGTTTGTTGCAGTTCACAATTTTTCGACAGTTCTATCTAAAAGAAATAATACCGATCAACACTAATATTTTAAGAGAAAATATTTGTATTGGTGTAAGAATTTTTTTAATCAGTCCTGCACGCGTATCATGACAACCATAGGAACGGGTTTTCTACGGGTTTTGTCGACGGAAGAATAGACAAATGACATAAACAATCACAATATGTCATTTTGTCGAGGTATTCCTCGAAGCGCTACCATTTTGAGGCGCACCTAATGAAGCGCTCCTTTTTCATTCCTCGGAGCGCACCTTTTAGTAGCGCTCCCGATAGCAATTAAAAATATTAAAATTTTATTCCTTGAAGCGCACCCACGTTTAAAAATAGGGAAGAGCATGAAGTTAACGTAATAAATTATATCGATGATTTTTAAAAACTCATTTGTGCATCATCATCATCGAAGTTGCTTGTTTTTGCTTTCGGCACTATAATCTGTATTCAAAGACCAATGTTATTGTGTTTTCAAAGAGTAAAGTGTATTCAAACAGGATGTTATTAATAAATAAAACGCACAGATAATACAAATGATATGCATATAATAAACACATTGCAGCAGGACCTACATAATAATTACAAGATTATGGCAACCTTGTCACGGAAATCTTAAAAGTGTGGTGTGATATTATATTCTGGCAACATCACACATTATGGCCGCTGCAACTTTGAACTTGCGTCTGCGCTTGTTTGTGTTTCGTGTGTCCATTTTGTGTGTAATTATTGGTTTTTGAGTGTTTTACCTACATATGACGTCAAGTTGAGTTTCTCCTTCGTCTTGTTAGTGGATTACTACCCGGAAACTAATATTTTTCAGTCACTACTGTTGTGGCTAGCAATTTTACAAAAATTGTGAAAAACTTGTTATTTATTAGTTGTATATTTGCGAAAAGACGCTATTTTGTGCTGTGTGTGTCTTATCAAAATATATACAATGCCTCACCATTGCGCTTTTGGATGTAAGGACACTGGTAAGTAATTTTTTTATATAGCCCGGTAAAACAGATCGCCCATTTATGGCTACCCACCGATCGAAAATCCTTCGTTCTCAACCGATAAAACCCCGCGTAGCCACATGTGGGCTGATCGCAGCCCGACCGTCGATCCCCGCTGGTGCACATGAGGCTCCACCCATTCCCGCGGCTTAAAATTCATATTCTCAAAATATGCTTTTCTCAAAACGTCAAGTCTAGATTTCGTAATATTATATCTTAAAATTATTTTGCCTGACAAATTGCAGACACAATTGATTGATTTTTAATTGTTATTGTCCAGCGGTGCCAACTGCCAGCTATTAGCTAGTATTTTAATTGTCTGCCTTTTTCCAACTGAGATTTGAACGAATATTATTTTGCATAGAGGCGGATGTTAATAATAAATTCTAGATATTGTTATACATATGTTACATTTTATAACTAGTACTATGACTAGTATACTAGTACCTTAACACATTCTGCAATCTCATACAAGCAACCTTAGGATGGACAAAATTGCGATTAAAAGACAATAAATAAAATATTATTTCCTTTGGTTTCAGGCAATGTGATGCATTCATTCCCGAATCCTGGCAAATTTCCTGAGCGTTTCACTTTATTTTTTTTTAAACCAATCTATGGTCAAGGAGTATAAAGTTTTTGCAAATTGTATAAAATAACGTGTTTTACTTATTATCGATAGTTTCAGTTAGTATCCCATCTCTATTCGAAAGTTAATAATAGGTGCGCTTCGAGGAAAAAAAAGTTAATATTTTTAATTGTTATTGGGAGCGCTACTAAAAGGTGCGCTCCGAGGAATAATAAAGGTGCGCCTCATTAGGTACGCCTCAAGATAGTGGCGCTTCGAGGAATACCTCATTTTGTCTATTCTTCCGTCGACAAAACCCTTTTCTATTCTGTTTATGCTAAGCGTACTGAACTGATTAAAAAAAAATCTTACATCAGTTGAATACTATGTTATCACTAAGTAACAAAGGCTATAATTCATAAAGATATCATGCGAGCGAAGTTGCTGGCGAAAGCTAGTAGATAAACTAACGATGTTTCAAATACGATGAAATGATGCTGATACATAATTCTAGTACGTCGTACGTAAATCGTCGTAGTTATTATCTACGTCTTGCAGTACCTTATTAAGAAGAAAATGTAGGAAACCTTATTATGACTGATAGTGTCTGTCATTTATTTCATCTGACTTAAGGGTATGGGAAGAGAAGAGACCAGAAAAGACTAAGTAAAGTGCGCGCGTGGAAAGGTGTTTAGTATGACACGTAAGTCGCAAGCCACACATAAATGGCGTCGGGCGAGGACACGGCGCGGGCGGTTTCCTGTTCCATTCAAGTTTTATACCAAGTGCATAGAAATAAAGCGCAATTTAGGATACACGGAATGCGTCATATCCACGCCCGACCACGACATTCCATGTATCCTAAATTGCGCTTTATTTCTATGCACTTGGTATAAAATTTGAATGGAACAGGAAGCCGCCTGTGCCCTGTCCTTGCCCGACGCCATTTATGTGTGGCCTGCGCCTAAAATAACCCCCTTGATGGAAGCAGGTGACTAAATCGCCACTTTGTATCACTCAAACAAAAAAAAAACATGCGGGGCAAACTTTGGGGACTGGCGATAGAAGTGAAAACTAAGTAACGCCATCTAACGAAAATGTCAGGAATTTATGTGGCTTGCTGTTAGTACAGAAACGAAAGCTGTAGCTCCATAAAAAAAAAAATAACATAAAAAAAACAGAGTGCGCTGTCAACAAAAATGTGCTCAACGCGCTTTCGTTGATGATGACGCGAGTTCCATGATTTTTGTTCACCCAAAAAGTACTCAACGCGCCTTCGGTGATGATGACGCCTTCGGTGACGATGACTCGACTTCCATGATTTTTGTTCACCCAAAAAGTGTTCAACGCGCCAAAACTTTATATCACTTCAAAAATACATTACAACAGAAACTACCTATATTTAAAAAAAACACCTTTGCCCTCAATAGGGAACTCCTGAAATCCTATTTTAAACTAACACGTCATTAAATTATGAATCACGGAATTGTGCACCATGTAGTATGTATTTAAAAACATGCGATGTAATGTTTGTTAGATCCAATCTTTGCGCTGTAAATATTGCAATGTTATTATCGTAGGTCACGTTGTGTATATCGAGTAGGTAAATAATTATATACCATTCTTATATAACATGACATCACCTGTATATAGTACGTCCCACAGTTCGCCAGTAATGCTCAAGTCCCATGTAATGGGGGCGAGCTTATTGCCGTCAACGGGGCACAAATCCAGACTCCGAGTTGCAACTGAGAAATTCCGGATGGAAAACCTCAAAAAGACTTTGCACGACCTGGGAACCGAATCCAGGACGTCATGCTCAGCACTAGACCGACGAAGCAGGTTCTTATAAAGGTGCTGATAAACTTGAGCTTTCATTTGTAATGAGCATTCTAGCGAATGTTACATTACACAAAAACAAACGGGAAGCGTTTTAGCGAGCATTCTAGCCAGCATTCTAGCAAGCGTCTAGCGAGCATTCTAACGAGCGTTTTGATTTTAGCAAAAGGAGAGTTTTGCTTCGAGCTTTTTGCCGGAACAATGACAGAATGGCTTGGCCATTCTGTCATGGTTCTGTTTCCATCTCCGTGAAGAATATTTTTTTTACGAGCATTGACTAGAGCGTTCGCTAGAATGATTGTGAAAACGTTCGTAGCATGTTTGGCTCACAGTGTTTTCCTGCCTGTCCCTTAGCACGCTTATAAATCAAGGACCACTGACACGATTTACCAGTTTTTTGGCTAGATGTAACGACAACATTAGAAAGGTGGCCGGGACAGATTGGACGCGGAAGGTGAAAATCAAATGTAGCAAAAATTGGAAGAGACTTAATACATAAATGTCTAACAGTTGACGGGCTGAGTTGATGACTACTCAGGGAACGCAGACTTCATAAGCTGCGCACATTCATATAATCAAAATAATTTTTGCCGTGATAGCAATGATTCGGCCCTGAAAAACCTTCTTATAAAGACACTCCAACTCCTCGAAAAACAGAGCAACTGCCCTGTGAATCTATTGCGGACTTATGTTGGCCGGTGTAGATCCAATCTAGCCAAATGAAGTGTTATCGACCATTCAAAAATATGGAGAGTGTGGAACCAGTGGTAGAAACCAAATAATTATTGGCAGTGTATAGAGTGCCACCATTGGCACTCTATCCCTATCGGATAAAGTGCCACTACAGGCACCCTAGTAACACCGCCTCGGCCCGGCTCAAGTGCCGCAAGCATTGGATTGTCATTGTCACTGTCACTAAGTCACGTCACTTGGTATTTTGTTTGATTGTCGAGGTTAGATCGCTGTAAAACACCACATTCCCAAAACATTACATTCTCTTGTGCCTAAACGGACCCTGGCACTTCGCCGGCCGCTACCGCGGCACCGCTCGCTACGCTCGCTCGGCTCGTGCGTTGTGTGGTCACACACAACGCACGAGTCACAGTTCTAACCTAACCTAACCTAAATAACAAGTGACAGTGACAATGCAACACTCACGGCACCCTAGCCGGGCCGAGGCAGTGACACTAGAGTGCCACAAGAAACTCGCGGCACTCTATACACTTCGATAATTATTATGCGTTTCTGACACACTACTTTTTTTCTTACTCCTCCGCTGTTCTTCTCTGATTCATTTCGTTGAGAGAGTTGAATCGATTCGCCAGGACTCGTCGAGCTTCATTGCCGCGGTGCGCGTGGATGTCTCCGTTGATTCTGGCTTTTAGATATTGCAGTAGTTCGGAATAGTGTGGCGGGCTTGTCACAGGCGCCACTTTCAAACTTCCTTTTTTTTTACATACTATCCTATTCCTTATCTTGCTTTATTCATCTCATCCATTCTCTCATCATACCACATTATTAACTGCAATGTAAATCTGCCTAGCCTTTTCCCAACCATGTTGGGGTCGACTGCCAGTTCAACCGCATGCAGGCGAACACCAGTACTTTACATGGAGCTACTGCCTATCTGATCTCCACAACCCAGTAACAGGGTAATACGATACCCCTTGGTAAGATTGGTTGTCAGAATTCGGCGTTCTGAAAACCCGCAACGACTGTTCTAATTACAGCCGTGACCAACGGTTTAACGTGCTTTCCGAATCACGAAGGAGTCTCGGTATGTAAAGATGGGTGACCATCTTTATTCACGGACCAACCCCGGCAAGCGTACCTTAACCCGATGAATCGACCCGTGTGGCTGTTATTACTTAGCCACGAGCTCCTGTTCTTATACTACCAAGTATAGGTACATAATTATGGACGCGAACTGACTCATTTCAAAGCAATTGTTCATCATCACTAATCGTTTGTGGTTTAAATACGGCCTAATTTGAATGTGAGGTGACAATCAAAACCGCGTTAGCCATGATTGTGATAAAACATCAAATCTAAAATGAAATCTTATTAACTAGGTTTACGGTTTGGATTTGCTTGATCTTATAAGCAGCCGAAATTATAGGCATGTACCTACAGTATTTATAAAAAAATTGTTGTGTACTTAAAAGGCAAATTATGTTAGTAGGAATGTTAAAAGTTTATCTAAGACGCTAGTTAGTCTAGATCAGTGAACTTTGTGATCAAGTAAGATAATAAGGTCGTTCATCCACTGCCACCGTCAACGAAAACGAGATGACGGCGCCGACCGCGACGTGAAGTAGCGATACATACATTTACTTTGGCTGCATCTTCAGCGTACGTATTTACGAATTTTTTAGTACCTCGGCGCGACAGCCAGAATTCAGCCCGAGATTGTGCCGTTGTGCCAGTAACACAAAACATGGTTGATCTTGTCCACACACTGCCGTGGCACCAGCGGCGCCGTGTGCCCGGCTTTTGTTTTGTCTGTTATAACAGACTGAACCGCCGCCGAGACCGGTCGCGGTGGACCAACGATCGCCGTCACCGGTACGTCTCTTTTCGTTCGAATAATCTCGTTTCTCGTTGACGCGTCGTTCCGTTAACAGTGGAGGTGGACATTCGGCCTAACGCAGGTACCTACTCTATTTAAGAAGTGGTATTTATGTAGCCGCAGGTATGTATCCGTGTACATATTAGAACGTCGAAGATTAAAATACCTACATTTAAAATCCCAATATTCAAAACATCGAAAACTTAAATATCGAACGTATCAAAAAATCGAAAATTGTTATAACTAAGCTTGAATTGTCTAAGATTGAAATGCCGAGTGATTTAAATATCGAATGATTAAAAATGTCGATAGTCATTATACCTAAGTTCAAAATGTCAACTTTTAATAGGGCTTATGTCCACTTAAGATTTTACACTTATATTTTTGATTATTCAACAAAGAGAAGGATTCTTTTGTTTCATATTTTGTATTGTCCTTTGATATTGATAATAAGAAATATATTATTTCATTTGCGTACAAATCTGTTTTATTTTGAGAAGTAGCACGTAAAAAAATATATTTTATGCCATTATGTCAAAACCCCTTGTTCTCATAAACACACAGACGGAAAAATTCACATTTTTTTAACACACAAACGTGACAATAATAATTGTAATTGTTGTTATTACTCAATAGAGTACTACAATTTTCTGGTAGTTAGGTAGCGTTGTACTCTGCAATAAATTATAGATTTGTCCAAGTATAAATATATGCTCATGATTATATTTTTCAGTGTCAGTGTTAAACATTTGATTCAACATGTATCGTCTTGTGATTTTGAGTATCATTGCCGTCACAGCTTTGGTAAGAGTTTTTTTTTATTTTACCAATTCAATCCGCGATGACTAAATAATAGCAGCTGCACGAGTATATCGAAGGTTAAGCTACGCTTGGCGCTGTCGATTATTGGATGGGTGACCATCCATTACATTATGATAGAGACCCCTTCGTGACTCGAGAAGCACGTTAAGCCGTTGGTCCCGGCTGTCACTCATAGATCTTTGACAGTCGTTTCGGGTATTCAGAAGCCAAAAGTCTCACAACCAGTTTTATCAAGGGGTACTGTGATACCCAGTAGCTGGGTTGTGAAAGTCAGATAGGCAGTCACTCCATGTAAAATACTGGTAGGTATTCAGCTGCATCCGGTTAGACTGGAAGCTGACCCCAACATAGTTCGGAAAAGGCTAAGCAGATGTTGATAATATTATAATGCTAACCGCGACTTCACTCGTCACTTCCTGTTCTCCGTGCGTTGGTTAAAGTTTGTAAAGTGGAATTTTGCCAAATAACCATTTAGGCATTCATTATTAATTAACACAGAAAGTAAAGTTTTGTTAAGTGTGTACTTATATTTTTTGTCACTTAAATAGTATCTTAATTTTAAAATTCTATTAGAACACAGGTATTTTTCTGTTCTTATTTCTTATTCAAATAATTGGTACCTATTAGGTATTAATGTAAAATTAATTTGCATACTACACAGGCAAAATTCGGGCTGCACATATATTAATTAAACCACCAACTTTTCTGGTACAGATATTTCCATACTTACGAGTAAAAGAAGGCTTCTACAACTTATTTGTTAATTGATTATGAAATAAATAAATATATAAACTTTTACAACTGTTACCGGTTGTAAAAGTTGGTATTGCACCTGTATTTTCCGCAAATAAATGATTATTTTACATAAATTCTTAATAATAACAATATTTTTGTTTAATGACTTTTATAAAAATATTTAAAAATGTACTTATTAAGTTTATATAAAAGAATAAACGAACATAATAATGATAATAAAATATTTATTTGCGTAAAACATGGTATACAAGGTGTTAAGTACAAATTAATTATTCACATTGACGCCCAACATAACCTAAAATTTTTACTTTACAGGCTGCGGACTTAGAAAAGAAAGATTGTGTACGAATGTTTCACCCTGTAAGTATACGAAAACTAAAATGATATCTTCTTATTTTATTCAATATTTTTGTTACTCTACGTTTTGTCCCAATGCTGGGCACAGGCCTCTTTCATCCTTCAAAATCTCTCTATCTTGTAGCATATCTCTCTTTATCTCTCTAGATCTATAGTATAATAATAGATCGTCACACCACTGTTGCTGTGGTCAATCTCGACGGCGGTTTTAATCATATCGTATTCATTACTAAACTATAAATATTTTACTTTTCAAGTGATGTACATCGATACTGGTTGTTAATTTATTGTACAATTTTTAATATTTTTTTAAATATAAATGACATTGATTTAACATTCTGTGATTACCTACTTCCTCACACACTGACTTATTAATTGTAAAATTTTAGGAAAAACGTCTACTTTTACCATATTTGCAAATATGTGAGCACCATTGTATCTATAACATAATTAATTTATCTGTTGTTGCTTCATTTTAAATTCTTTTAACCTATTGTAGTATAGTAATTTTATTCTAGGTGCATCGTCTTCACATATTATTTTAAAACGAATGTACCTATACAAAATATTGTAAAACATTTTAAAAGAGTAACGGTGGAGTTTCTTGCCATTCTTCTCCATACGCAAACATCCTTTTAGAAGGGGCGACTAGAATCATTACTAATTTCTTTTTGTAAATGTTGACGTTCAAAAGTCCCTTACAAGGGCCTATTTGAAATAAATGATAATATGACTTTAACTTTGTAAGCATGTATGATGCAAACTGTAAATATAAATTAGATATTAATATATTAATTTTGTTCTAGCATTCAGTACATTGTTGCAAGAAAAGTTCCGAGATGAAGGAAAAAGTCATGAATGATGACTTAAAGGAATGCTTTCAATTACCCAAGGATCCAGTTGCAGTAAGTGCATCTGCTTATCAGGGTTATGCTACATACTTGTTAGGGTCAGCACATTAGATTAATTAGATAAAAAACAAAGCCAACCCAACGCAGGGCTTTCATTCAGCACATTGCTCATGCTCGTGTCCATCGGCAAACTCCGTTCGGTATCGGGTACCATCGCTAAATCGTGACCGGGTCGGGTCGGCACACCTCGAGCTAAGCTAAGCGGTTTTTCCCCAACATACAACGAATATGGGAGGGGACGCCCTAGGAGGACATAAATAGTGACCTTATTGGTGATGTTCTTCAGAAAGGTCAGGTGAGGAGTACTCATAACTGGCGTGCGTATATGACCAGATATATGAACGTATACGAGGTAGAAGGAGTATGTAAGGATCGTAGCAGATGGCGTTGAACAGCTGAATGGATTTTATTTGCTTCCTTTCAATACAATTCTAATGTTTGTTTCATAATTACAGTGCGAGCACGAAGTATGTATAGCTAAAAAGAAAGGTTTCGCCACGGATGATGGTAAATTAGACAAAACGAAATTAGAAGAAGTGATGACCAACGATGTTGATGACAAAGACTTATTGGCAGACATGAAAACAAACTGCCTTAAAGGAGACCTCGAGCAGTATGGACCCCCGGAGTTCTGCGACTTTATGAAAATGAGGCACTGTATCTCTATGCAAATGTTGAATGTGAGTAAAAATAGCATTATCACTCTTTGAAAAACTCTGACCTGACCTATACTGCATTTGAAATAAGATAAGACATTTCAATAAACCTTTTTTACATTCCGTTCAACTGATTTTGACTGCTATTGCGTTGGTGGCATGACAAATAGCAGCTGCAGTAAACAGTTGGTATTCTAACCGTTCTTTTGCTTTTAATGCCATCCTTAGCTTACGGTATAGAAGTCAAAATCGGTTGAACAGACTGTCGAAAGGGTTTATTTAAATGTCTAATCTTATTTCAAATGGAAGTGACATTCTATCCAAAACGACGATGAAAAAGTCAAAAATGTATATGACTGACATGGTACCGAAATCTTTTAGCAATGCTATTGATAGTCGTATACAAATACGAAACTCTTAGAAAGCGATTGCAATTCTTGTCTGGCCTCTCTCTGTTTTGAACTTTGGTACATTAAAAGGGTAACTATATCCATTGCTATATCTTCTTTATATTACTCGTCTTAAATAATTTCTTAGCCATACTATAAATACCTGAGGGCCTAGACAAAGTGTCATTCTATTAGCGATAACAATAATTGCAAAGTCAAAAATGTATGGAACTGACTAGGTAGGTAGGTACTGAATACCTATGTGAATCCTGTTGAACGCGTTCGCTTTGAATACAATTGCCTAGGTCCTCAATTTAAAACATATTTTCGTTGTTATACCTGTGTTTTTCGCAAACATTTGCAAAATGACAAGGTTCTTGAGGAGTATACTATAAACTTCCGAATCTTAATCAGTAATGTGACATAATAATCAATATTTTGCCCTATTCGACTTTTTGTTGTGGGTTTTACAGTTACTGCATGTATTTAAAAGATCCGATCATATAATAGTCACGTAGAAAATATCCATTTCCATTTTTTATCCTTAGAAAATATACCATGTTCAAAACAACCCATGTCACTGGCATGACTTCACTTTTTTATGAATTATCATTTTGAAAAAGCCATCAGTGATGTCACTTATTCTGATTTCTGATTGCAGCATTGTAATGACTGGGAAAACTTCGGTGACTGCAATCAACTAAAAGGAGTAGTAGCAGAATGTGTGAAATTAGTTAATTCTTGAAATTTGTTTTTTCCCGAAAAGAAAAGAGGCAGTGAAAGACAGCGAGTGATGGAATGATCTTATTTTTAATTAAACTTGTGCACTTGAACACTTTTTTTTATTTTTATTTTTTATAAATAATTATTTATTTTTTCATCCCATGATTTGGACAGAACAAAAACCAAATACTGTTTTATTCTTGACTTATTGATTTTTGTATAATGCCGCATTCACACCAGGAGCCGCTGTCATTACGCGTCAACAGTACAAAATGTATGAAAAAACACTTTGGTCGCCGACTAACTGTTTTTTGTTCATAATACATTTTCACAGTCGGCGACCAATTATACCTACGTTTGTTGTAAAAACAGCCTAAAAATGACTAATCGTAAAAGTCAGATTTATGTACTTAAGGTTTATAATGATTTTGTGCTTAGGTTGGCGGAGCATAGGTTACTGGTCTTAGGGAGTCAGAAAAAAATCTTCATTGATTTTCACAACTTTGGTTCAAAGATATAACATAACTCAAAAAAAAAGACAAATAGTATTCTATCGTTTTGTCTCTCTCCATGCTTCAGTTATAATACCCAACCCCAATATTGCTCCAAACCCAGACCAGTCTCCATTTCAAATCCACTGTACTAAACCTCAAATTACAAAGATTCCGTACTTAGCTACAGTAAATAGCTACCAGAAACGTTAATTTGAAGGGAAGAAGCGAACAATTGAGGTAACAACACACGTCATGTGAAAACTTTCCGCCGTTGTGACCGGATCGCCTCAAACGAGGCAAGTTTGCAGTAACGGTACATTTACCCCACTACTTCTGCAGTTTCAGGGTAAGGTGCTACTGTTACAAGTATTGAAACTTACAATGTAGGTAATGCCTGTTATCTTGGTTTTGGTGTAGATTATAAAGGCAAGGCTAGAAACTACGATGATCTCGTTGTTAAACTTGAAAATCTTCAGTATTGGGGATTTCACTAATATGAGATGAAATAAAACCCGACTACTGAAAAATCACGCTCTAAAAAGTATGAAACAAGAAAATATTTTAGGCGGAAATCAAGACGGTACAAAATTAGTCGCCTTATTAATTTTTCACATAGCCTATTATAACCAGCGGACAATCAAGACGCTTCCAACGATACCTCACTTGTCAAATTACGATGAGTAGTTTAGTTATGAGGTAACAAATGAACATACATAATTATGTCGTAGCCAGATCTTAGAATTGACCATTTCCTGGAATGGCCAACTGACATTGGCCATATCATTAAAACATCAACGTTTAATGATATTTCAGTCGACGTTTGGCCATATCATTAAAGGTGTATGAAAAATAGCCCAGGAACTGCGACCAACTTGGAAGTAGCGCTCGCCGGCCGCTCCCGCGGCACCACTCGCTACCCTAGCCCGGCTCGCGTTTGGTTGGTCACAGTTCTAACCTAACCTAACCCATTTGGTCGGGGTGCCAAATAAGCGGGGTAAATTTTTAATTTTTTTAAACATATTTTAAGTGCTATGTTGCATTTCACGCCGCGGCAGCGGCCGGTGAGTGCTACTTCCAAGTTGATCGCTTTCCATAATATCATACTTGGGAACACAATAAAAGTCCATCGATTTATTTTTGCGTGGTCACCCTACTTTGTTGGAGATGTTGTATGCCGCCGCCATGATGGACAACAAAAACCAAGCGACATCAACGCCTCTATCTGTGGTAAATCTAACTATTTTACGATATGGTCAGTAATATTTGGCCACATCATGAAATAGTCATGCGTTTAACTGTTCATATCGTTAAACGTTGAGTATCCAATGATCTGGCCAGGCCACATCATGATGTGACCAGTGCTTAATGTTCATTTCATGAAATGGTAAATTGTATGATCTGGCCACGACACATACATAAATACACATACCAGTCAAAATCATAACCCTCCTTTCTGCTTCGCCGTAGTCAAGTAAAAAGAAGGCTGTCAGTGGTAGCATCTACCGAGCAATCCACACCATAAAAGACTTTTAGGCATGTGGTCATGAACCTCAGTAGTTAGTAAACTATGAAGATGTGGTCAAGACGAAACACAAAGCATTTATTTCAATTTAAAGGCACTTGTCGGTCACTCAGAAAGATGAAGCTAGGCTGAGAGTAAGCACTTTTCGAACGTCAAAATTACATAAGACAGTCCCCAGAAACGTCCGCCCTACACCACTTCCTAGTGCTTTAGCTGAGAAGACGAAGTGGCGCAACAAACTCCTCACAAGCACAGCTGTCTGTTCAGTTAGAAAAACTTGATTCTATACAATAGTATTTATACAAAATAATTTACATTACGAAACACAAAACATTAATGAAATTAAACTATTTGCTATACGTCAGTTAGCACACGCTAATATACCAACAAAAAGACGAGTCTCCAACACCCTAAACACCTACCCCTCGTCTACTATAGCACCCCACCCTTTGCGTTTATTAAGAGTAGGTGAGCTTTCATTATTGCATTAAGGGTTTTGTCTTGACACGACATTTGAACTTAGATGATTATGTTCGGAACCCTTTCTCTGTATAAAATAGAGATTAACTCCCTACTCAGGTAGCAAGACTTAATTTTAGTGTTATTCAAAATACAGTTTTAAACTTTACTGTCTTGTAATTAAGTGCCTAATTCAATCAAGGTTGTGATGAAAATGAGTGAGAATATTAATTCCCCGACTAAAAAACAATAGCACAAAAGCAGCTACTGTTTTTTAGTCGGGGAATTAATTGTTAATACAGTTGTCACATTATTCAATTTGGCGTGTTATAACCATTTCATAGTACTGGCAAAGAATGACAGTTTAGCATCTGCCTAGCATTCTCCAACTATGTCGGGGTTGGCTTTCCAGACTAACAGGACACAGCTGAATTTCAGTATTTTACATGGAGGGACTGCTTATCTGACTTCCACAACCCAGTTACTGAGTAACATGAAACCCTTTGGTCAGACTTATGGGCTTCTGACTACCTGTAGTGACTAGCAAAGATCTATATAAATGACAGCCAACGGGTTAACGTGCTTTCCGATGCACGGGGGGTTTCGGTACGTAATGGATGTTGGGTAGTATGAGGAACAGGGTGTAAAGTTCACTCATCCACCATAGAAAAGGGAGGATCCTCCGACCAGACGGGTTTGATGTTTGATAGTCATTATAATTATATGTTGTTCGCGCGGTAAACTCTAATTGCGCGATTCAGGATTTGTGACGTCAGGATTTTTGTGTGACGTCAGGTGTTTCTTGCGTATTTCAAATGTGGCGCTGTAGATGACGCCATAGATGGTCACCCATCCACGGATCTACCTAGTTAAGCGTTGCTTAACCTTGAAGACCGATTCGTGTGGCTGTTATTATTTAGCTACGAGCCCCGCAAGGCAAAGAATGACATTTGTGATTTGAATATACAGACAAGTTAAGTAGGTAGTCCATTTGCTAAGCAATTAATTTCATTGAGTTTACTTTAAACGAGGCTTTTAAGTGAATAAGTACGAAGACTGCCTAAATATTTATGAATATTCATAGACTTTCTCTATGTCTTTGAGGCTGGTATGTTTAAAAGGCAATTAGCGGTACCTAAGGGACCTGTTATTTCCTAAAAAGCTGTTTCACGTGTATGTTTTGTATTCTAGCGTACGCAATTAGTTTAATTTCTAGGTTAGGTAAAGGAGTCCTTTATAACATTGGAGTTTTTCTGCTAAGTGTCGGTTAGTGGATATTGTCGAAATACGACAGTGCTTTTTGCATGTTTTTTGTGATAAATATGAAATATGTTTTTAACAATTGGCTACAAGGTCGATTATCAATTCGATTTTAGTTACTGACTGGTGAGATTCTTGAGCTAGGCAAACGTATTTTTTCGTGGCTACTACTTTACGTTTTTTATATAAACTTACCCAAAATCCATAACACGATTTCCAGTAACTGACCCTGAGGGTCAATTCACACCAAGACGTGACGCGACGCGAAGCTACACGCATTTTTTTTAAATTGTGATACAATGTCGAACTTATTTCCTACACAATAAGGTATACGCGCTGTGCAGCATTATGCATCTCAGCGTATTTTTTCGACACGGGGTCACGCTCGCTCACTGAAATGATACCTTTTCGTGTAGAATATAGGTTCGATATTGTGTCGCTAAGCGTGCAGCTTCGTGTCGCATCACGTCGCGTCGCGGAGTGTACTGAGCCTTAAAAAGGCTTATCCTAAAATGGCTTTGGCAATGTCGCAAATAGCTGTCAATTTACCTGTTTTTAAATTAACACTTTGAAGGGCTGTAAATGAGACACAATAGAAGTTTTTTTTTATGACGCCTATGGGCGTTTACTGTCCTTCAAAGTGTTATAGGTAATGAATTGCAATTTTAACACTGAATTTGAACAATTGTAACCGTTTTGATTGTAAAAGTTTGTTGAAAAAGGCATTTGGAAAGTTTCCAAATTCTTTATTTTACAACTAAAACTGAATATTCGGTGTTACGATATTAACTATTGCATTTCATAATCAATATTCTAGTTCACTAGTTAGCTACATTTATTATTTCCATAGAGTAATATCGCCAAATTAATCAAAACAGGTAAATATTTGACAGCTATTTGCGACGTTGCCCACTTTCAGAATATATGCTCAAGTCACCTCTGAATCTCTGATATTGGAATAGTGTTCAATAATTATGAATGAATTGTGTCCATTAATTTTCCTTCTCGCATGGGAACTTAACATTTTATACGAAAAATATATTTTACTTACTTTTGTTGCTGGATGATGAGTTGATGACACTTTGATATTAAAAACGAAAATCATTTTCACTCTGGTTTAATTAAACATTACGATTTATTGTTGTAATAAGCTACGCTCACTGATGCGTAACGAAGGTCATGACCACAATTCCGCAATAAATCAAAAACTTCAGAGCGGAAAACCAATTTATCAATAATTTACACCTTCAAAATCCGCATTTATTTGAACAAAGTTAACCATAATCCGGATAAACAGTAGAGCTATTTAGCCCAACATTGAAAACTGCAGTGGCAATTCAATTATAATGCAAATTTCGCTAAATTTTGTACGTGGAGGACAAAATGATAGTGGACCATTGTTGCCTGATAGCTCTAGGCAATTCCCTAATGAAAAACTTCTCTCTTTGTTCACTTAATCACCCTATTAACACAATAGAGGGCGCTGTACTCAATTTATTGTTCAAATAACGGTTAGTGGAGTTAGTTTATTTTTGAGCATTTAGAAACTGTTGCGAGATTTATAATGAAAGCTGTGTTTTTGACAGGTTATAATATTTCGTGAAAATTGTAGATGTTTTTTTTTACTGTGTTAAATGTTACAATAAAATACCTTGTGATATATTACAATTAAATGAAAGAATGTTTAAAACTCATGTAAAAAGTACACTTTGTAAACAAGCATATTACAGATTAGAGGATTATATCCAAGATAAGAATGCTTGGAAACATGCTGGTCCTGCTCCATAGGACAATTTTGAGTCTAGATAAAATCAAACTGGTTGCTTACTTAATTGAATTTATTTTTTATTATATGACATTGATTTTACATCCTGTGATTACTTCCTCACACACTGACTTATTAATTGTAATTTTTTAGTAGATTCGTATATTTTTACAATGTTTGTGAATATGTGAACACCATGTATCTACCACATAATTAATTTATCTGTCGTTTGCTCCACTTTAAATTCTTCTTAATTTTATTTTAGATGCATCGTCTTCACATATAATTATATAAATAATGTACCTATACAAAATATTGTAAAACATTTTAAAAGAGTAACAGTGGAGTTTCTTGCCCATTCTTCTCCATACGAAAACTACCTTTTGCAAGGGGCGGTAGAATCAATACTATATTTTGTAAATTTTGACGTTCAAAAGTGCCTTCAAGGGCCTATTTGAAATAAATGATTTGACTTTGACTTTGACTTTGACTTTGACTTTTACCACAACGAGTAAGCTCTTTGCCTGCATCTCACGTATTGGTAAGTGATGATCAGGCCGAAAGTGGAAGCGAGCTTCACCCGGAATCCTCAACCACAGAGGAACTGGCCATTTTATCTCAAACTATGATAATATGTGTTATAACACAACATCACGCCTTGTTTCCCCGAAGGGTTGGGCAGAGATGTACCTGTAGCAGGTACACCCACATTTCGCCAGTTATGTTTTAAGTCCCTTGTAATAGGGGGCGAGCCTATTGCCATCAACCGGGCACAAATCCAGACTCCGGGCTGCTACTGAGAAATTCCAGAATCAATGGTGGTGTATATAATTATACTAGCTTTTACCCGCGGCTTCGCCCGCGTGGATGTCGCAAAATATCCCACGGGAACGTTCTGCCGGGAATACATACCTAATAGCAAAGGTTAGTCAATGATCTTTTCATTGACTAACTTTCAGCGGACGCAGTGGTAGGCTACAGCGCCCGCGTTGTCAACCATAATTATTTTGTTACGCGTAATTTTGAAACTGTGATATCTCTTAAACTATTCATTTAAATGATGTGAAGTAAAGGCATATTTTAATCGAAATTGAATGCCCAATTTAAATAACCTATTTAATTGGATAAGGATTAATAAGATACCGGTCATAATAGCTTCGGAAATAACAATGAAAATTTAATACAATTTTGAAAGATGAAAATGGTTATTGTGGGTCACCCTTAGAAGATAGACATATGCCATCGCGGACTTTTTTGTTGCAATTTTTAAGATATATAATACTCTAGCACATAAATTTGATTTATCTCTCACGGCTTACGCAGCGCACGCCAGTAAAGCTCCCAGTCGGCATGATTTTTTCCGACATCTTCAACAATAATCGTCATATTTCAGCCAATTTACACAAAACCTTAATGAATTATACACTAAAACCTTCCGCATGAATCACTCCGTCCAATGGTAAAACCGTTTGAAAATCCGTTTGTCAGTTTTTGAGTTTATCGCGTTCAGACAGACAGACAGACAGACAGACGCGGCGGGCGACTTTGTTTTATAATATGTAAGGATATATGGAATCTTACCTCAAACTGCCTAAATACAATAATGCTTTTGCTAAAATAGCTTAATATGCCTAATACAGGTATTTCTACCTCTACATGTTTTTTTGTCAAGTCCTGAAAAGGCCTAAAACGTGACAAGACTATATTTGTTTAAAAAAGGCCTTTAATTCATTGCAATATACAACACGCGGACGTCGAAAATTATTTCACGGAAACGTACTACCGCGGTAAAAAATCCTGTCCTATCTTGTCTTAATCCAGGTCCTGGTCTACTCATGTGCCAAATTTCATTCAAATCCATTCAGCCGTTTTAGCGTGAAAGTGTTACAAACAAACAAATGAACTCACTTTCGCATTTAATTTTATAATATTATAAAGTTGGATTCCTGTAAATCAAAAACCCCAAAGCTAGGCCACAGAATTAATCAGAAATAACTTATTCATCATCAAATCCAATTCAATTCAACATCGATTTATCCATAATTACTATCATCCATCTTCATTTCAGTACCAATACAATGTTCGACGAATTCTCACTTCATAAATGGCGCTTAGAAATATTAGGAGCGTTCAGATGAAATTCCTGTCATACCTCGAATGCTGAATGTATGAGGCTTTGTATGATCGTCGAGTCCTTATTATGCCGATCTATTGTGGGTGTGCCCTAAAATTTGAATATTTTGTTCGTTAATATGAAGGATTTAGGATTTCTGCGTGACAGTACTAACGTAAATATAGTTTTTATCAAAGTTCTTCTACAAGCTGATGTCGTTAGTTTATAAGTATTCTGTGGCTTTCTTTCTTCTTCTTCTTCTTTCTTTCTTTAATCTGCTAACTGTTTATACATTTTAGGGCCTATTTCACGATGTCCGAATAGTCACTACTTACCAAATAAATTAAAAGATGGAACAGAATTTGTAGGATGGTATCTGCCCATTAAGTTAATGAGAACCTAATCGTATGTAGTGAAACAGCGAAATATTTGACATCCATTGCGACGTTGCAATGGATGTCAAATATTTCGCTGTTTTGATTAATTTGGCAATGTTACTTGAAAATATTAGAGCAGTGGTGGCCCAGTGGTATCGGCCCCGACTTACGAGTTGTAGGTCGTGGGTTCGAACCCAAGCAGGCGCTTTACTTTGTGTAAATAATTTTATCAACACTGCTCTCAAAAACGGTGAAGGTAAACTTCGTGAGGAAACCGGCATGTCTTAGAATAAAAAAATCGAAGACATGTGACATCTACCGACCCGCACTGGACCCGCGTGGTGGATTACGGCCCACTCCCTCTCACCGAGAGGAGGCCTGTGTCCCAGCAGTGGGAACATTAATAGGCTGATGATGATGCTGACTTGAAAATATTAATAATAAAATGCCATAATTACTATCGTAACACCGAATAGGTACCTACTTAGTTATAGATGTCAAAAAAGTATTTGGAAGCTTTCCAAATGTCTTTTTTACACCTAAAACGGTTACAACAGGAAAGGGTACAACAAATGGTTATTCAGTGTTTTAATTGCAATTCATTATTAATATTCTAGTTCACTAGTTAGCGATATTTCATAAAGGATAGTGGGCAAAAATATATGGGAGCTGGTCCCACTACGGCCACAGTTCATACCACTGTAGTTTTGAAGGCAGTACTTCTCCCTTTAGTCAGGCCAAGGCGCATCAAATTCTGTCCCGGGGTTCTTTAGTTCCGACTATGTTAGGTTAGGTTAGGTTATGTTAGGTTAGGATAGGTTATGTTAGGTTATGGCCCTTTACGGGGCCCCGATCTGGGCGGCTGACCTGACGGCCGGTAGCATCGCTGTATTGCGTAAGCCGCAGAGAGCGATGGCCGTCAGAGTCATCAGGGGGTATCGCACGATCTCCTACGAGGCGGCTTGTGCACTGGCCGGATCCCCGCCCTGGGACCTGGAGGCGAAGGTGCTCGCGTCACTTCATCGGTGGCGCGAGGAAGCCACAGCGCGGGGCGAGCGACCGATGCAGCGACACATGGAGCTGCGTCGGTCTCAGCTTCGCGAGGTCCTGGTGGCGGAATGGCGGGAAAGGCTTTCACGCCCCACCGCCGGCCTCGTCACCATCGAGGCGGTCCGGCCGGTGCTAGACGACTGGCTCGGGAGGAGGCACGGCTCCCTGTCGTTTCGGGTGACGCAGGTGCTCTCGGGGCATGGCTGCTTCGGGAAGTACCTGTGTCGCATAAACAGGGAGCCGGACGCTCGGTGTCACCACTGCGTCCATTGTCGGGAGGACACGGCGCGGCATACATTGGCAGAGTGTGCCGCGTGGGAGGAGCCGCGCCGTGCCTTCGTTTCAGAAGTTGGAGCCGACTTGTCACTGCCGGCCGTCGTTCGTTCGATGGTCGGGAGTGCCGAGTCGTGGGACGCGGTGGTTTCCTTCTGCGAGACAGTCATCTCGCAGAAGGAGGCTGCGGAAAGGGAGAGGGAGATCTCGTCCACTCACCCGGCCCGCAGCAGGCGCACCGGGCGTCGGCGGAGGGCGGATAACGCCCTCTTCCAGCCCCCCTAAATGGGTCCAGGGGCGACGGATTCGGGGACATCCGTCGCCCCCCATCACACAGGACCTGAGATGGCGGCGCGTAGTGTTCCACGCGCGCCACTCTAAGACGTAACGGGGGGAGTTTGCACACCTCACTCCCCCTACGGGACGGGGCCCGCAGAGTGCGGGCCGTCACCAGTCCGGGGCAGCGGAAGTCGCAATTTGCTCCCGCAGCCCCCCGACGCAAGTGTGCGAGGGAACACCGGGGTGGTTTTAGTCAGTAAGAGTCTGACAGACCCCTTCGCCCACCCCAGGGCGGAGGACATCCATGAGGATTTCCACCCCGAGAAAAAAAAAAAAAAAGGTTAGGTTAGATAAAATACACGCAGCTCCGCTACTACAGCCAGCTCGGCCACGGTTAACACCACTGTAGTTTTAAAGACATTGCTTCTTCCTTTACTCATGCCAAAGCGCATCAAAATCTGTCCCGGGGTTCTTCAGTTCCAACAGTGTTAGGTTAGGTTAGGTTAGATTGAGGGTGTATTTCGCCTAACCTAACATTGTCGGAACTGAAGAACCCCGGGACAGATTTTGATGCGCTCTGGCATGAGTAAAGGGAGAAGTAATGTCTTCAAAACTACAGTAGTGTTAACCGTGGCCGAGCTGGGTGTAGTAGCGGAGCTGCGTGTATTTTATCTAACCTTACCTAACATTGTCGGAACTGAAGAACCCCGGGACAGATTTTGATGCACTTTGGCATGAGTAAAGGAAGAAGCAATGTCTTTAAAACTACAGTTGTTTTAACTATGGTGGAGCTGGGTGTATTTTGCCCACTATCCTAAATATTAATAAATGTGGTTTTAATTACCTATCATTATTTTAAGTAATACAGGGATGTATGTCTTTTTGGAATCCTTGTTATGAGCCCTTTAATTTGATACCCATAATGCAGAAAAAGAAGATATAAAAATATTCAGTTTTATTTGCTGTTTAAAGTAATACACATTTAGTGGCTGGCCGAGCTGGGACCACTATCGCCCACCACTTTAAAGCTTAATATTTCGGAAACGGATAACTTAATCCAAAAATGGTGTTCACACACTCGTAATATTTTTAAACGACCTTTCCAACGACACCCCACACCAAGTGCTAGACGAGAAAAAAAAATTCCCTCTTTACGAGGTAGGGGTAAAAGATACCCAAAAAAAAACAATTGTCTTGATTTTATTTTACCACTTTGTCGGCGCAATAAATATATACACCAATGCGAAATTACAACTTTCTAGTACTTAGAGTCTCTGAGCTAAGCCGCAGACAAAGAAATATACTTAAGGTACACGTAGCTCGGTTCCTCCGGGATGAATTTTGATGGTGTAATAATAAAAAATATTCAGTTTTATTTGCTCTTTTAAGTAATACATATTTAGTGGCTGGCCGAGCTGGGACCACTATTGCCCACCACTTTAAAGCTTAATATTTCGGAAACGGATAACTTAATCCAAAAATGGTGTTCACACACTCGTAATATTTTTAAACGACCTTTCCAACGACACCCCACAACAAGTGCAAGACGAGAAAAAAAAATTCCCTCTTTACGAGGTAGGGGTAAAAGATACCCAAAAAAAAAACAATTGTCTTGATTTTATTTTACCACTTTGTCGGCGCAATAAATATATACACCAATGCGAAATTACAACTTTCTAGTACTTAGAGTCTCTGAGCTAAGCCGCAGACAAAGAAATATACTTAAGGTACACGTAGCTCGGTTCCTCCGGGATGAATTTTGATGGTGTAATAATAAAAAATATTCAGTTTTATTTGCTCTTTTAAGTAATACATATTTAGTGGCTGGCCGAGCTGGGACCACTATTGCCCACCACTTTAAAGCTTAATATTTCGGAAACGGATAACTTAATCCAAAAATGGTGTTCACACACTCGTAATATTTTTAAACGACCTTTCCAACGACACCCCACAACAAGTGCAAGACGAGAAAAAAAAATTCCCTCTTTACGAGGTAGGGGTAAAAGATACCCAAAAAAAAACAATTGTCTTGATTTTATTTTACCACTTTGTCGGCGTAATAAATATATACACCAATGCGAAATTACAACTTTCTAGTACTTAGAGTCTCTGAGCTAAGCCGCAGACAAAGAAATATACTTAAGGTACACGTAGCTCGGTTCCTCCGGGATGAATTTTGATGGTGTCATAATAAAAAATATTCAGTTTTATTTGCTCTTTTAAGTAATACACATTTAGTGGCTGGCCGAGCTGGGACCACTATCGCCCACCATCCTTTCCATACAGTAATATTGGCAAATTAATCAAAACAATACATATTTGAGAGTTATTTGCCGCCAATATTTACCTCCAACTCATCCGCTAAAAGTAACAACTGATCGCGGATAGACACAGAGAAAAAAACAAAAGAAAGTTATTTGCGACGTTGCCATCTTTTAGAATGAACGCTCTTAAGTTTCTAGAGCTAAATTAATTCTAAAAGTAAATCCAAATTACAGCTCCAATTGGTAAAATTCTAGAATTCACGTCACTAATTCAGCAGTGATTCATTAATCAAGAAAAAAGGTTAAAAAAGCATTCCATCTTAAATAATACAGCTGCTATCGCGTTACGTAATTAAGGAAACTTGTTGGTACTAAACGATCTTAGTAAGTGCCAAGCTCTACTGGCTAAACTACGTAAAAAAGCAATAGCAAACGGGCGAATGTTTAATTAAATTAGTTTAAATTTTTCTCGTAGATACTGATTTAAAGTTAAATGAAAATCAAGTAGGTCTGAAGTGAAGTTAAGCTTGCAATAAAATAAAGTACGCCACGCTGACTCGGTGTAAAAGAAACATGGAATGTACGAAATGTAGTTAATTGCCTTACCATTTTGATCAGGTTTTCTTGCCACTGACATGCATAAATTTTGTTGCCTAAGGACGCAAATTTTGGTGATAGCACAATAAATAGAAACGAAACTTTAAAATGATTATTATCCAATAAGAAATCAGACAGCGATACCTCATACATCCAAATCTGTTCAGGCATTTAAAAGTTATGTTGGAACAAAGAAACTCACATACATACATGAACCCTGAACACATTCAGACTAATTAAATGTACAGACGCCAGCACATCAAGTTACTACAATCTGTCTAATTTCTTTAATACATTTTCGACTTTATCGCTAAAGAATAAGGTTCAATGTTGATTGGGAAAATTTTACAGATTGGAGTAGGTTGATGTGCTGGCGTCTGTACATGTTTTGTTAGAAAATAAAATTGAAAAAAATAATTGAAACAAAATTAAAAAATAAATTGAAAATTGACTTAAAATAAATTAATACGCGGTATAACAATTCAGCAATGTTTCCCATCAAACATTTTGAAGTTAACACGGAAAGCACGTTAAGCCGTTGGTCCTACGCCTGATCTCTCTCCGGCCGTGTCAGGTCCGGTCCATTTCACTGATAGCTAGTCTCTCTACCAAAATTTGGTGGAGGATTATTATTATTTTTATGAATGTGACAGTAACTCTGTCTGTCTGTTTGTCCGTCTTTTTATGACCTATTCACACCTAAATCACTGAGTCGAACTTAATTGAAAGATACATAGTTTTGGACCTTGATAAGGCTACCTTTTTAACGGAGAAAAAAAATAAACGCAAACGAAGTTCCAGGGAACATGTAGTTGACAACAACAAGATGATGTTACATAGTACGACTAAGTAAAGTTGGCACGCCACGTCTGGATCAAGACATGTTTCGTGATGTACATAATGGCAACATGTTGAGGGCAAGTCAGCCTGTTCTGCAAAACATGAGCGTATGTATACAAGTCGTGAATTTACAATGTTGACGTGACGGTATACAGACTGTTTCGCGTGTGATGTTATGTTGATGCACTTTGTCAGTGACTTCGTCCGCCCGTGAATTCCCTGTCACGTGGTAATTTATAGTATACATGTAAATTATATTTATAGTTTTTAATAGTTATGTATATTATCCTTATATTTGTTCCACAGATTTCGTCATTGCAATACCACTGTTTGTCTCTACATCACCCAACGGTTGATTGGTAGAAAATGCCGCCTCTGTACATTGGTGTGCTTAAAGTATTTAAAAAAAATGCGTCATGTTTACCACAAATAAACATATTTTCTTTCTTTCTTTCTCTGTGCAAAATTTCAGCATTCTAGGTCCTAGAGTTTGGGTTGAACGTTGATGAGACAGTCAGGACTTTGTTTATTTATTTAATAGTTTATGTACACACATATAAACAAAGAAGAAAAAAGTAACAGAAAAATTCGCACAAAGGTGATGCTTATTTCTTAAGAAATCTTTTCCACCATGCCTGCTTTATGTAGGTATTGATTGAAATAGCAGAAGCACAGAAATCTTACCTCTACCTTACTCAAATCAACGTCTGGCAAATTCTGAGCAGTCAACATTGTAGCAACCTTTCTGATCGGCAATATTTTTAAACATGTTTTATGCTATTTATTGTAAAATATCTATATTATATATATCTCCTAGACTTTTTAATGGATAATTATAATAATCATGTAATTTTCAGGGACACTGAAACTATTCTGCAGAACTAGACTAGAGCCTTTAGAGGACAAGTCTGCATTCATGTTACCCAGATAGCTGGGAGCCTATTTTTACTGGGACTAGGTCAGTTTAAAACCTGCCTTTTATTTTTGTTATTCCCACTCTAATTTCGTCCCAAACGAGTGTCTCTCCAGAACGCTCTTTGATAAAAATAAAATAATTACATTATTTTACCCTAAGGCTAGTTGCACACTCTACAAATTCTAATTAACGCAAGTTACGCGATGCGTTATTTGTTGTAATCTTGTTCTGGGCTACATAAATATCTTCTGTGACCATTTGGCGTTGTTTTCGAATAGTGTGCCAAGGGATCTAGAGATTCTGGGTAAGTCATGAACGTTTTCTATAAACGTTTGTAATTAAAATTGAATTGCTCCTTTAGAGGAATCTTGGAGTGTCATTTTTGTTTGGAAGTAGCTTTCAGTTGGTTAGATAAAAAATAAAAACATAGTTTTCACCAGTAGTAAACGATTATCTACACATATTTACGTAACTGCAAACTCTTCAAAACTACTAGTAGGTATCACAAACTACATACCTAACCCAAAATGTCGCTAACCAAAAAGAAACCGTTAAAATACAATATTGCAATATTTGCTCTTGCAGGTGGTAAATGAATGAATTCATCGAAACATAATTAGCGCTACTAATTAATGATTTTGGAGGTCATAAATCATCTTCATGGTGTGCGCTTCCCTTATATGCGAAAGAAACCATTCTTGTTCAACGAACGGATCTAAATATTGGCTATAATATTATAATTAGTACCTATAAATCGTAACACAATCTGCTGTGTAAATAATTTGAATTTGTGTAAGTAAAGTAAAGACTCCATAATACATATATTATAAATAAGATAGGAATTCCGCTCACTATTTACCGAAATTCCGAAACTACTTATCTCACACAAGTCCATAAATACTTAGATTAGGTTAGCACAATTAAACGTAAAGTTAATTAAGTAGTTACATAAGTAAACGAGTGTCTGAGGGGTATTTCCCGAATTTTAAGAACGTTCGCATTCTAATCTATCAAAAAAACCTCTTATTTACCAATATTGTTGACATTGATAGTCGCTGAAATGATTTCGAATATGTCGATTTGAATTTAAACGTTTTTCAGTACGAGAACAGGCTTTCTGGGGGCCAAGTCTACTAATTTACAAACGTCACTATGGTCTCTCGATGTAAATTTTTGACAGATTTGCCATACACAATCTGTCAAAACTCACTATCGAGAGACCATTGTGACGTTTGTAAATTAATAGACTTGGCCCCCAGGTCTTTAGAGCCGTAGGCTATGCATTCAATTTGGCAAATCGACCATAAGCGCCTGGACAAAATAATATAGCTTATCTACGTAGTTACGTAGCAGAACAAAAAGAACAAGAACTACTAACAGAACATTGAACCAAATTACTGAGGAATGTGTTACTCAATTAAGCTGTCTCCTGGGAGCTCCTCCTCATCAACATCATCAACATTATCATCATTTCAGCTGAAAGACATCCATTGCAGGACATAGGCCTCCCCCAAGCGTCACCACATGGAGCGATCATATGCTTTCCGCATCATATTCAAAATGAAGATTAGTTAAAACAATGAAGTATTATATTTCTATATATTTCTCTCCCATTTTATAATCTTTCTTTTTCGTGCGGCTAGTGACTATAATAACCTGATGTCAGAGTAAAAACTCTCTAGGCATGTGAAGCCATGACCCATGGGCGGTATTTTTATAACGCCAATCGACAAAATATCCCCAAAATATCACCAAATCAAATATAAATATTGTCAAAACATCAAGAAATATCTCTCAGGCATGCCGGTTTCGTCACGATGTTTTCCTTCACCGTTTTTTAAGCATGTGATAATTATACAAGGTGGAGACGACAATACAACAAAAAATTAAACGGCGTGTCCATAATGATGTTCCCATTCTGTATACAAAAAATCAATTGAATATATTCAATAGTTTAGTAATTATAGCCCGGCAAAATCCATAGTCGGCTCGGGCTATTCCGTTTATCCACCCCAAAAATCCACCATAAGGTGGATATTCTGAAATGTAAGCCCGAGAATTCACCCAAGGTCTAGTTGAATAAACGGAATTTGTAGGCTTAGGGTGGATCCGGCATACATTACATTTTGTTTGAAAAACACATTTTTTTTTTTGAAGCTAGGATTTTTTTGACAGTTCCAAAATACTCTTAAGCATTAGTAGTGCCTGTATTTTAATTTTTTGTTGTATGGTAGTCTCCACATTGTACAATACAAACATGAATCCGAAAAGTCACAAGTGCGTGCCTTGGAACCTATGAACTCGAGACCTATGACTTGGTAGTCCGACGGTCACACCACTGGGCTATCACTGCTGTTATTTTATAATGAAATATACCCCAAGCAATAAAGCCCTACTCTTCAGTGCACTTTACTAAAACCATTAAAACAATTCTACTTAATTAACGTTATTTCTCATAAATACGCTTCAAGACAAGGGTTCTTTGTGTAGTTCTGTGTCTAATAAACTTGCAAATTAATGGCCGTAAATAATGTGTCTGCTTGTTAAAATGGCTACCATGCATTTCATTGTTTCAGGTCGTGGACCTATGATGGGCTAATTAGTTCTTAACAGCTGACTTTCATTGTAAAGGGAGTTCTCCACTTGAGAAATAAGCAGTGGAAGGAGCTAGAATACCTACCGAAAATAACAGCTTAAGACTCCTGCATGCCAGCGCCACAAGACTCTAGTAGAACAATTTCTTCTACCATATTATTCTACCAAAAATTGCGTCGCACCTATCTTTTTTTTTTTTTTTTGGGTGGGAAATCATCCAATGACTTCTCCCGCTCTGGGCGGAGCAGAAGGGCGTGTCAGACTTTTACTGACTAAAACCCACCCGTGTTCCTTCCCTTGCCATGCCAGGGGCCACGGTTTCCCCTTGGGACTACCCGCAACCCCGGCAGGCATCGGCCCTAACGGACCCCGTCAGTTTTGCTGACATCTCTTTGAGGCGCGCGTGGAACACAACGCGCCGTCGACCCGGGCCTGGTCCTTATCGGACGGCGAGCTGCCCTCTGCTCTCCGTCCGCAGGCCCGCGCCTACGGTGGCCGGAAATCGGCGTCGCACCTATCTGCAGGAGACTTTAATAATTACATTTCATAAGAGCTTATTAAATCTAGATAATTCGTAAAGGAATAGTTCAGTAATTTGTTCAGGTATTTATTCATAAAAATATTATTAATTGCCTTCATAGCCTTGTTTTTCCTCTATTTTACTGTTGGTCCTTCGAAACGGATCGGTGAAAGACATCTAAAACTTTTAAACAGTAACCAGTTTTCAATTAATATGAGAAAAACATCCCGAACGTTTTGCTTGCCGCTAAAAAAGGTGATAATAACTTTAATTGAAATAACTTTTCTCCCCGGTTTTTTTGTACCCGGTTGCTGGCAATAAGCTCGCCCCCTGTGGGTGTACTTTAAGTGCACCTCTGCTTAACTCTTCGATGATTAAAGTCGTGATGTAATTATGTTTTATGTTAGTTGTCACTTTTCAAACTTTTTCACGAGACAAATCAAATCACTTCACCAACCACAATTTATTTATGAACTCCATCACAAGTATTTGAACTAAATAAATTAGGTTACCCACAAATTATGGTAGACTCGTCAACATACGTGGAAGGGTGACACGTTTTCTAAACCAAAATTAATTACTTTCCATCTAATTGATTTATTACGCTTAATTAAGTGCCTTAACTCGATGTAAGCGGTTGTTTATTTAATTTAGTTTCAGAGCTATGGTTAAGAGTAGAATCTACGAAAAAAATTACCGTGGAGTTTCTTGCCGGGTCTTCTATATATTATATTGTTTCGGCTAAATACACAAGTGTGTATTTAGCCAAAATACTTTAAGTATAATCTATGTGTCTACCTGGATAAAAACTTAAATTTACTGTTGAACGTATAGTAACTCTTGGTTAGAAGGAAAAAAAAACCATGAATTTTTCTGCCAAGGAATAAGTCACCCTTTTTATTCTAAAACTGAAGCCTATAACCACTGGGTTTAGTTTCAAAGTTCTGGCTGTACCTAACCTTTTTTTTATTACAAAAGAAAAGATTAAGAGAAAAGAAGATGCCAAAGAAAAGAAATCGCTGATGAGTTACAATTACAAATAAAATCTGTCAAGTGCGAGTCGGACTCGCACACGAAGGGTTCCATACCATGTCGTACAAGATTTAACACTATGAATTTTTGTAATACTTTCGTAAAGGTAACAACAGAGGCGCTATAAAAAAACAAAGATTTGTAAAAAAAAATTCTAATTTTAATGAGAAAATGTTGTTGTGTTAAAATATAGGTGTAGGAGTATATTTCATTTATTTTAAGAGAAAAATATTAAGTTAACTTTATCCAGTAACATGCATTAACTAAAGTCAAAGTTATTTATTTGCTACTAACATAGTATTAGTAGGTATAAATAGGTATATACCTATTTATACCTACTAATACTATGTTAGTAGCTTATCTACCATATATATGGTAGATAAGCAGGTAGATATGTAGGGTAGGTAGGGTAGGTTAGGTACCTACCTACCCTGGTAAGAAGGGTAGGGTAGGCAGGTAGGGTAGGTAATTAGGTAGAAATAGGTAATTAGGAAAGGTAGATGCGCCGTAGATAAGTACATAGTGCTAACCGTGCGAAGCCAGGCCGGGTAAAGCTAGTTACTTATAAATAAAAGGATTTCTCTTGCTACATCAGACTATATTGTACAAAATAGAATGTAAGTAGTACGCCAAATTTTAATTATAACTGTGCGTTTGCACTGGCGAAACATTCACAACAAAACATGTTGGAATCTCTATTTTCTGTCAATTTTTCATACAATGTTTGACAGGAACTAGAGATTTCAACATGTTTTGTCGTGATGTTTCGCCAGTGCAAACGCACGGGTCAATACAGGTATTTATTTACGTTATTTTTGATAGTCTTATAGAAATCTATTATTTCTTACTTATTATTTTTACACATCCCATCGGACTATGAGAGTGAGGGAAGAGAGAGTGCACTCGTGTCTGCGCACACACTTGTGCACTATAATATCTCCCGCGCCGAAGGCCAGTCTCCGTTGAGATTTATTTATTTATTTATTTATTTAATACTTCAAGCACACAAATGTACAGAGGCGGACTTAATGCCATAGGCATTTTCTACCAGTCAACCTTTGGGTGGTGCAGACAAACAGTGGTAGGTGCGATAGCGAGAATTGAGGAATAAGTATATTTATTTAAATTTTAAAAACTATAAATATAATATATACACGTAATTATATATAAATATAGATACAAATAAATACATATATAATAAAACTACTAAGACAGTCAATGGGAAACATTACCGTTGTGCTGATACTGCCAGCTTCTTGAGAATGTGCTCGCGAACTTTAATTTTAAAAGATAATCGGTTGGTCGCCATCCTGATTTCCTGGGGGAGCGCATTCCACAGAGATATAGACTGAACGAAGAAGGAAGAGTGAATGAAGTCAGTGCGGTGAGTGGGGCATTGAAGAAGACGATTGTGAGATGAACGTAGATTTCTATTGTGGTTGGCGCAAATGTACTGAAAGTGGGGGGCTAGATAAATAGGAGAAGAGGGAGAGTCAAGAAATGAAAACAAGGTGGTCAACGCCCTTTGCTCTCTGCGCTGGCGTATAGGCAACCACTTTAGAAGCGACCGTTGCGCAGAGACATGATCATATTTACGCAGATTGAAGACGAATCGAATGCAGTTATTGAGAAGACGGTCAAGTTTGTCGAGTAGATCTGCATTCAGGTCATAGTAGCACACATCACCATAATCGATGATAGGGAAGATTAAGGACTGCACAAGCATTGTCTTCGTACTCGATGGTAATAAATTTTTCAATCGGTACAGAGCCCGCAGCGTTCCAGTAACCTTCTGGCTTACCCTAGCGACTTGAGTACGCCAGTTTAGGGTACTATCAATGTGCAAGCCTAAGTCCTTCACGTCAGTACTAAAAGGAACGATCGTACCATTGAAGAGAACCGGTGGCAAGGTTGTACTGTCCACCTTGCTAATACCCCGAGAACTGCCAATGATGATCGCCTGACACTTTTTAGGGTTTACGGCTACACCAAATTTGTCAGCCCAGGTTTTTATGGCTTTCAAGTCCCTGTTTAGTTTGTCGATAGCGTCAGGCAATTCATCAACCCTTCCCTGACAGTACAATTGCAAGTCGTCTGCATACAGATGATACGCACACTGAAGTTCGGAAGTTATAAGATTAATAAAAATAGAAAACAGAAGAGGAGAAAGTATACCGCCTTGAGGAACGCCAGTTTCCAAATCATACCAGCATGAAGAAGAATCCCCAACATGAATAGATTGCTGACGTTCCTGAAGGTAAGAAGAAAACCATTCCAGCGCTTTGGGAGAGACCATAAGATATGACAGAATGGCTAACAGGATGTCGTGACTGACGGTATTAAAGGCATTCGAGAAATCAACCAACACTAAAGCCGTAACTTTGGTGTCTTCCATTCCTGCCCTTATATCGCCAGTCACTTTAAGAAGGGCGGAAGTAGTGCTGTGCCCAGGTCTGAACCCAGATTGAAAAGGGCTAATGAGTGAGTTTCGATGAACAAAGTTTGAGAATTGTTTGTGGACACAGGCCTCAAGCACTTTGGATAGGAAGGGAAGGATAGAAATCGGACGGAAGTCGGTAGGAAGAGCGGGATTGGAAACCTTAGGTAGTGGGCGAACATAGGCTTTACGCCACAGGAAAGGAAATACTCCGGTGTATAGGGAGAAGTTTATAATATGGGTAATTGCAGGTAGGAGATGATCCAGAATAGTGATGATCATGCCACGGGTGATATTGTCACATCCCACCGCTTTTGATTTGATGGAGAGAATTATCTTTCTGATCTCTCCCGGTTCAACTGGAATGAAACTGAAAGGATTAATATGAGGACGCGTTAGACCAGAAATAAGAGACAGAGTTTGTTGCTTGGTTAGACGATCCATGGTAGAAACAGTGGAGAAATGCCGGTTGAGATCGTCTAAGTCAATTGTGTTAGGAAGGTCTAAATGTCGCGATTTGCCAATACCCAGAGTTCCAAGAAATTTCCAGATATCGGCAGAAGAAGACGAACTAATAGTATCGAGAATGTGGCGGCGTTTAGCATTCCGTATCATCTGATTGCACCTATTCCTTGCAGCTTTGAATAATGTCCAGTTCTCATCAGTACGATCCCTTTTAAACTTACGGAACGCGCGGTCTCTACGTCGCATTGCCATCTGTATGCCTCTTGTCATCCATGGAGCTGGTGGGCGTTTTAACTTTATTTTTTTGACAGGAGCATGGATGTTATAAAGATTGATTACTACATCATTGAAGATGGCAACCTTATCGTCAACGGAAGTGGCTTCCTTCATAGGCTCCCAATCGACCACCGATGCATCCTCCTTGAGCTTATCGACATTCATCCGAGCAAAACAGCGCCTGTACAGAACCTTGGGTTTAGGTTTGGGAGGTTTCAGGATATAGGAAAGGAAAATCATGTCGTGATGAGAAAAGCCAGGAGCGTCATGTTGACCGTGGGAGGAAACGAGGGAAGGATTCGAGGTGAGGATCAGATCGAGCCAGCTGTCATCGCCAACAGTATTATGATGAGTAGGTTTGAGCGGTAAGACGTGTAGACTAGCTGACTCGATAAGATGGAGGAGCTTACGGGATCGAGGGGAGTTTTGGGCAAGAAGGTTTGTGTTGAAATCGCCCATGATGATGTGATGTGCATACTCTGAACCCAAGGATTCAAGTACTGATTCGAATTCAGTGAAGTAATCAACAGTGGGAGGACAGTATACAACACCAATAATGGTTTTGAGATTCGCCGCCATGACCGAATATTTTTACACCAATAATTTTTCTCAATATGAAATTGTATCCACAACGGTTTAAGCGCAGCACTGTATGTGCCAGCATTCATTTCAATGTTACTGAATATATTGTCTATTGGAGTGTAGTTTTAACACGAGGTACACACATCAACACCGTCTAGGGATACTTTGAAAAAAGTCGATAAAGTTCTTAAACTCAAAAAATTCTGGCCGGTTTTAAAATCTTGTGAAGAAAGTTTATTATGTAGACCTTTTTGGATGATCGAAATTTAAATGATCGAAATAGTATATGCTGCCATGATAGTAGGTACTTACTAATTCCATGTCATTACTCCGACTATTAAATAGTTATCTGTGGAATTTATATCGCATATTATTAGCATGAAATACAAAATTATTACTTTAAGTTGCAAAAAATCGCCCATATTATATAAAATACGTTATGAATCGGCGTTTTTAGTATTTGTTGATTATAAACAGTATATGTTACATGATACACACAAGTTTCGAATTCCTAATTTGTTTAGTTGTTGAGATAGAGCTCGTACAAAAATGGTCTAAAACAGACAACTTCTACGGCCCCCTAATTCATCATTTTTGAAGATAAAAACAAATAAAAACTATATTTATTCTCTACTCGATGAGCTCTAGAAAATGATACCCCACATGCCAGGGTCAGATAATTTTTTTTTCAAAATTGAATTTTATTGTATGGCGACCCCCCTTTATTTTTTAATTTTATTATTTGTTGCTCTTGCGGCAATAGAAATGCTCAATCTGTGAAATTTTCAACTGCCTACCTATTACGGTTCATGAGATAGAGCTCGCTGACAGACAGACGGACAGCGGAGGCTTATGAATAGGGTTCCGTTTGTCACCCTTCGGGTACGGAACCCTAAAAAGGCTAGGTACGTACCCAAAAAAAATCGCTGTCAAAAATAAAGTAGGTACAGTCTGCAATAAAACTCCACTATTTAAGACAAGCCTACAAGAACATAGTAACATAAACAAATTTTTGTCATTCAACAACATTGAAGTCCGAGGCTCTAGGCGATATTGTACTGAATTTCAGTATAACTCGCTGATCAATAATGTGATTTTAATTTGGAATCTCAACTAAATCGTCATCAAATTCGTATGAAAACTGTAAACTTTTATGAAACAACAACCCATTATTTATTAAATAAACGAATATTTTGTGAAGAACACCAATCTATTACAGTTTCACCCATGAATTTAAAATTAATGCTGTAAACTTTCAGTATAAATTGACAAACTGAAAGTATTATTCAAATAAGAATTTATTTACCGACAAAACTACAGTACTTATCTCGATTGATTTCTAGTTTTCTAGTTTTGAAACTGGTGATAGATTTACGGTGACGTTTATTTCGTGAAGTTTTATTCAATTTCTTTAAAAATGCTATTTTAAATTCTAATAGAAGAACAACAGTTTAAAAAAAAACAATAACCTGCAAAGTTTATACAAGACTAAAGCTTCTGACCGCGACTTCTTCCGCGTGGAATAGTTACTTTGGCCTAACGCTAAAAAAACCCCCGATTTTGAAACATTCTTCATTGTTACTCCGCTCCTATTGGTCTTAGCGTGACAATATTAGCCTATAGCCTTACTCGTTAAATGGGCTATCTAACACTGAAAGAATTCTTCAAATCGGACCAGTAGTTTCGGAGCTTATTCGGTACAAACAAACAAACGAAAAAATCTTTCCTCTTTATAATATTAGTATAGATAAACTGAGAACCCAATTCACAAAATGTATCGAAATTATGTAGTAATAAAAAATATTTAGGTACGTATTCCTGGCAAAAAGAGTATCCTAAATCAACTTATAAATCAAGAAAGAATAAGTTTGTAATATTTCAGCAGTATGAACGAAAAAGTCCAAACAATAAAGGAAATACCAGTACTCGTTTCAGGACTCGCTCATTAAGCTTTTGCTTAAAAAAAAACAAACTTTTTGGTTGCAAAACAAAAAAAAAACAAACGGAATCCAACAAAAATTACACCCCGTTAAGAGATAACAAAGTTAATTAAAATGTAGCTATCTAACTAACCGAAAAAAAAACAGAAAAAAAAACAAAAGGTATCTTGCAAAGTCTGCTAAAAAAACCAAAGAGCTCAATTAATTAAATGTGTCGACATTCGACATAATAATCAAAAACACCTATTCCTGGCTTACAAACAATATTAAATCAAGTTTTAAACAGAAAGAATTAGTATAAAATATTTTTAGCCAAAAAATACAAACACAAAATAAAATACAAGTACCTAGTACCTACATCTATTTAGCAAAACAATGAAACACAAATGCTGTTTCGCAAAAAATACAGCCTGTAAGAAGATAACGAAGTTAATTAAAATATAGCTATCTACCCACCCGGAAAGCAATTACATACGACACGACAGTACAAATTTGAACGAGTCACAATGGACAACGCTTTTTTCCTTTATGCCAGTCTCTCAGAGGTCAGTTTCTTTGATCGTCTGACTGACAATATTGACACTGTCCTTTGTCAGAGTAACACGGAATTCTTTAAGGGTTTTTTTTGTTGGACTTATTTCCATCTGTTTAGGGGAATCGAGGTGTTGGAGGAAAGTGTTTCTGTTATAATAATATTGAATATGGTTTAGGTAATTCTTTATTTACAACTACGATACGGTACTTTTAATAAGCAATATTTTTCTATACCTTTCAAAAAGATTTCTAAATATTTTAATTCAAAACAAAAATTCGTTTTACCTTTTAGGTCATAAAGAGAACTTTCATGACACCTCACAATACCTCAGAATATAAATTCGCTCATTACCACATACCTACTCATCATTAATGAATCTTCTAAGCGTCGAATAAGTTATGAACCGGCCATAAACATAATACGGGATTATATTATAAGGGCTTTTACAGATGAGCAAATGATGGCGACGCGACTAGTAGTGGTTATAAAATATAGCCAATAAAATTGTTGAGTTTTTCAAATCAAATAATTAATTTGCCTGAATATAGATACATGAGGTGATACATACCACAAAAGTTCTTTTAACCTATATCCTACCTAAACAGGTGTGCAAATATAATTATAAAAAAAATATTTCGTACATTATTAATTATTTTAACTATCATAAAAATATTAATATGAAATTTATAAATTATATAATTTTATAAAATGAATTGTTCAATGAGACACAGTTTTACTACTTATTTTTTACTTTTATAACAATACAATTAACATGATAAAAAATAGGCTCGCCCCCTATTACATGGGCCATACACAACATAAACATACCCAACTGGTGAAATGAGGGTGTACTATACAGGTACACCTCTTAATCCTTCGGGGAATACAGGGGTGATTTTATGTTAAAAACAAATAATAAATTGAAATATGTGTGCGCACTTCACCGCAGTCGTTCAATGTCTACTTTCAGTATAGTATAAAGTACTCTGTGTTGACTACTTCTGCTTATGTTAGCGGCTCTGGCATTTTAACCACTGTCCTTGAAGGAGCAGCGTATGAATTGCGTTCGTACGCCGTAGCTTTGTTGCGGCGCCAACAGTAATAATATTGAACAGTCATTCTCAGAATAAAACTTTTTAGGAACTGATTGAAATATTGAAAAGATTGAAGTAGAAGTAGTTTAGTTAAACCAACCAGTTTTTAACTATTGAAGTTCAGATCAACCAGAAAATATTAAGCGATTGCGATAACTAATGAGGATGAGTCATTACCATCAAATAGTTTTAGTGCAACAAAACTCTAGGTCATTTATCTAATACCACAGTATAATAAAGTAACAATATTATAGCTCGGCAGTATCCCTGAAATAGTTACATATACGGCTGCTCACATGATAAAGGTATGATTTCGAACAACGCCGCACGCGGCAGTGCCGCAGCATTCAGCTACCGTGTCGACTCCGCGTCCATGCTGATACTGCGCCGATACTGTTGCGTATTGATATACATACACTGAGATTTTATAGCGCTTCGTTTCGGCCGTTTTCTATGAAGATATAATACTGTCACTTTTTTATACTGTGATAATACATAAACGCAACGACCCACAAGATTTAATCGGGATCATTAGATCGCAACCAAAGGCAATAAATACAGTCACTTAAGCGCTGCATTAACTTCTCTCAACCACTAATGTCAGCCACTAATAGTTGCCTGCAGTTGCCAAGTCAGAGATAGCGCTTACTAAAGGTAGGTAATTAAGTGACCGCTGAATCCCACACAAAATAATGAAGGTTCGTAAAAGGAGTTTCCATAAAGCCGCTTTAGCGCTATACGTCTATTCATGTTTCATATTTCAATACGCTCTTAGTGTTTTCATGCTTTAGAATCTCTGAGACTTATAATGTAGGTGATGCTCGTAATATGTATCTGTCGCAGTAAGATGGTTGAAGCAGTGATATAGTTATATCCCTAGGAATATCTAGGAATACAGCTGTATACCGTAAATACCGCGTACCGGAAGACGTAGCGTTGGAAGGCCTCCCACAAAATGGATCAATGACCTTGTAAAGGCCGCAGGAATTTGCTGGATGCGGGAAGCACAGAATTGGTTGAAGTGGCGGTGCTTGGGGGAGGCCTATGTCCAGCAGTGGACGTGTTTCGGCAGATATGATGATGATGATGATACCGTAAATAGTTATATAAAAGCAGATCATAACTGTCTTACTAGAAATGTAACTATGATACGAGCACGATTTAGTAATATAACTATTAGGGAACTTCGACCAAATAGGTTAGGTTAGAACTTTGACCTTCTATGCTCGTGCCGAGCGAGCTAAGCGAGCGGTGCCGCAGCAGCGACTGGTGAGCGGTACGTCGAAATTGATCACAGTAACAAAATTAGGGCATTCCGACAGTTATGAACCGCTTTCATATAACTAAATTACGGTATATAGCTATATACCTAGGTATATTACTATATCACGGCTTCAACCATCTTAATGCGACACAAATACATGAGAAATGTTTAGTTTAGCTTTTTTTTCAATATTGGAGATGCTCGTCTTGCTATATGGATTAACATTCACGCGCGATTTGTCACTTTTGAAATTTTTCCGCATTTTTCGGTGTTAACTGTATTTTTTTTTACGATGAGAATATGCTTGAAGCCATAGAGTGAAGCAGCCCACAGACGTTATTAGCCATTATTAAGCAGTAAAAATTGTGATTCACGCTGCGTGAGCCGACTGTGACCAATTGGTCGCAGTGGGGCTTAATGTGTGAAGCTAAACGACCTTAGCTTCGTTTCGCTTCGTTCTGTGTGGTCTGCACTTAAAGTAGTAAAAATGCTAAAGTCTTACGCCACAACCCTGCCATTTCTCCCTACTCAAATGTTGTCAAGAAAACTCACAGGTCAGCGCGACACCCCTACATTTATCAGTCAACATTTTCGCGCGCATAATCCATCATAACTACCGCCGAAAATGCATGAAGTTCACAAAGCTACGTATACAGCCGCGAAGTCTCTGGATTTGATTAGCATAAGGTTACTAAATCCCTCGGTTTGGCCTGCAAATTTTATTTGCATAACTACCGGGAAAGCACGCCGCTTGAAACTGTTTGCATTAACATTAATATCATTTTAAATTATATTATGAGGGATGTCCGTTTTGAGTGGGTTTTGAAGTATATTAACCCCCTAGCATCGAACGTTCCCGCCCGCAAAAACCATTAAGTACCGGAGATCGCCCGCGGCGCGTCGGAGATAAGAGCGCGCTAACATAAACAAAATCTGAGAGCTTTTTGTTACGTAAATAGTCTTATCGTTAATGGTTTTGGGTACCTGATTAGACAAAGGATTTTTTATAATACTTAGAATCTTTGTAAGCGAACGCTAGTATTGATAAATAAACATTCTTATCAGAAATTCCTTTGTTCATTGTTTTGATTATTTATAATAAAACTACTGGTTCGATTCACATGAAATTTCGCAGGATACATTATGAATACATATACTATCGGTCAAAACCATTATTTACGAACAAACACAATAAATAAAAACACCAATAATAAAAAAAGTTCAATAATAGGTATCCGTATCATTACGTAACATTACTTAGTTGATAAAAAATATTGAACTCTTATTTTTTTCTGAAAAATGGCATTTTTATTATGCAATAACTAATATAGAATATAAAATAAATGACTTACCAGCGATTACATACACAAAACACACACAAAACTCAAAATTACACAACAACACGATTTTTCATTACCGAGTTTGTTTACATTTTTTGATGGGTCCGTAATAGGTAATTACGATGTTATTTAGTGCAAATATTATCTATATACGATGACGACACTACTTAATTATTTAAAAAACAACATTTCCCGTCGATTAACACTTAAAAAACAATAGAAAACAAATAAATAGAACGCGGAGTGCAGTGCGCTGCACGCCTGCGCGGACGCCATTTTGTCGTGCCAAAATGTTCAATTTTTACTTTTTTTTAGAGTTGTTCCTGCATATTTTGATGTTTTAGTCGATTTATTTGACAAGTATATTACCAATTCCATAGAATAAAATTAACCACAGACCATATTAGCCCCTATCCATAGTACAAATAGAGCTTGAATCAGCATGCGCGGACTGCGTCTTTCGCAGCACAATGGGTGTTGACGGATTTCGCAAAATCCGCGTCTTTCGCATGACGTTGGGTGTTAGGGGGTTAATATAAAGTAAGAAAAAATTATTTCGGTCTGAAAAATATTACATTTAATATAAAGAGTGACAGGTAATTAGTGACCGATACTTAAACACGTGACTTTACTCATCATAGTGAACAACTTTTACTATAGGACCAAGCCTGAAATCGCGAAAAAACTCAGCTGTTGTCCACATTTACATACAGTCATACAAAATCAGCCTATTAATGTTCCCACTGCTAGGACACAGGCCTCTTCTCTGTGAGAAGGAGTGGGCCGTAATCCACCACGCGAGCCCTGTCCGGGTTGGTAGATTTCACATGTCTTGATTTTTGGTTCTAGGACATGCCGGTTTCCTCACGCTGTTTTCCTTCACCGTTTTGAGAGCAGTGGTGATGAAATTATTTGAACAAAGTAAACCGCCTGCTCGCATAATTCGTCAAAATGTAGGGAACAGCTGATTTTTTTTTCGCTTTCAGGCTTGGTTCCTTAGTAAAAGTTGTTCATAATAGGGATGATGACTAAAAATATTTTTAATGTCCGTCGTGTAGATTATGAAAAAATAACGGGTACGTATTTTTTCTTTTCTTATGTTATCAAAAGATTACGGCGTTACGTTGAGTAAAATGTGCCATGACGTCACTTGTATGGAGATTTTATACTTGTGACGTAGCGACCCCTACTCCCCAACTTTAATGCGTTGTATCCAAGTAATTTTTTATTAATATTATAAAGAAAAAAATACCAGTCCAATATTTTATGTTTATCTGACTGACGGACTAAATAGAATTTCTTTTTTTTGACCCAGGCATCATCCCTATTATGAGTAACTTATTACCAGTCACCCTATATAACATACATACCTACAAAACACTAACTGCTACGATCCTGACATACTCCTATTGCTTCGTTTCCAAAAAATATGAAGTCCATATTTATTTTATTTTTAAGATAATTATATTATTATACTCCGTACTATGTAATACAACTTTTAAAAAAAATGTCATTCTTTCAAACTAGGCTGAGAAACAGCACTTTTTGAACGTCAAAATTACATAAGACAGTCCCCCATAAACAGCCCCCCTTCACCACTTCCTAGTACTTTAGCTGGGAAGAAGAAGTGACGCAACAAACTCCCCAGCAGCACTGCCGTCGGTTCAGTTAGAAAAAAACTTAATTCTATACAATAGTATGCAAAATTATTTACATTACTTAACACAAAACATTTAATAAAATTATTTGCGATAAAGTCGGCTATCACAACACACCTACAATGCATAATATCGAGTAGAAGATGAAGAAGCTCGTTACGCTCGTCGTAACGTTTTTAGTTTTTATTTTCGCTTGAAACTTGAACTTTTTATTCGATGTTTTTGTTGGTATATTGGCGAATATACCAATAAAAACATCAAAAAAAAAGTTCAAGTTTCAACTAAAAACGTTAACAGAAGAGCTTCTTCATCTTCTACTCGATATTATGCATTGTAGGTGTTTGCAAAAAATTGTTGATTACTGTACTCTCGTAACTAATAAATAAGCGTTGTTATAAAAACCTAAAATATTTATGTAAAAGACTACATCGCCTATCCATTATCGCAACGTCGAAAATCCCTGAATATTTCAAATACCGAATTAATTAAGAATTCACTTGTTTTTATAAGCTGTTTCAACAGACTCAAGTTGTTTAAACACGGGTACTTACATGCATTCATATCACTCATGTGAGCACCGGGCTTAAAATCACAACCATATATTTCGAACAGTGTAGACGCGGGCTTATTTCATTAGTTATAATTAAATCATAGGTGAACAGTTGCACAGACCTATGCTATTTGATTGAAGTAATGTGTAATTTGAAGGTATTTTTGGATATATTGGAAATTGCGGGTCGTGGTTAAATAATAAGAGCTGCGTGGGTCGATAAAAGGTTAAGCTACGCGATGGGTGACCATTACATTTATCGAGACCTCTCCAGAAATCTTTGATGGTCTTTACACGGGTAGTCAGAAGCCTAAAAGTCTGACAACCAGTCTTACCAAAGGGAATGTTACCTAGTAACTGGGTTGTGGAGGTCAGATATGCAGTGGATCCGTGCGACATACTGGTATTCAGCTGCATCCGTTTAGACTGAAGCCGACCCTAACATACTTGAGAAAAGGTTAGGCAGATTGATTGATTGTATTTTTTTGGGGCCGTAAATGAAGAAGACCCATTCTACCACTCGTTTATGTAGCAACTTCTTCAACAAAATTTTTTGAAACAAAATCGAATACTCAATTTCGATATTTAGATCTGTTGAAACCTAAAAACAGTTGATGAGCATGTGACTCAAATAAATAGTATTTTCTTGATCTTGAACTCATGAATTTGAGATCTATTTGCTGATCATGGTTCCAGAGGTCTGCATAAATGCTCGTGAAGACAGCCGCGACACGAACTTATAGAACAATTTCTATGAAGATTTTATAGAATTTTTACTACCTTTTTACGGATTTCAACACTCACTCCGGAGGCATTTTATATTGTTTAAAGTACACTGTTATTTAAAGAATTAGTAGGTAGCTACGTAAAATTAGTTCTGTTTAATTAAAACTAGAATTTATGATCTTAATTATTCACGTTAAGTATCTTTAGTAAACATAATTTTTTATCGTTGTCGTAATAAATTTTAGCGAAGCTACATTTACTGCTTTTATCAAGGTAATTACTAAAGTAAATAATGTGCAAAATACTCACACCAGGCCATTGATTGTAGATCTTATTTGGGCTTCCAGAAGACAAAGCTAAAAGTATCCACCATATTACATGGATTGATTGTCTGATCTATTTTTGGAAACCCAGTTGAGAGGCAATATCAATAATATAATGTAAAACCCTTTGTTTGACCGACCGGCAATTCAAAAGGCTTGTTCAGAAAGTTCTCTTGTTGTAGATATCTTAAAATCATAATCAATTTAATTTAATAATATTGTTGTTATAAATTGAAGACCTTTTTAGGGTTCCGTAGCCGAATGGCTAAAAACGGAACCCATACGGATTCGTCATGTCTGTCTGTCTGTCTGTCCGTCCGTATGTCACAGCCACGTTTTTCCGAAACTATAAGAACTATACTGTTGAAACTTGGTAAGTAGATGTAATCTGTGAACCGCATTAAGATTTTCACACAAAAAAAAAACAATACATTTTGGGGGTTCCCCATACTTAGAACTGAAACTCGAAAGTTTTTTTCATCAAACCCATACGTGTGGGATATCCTATGGATAGGTCTTGCAAAATGATATTGAGGTTTCTAATATATTTTTTTTCTAAACTGAATAGTTTGCGCGAGAGACACTTCCAAAGTGGTATAATGTGTCCCCCCCCTGTAACTTCTAAAATAAGAGAATGTAAACCGCAATTTACCTTTAACGAACTACAAGAACTTTTATATTATATTACTTGCTGCTACGGAACCCTTTATGGGCGAGTCCGACTCGCACTTGGTCGCTTTTTTTTTAATGAATTGTTACATTACTACCATAGAATATTACTAATCGTACTTCACTAGTAACGCTACTAAAAACTCTGTAATCTGTGGTAATCGCTCAAATAATTGAAGTTTGCAAGTTATTTTCACTTGCTTTATTTAACAAAAACATCAAGTAATTATACCTATTTAAACTTTGGTTTTTAGATAATGACAACTATCGTTGGCACTACCAAAACCATAAAGTATGGTGATAATATCGTTCTGTAAAATGGTAGGTATATTCAATAATGGAATTTCAAAAGTAGATTATGATTTTTGTTAGGATAATCAGACAGCTACCAGAAGAAAATAGCCAACAGAAAATGTGTAATATTCACAAAAAAACTCCAAAAACATCTTTACGTTTATGTAAAACATTCAAGCCAATGAATATTTGAGTGCCCCGAAACATTCATATAAAAAGCAAGTCTTCGATTAACAACGTTGCGATACTAAAGCGAAAGCTTTCAAAAGACCCTCTAACAAAAGATACTCTTTTAAAAAAGTCCCATTATATTTTCCCGGCATTTTATTAAAACTAAACGCTGTGGAACTGCGTAAATATAAAGAAAAATAATAAATGCTAAACTTAAAATTCTTGGAGGCTTATAAATGGCCAGTATTCCATTATTTCTAAGCAATAAAGAACCTCTGTTCCATTTTTAAATTGCTAAATAGTATCTATTGCGATTTTTTTTTGTGTGTTACTATTGTTATCCTGTTATACAAAGAGTAATGATAGTCGAAGAGAATTCTAAATTGATTTTAGAATGGATTATTACTACATTGAAATTAGATAACATTTTATAATCCTGCATCAGCAAAATAGTACATTACTGTTGCGGCCGGCAACAGAGACATTGATGGACGTTCGTGAAAATCTGGGCCGACATAGCCGAGGCATACATACGTGAGTCCATCAATGCCTGGTTGCGGCCAAGGTTTGTTAAGTACTTTTCTCAAATAATACGTGGAAAGTCAAACTAAGTAAATTAATTATAAATTCCAGAATCAATGAGGAACAACGATAATTTTTCACGTGCTGATATTTTGATTTGTTTCTTCTTTACTAAACAGCTATATTTGCAAGCCAAATCGTTATAAAAAAAGTCTTTGAAATGTATAGCTTGATGTGTAGCCGTGTGTACAGTCAACAGCAAAAGTAGATGATCAAAATCAGAAATTCAATACTAATGAACGGAGTTCGCGTCAGAACTGTGTGGAGTCGAAGTGATTCAAAAGTATGTGATTGTAAATTATACCAAACATTTACTACTAGTACAGCTGCCATATATTCGTGATCAGTTTTGACTCCAAAAGTTATAAACTCGACTACTATATTTGATTGTCAGTTTGTGACAGACGTCAAAGTAAAAAAGATCAAAAAACAAAAAGAAACAAAACTTGAGGTTGAGGGTATGAGGTTGCTACAAATATATTGTAGCCGACTGGGCAGAAGCAATCATTGAGTTATGATTTTGTATCGCATCAGCTACTTTTGAACATTGACATAAATTCACAAACACGCAAAGATAATAATATTGATTGAATTATGGTTTTGTATCACATCAGCTACTTTTAAACTTTTTACAGAAGTTACAAAAAATAAATAAAAAAATAGTAAAGTTTTTCAATTATATGATTTTTAATGCATTAGGCATATATTAAATATGCAAATTTTGATCCAATTCAGCTGTTTTTCCGTAAAACATAACAAATTAAATTACTGGGAAAATTAAAAAATAAGTATGGATGAATTATTTGCCTCATGATTACGTAGCCTCAGTTTTATCATTTAATTTTTGATTTTAACTGTTCACTAGTTTTGAATATTTTTTTCACTTCTTAGGTCTGATGCGAATTGAGTTTATAACTTTTGGAGTCAATCAAGTGATCACGAATATATGGCAGCTGTACTAGTAGTAAATGATTGGTATAATTTACAATCACATACTTTTGAATCACTCCGACGCCACACAGTTCTGACGCGAACTCCGTTCATAGTATTAAATTTCTTATTTTGATCATCTACTTTTGCTGTTGACTGTACAACACAATTCGGCGCTATAGCACAGCGTCAGGCTAGCGTTCGAGCGTTCTAACGCGCGCTAAGAACGCGTTCTATTTGGCGAAGCCTTAAGATTCTACTAAAGTTGTCATGTCCACGCACTGAAAATCGGATCGACACGTCGTCTAGACGGGCCATGTCAGGTATAAGTCACAATTGCTTACTGTCTGTCGAATAACTTTCCATCTTCTCAACAATATTGGTAACCTATCTCACTCAAATGATGACAGCAATGAACACGCGTAGCAGGCAAAGTGGGCTAAACATTTAATAACTATAAAATCTATTTCATGAAGGTTCTAGCACCCAGACAGGGTCTGTCTACCACTAAATTCTATAATAGTATTTATTTATATATTGCTTTCGCCCGCGGTGATTACTTTAACTTACACACTGGCATATTATAAATAAATAAATTACTTGTTAAAATTTTTGGAATACGGTATACTTTTACAATGTTTGTAAATATGAGCACCATGTATCTATCCCATAATTAATTTACTTTGTCATTGCTTCATTTATAATTATTTTTACCTATTCTGTATTTTATACTAAGTGCATCGTCTTCACATAAATAATTACTGTATATAAAATATTATACAACATTTTAAAAGAGTAACGGTGGAGTTTCTTTCCTATTGTTCTCCATACAAAACTACCTTTTGGAACAGTTCTTTTCAATTCCTCTTCTTGTAAATGTTGACGTTCATAAGTGTCTTTTATGTGCCTATTTGAAATAAATGCTTTGACTTTGACTTTTGACTTTTGCCTGATCGAGCAAAGAATGAAAACGGCTATAAAACAGCATACTTTATTTTGTTATAACAGGTGAAGGCAAATCCCGAAAAAAACTTTCAATATTGCTGTCACACGAGCAAAATTATTATCACCGAACACACACGACGTTCCTAAATCAAAACAATTTTCACTTCCAATTTATGTAAACGAGCGAACTTCGTGTTAAGCACACAATTACAAGTAATATGTAGCCCTAAGAACAGTAATAGGTACTAAGAAAGAGATAAATAGACACGTAACCTTGATTTAGAATACAGGGGTAATTTCTCTTGTTAACATTTAGGAAAATTACCGCACCTGTGAAGTGTTCGCAGGAATTAGGAGGAAAAAGTGGGTGAAGGAAAAACACCTGCTTTCACAGTTATTTTCTTGGTAAATAAGTATGGTCTCATGAGGAAACGAGGAAACAATGTTTGTAGGTTTCCTGGATTGGATAATTTCAGTTCGGTGAAGGATAGAGTGAGGCTAACAATTATTAAAGAGCTAAAAAATTATGAACCTCATACTAAATAATATAAATTATCATTGAAAAAAAAAAACATCCGACTTGAAAAAAAAACTACGAAGTGAACAATAACTTTAATTTTGGAAGTCGGTGTCTTTGGCTTAGAATTTTCTTTTTTAGGCACCGACTTCCGAAAATAAAGTATTTTTTCACTTCGTAGTGTTTTTTTTGGAAGTCGGTTGTTTTTATGTAATAACTTTTTATTTTTCACTTTTTTATTGTAGTACCTATCCTATCCCACGCAAATTCGGATACCACTTCCTGCTATGTAAGTAGCAGTGACAGGAACTGATTATAACATCATCCAAAAATACGTATTATTGAAGCTAACTAAAAAACTACCAAAGTAAAGTTTTTATAAGGGACTACTGCGCAAGCTACTTCTAACAAATGAAAAAAGAATTTTCACAATCGGTCCACAATTGACGAAAATATCGTTTAGTCCACTCTCGCCCCCTCGACCCCTAATAAATAATGTGTCCACTGGACCCCTAACTATAGTTTATTCTCGACCCTTGGGGGTCGAGAGTGGATTTTATTTTCCAGTCAAGTTTTAGTTTCCTCTCGACCCCAAAGTACAGTCATCAGTCTACCTTATAGTTGCATACTATTCGTATTTAACTAAAATACCCTCAATATAATTTACCGAGCGAGCATTTTTTTGACAGAAAAAAAAGTAGCTCATCGCCACGAAGACACGAATTTGTATTAAATCATTTGCGTTTTAGTAGTTATCAAGTGATTGGTGTATGCACAATTTCTATTTGCAAACTATACAGACTACAAGTGATAATAGGGCGCCTTTAAAATTTATTACTTCCCACAGAGGAGGACGTGTACTGCTTCTGGAAGGTCATCAATACCACGTCAAAAAAAAAACATGAGGGGCAGTCTTTGGGGACTGCCGATGGAAGTGAAAACAGTATCCTATAATATTATGTTAATCGTGATAATAAACTATCTGTCTTCCTCATCCAAATCCTATTAGTAGCATAACATAAGGATTGAATACTATCGTGAATTCATGCATGCTTAGTACTTTTTGTTAGGTTACTGCTCAGAAATTGTGCACAACGTCTAATGATTGAAATAATATAATTGAAATACTATCGTGAATTCATGCACGCCTAGTACTTTTTGTTTGGTTACTGCTCAGATATTGAGCACAACGTCTAATGATTGAAATACTATCTTGAATTCATGCAAGCCTGGTACTTTTTGTTAGGTTACTAACAAATTCTACTCTCCCTCCGTCTTACGAATTTTCGATCAGGTCACGTACTCTGACGCGAGTTTAACATCTTTTTCTCAATCCAAAAAAAGTGCACAACGCCGCTAAAGATGTTTTAACTTCAAAATTTCAAAAACGGAACATCATATTGGCGGTGGTATTAATTGCTCGTTTATTTTTTTTAATATCAGTTTCCGAATTTTGCCATTAGTAGCTGTAGCTTACTGTACCAAAATATTAATTTTAGGTAGTTACCGAACTAGGGGTTGAAAGTGGACGAGCTGTACCTGTCCTTTGTATAAAAATTCAATCTCGACCCCTGGGGGTCGAGTGTGAACTATGTTTAAGGGTTGAGTGGAAACAAATAAACAAATCTTTTTTTAGGGGTCGAGGGGTCGAGAGTGGACTAAACGGAAAATATCGAGGACTTCACTCGATATTTTCGTCGTAAATAAATAATAAATAGACAGATTAACATAGAACCTCCTCGTTTTTTGAAGTCGGTTAAAAAGAGAAGCAATGTTTGCAATAACCGTGGAAATAACCATAACTTGATTTGGTATTTACAAACAATAAAAATACGTCGCATGGCTTGATTACTGGAACAGAAATTAAAACATAGTCATGATCAAGCAGATCATGATTATGTTTTAATTTCTGTTAACATTAAAATAATATTAACACAAAATTAGAAACACCCCTTGAATATCAACCCTCAAACACTCACGGCATAGTTTCACTATTACTAATTATGTAAATAATCATTGCGAAGCGACGGTGCTTGTGTAAGCGTATGCTAATGTAACCAAAGCCACGGCCATCGTATACCAGTTAGTTGCTGCCTATTCTATTGCCAAAAGGATATATGACCCCGCATAATAGGTTGGCAGCGCTGTTAAAGAGCCATCGCGGAGCTAGGGTTAAAAGCCGTTTATATGAAGGTGCGGGGACTTAATATGGGTCTAAGTTACAAGTACCTTGTGTACCTACTCTTTGAGGAGATATTAAGAAGTCTAAACAAGGGCTATTGTAGTCTGCAACATGTTAGTATACTCATATTTTGGTGATTTAATAATATATCTTCCCGTGGTGTGTTAAATTAATATGAAACTGTTTTGACGTAAAAGTATGCAGAATAAGAACAGTTTAATGTACAGCGGGTTTGTGTTGATACTATGGGTTTACCAACTGATTCAATTACTTTGTTTTTCTGCCATCTGAGAGGCAGGCTGACACATAAAAACAATCTATTTTTTTTTAATAATCTCTGTAAAAAAACCGCATAGACTGTGTGCAATATGGATGGAGTTATAGAACTATGAAGTGTCTTGCCGCTGCGTGACAGTGTGAGCGTATGTGATCCATCTCCACCCGTTCGATGTCCACCGTGCACAGGATGGATGGAAAGCAGCACATGAATCAATTCCTTGCTCCGCTTGGTGGTTACTTTAAGGCGTTCCAGTAGAAGAATAAACAAATAAATACATGTAGCCAGACGGTATGTTGTTTTAACAGACAAAAACAAAACAATAAAATTGTGCTTCCTCATCGTGATTATGTAATTAATCAAAATCAATTCCAGTGAAACCATAAAACGGTACAGCTATCGTTGTTACGAAAGAAAAATGTAGCGAAACATTTTATAACAGTGCTCTTTGTAGACGTTAAGAAATTGAAACAAAGCAACACTCGGAGAACGAGACAGTTCCTTTTTTTTCTGCCCCGGGTACATGCAAACGATTTCCCCATTTATGTTTGCAATAAAAATTACTTCTGGGACCATTTTTCAGCTGCGAAACTTCGGAAATGCAGTTATTTCTTCTAGTGAAGTTATCTTTACGCTCAATGACTTTGTGGAGTGAGTATTGTTTTCTTTCCAGCAATTTTTTAAGGGTTGTCTAATTTGTGCTCTTCTTGCAGATATGTTACGTTATCGTTACAGTCCAGTCTTATTATGTTACTTTCTGAATTTAATCATTTTTCTAAATCATAAACAAGTACCTAACTGATGTAACGTCGGATTAAAATAATTTTCATCATCATCATTTCAGCCGGAATACGTCCACTGCCATCAGTGGACGGCTGAAATGATGAAGTGGCGGTACTTGGGGGAGGTCTATGTCCAGACATACCCGGTAGACCGGTTCTGTGCTTCTCGTATCCAGCTGATTCCGGCGGCCTTCACCAGGTCATCCGGCCACCTTGTGGGACGACTTCTAACGCTACGTCTTCCGGTATGTAGTCGTCACTGCAGAACGTTTTGGCTCCATCAGCCATCTGTTCTAAATTAATTTCCAAAATAATTTTATGAATTAATAAATTTTTTATTTTTATAGTACCTATGTTGTTTTACACGTAGATCACAGTGGTATCAGATTACCAGCGCTACGACACTTACTTTTAAATGTCGCAGCATCATGCTGAGATAAAAACCTTTTCTCAAACATGCTTGGAAATTCGAACATTATTTTGACAACCTTCTTCGAAATAAATCGAAATTGCTGTACTGGTCAAAAACAAGCGAGCGCCCGGCCGGCAATCTTAGTATAAAAATCCATATCTGTCATGTTTAGCGGCCAAATGAAAAGTCATATCGGTCGTGTTATTTAAAAATGGAACTAACTTTTTATTTCAACACATGGCAACCAAGGAGGTAACTTATCAAAGATTTTATTTGAATTTCGAATTGGCTTAGCAAATGTAGCTGTTTGTAGTAAAGATGAAACAAACGATCATATGGGCGCGTGAAAATTTTTCTTTGTTCGTCATTGATTCTGGAATTCCTAATTTATTTACTTAGTTTGAATTTTTCACGGATTGTTTGAGAAAAGTACTATACAGGCCTTGGCCGCATGGCCAGGCATTGATGGAGTCACGACAGTCCATCAATGCCCTACTTGCTGGCCTCGACAGTAATGTACTATTTGGCCACGTATAGGACTTTCTGTTTTTATTTTCATTTCAATTTGTTATTATTTTACGTTTCTATGAGTGTGTTTAGTTTTGTCATTTCCTGTGCGACTCTCAATAATAAATACATTTTCTTTCTTTCAATTCTACTTTTACTGTTAGGATATTTGTGCTAAAAGTGTTGCCAAAAAATGTCGTCTGAGAGGTCTCGGAAAGCACGAAAAGCCCTGAAGTACCTACTCAAAATACTCTGCCGACGAATTAATAGTTTAACTGAATGTCGATTTAAAAAAGTTTTTAAATAAAATTCAGCCGCATTATCTACCCTAACTAAATATTCTTTATGTTAGGTTGGCTAATGTATAGTATGATCCCGGATTACCCTAAAAAAGTTTAAACAATGTAACATTAAATTATATTGCTAACATTACATTCCGCATGAGATAACACATGATTAGTAAATAGGCCGAGTTTTTGTGTGTATTGGGGCAGAATTTACAGCTAAAAGGGTAACTACCCTACCCCGCCGAGTTACCCAAATGAGTTTTCCAATATTAATTCTGGTTCGAGACTCGATTCATTACTTTTAGTGCTCAAATTTCAAATCCACTTGTGTGCCTACATTAAGATTAGAAATAAGCAAATTTAATGTTGTAGGCACATTAATTTAAGCCTTGGTATTAATTTTTTTGACTCTTGCCGCCGAATATACAGTTGTATACAAATGAATGAATTATTATGGTTAATAAAATTGGTTAGATGATTTCTTCCACAGCTTTTTGGCTAGAAGCTATGTACATTATGATGAGGATACTCATCCATCACGTTCAATTATAGAATGGTGCTAGGTTTATTTTCAGTCTCCTAAACTTATCCATAATTCTGTTTATTAAGGATTAAAGTCAAAATCAAATCATTTATTTCAAATAAGCCCTTGTGAGGCACTTTTGAACGACAAAATTTACAAATAAAGAAACACCACCGTTACTCTTTTAAAATGTTTTACAATATTTTTTGTATAGGTAGGTACATTAGTTATTTATAATTATATGTGTAGACGATTCGCCTAGAATAAAATTACTAGACCACAATAGGTAAAAATAATTAAAAATGAAGCAACTACAGATAAATTAACCTGATAAATCATCAGAGAAATTAAACTGATCTGGGGGCCAACCACCACATCTTAAAGCAAGTATTATTTAAATGTTATTTGGAAAGTGATGGAGCTGTGCAGGACGTATTGCTAAAGAGGATGGTATAGTTACTGAGCTAAATGTACCATCATAAGGTTCGGACTAACATCCGCATCTAGTAAAGATGCTAGTCGTTTTTAAATCCACAAATGGGGTAGCTCTTGGACTGCATCTCACCTGCTGGTAAGTAATGATGAAGCTGAAGATGGAAGCGAGCTACACCCAGAATCCTCAACCAAAGAAGAAATGGCTATCTTACCTCTAAATACCGAAACACAAAAATGCTGTTAATATTGTTGTTATGCCGACAGGCTTAAGTAAGATGGTGGTAGCTTGCCAGACGGACTTAGAACAAGCCCTATCACCAACCAAACTAAGCAGAAAATTTAGCTCCCACTGGGAATCGATCCCGGGACCTCTAGGTTTGAGACAGGTAGTTTAACCACTAGACCATCATGACAGAGGCGGTTAAATAATAATTTATACTGCGCTATCGTGATATTTATTTTGTTAAAATGCAATAATTTCTACGCAACAATAGAAGGCAGTGTCAACAAGACGTTAACTATCGACAGAAACAAAGACACCTACGGTTATTATTACACACACTTCAAAAATGTAAAGCCAAAAAGATAAATACAAAAATAACCTACAAATCACCGACCCATATCAATGTTATGGCCACATCACCTCATCAGTAACTCAACATTCAAAGGTTCGAATAACAACATAAATTACAATTCCAAATTTTGAATAATTCATATCCTATTTTGTCGATTCCGAGGGAACTTATTCTGATAAAATTCGATTCTTAATTTTGTAATGTTGTTACTTTGAAACGGAGCTCAAAGTATATGCATGTAGGCGTGTATCAGCCTTTTTCGAAGTATTTTGGCAGGTTCCAGTGTAATTAGATTTTTTTCTCTGTAGGTACCTACTAGCTTTACGGAAATTAGTACGCTGCCGCGCTGGTTGTAAATAGATCACTTTTATGAGAATTGACCAATGAAAGAAAGAAAGAAAGAAAAATATTTTATTTGGGACACGCACAGGAAATACAAACAATAATAAAAGGAGCATATAAAACTAACAATAAAAATAGTTCGTATAACCAAAAATAAAGAAAAATGGTTTAAAGAGGTGGTTGGTTGGTTGGTGGAAAGGTTGGTGGTTGGGTCAATGGTTTTATAAGAATTATTATCACATGCGTCATAGTGATCTCTATTACTATAAAATCTATTGTAAGTAGTAAAAGTTTCTGAATAGGTAAAAAATATTTCAAGGGTTTTTATTTATAGCCAGAAATAGCTGAATGTACCTATTAAATTTTTGCTAAAGTTTTAATTTAATATTTAACACAGATAACTGAACTGATTCGTGTTCCAACACACGTTGAATTAGTGTGACACCTTATCCTCCTATTTATCGGATGAAAATTCAATAATATTTTTACTCCACTGAAAAGACCAAACTACCATTTATTTTATATTTTTAAGAATTTATCCTGTTTTTTGTTTACCTGTCGCCAGAAAAAAAATTTGGTAGTGTTTAGATTTTTTTGATGACAAATGTATCTTACATCGATAAAGGACTTAAAAGGACTAGTAACTGTTACTTCTCTGAAATCCAAACAATAGACGCATCTCCCACGTTCAAGATACACCAGAATAAGCTCCCGCCAAATCTTACCAGTTATGAATTACATGCGTATCGATACGTTCGGATGACTAATCGTTATGTCCAGACATCTCCATCCATCAGTAAGAACGTGATGTGTCATACTCGGCCATGGAATCGGTATCCGTGATTGAGAGTCGCTTAATCCTTGATATTATTGGTTAGTCGTAACATAGAATAAGAATAGTTTTGGGGCGTAAAGAAAGTTCAAGATAATCAGAATAGTGCTGTCGCACGGTCGTTTTGACCTTTAGGATAAAATATCTAAAACTGGAACAAACATTATATCTTTAATTATACTCTCTCCTTGTCCGAGACGGTTTACCAGTGTAGTCTACGACTTGTGCTCCGGCGCTCACCACAATATTTAAAGCTCCCATCCAAAGCAAAAAACTCTCTGCGTATTTCTGAACGAACCTGTCAACTTCATTACGGTTTTTGTGCACGGCGCTGTCACTGCGCCTCCGCAAATAAATAATAGTTTTTTGTGTTAATTAAGTAGGTTTTAGCATTCAAAGATGATTTTTATAGTGATTCAATTAGCCTATTCAACTTTACATCTGTGTACAATAGTAAACCAACGACGAAAAAGTCGTAAAAAGTGTATTGGTAAGTGGTATGAACGTTAACGTTACGTATTATTATTTCCAACAAAAACAATAGGAATATTTGGCAATTCCGGTAAGTTATTGTACTATTCAATTAGATCTAATCTAGCACCAGTTTACGTAGACTTATTTTGATGTCATGTTCATTGTTCCCTTTTACGTCACTTTCGATAACGGAACCGGCTTTTTACCGCGTTTTTTACTGTCAAATTGTCAAAGTGTCAAACTGAAAATTTCACTTCAAACTCAACGTTTCAACAACACTTTCGATTCGAAAAGTTTTTTTCCCTATTTCTTCGAAAAATTTAATTGTGCGGTAATTAAACAATGGGAAAACGAAAAAATAAGGAAGAAGAAGCTGAAAAAATAAGACGGAAGTTAATGAAATGGCAGAAAAGAAAGAAGAAGAATGAAGAAAAGGAAGGTCTTACACCAACGGACTCCCCTCCTAGAGAGAGGGCCGTCTCCGTGGAACCCACTACAAATGTCGACATGCCTTTGGAGATCTCAGGTACATAACATAAGTACCTAATATTCAAATAGGGTATTTAGCTTCAAACGCATGGGTGTTTGTTTATGGGTGTCTATTTACTACACAAAATACTGCCCTGAGAGCTACCACTTTAGCGGGTAGACAATACAAAAATCAAATAGTGAGCTATCACATACTGAGGATAGACATACTATTTTTCATTATTCATTATTACACTTAAGAGCTATTACTTAGAGGATAGACAAACTAACAACTAACAAAATTCAGCGCTATCACATAGAGGATAGACATAGTAGCACTAGTGGCTTATACTGCATATTATACTTCCAGAAAATGAAGAAGTGGCCGAAGAACTCCTCTTGGCCTTGGGTCCTGAAGGGGCAGATACAGATGAGATTAGTGAGCCAATACATCCACAGTTAGCATCAAGATGGAAAAACATAATGAGAGAAGGTTTAAAAAAGGAAAACAGAGAAGAAATCATTAAAAAGTACCCTGACCCAGAAAACTTCAATACCACAGCACCTTCCTTAAATCCTGAAATCAAGGCTATCATGTCTGACACGTCTATAAAAAGAGACAATAGGCTGGTAGTAAGGCAAAAACTAACTGGAAAAGTTTTAACAGCCATGGGTAAAGCTATGACACCTCAGTGATGCTGCAAAAATCACTACAGACATATACCATCAAGATTTAATGTCAAGAAAGTACTTTGCTCTCGCAGGCACCAGCTCACTGGTCAAAGACGCCATTAAAAACGAGAAGTCAGATGACATGCTATTCGGAAGTGCCTGTGCTGAAAAAATTAAATTGGCTCAAACAATTCAAAGAACTGGAGCCCAGATAAAAGAAAAACAGAAAAACTTCAGAAGCCCGCTGCCGTCTCAACAAAAACCTCGCAGCGGGCAGCACCAGTACCGACAGCCAGCAAAGCCTTACTCGAGACCATTCAAGAAGAAGCAGACACAGCAGAGGAAGCGGTCTCCACCACCACCACGCAAACAGCGTTACAATTAGAGGTACATGCAGGCAAGACTAGGTTTTTTTATTTGAATTGGACAAAAATTACAAATGATCCAATTATCTTGCAATGGATTAATGGCTATGAAATACCTTTTGCTTCTGTTCCACCTCCAAATGAAGCCCATGTGCAAAATTGGTCAGCAAACGATAGACTCGTTATTCAAGAAGAAATTAAAAAACTTTTGACCTTAGGTGCAATTTCTGAATGTTCACATGAAAATAATCAATATGTATCCCCATTTTTTGTTGTACCGAAACCAAATGGGACATACAGGTTTATACTAAACTTAAAAGGACTCAATAAGTACATAAACACTCATCATTTTAAATTAGAGGATTCTAGAACAGCTTGCAAGCTAATTTCAAGAAATAGTTACATGACAAAAATTGATTTAAAAGATGCTTATTTTTCTATCCCTATTTCTGATCATTCCAAAAAATATCTTAGATTTAGCTTTGAAGGAAAATTATACCAATTCAATTGCTTACCCTTTGGATTATGCACTGCTCCACTAGTATTCACAAAAATTATGAAACCCATTGTTACATACTTTAGAGACAAAGATATAATAATGACATATTACTTAGATGACAGTTTATACATTAATAATTGCAAAAATGCATGTGTTAAAAATGTTTACTCAGCATGCAAATTATTTCAAAACTTGGGATTTGTTGTAAATTATGAAAAAAGTATTTTAAAACCTAGTCAAGTATGTGATTATTTGGGATTTACTCTAGATTCCAGGGATCTATCAATTTCAGTACCAAAAGAAAAACAAATTTCCATTCTTAAAAAGCTGCATAGCTTCAAATTAAAAAAATATTGTAAAATTAGAGAATTTTCCCAACTTTTAGGTTCCCTAACTTCAATTTGTCCTGCTGTTCCCTATGGCTGGGTATACACAAAGTTGGTAGAAAGAGAAAGTACTTAGCATTAAAAGATTCTAATGAAAATTATGATGAAAAAATGTCTCTTATAAAAAATATTTATCCTGAGTTACTGGTGGATAGGAAACATAGACAAAAAGAACTCAATTAAACAGTACACGTTCCAACTAGAAATTCATACTGATGCATCTCGTACTGGCTGGGGCGCTGTCTGTGAAGGAAAAAAGGCTTCTGGGTCTTGGTCTTCCAGAGAGTTGGAGTTTCACATAAACTATTTGGAATTGAAAGCTGCTTTTCTAGGGCTTCAGTGCTTTGCCAAGGATTATCGAAATTGTGAAATATTACTCAGAGTGGATAATACAACAGCTGTAGCTTATATTAACAAGATGGGGGGAGTTCAGTTTAAACACCTAAATGATATCACAAGGGAGCTATGGCAATGGTGTGAGAAAAAGAACATTTGGATTTTCGCATCATATATTAATACTAATGACAATTTCGAAGCCGATGCCGAGTCTAGGAAATTAAATATTGAATGGGAGTTATCTCTAACGTGTTTTGAAAAAATCAGAGAAACTTTAGGGGAGCCTGAAATTGATTTATTCGCGTCTAGAATAAATAGCAAATGTGAAAGATTTGTTTCATGGAAAAGAGACCCAGAAGCTATAGCAGTTGATGCATTCACTTTGGACTGGAAAAGTTTTTTCTTTTATGCTTTCCCACCTTTTTCTCTAATCTTAAAATGTGTCAATAAAATAATAACAGATAGAGCTGCAGGCATTTTAGTCTTCCCCTATTGGCCTTCTCAGCCGTGGTTTCCGCTCATAGAACCACTTTTAGTCAAAGATTTACTTATTTTCCCACCTAACAAGTTTCTTTTGGCTTCCCCTTACAGGGAACCCCATCCCCTGCATCAGCATCTTACCCTGGCTGCAGGGCTGCTATCAGCGAAGCATTCGTAAGGCGTGGAACTCCGAACTCTGCTCTGGAGATAATGTTAAATTCCCTTTCAAACAATACAATCAAACAATACAACTGTTCTCTTAAGTCATGGTGGAAGTTCTGTAACACTCATAACATTGAACCTTATCAAGGATCTATACCTTTTATATTAAAATTTCTTAGTGAAAACTTTGATAAGGGAATGTCTTATGGTTCATTAAATACCACCAGATCTGCTCTCTCTACTTTAATGGGACCAAAAATTACTTCCGATGACAGATTAAAAAGATTTTTCAAAGGGGTATTCCGGCTGAAGCCTCCCAACCCAAAATATAGTGTTACTTGGAATCCGGGTATAGTGTTAGATTATTTAGCATCCAAGTACCCAAATGAGAGTTTGACATTGGAAATTTTAACAAGAAAACTAGTAACAATTCTGGCATTAACATCAGGGCATAGAGTTCAGACACTATCACTAATAAAAATTAAAAATATAACATTTTCAGCTGATGGAGTACAAATAAAAGTACCTGATAATATTAAAACTTCAAGTAAAAATGCACTTCAACCCTGTTTACATTTAAAATGCTATACTAGTAAATTAGAAATTTGCCCTGTACACACAATAAGGTCTTATTTAGATGCTACTAAAAATATTAGGAGAGAAATAGATAACCTAATAATAACACACAAAAAACCATATCACAGTGCCTCTTCTCAATCCCTAAGTAGATGGATTAAAACCACATTGAGTGAGGCGGGTATAGATACCAGTATATTTACCGCACACAGCACTAGGCATGCTTCCACTTCTGCGGCAAGTAGGGCTGGACTTAACATAGATTTGATAAGAAAGACGGCAGGATGGTCAGGGACATCCTCAACCTTTGCTAGGTTCTATAATCGACCAGTAACTGATGACCCCCTAACTTTCAGTAATGCTGTTTGCAGTACAGTAAATAGAACCTAGAACCAAATATAAGTTTTGTGCATCATGTGTCATAATGTTTTGTAATTTAAAAAAAAAATAATAATAATTATTGATTATGATTACAATAGCCTTTCATTCACAACCTAACTTTAAACATCTACACTGGTAAACCGTCTCGGACAAGGAGAGAGTATAATTATGAGATTAAACGAACTTACCTGTAAGTGAAGTTCTATCTCAATTATACGAAGCTCCTTGTCCGAGACGGGACTCCCTCCCAATGAAAATTTTTACCCTCCCTAACATACTTGTAGAAATATTTGTTGTTCATGAAATGTGCTTTAAACGAAATGAAGTTGACAGGTTCGTTCAGAAATACGCAGAGAGTTTTTTGCTTTGGATGGGAGCTTTAAATATTGTGGTGAGCGCCGGAGCACAAGTCGTAGACTACACTGGTAAACCGTCTCGGACAAGGAGCTTCGTATAATTGAGATAGAACTTCACTTACAGGTAAGTTCGTTTAATCTCATAATAATATTATAAATGCAAAAGTGAGTCTCGTTTGTATATTTTTTGGTTTGTTTATTTGCATTTTACGCTTTCACGCTGAAACCGCTAAACTGATATAAATGAAATTTGGCACATAGGTACACCATGACCCGGGTTAGGATATGGAATACTTTTTATCCCGATATTCCCATGGATTAAGACTTATGCGGATGAAACCATGCGGCGCAGTTAGTAACCAATAACTCCTCGAATTCCCGCTGTACAAGGATATTTTGGCGCATGGCCAAAATCTGAATTAACGCCACCATTTTGTTAATAAAAATAAAAAAAACTATGTAGTCCGTCAGTCAGATAATAAAAAATAATAAACACGTATTTTTTGCTTTATCATATTAATAAAAAATGGTTTACATAAAACGTATTAAAGTTGGGGGCTCGCTATGTCATAAGTCAGTAGGTATTCAAAATTCATTCTACCGGGGAGTGACGTCATGCCACATTTTAACTCAATGTATTACCGTAATCTTTTGATTACGTAAAAAAGGAAAAATAGGTGTCCAATATTTTTAATAGTATACCAGACGGATAAAAAAAAAACGCGCAGTCATTGGGGACTCCGATAGAAGTGAAAACTAAGTAACTTTTTGATTCTCGCGTTAATGTCTTTCGTTTGAGCGTTAGGTGACGATGACGCACGTTCCATGATTTTTGTTCACCCAAAAAGTGCTCAACGCGCCAAAGAAGTTTTCACTTTAAAAATTGTCAACATAATTATTGCACAAAAGTGAGGTGATTTAAAAGAACTTCAGGTTTAAGTATTCAAATGATCACTTAATTTGTAAGATGCAGTGCTAGAAACTGGCATTCGCATGTGCGTTTCCTGATTAATTTGTTAACATTTTTTGTCATGCTTTTGCGAAACAGACTACAAATGATAATTTCGAAGAGATTGCGCAGGCAAAAAAAGTTCTTATTTATAGGGTTTCGATTCTGTAAGAGATTCTTATTCTTTGTCCGTACCTATGTGGATGGGGGAATTCAAGGAGTTATTGAATGTGTTGGTTCAAGATTTCCATATTATTGGAGGAATATAGAGTTGTTTACTTTAGACAGCAATGAGGTTTAGCAATTAACATTTTGTGGTGAGGCTAAAATCAAACATCATAAAAAAAATAGATTTTGGAACGTTGAGTAGGTAGGTACCTATATACAATTTGAAAGTGAGGTTTTTCTATGAAAATGTTTTATGTAATTTAAATTTTGGTTTTCATTGTGAAAGAGTTAGTGGGTACTAAAAATGAAAATAGATATTGCACCAAAAAATCTTTTAACTTTAATGATCATTTGGAATGTTCAATGATGAAATGAAACGAAATCATTTTTATTTTCTGTAACGGTTTGTACAAACATTTTTACACGTCAATAATATTTTAAGAACTATATAGGTACATAAGGTCGGCGTTTCCTATCTGACTATTATGAGAAGAAGGGCTGAAACTAACTCCGGGGTCACAGTCTCTTTTAAAGTCTACACATAATCTTGGTCAGATCATGTGAAGACCACGTAGATTGGTATCTGAAATGGTCGTTTGAGGAAAAAATCACACAAATTGAGTGGATCTGTTCAGTCAGTGCACGCATTTGTCAGTAACCGTGCAGCTCATCTCAGAACTAGGACCTCAACTATTATGGGTGGCCGACATGATTTTCAATTTGCTTAAAACATTCCTTTTAATAACTTTCACACTGCGGAAAACATTATGAAGTAATGTATTTCTTCACAATTAAAAAGTTACTGGAATTTAACAAAAATATCTGGAGTTTTCTTCATTTTATTTTTTACTGGAATAGACGATCTTTTCTCATGCCGGGGACTCATAAAACCCATAGACAACATTTCCAAAAATAATGAACCTTAACTCATTTTCCCCTAAAAACATAAATCTAACAATATCATTATATGAACACACACGCACATCTTATGCAAATCGAGGTCCTCAACGTGCGGTTATTAAAAACATGAATTTTACAAGCTTAATATTACGTGACACGTACGGCCGCAGTAATCCCTGGAGCACCAGTACTTCGGATGTCGGATTTAAATGTGATTACTTTATATTACCGGTTTTCGAGGGAAAATGTTGACAATCTGGCATTTTGTGAAAATGGTTTAAGTTTTCGGAATAAGATTTTTGCAGAAATATTTTGATGAATATGTAGGGGTAGAGAGTAGTTTTTACATAATTATGAAGTGGGATATTTTTAGGAACCCAACAATCGCAATGGATACCGTGAATAATGATATTTACTTTTAAAAACGTAAGAAAAAGCTGTTGATAATAAAAATTAAAAAAAGCCACTGATTATTAATAATAATATGTTTATATAGAGTGTCGCGCTGTTTGCACCGCCATTTATAAACTGTAGGTATATTTGCCAGTATCCCGGTCCCTATGTGCTATTGACAAAATTGTGGTGTCTCTTCCACAAAAGCCATAATGAATAGAGTTGAATGATTGCAACTAGATTTGGAACATTTTTGATAACTGGAATTGGCATTCTGGTTTTCCCATAGGTACCTACTACCCGTTACTTTAAGTATCTAATGTTGTCAAAGAGACTTAAGACGCTGACAGGAGCTAAATCTAGGACACTGCCGGACTGCATAGAAAATAAAGAAAAGCGCGAAGACAATGCAAGTAATTTATTGCAAAATATTAAGCAATTATCTATTTACTCAAAAAGCAACCAAGTTCTGCATGTAAATAAGACGTTCTTGTTATTAAATATATATTATATAATACCAACGTACGTTGATATTTAGATAATTTTGAATTATAACTCAAGGTAAAAGGTTGGTTTACGTTAAAACGTGTTTTGGTAACAACCAAGTTCTGAGAAATATAATTTTTTCCGCTACCACAACCGATATAGATTTAATTTTGTAGTTTTTTTAAATTTATTTATTTATTTTCACAACACTTCTTTCATTACAGGATATCCCAAGGCGATAGGGTGGTACTTAGCTTATACTTAATTTTACAAATTGTAATACAAAATGGTATGCTGTTATTCTTGCGAATTCATTCAATGAACAGGAAAAAATGTAAATTATTTCGGCTAGTTCATTGTGTGTATTGTAAAGACAAGTTTACTTAGAATATTTGCCTCTTGTCACTGCCTTAAAAGAATTCGCGTGTTTCCATTTGTTCCGCTTCCACGTGCATCTGTCTTATCATTCTTTTCTAAAACATTCTTTCAATATGTCCGACCCGTTGGAGCGTGCTCTTTCACAGTCAGTTCAAAGATTGCAATTATGCGCAGGAAGCGCCATACTGTTACTGATATAATTTGAACCGTACTTTGTGAAAAAACGTTATTAAGAGTCTTGAAGGGGAGGGTTTTTTTTTTTTTTTTGGGTGGGAAACCATCAAATGACTTCTCCCGCTCTGGGCGGAGCGGAAGGGCGTGCCAGACTCTTACTGACTAAAACCCACCCGTTTTCTTTCCCTTGCCTAGACGGGGGCCACGGTTTCCCCTTAGGACTATCCGCAATGAAAGGGAGGGTAGTGTAGCGTGTGAGCGAAAGGTTGTTCTTATTCCGTTACTTCAAAGCACAATATTATCTGAATCTTTTACACATAAACATAATCAGGCTATTAATGTTCCCACTGGTGGGACACAGGCCTGCTCTCTGTGAGAGGGAGTAGGCTGTAATTTACCACGCGGGCCCAGTGCGGATTGGTAGATGTCACATGTCTTAGATTTTTTTTTGGTTCTAAGACATGCCGGTTTCCTCACGATGTTTTCCTTCACCGTTTTGAGAGCAGTGGTGATGAAATAATTTCCCCAAAGTAAATCTCCTGTCAGGGTTCGGACCCACGACCTATAACTCGTAAGTCGGGGCCGTTACCACTGGGCCACCACTGCTCTATGCTATTATTATTAATTAATTAATTAATAATATTATAAAGAGGTTCAATTTGTTTGGTTGTTTGTTAGTATGTAAGGGCTAATCTCCAAAACTACTAGGCGGATTTGAAAATAGTATATTATGCAACTAATGAATAAAAGACGGATTTAAAGCGAGGGCCATAGATGAATCACGATCAAGTGAAGGATTCTAACATGATGATGATTGAATCACGAGCGCAGCGAGTGATTCAAGTGTTAGAATCCTGAGCGACGCGAGTGATTCATGGCCCTCGATATAAATCCGTTTTATTCAAGAGTTGCATACTATACTTTATACCATGACTACGAGAAAAAGAAAGATTTAAGCGCAAAAAGGACATTTAATATAAGGTTAACACGTTCAGTGTCGGGAGCCCTCCTGGAGGGTTCACCTACTTGGATATGGGATGTCGGGCTCATTTTAAATGTAGACATTCAGTGTCGGGAGCCCTCCTGGAGGGTTCACCTACTTGGATATGGGAAGTCGGGAGCCCTCGCGGAGGGCTCATTTTAAATGTAGACATTCAGGGTCGGGAGCCCTCCTAGAGGGTTCACCCACTTGGATATGGGATGTCGGGAGCCCTCGCGGAGGGCTCATTTTAAATGTAGACATTCAGTGTCGGGAGCCCTCCTGGAGGGTTTACCTACTTGGATATGGGATGTCGGGAGCCCTCGCGGAGGGCTCATTTTAAATGTAGACGTTCAGTGTCGGGAGCCCTCCTGGAGGGTTCACCTACTTGGATATGGAATGCCGGGAACCCTCGCGGAGGGCTCATTTTAAATGTAGACGTTCAGTGTCGGGAGCCCTCCTGGAGGGTTCACCTACTTGGATAAGGGATGCCGAGAACCCTCGTGGACGTTGGAAGTGAAACCTCCCGGAGGTTTCACTTCCAACTACGAATAATTAAAGTCATAGACTTTTATGGCGGAATGATGAGTTATGAGTTCTATGAAAATGGGTGGAGTCGAAAGTGTTAAGGAGGTTGTATAGCATTGAGATAGAGGTCGAATACATTGGTGTGTTCTAAATTCAAACACCAAAATAGTGATTAAAAGAGCTTTTTATTCACTGTTTTCAGTGAATAAAATAAGCTTTTTAGAGGGGGAATGGTATAAAAATATTTTTGCATTGGATAGCCCATTTCTTGAGGAAAGTTCACACCTGCCAATTGGACGATTTCTAGTAATAATAAGGATCAAATTCGCAAAACACATTCGTTAGTATGAAACTGACAGGTGCCAAGAACGCATTAGCTCGACGGCCGAACTGAGTGAAATAAATTGCTTAAAACCATGATCCTGCAAAAGGACAAAACTGTATTTTTTTTTATCGTAAAAAGACTTTGTAGGTATGTTATAATTTAAAAAGTCATGTTTTTTATAGGAAATTCTGCGTATCCCTCTAAGCAAATGTGTTCCTCTTACTTTCTTATTAATAACGAGTTTTACAAGAACGTTTATGAGACAAAGGAGACACACATATTTCGTTTATCGCGAGCTGAACATAATCAAATGTTCACAAAATGACTGCCAAGAATATGGCATGTCTGCCGTAGAATATAATAGTCCGTCGTAAAAACTTTCATAATCAAATTGTGAACTTGACACGCTAGCGTTTACTTCGTGACTTTGTTTGTTGTTTGTTGGACAAATATGCCACTTATCTTCATACATTTCTTCCGGTGTTTTATTGACAAAACTTGAGGAGCATCAGTCACGTAATGGTATTATCGGTTGAGGTTACTAGATATTTTTGAGTATTTTTTACAAAAATTCAGTACATAATTAAACAAGTATGTAACGACGTACGGGTTAAACTTTTAATAGTACCACGTTTTACCCGAGAATTAGGACAATATTTTTTTAAATTTGCAAATTTCAATGAAAGGTCAAAGAAACCTCAAATTGCGTAGATTGACTAAAATTCACGTTCACGAAGCATTTACGTACTACAATATCGCTCGCAAACAGCAGTAAAAAATATCTAGGGTCTCATCTATCCGTCAATACATCTTCGACCGCCGTTAAAAGCGGCCCCGTTCGTTTGAGCTCAAACATTTCGCTCTGCAATTTCTTTCGGCCGACCATCCAAAACTTAATACAATTCTGAAATCAAAAATCTGATTCCATTCACCAAAGTGAAGGGAATTGTTTCACTCGTGCCGAACAGATTTGATTTTCATTTGACTGAAGTCAACTAGAAATGAAAATTTTGAGTCTAGGGGCCTGGCCCAGTCAGGCCCCTCTGACGACGGCCTGACGATATTACTCTTGGCATAGACGCAGCCTTTTCGCTCCAATCTTTTAATCAAAGGAGTTAATTGCTTTCAATTTTACGCGGGACGCGTTGGGTCGGATGACAGATGTTAACTCCCTTTTGACGTGACGTACTTGTATGTTCTTGTTAGGTTACACTGTTTTAATTTTAAGAAGAGTATTATTATAAAATACTGTGACGTATTTGCTAATAAAATCTGATGAATCTTATTAGGCAGCGTGGAAAATTCTAAAATTGACGATGTGTTTTTTTACGTTAAAATTTGGGTGACGCACGTCACGAGTTATTTTTCTTTATACTGTAATAAACAAGGATTAAAACTGATTTCAATTAATATCATGATATGTTTCAGCAACATTATTTTGTTCAGTATGAATAATATAATTAAAAGCATTTGACTGTCCCGATATATCTCCCGCGTCGATGGTTTGTCTCCGCTGAGACTTGCCGCCTGCATGGCAAAAATTTGGTCAGGAGGACTAATTAGAAAGCATTTGTGATTTAATAATTAGTCATTAATTAAACAGGTACCTAGGAACAAATCTAAATGATGACCAAAACCTCAAGACTACCAACATGACAAAAACACCTGATTTTAAGGCCCAACGTGCAAGGTAGTAAAACCAAAACTTGTTACCGTAGAAAGTTAATAAACAGTATAATTCGCGTGCACCGACGAGTTAACATTTCCTAAAAGTCTCATGAAATTTAAATTTTGCTTCGTCGAGCAAGTATCTTATAGTATCACGTAAGTGAAATGTTCTCAAACTGGTTGATTATGCACGAACTTTTTGAGTTACACATTTATTTATTTTTGCGACTTAGTGCTCCGAAGGTCAGAATGTTGATCTTTGAGAGTCGTTACGGGTAGTCAGAAGCTTAAAAGTCTGACAACCAGTCTTACCAAGGAGAATCGTGTTATGCATTAACTGGGCTGTGGAGGTCAAATAGCTCGCTCCATGTACCTATATTGGTATTCAGCTGCATCTGCACATAGATGGGAAAAGGTAGGCGGTTGATTGAGTGCTCCGAAGGTTTATGAACTCGTTCTTTTTTCCTAAAACACTAGTTTGCAAGGTTTACAGCAACTGGGTAAGGTCGCCAAAAAATGTAATATAACGCACTGGAAGATATAACACACAATAACACAACGCACTGGAATAATGTAAAGGTCAATGTTCACTTGGAAATAGGTCAAGTAAAATCCATTTTAAAATATTATGAGATATTTATACCCTTTTTTTATTTTCCCGTAGTCGGTTAAGTTATGTGAACAGTTTCCTTTATAAAATTCCAGTGTGTGACATAACAAACACCATAACACACATAACGAACTGGAACAAACACACTCGAAAATTCGAACCTCAATAATGAATACCGGTCACAATTCAAGCGCGATTTCTTTCATAAAACTGGACATACTCTGGACATTGACTATACATTTCAAATTATGAACCTAATAAACGATATCTTAGTACTTATCGCGTAGAATTTACAGATACACTGCCCGAAATATGTGCACAAAATTTTGGATTTTACAATTCTTCACCGTCGCGGCCACAAATTTAAAAAATATGTCAAAACTGACACTTGACAGTTATATTAAGATGTTGCCACATCAAAATTAGCTAAATAATGTTGCGTACTGTTGAAAACAAAAAATATACCCTATATCGAATCGGAATAACACACTGGATATCTTTTGGAGACACAAATTAGAATAGGTTTTTTTTTTCAATAACATTGTATTATTACAATAATTTATACATTATCAGACGGCATCTTTATTGCTTTAAATGTAAACTACAAATTTAAAACCATAATGCTAATAGTTTTTTTTTGATGCAGCTTTTTCGGCCTCTGGGTTGATAGGAGACAAATAATTTATGTATGCAGCTTTATTTTGTTGATTCCGAAATATTTTTTATTTTATTAGTTTGAGCCTCTCGAATATTCTGGTTATTTCTACATTATTCTAAGCATGATTATCAACATGCTATAAAATAATAATATAACATACTATTTGTTAGCGCATGGTATTCACAATCAAACATGGGCTCACCTCAAAATGTTAAAAAGTACATTTTTTTATGACCTTACCCAACTATGTGTCTTTATTTATTTATTTAAACTTTTCGCACACAAAAAAAAAGGTACAAAGGCGGACTTAATGCCTTAGGCATTCTCTACCAGTCAACCAAGGGTGGTGAAGAGATTTGATGGCAGGTGCTCTGTTTGAGAGGAACAAAGAAAATTTTTACTTATTAAAAAAATTCAATTAATTCAATTTAATTCAATTCTTTATTGCATATCTCATGTGTGTGCAAGATCTTATAATAATAGTTACAAAGTTCACATGGACCCTGTCAGGCACAACAATTTATTACAATAGGAAAAGTAGCATGCTTTTTTTATAGATGATATATTTTTGATAGATAGACATTTTTTTTATAGATGGCATTTCATGTGCACAGAGAAAAAAAAAATTCCGACTCAAACCTACAGTATGCGTCCTTTCAATAGTTGATGTGATACTCTATTTGAAAACAGAGATCCCAAACAGTAGTCTAAAATCGTCTTAATACGATTCTACATGTAATCAATTCTGTGGACTGAAGAGGTTTCTAGCTTCTGACTCAAAATCATTTCTATCCTCTTAGGAATAGAAATGCTATTATTAAGTAAAACCAATTCACTCAGATCTTAGCATCTAGACATATCTATTTCTGTATTCTCCACAGATCTTTCTTACGCTAAAAATATTATAGGGTCAGACACAAACTGGACGTCTCAAATATAGCTTACAGTAAAATATTGGTACGAAAATTTCCATTAATCATTGAGTACTGGGCGACCGAGCTCTGCTCTGGTGTAAATAGAGAATGCTCATAATACAGGATAGTTCATACTAATTCTATTCTGCCATTATAGTAGATACTTACTAATTCCATGCTGCCATGTCATTTTGTTCTATGGTAGCCATCTTTTTCTAAACTTTGGGCGACCGAGCTCTGTTCGGGTGAAAATACGGAGAAAATGAATTTTCCCAGATATGAGACCTAGCTAGATCGATTTTTCGCCTCCGTAAACCCCTATATTGCAACTTTCATCGAAATCGTTAGAGCAGTTTTCGAGAACGTGATTACAAATACAATAAATTATACAGGGTGGCAGGGACATCGACGCGAAGCTGGTTACCATGGATTCAGTACATGATTCTGAACCCCCCTGCGTTGAAATTTTTCGTAGGTTATTAAAAAAAAATCTGCTGTTCCATACATTTTGACCGCGTAGGTATTGCACTTTTCTATGAAACAGCTGATTTTTTTTTAATAACCTACGAAAAATTTCAACGCAGGGGGGTTCAGAATCATGTACTGAATCCATGGTAACCGGCTTCGCGTCGATGTCCCTGCCACCCCGTATACAAATCGCACCTTTACAGTAAAACCGTTACTAAACGAAATTATACAATTTTACAGGAGAGCCAAAATTAGAAAAATGTCACTGTTTTTTGTCAATAAAATCTGAGTGCAGGGTTCTTTAAGACATTTAATGAGGTCATATTATAGATCTCAGTTTACATTATGACACGTGATTTAGGAAAGTAATTTTTTTTAAATAACAGTATTATTTGTTTTGATTTATATTATTATAGTAACACTTTACCATTAATAATTTGTTCATTATGGTATATTACCATGAAATTACAGTGCAATTGATGTTACTAAATAGAAAACTATTAAAATTTCATAAATACAATAATATTATTCAACATTTAAATAAAAAATCATAAAGTTGGCATTCGTTATGGTGTTATAATATTACCAAATAAAAAAACATTCGAAATTAATAATGTTTTATTACAAATTAAAGAGAGATCCATACAATCATTTTGCATAGTTATTTATCAATCAGTCTTGAGTTTGTACCTTTAAATCACAGCATGTAGGCACGTATCTTACTATATTAACTACTTATTAAGTATCTTATTACATTTACAATCAGTTCGACTAGGAATAAACCAACTGGAAATAGCATTTTTTTTAGTTTAACAAAGTTTCAATCACAGCATTATTCCTTATCCATGAAAGCTACTAGGGCTAACCAAAGTTATGTTGACTTGTATTACGGGGGGACTCCCCATGCTGCTAAGATGAGTGCGGCTTCATGTCGTAATTTAAGCTGTGTTGTGTTCGAATACTAACATTAGTTTTTAAGTATTACTAACAAGAATATGGACCTGGTCTGAAATAAATGTTTAATAAATAATAAATCAATAATATTACCTAATTAGAATAATGAGGCAAACCTACTGCCATATAAAATGTTATATAAAATATAAACTGTAACATTTTATCAATGAAATTTTATTATGAATTGCGTAATTTCATAACACAAAAACTGTGTTTAAACAAATTGAAACACTTTTCCTATTAAAACAAATCAACAACTTACCTTTATTGTGACGTACAGCCGTGTTTATCCAAATAATAACACTATTTCTTTAAACTTCCGTCATCACTCTTCTACGAACATGTTCTTATTGATATAGACACAATATTGTATTTCGTGAGCCGATCATAACTCGGTTTAGTAACGCTTTAATTTACCGCTAAATGTCGTAAAATACTACATTTTACAAAAATGACAAGTTTATCTTGCAGTTTACGTGTATTTTAGATAGATGGCATTGATAACTCAATTCATGAAAATTTTCGTTTAGTAACGGTTTTACTTTAAAGGTGCGATTAACATTGCTCGTTTAATAGTACAGGATATTTCCATGCCAATCTTTATATCCCAACAAAATTACTTATTACCTAATTTTTGCAAGTACCAATGTGACTTTTTCAATTCATAATGTACTTTCTAAGTTTATCTTGGACATTACTGACCGCGGTGAAGGAATACAAAGTGAGGATTGCCTGATCACCAACTCAACTTGAGCAATCGTGGTGATCAATGCTCTTGCCTTCTCTGTATATGAAGAGGCCTTTGCTCTACAGTAGAACAGTAATAGGCTGGGTTCCATAGACACGAGATCAGATGTCTCGCTGATGGTGGCGCGTGTGTTGGATCATTTAGCTCCCTTCAAAATGGATGAGCTGAATGGTGCTAATCCATGTCATGTTCGTGAACGGGCGCCGTCAGTTGGGACTGGTCATCTCTTAACTGCCATGACTTATTTTAATTAATTTAAATTTTTGAATTGTTCTTTATTTTATCTTTTTATTACGGATGCTTTTAACGTGCACGTCTTTTTACATTGTTCTCACATGTATAATTTCAACATGAATAATGTAACCAATTTTATGTAACAATTTTTTGTTTAAAAGAGTGTCCGTGGAGTTTCTTGACCGTTCTTCTCCATAGGTAACTACTACGTTTTGGAATGGGCTTCATATTTCTGGCTGACTGACTCCTTGACAATTCAAAAGTGCCTGTACATGAAATAAATGCTTTGAGTTTGAGTTTGACACTAGACTCCGCGTAGGACATAGGTACTGTAAATGCTTCGTACATTTCTATCTATAACTAACCGATTAACAAAACCATAGAAACCTCAATACACCCAATTTACCACAACGACAATATTTCACACTTAAACTGATAGTGGGTAATGAGGACAATTCTATTTGGAATGTAATAGCCGTTTCGAAAACTAAATAGCGGTCGCGTAACTAATTGGCCTGGCCCGGTAATCTGGCCCGGCCTTATTAATTGCTTTATCAATCGATTGGAGGGACATGGGAGGTATTATGGCCCTTAATGTAACTGTATGGCCAAGGGATAGAAGGTGACATATCTTTATCGAGTCGACCTTCCTTGTGTGATTTGCACTGATTGTTCACACAGCAGCTTTCGATGATGGTTATTGGTGTTATCCAAAAGAAACTAATATAGGTGGCGATTTATTTACTGACATTTGTCAAGAGGGTGATTCTAAATAAACTACTACTACTTACTAAATAACTTTGCCTATGACACTCACATCCGATTCATGAAAAAAAAACAATCTCCATTCAACATAGACATTATTTCGATGCATGTAAGAAAAGTTTATTTTACGACTCGAAAGTATATGAGTTTCATAAGAAAATTTGTTTATAATGACCCTGTATCTGTATAATAAGTTTGCTGGGCACACTTTGAAATTTAATGCTATGGAATGGAATGGAATAGAAAGTAACGCCATACGATTTTAAAATCACTAGTTACATAAAAGGTAGTATTTGAACAGCTATTGGCTTAAACCTTTAATCTGGGCCGGTCCTTATAAATTGCTATATCAATAGCGTAATGGTCAGAAATATGCACTATAATTTGAGATGGCTAAAGGGCCATAGCGCCAAGCCATAGAGGCGATTTTGAAGGGAAAATGGTGTCACGTATTGATATTCTTCATCGTCTTTCGAAGTAATCCGAACATATAAAGTTTTAAAAATGCTGTAGAAGATAACATTAAAGCTAAACGCACATTACAGCCGCATCGGGCCGCAGCGCATCGCACCTCGATACGCGCTACTAGTAAGTAGTGTGCGCTGGTTCATCCATACCATTGGGTACCAATTCGAACAAATTATAATTAGTCTTGAAAAAAGATCATAGATGGCAGCATAGGTAACAATTATGAAATTAACAGTCACTATAAAAAGCGATAAACGGAAGATTTTGGCTGAAGTAAGATTAGTAAAAATCAAAACTTCCTTGTTTAATGCTGATTTATCTATTGTAACTCATAAATCTCGTATTTTCAACAAAAAAAGATAAAAACCTTTTTGTTTAGGGCTCTTTGCAATAGATGGCGTTTTACATCACTGTACCACATTAACGCTGTAGCCAGATAATAGCCCGACTTAGGGAGGTGATATTTCTTTGTACGGGATTGGGTATATTATCTGTGTCCATACTATATTATAAATCTGAAAGTAACTCTGTCTGACTGTCTGTTACCTTTTCATGCCTAACTCACTTTACCGATCGTTATGAAATATCACAGATAGGTAGCCTGGGATCTGGACCAAGGCATTGACAGGACAGGTTAATTTTCATACTGGATATTGTCATCATCTGCCTAGCCTTTTCCCAACTATGTTGAGGTCGGCTTTCTGTGTAACCGAATGCAGCTAAATAGCAGTATTTTACATGGAGCGACTGCCTATCTGACCTCCACAACCCAGTAACTGGGGAATACATCCCATGGTAAAACTGGTTGTCAGACTTTCGGGCTTCTGGCGACCCGTAACAACTATCAAAGATCCACGAATGACAGCCAGGACCAACAGCTTAACGTGCTTTCCGAGGCACGGAAGAGATTCGCTATGTTAAGATGGTCACCCATCCACGGACTAACCGCGGCAAGCGTAGCTTAACCTGATCGATCGACCCGTGCGGCTGTTATTACATTCCCCTGGATATGGTATAAAAAAATGATGAAATACTAAATACATACATGCAGGCGAAGTCACGGGCGGTCGTAAAAAGTGATGTAAGAGGATTTTTTCAATACGGTGCGGCCCACCCAAATGTGCGTCAGCCTTAAAACTTTCTCCTTAGAATTTTATCCCAAACACATAATAAGATCCACCGTTATACAGACCAGAGAGCCACTCCAAAAAGATACCGGTTTCAAAAGGGGCAGAAAGACATTAAAAGCTATCTTTTCAGGTCATGAAAGATAAGACTGAATGTGAGCATGCAACGGAAACTGTTCTCGAGTACAGTTTTCGTATTCACAGAGAAGAGTTTCCTAGTTTTGACTCCGTAGATTTCCGGAGACAGAATGGATATTGTATTATATTCTTGTGGGAAATATTTTTGTTGTTGGTAATGTTTTTTTGTGAGATAGATAAAAATAAGTTTAGCTATAAAGGTGTGGTGTAATAGTACATTGTGATACGAGTGTGCTGTATTGGTCATTACCCACAAGGCGGTATTATTCGCGCGAGCCATAGGCGAGCGCGATAATATAGCCGATTAATGGGTAATGATCAAAGCACACGCGTTTCATACGACGTTTTTCAACACATTTGCGAGGAAAGAAACCGCTTGTTGTAAGAACTTATGCTACAATAACGTAACTTTAGAGAAATGATACATTTAGATTTATAAAGTTCAACTGACCTTTGTTGCCAGGTACTGACTATCCACTTCCTGTAAAAACGTTTCTACGTCGGTTCGTATTTTTCTTAATATGTAACCTGAAGTAACCACACAACTTAAACGATAACAAATATTTACAAAAAATGGCGCGCTGGATTTTTTTTCGGGTAGCGATGCGCGCTCAAGGCACTGACAAAACCGCTGAACAGCCTACCATCACGTTCGGTCGGAGGTGGAGACAAAATTTGAAACTTGAAAAAATTAGATTTCGCTGCTAATTATTACTAATTATTCTCTATCGAGAGAGAGAGAGAGAAAGTGCGAATTTGGTCAAATGAAAAATCCAGTATGGCGATTGTGAAAATTTTCTCATTTATCGTCATGGGTGTCGTTTTCGTAATTTTCGATCATGCTAAAACCGATAGTGAGGTCAAAATGTTAATCCAAGATGGCGGCTGTGAAAATTTTTGTCATTGGTCTCGTTTTCGTAGTTTTCGATGGTTCTAAAGCTGATAATGAATCTAAGATGGCGGCTGCGAAAGTTTTGTCATGTTTCATCATGGGTTTCGTTTTCGTAGTTTTTGATGGTTCTAAAGCCAACAGTGAGGTCAAAATGTAAATCCAAGATGGTGGCTGTAAAAAATTCTCATTTCGCATTTTTCTCACCCATGACAAAAAATGAGAAAAAAATTTGCAGGCGCTATCTTGGATTTACATTTGACCCCACTATCGGCTTTAGAACCATCGAAAACTACGAAAACGACACCCATGACGAGAAATGAAAAAAAAAATTACAGCCGCCATCTTGGATTTACATTTTGACATCACTATCGGCTTTAGAACCATCGAAACCTACGAAAACGACACCCATGACGAAATATGAGAAAACTTTCACAGCCGCCATCTTTGATTTACATTTTGACATCACTATCGGCTTTAGAACCATCGAAAACTACGAAAACGACACCCATAACGAAAATGAGAAAAATTTTGCAGCCGCCATATTGGATTTCCATTTTGACCTCACTATCAGCCTTAGAATCATTGAAAACTACGAAAACGATACCCATGACGAAAAATGAGAAAATTTTCGGAGCCGCCATCTTGGATTTCCATTTTGACCTCACTATCGGCTTTAGAACCATCGAAACCTACGAAAACGACACCCATGACGAAAAATGAGAAAAATTTCGGAGCCGCCATCTTGGATTTCCATTTTGACCTCACTATCGGCTTTAGAACCATCGAAAACTACGAAAACGATACCCATGACGAAAAATGAGAAAATTTTCGCAGCCGCCATCTTAGATTTCCATTTTGATGAAATTCACACTTTCTCTTTCTCTCTCTATCTAATTAGAAAATGACAGACGCAAGAATGAAGCCGCGTTAAAGAACTTCGTTCCAAAAACCTGTTTACTTTGGCACACTTTAAGTTAAGTCGCAATAAAAAAGACATGTCGTGCCGACTCGTGCCTTGATAGTACTTACTAATTCCATACTGCCAGACTGCCATGTCATTACTCCGACTAGTAAATAGTTATCTATGGCGCACATTACCGCACTAGTGCGATTATGTGTATCATTAAAAAAACATTTTTACAAAAAAAAACAACCGCCTTCCAAAAAAAAAAAAAACACTATTAAATGAAAATTAAATTAAATTTTGGAAGTCGGTGTTGCATTATTTTTCGTTTTTTTGCCACCGACTTCCGAAATTAAATTTGAGTTCATATAAATTATGATCATAATGTAAAATTGTGTAGGTATGCCAATTCGATATTTTTGATGGAAATATTTTTGATGTTAGTATTTGTTTTTTGTGAAGAATAGTTAAGATATTGTTTGGTATAAAGGTGGACACGCACAATGGTCCACCTGACAAACTAAGTGCGGAAACTAAAACCTCTACCATAGAAGGCGTTGTGGATTATACAGATGATTTTCTTTCAAGTATTAACAGTTATAACTTAAAATAATGTAAGCCCCTTATTTTGATTTCTTATACCTACGAGTACCTACCTAAGTGATGAAAAATTGAGAATTTAAAAAATAGTAACATAGATGTTTCAATAATTGAGTAGAGTATATTATTTTTATATTAATGAAATGACAAGTAATCCTAGGCATAACCTACTAGAAATACAAAAATAATTTAAAATGTTTGAACCGGTATTTCAGCATTGACTAATACCGACTCTATTAAGCAAAACTTTAATACAAAAAAAAGCAATCAGCTACTCATTTATTCCTGTCTTTCCGAAGAAATACTTTCCGTAGCCAATCAAACTGAAATTCTTTCAAGAAAATGTATCTCTGCCTGTACTTTTTCTCGAGTTATTAGCCAAATCGAAAGGGAAGGGTTTAATAATTCCCTGGATTCATTTTCAAGGAAAAAGGGGATGATTAAACTCTTAAATCGTCGTTCTTTGTGGCTTTGTTAATCAGTTGTTGAGGTAGACTTGTTTCGTTTTATTTATACACCTTTTTTTCAAGAATGTTCCGAGCAATCATTTCTTTTTTGTTGCTGATAAATTAGACTTCAGGTCATGCTTTATTATGGTTTAATTTTTGAGAATAAAAATATAAAAGTAAATGAAAGATTTACATGTGCAATATTGCTTAGACCACTTATCGGCGGAGGATAGGGTGTTGTGGTGCAACCTGGGAGAGGCCCATGTCCAGGAGTGGACTGCGATAAGCTGAGTTGATTGTTGATTGAACTAAGTTTATATACCTAAGTATGTATGAACTGATAATTTATGGGGACCAATACAAAAACAATGATCTTTACTGTTAGCACACCAGGAAGTGATCACTATTTGTCGACAATTTAGCATTTACAAGTGAGTATTTAAAGAGTCTTTGGTATCCATTTAGAAGATGGAGTGACGACATAATACAAATAGCCGGAAACTTATGGCCCAGACGGGCAAAGAATAGAGCCACCTGGAACGATTTGGAGGAGGCTTTCACCGCTAAAGGCGGCCTTTACCCCTCCGTATCAAAACGTACTAAAAGCAAATATTCCTACTAGCAAAACGATACTTTAACAAAATGTCCTATTAGCAAATCGTCCTATGAACAAAAAAACGGAAAATGGTACAGTCGGATACCACACATAATATGAGATTTTTAAAGGAATACTATTTATGTATCATCTGCTCGATACAACAAAAATAAAAAACTTTTTCACAAAAAAAAACAACCGACATTCACTGTTAAGTGAAAAATAAGTAAAATTTCGGAAGTCGCTGGCAAAAACGAAAATACAAAACCAAAGACACGGATATTCATTATATTTGCTAACAATACGAAACTTATGTACAAAACTAACATTACTAACAAATAAATAAAGAAGTACATAATCCAAACACTAGATAAGAACAATATGTTAGGGAAAAAAAAGCTAAAAAAATAAAATTAGATTTATTCAAGATAAGATTATGATTTACAATAACAATCGAAGAAAATTTACTTCTAACTGTAACGTAGACTTGCCTGATCTAGGTTTATAAAAACCTGTGTTTCAGGCCATCAATTTACATCAAAAATTTTAAAAACAAGGCAGCAATTAATTTATTAGAAGCTTAATTAAAAAGCAGACATAATATTTTCAATAACTTAAAGAGTAACTATTTGAGTAAGTACCTATATAACTAATTTAAAAACTAGATTATGTAGGAATATTATATTTAAATAAAAAAAATATATTTATTAGCTAATAAATAAATAAATATAAAGAGCTAAAATTAATTTAACATATTATATTTATTTTATTTTTATTTTTCTATTAGAGATTGTATGTGGGGTGGTATCTTCAGAACTAATGATCCGATTCCAAAAATGTTTTCACTAATGGAAAGCTACAGTATTGCCGAGTATCATAGGATTTTCTGTTAAAACTAATTTAAAAACTAGATTATGTAAGAATATTATATTTAAATAAAAAAAATATATTTATTAGCTAATAAATAAATAAATATAAAGAGCCAAAATTAATTTAACGTATTATATTTATTTTATTTTTATTTTTCTATTAGGGATTGTATGTGGGGTGGTATCTTCAGAACTAATGATCCGATTCCAACAATGTTTTCACTAATGGAAAGCTACAGTATTGCCGAGTATCATAGGATTTTCTGTTAAAACAAGAATGTCACACGGAAGAAATCGCGGAAGAACTATCTGTAAGCAGGCAGAAGCTTGTCTGTAATAAAAACATAAACAATTTGATACTATGGCACACTCTGCGCCTGGCATCGGACGCGGACGGTCACGCTGCTCGCTGTCCCAGCTGCTGCGCTCGAGTTTCCTGATTGGTGTTCAAGTGTTCCTGAGACACCGTGCCTGCTATAGTCTTTGACTATCGTCGACTGTTAATTGTCTGTCTTTTTCAAGACACAATTAACATCTGTTTCATTTATGTGCTGGTAACGTCACTCTCCCGTCGCGTTTTTTTCATCCCCCTTCAGGGAAAATCCACAGTTTCGTGGTCCTCGGTTGAAACCTTACGGTGCCAACGAAGCCGATTGGGGTGTTGACCCAACACACCCGCCGAAGCCCCTTCAGGGTTGAGGCAAATAATTGGACGGGTCCTAGTGTTCGGCCTTGGGGGATCTCCTAGTCGGCACTGGATGACAGTTTTCCTTCCCCAGCTACTCACCTAGAACGGTTGGGTGTGTCTACACCCTTCGATCTAGACTTGTAGGACCCCGTTGCACAATAAGACAGGCAACGGGCAAAAGCAAGCTTAGGGCTCACCCGAGGTACACAACCTCCCTGTCTCACCCGGCAGGGAGGGTTTTACACATCCCCGTTTTTCCCCCGGGGAGATAGGATTAGGGAATATTGTAGGAGTTTTTTCCCATTTTTGTGTTTGTTTTGCCTCCTTATGAGGTGAAAAAATAGTTAGTTAGTCTATTTTTCAACATGGACAACAGGGCCTTCTTGGTGGAGTTCAGGAAGTTGCAATGCGACTTCCAAACTCTGTCAAGAGTCCTTGATGGCATGATGAAGGTAGAACCTTCCCTTGTCGACAAGCTCGGCGACGAACTAGCCGCGCTATCTGCTCGTCAGCAGGCCCGTATAGCCATCACTGAATTCAGTGATGCCTTAGATTCTCCCGCTAGTCCAACTACGGAGTTGGAAAGTCCCCTTAGCCCGACCGAGTCTATGGACACGGATGACGTAGTTGCCGCTTCTTCAAAGCGCGCTCCCACCCCCCACCCTTATCGCTCTGACTCAGAGGCTCAGGCTAATTCTCCTTCCTCTGGTTCCCATTCGGACGACGATGGCTATACGCCAGTCGCCGGAAAGCGGAACAAGAGGAAGAAGAAGAAGCAAAAGTCTTCTCAGGCGAGCAAAGTCGCCGCGGTCGAGGAAGTATTTCCTTCGACTTACGTAGATAGGGATAGCCCCGCGTCACCCGATAGCCCCGCGTCACCCGCTAGTTGCGCCCCGGTAGATACCCCCTCCACCACCCCCCGTCCGAATGAGTCACCCTCCGCTCAGGGTGCCTCAAACAGCCCGAACTCTGGCCCTAAAAAGCTCGCGCCTCCACCTCCCGTGTTCATTCAGGACAAGGAGAAGTGGACGGCAATTTCTAAATGGTGTGTAGACCAAAAGATTGGCTACACAAACGCCCGCTCTACCCAGCAGGGCATAAAAGTTCAGGTTCCGACCTCGTCAGACTATAGGAAGCTAACTAATCTTCTGAAAGACAGAAAAGTGTCATACCACTCTTTCTGTCTCCCAGAAGACAAGCAGGCTAGAGTAGTCATCAAACGAATCCCTAAAGAGATTCCGTCCGCCGAAATACTAGCCGATCTTAGGGCTCAGAACATCCTCGTGGATGAAGTGCATCGGATGCACCGCTCGCGCGGAAGGGAAGCATAATGACATGGTTCTTGTCATATGCTCTCCTTACGAGGGGCATCACCCCATATTCAATGTTAAGGCGATCTGTAGTCTAGTAGGTTTCTCCATAGAGAAACCCTGGAAAAACAGCACAATAGGGCAATGTCACCGTTGCCAGTTATACGGGCACTCTCAGAAGAATTGCCATGCGAAACCCAGGTGCGTAAAGTGCCTGGGCGACCATGGCACTTCTGAGTGCACCCGCCCTAAGGACCGTAACCTATGCCTAAGTCCACCTAGCTGCGTGCTTTGTGGACAAGAAGGCCATACAGCTAACTACCGCGGTTGCTCTAAGGCCCCTAAGGCCACTTCATTAAAAACAGCCAAGCGTCTCGACGAACGCCAGGCTAAACAAAGGGACTTCATCCCATTTCCGTCAAACCAAATGCCAGAGCGACTAAGTCCTCAGAGACCTAGTCCCTGGCATCAACTCAATCACCATAAGGCCTACCCTACGCTGGCCTCTCCAGCTCCCCCCCCCTAACACCCCCCTTTACGGCCTTATGGACCCCCGAAATCGCGTTCTCCCCCCCTCCCCCTACCGCTCCACCCGCGAAACCCGCTCCTGCTCCTCAAGCACCGCGATCCGTACCTACTACTGCTCCTCAAGCACCGCGTAACGTCCCTGTTGCTCCTCAAGCGCCGCGATCCGCTCCCAGGCCAGTGAACATGCCTCCCATGCCACTGCTCAACCCTGAGGATAATTTCGATTACCTTGCAGAAACCTTTCAGGTTTTCTACACTCCCCGTGCCACTCAGTTGGTACATAACATAATAGCATGTAGGAGAGTCGGCGACATAGCCGGCATCCAACGCCTTTACCGCGAAAATCGTGAGATTACGCAAGCCCTCTACTCTTTTATGACCCCCCAAAATGTCTAACGCCGTAATCGCTAGATTTAAACCCCGATCCCTCAATTTAGGCATCTTCAATGCAGATGGTATTAGAGGTCAAAAAGACGAGATCGCGGAATTCCTTCGCGAACACGAAATAGATGCACTCCTCATCCAGGAGTCATTCTTAAAACCTAGCCACCGAAACCCCTTTATTGCTAACTACCGTATTATCAGAAATGATAGGACGCGTTGCCATAAAGGCGTAACGAACGAAACGGCTTATTTATTACAAAAAGGAACTGTACTGCATTCCTATGGATCCTCCCCCCCTTGCCAGACTCGAAGTCACTATTTGTCGCTTAGGCATGACAGGCCATCAGCCGATCACTTTAATTTCGGTTTATCTCCCCCCCCGTTCGGCAGCAGAGAACCAGCTTATCTCTGACGATATTCAAATCCTTATGGGCTTGAGTGACTCCGTTATCATAGCGGGCGATCTCAATGCCAAACACCCCGCGTGGAATAGTACGGTTACAAATATCAGAGGTCGACACTTGTTTGACCTCTCCTCCTCTTTAAACTTTGACATCATCGGTCCGATGTCACCCACTCACTTCCCTCACGATCATAACTATACTCCCGATGTCCTAGACGTGGCGCTCCTTAAGAACGTCCAACTCAGATTAGTCTCTATCGAAACGGCGTCAGAGCTTAACTCTGACCACCGTCCTGTAGTTATAAAAATGGCATCCCGCACAGGTCAACCGGACGACCCCAATCAACCCCTACCTACTAGAAGGGTCACGGACTGGAGGAAAGTAGGCGAACAGCTGAAACCCATGTCCCCCCTATTAGAATCAATCCCAGGCCAGTTTGACTCAGTCGCAGACACGACGTCCGCGATCGACTCACTCACGGAGCACGTACAAACCGTCTTGAACAACTGTTCAAGGGAGGTTCCAGCGACGGATACCGTTCGCTTTAAACTCCCTGACGATGTGCGTGCCCTGATGACTGAGAAGAACGCGGCCACCCGTGCCTACGATAACTTTCCCTGCGCCTCTAACAAAGCCCACATGCGCAATTTACAGAGATCTGTAAAGAAACGCGTGGAGGAGCTGCGTAATGCGAACTGGGACAAGACTCTGAGTGAACTCACTTCCAATCACTTAGCCTTCTGGGAACTCCAGAGGAAACTTAGGTCCAAACAAGAGGCTACCATGCCCCCGTTAGTTCGCTCCGATAAATCGATCGCTTTCGACGACATCGACAAAGCTGAATGCCTAGCCGATAGTCTCGAAGCGCAATGCTCCCCTAGCCTCCTACCCGTAGACCAAACTCAACTCAATAAGGTCGACGCGGAAGTAGAACGTAGAACCTCTCTACCCCCCGTAGAAGACCCTGATAATCCTCTGGCTCCCGTCACACCTGACGAAGTCCAAGATATCATAAAGGGTCTTAAAACTCGTAAAGCCCCCGGTTTAGATGGCATCACCAATAGGGTGGTCCAACTCTTCCCCACTCATCTCATACTTCTAATGTGCACCATCTTCAATGCTGCTCTTAGGAAAAATATCTTTCCACAATCGTGGAAAGAAGCCGTAGTTATAGGTATCCCTAAACCGGTAAACCCAAGTCAGATCCCTCCAGCTATCGCCCCATTAGTTTGCTCAAGGTAATGGCAAAAATCTATGAGAGACTTATTTATAAGCGACTCAGAGACTATGCTGAGACCAAGGGCCTCATACCCAACGAGCAGTTCGGCTTTCGAACTCAGCACTCTAGCGTGCATCAGGTCCACCGAATCATTGAACACGTTAGTGCTGGTTTCTATCGTGGTTACATGACCGGTGCTATCTTCTTCGACATAGCAAAGGCGTTTGACAAAGTCTGGCACAATGGCTTAATATACAAGCTATACCAGCTCGGTGTGCCAGATCGTCTCGTACTCATCTTACGGGACTATTTGACAAATCGTACCTTTCGCTATCGTATCGAAGGAGCGTTATCCTCCCCCCGTCTCATTCGCGCAGGAGTCCCTCAGGGCTCTGTTCTTGCCCCCCTCATTTTCACACTGTTCACCAGTGACATCCCAAAGAGTATAAAGTGTCAGTTGGCTCTGTTCGCAGACGATACGGCCATATACTGCAGCGGGTATAATTCCAACCAGTTGATCCTTAACTTACAAAAGGCCGTCGACAAGCTCGGCGCCTGGTTTAAGTTATGGAGAATCGAGGTTAATCCCGACAAAAGTCAGGCGGTCTTTTTCTCTAAGCCGCGTCGTATCCCCATCCTTCCCCGTCCAGTCACCATGTTTGACAAGCCGATCCCTTGGGAGAAGCGAGCCAAATATTTAGGTGTAATCCTGGATGAACATCTCACTTTTTCCGAACACGTAAAGGCGTTACGCGCGCGAGCCGCTTTCGCGCTTAGTAGACTCTTTTATGTTATGAATGCACGCAGCAAATTGTCACTCAAGTGCAAGTTGCGCATTTATACGTCGTGCATTCGTCCAATCATGACCTATGCGGGAGCCGTCTTTGCTCACGCGAGTCCCAGTACGATCCATATGATGCAAGTATTACAGAACCGTGTCCTTTGTAGGGCCACGGGAGCCCCGTGGTTTGTTAGGAACGAGATCCTCCATCTCGACCTCAAAATCCCCACTATCTGACAGTTCCTTAAACGTATGTCCAAGCGGTATTTTGACTCCGCAGTCAAACATAGGAATCCCCTAATAGTCAAAGCAGCTTGCTATGTCCCGTCCAATAACCAAGTTAGTAAGGCCCGTCGCCCTAGGCATGTCCTCTCAGATCCAGATGACCCCATAACTCTCCTCCAGGAGAGCAGTAGGGCCACAAGTACAGTATACAAAAAGACACACCGACACAACTTCAGACCTCGCCGTAGAGGTCCGCGACCGCGACCCACCCGAGTAAATGATACTCCCCCCCGACCCTTGCTCGATAACGATGCGCCAGCCCGCGTTTTTGCTGAGCCTGTAGCTTTAAACTCCCCTGTTAATAATAATGAATCATCCTTGATCCAGCCTGTCCCTCTTGCTGTCCTCCCATCAGCGAACGCCCTAAGCCGAGGTTCGTACCCCACAGGGGGTGCCCTTAGCGAGCGTTCGCCTAGTTTTAATTAGCTTAGTTTATATGCCCCTGGCTGGAGGCTTTGAGTTTCTTTTAGGAGCTTAAGGCAGCCACAGGAAAGTCCGGTTAAGCAGCGAATACCTCAGTGGTAACCTGCGAGATGCCCTAGTCAAAAAAAAAAAAAAAAAATACTATGGCAAACAAATAATTACCTATAGTTAATTAAAAATACTTAAGTTTATTATAAATAGGATGGACTCGTGGCTAAGTAATAACAGCCGCACAGGGTCGATCCATCAGGTTAAGCTACGCTTGCCGGGGTTGGTGTGTGGATGAGTGATAATCTTTACATACCCAGACTCCTCCATGCCTCGGAAAGCACGCTGGTCCCAGCTGTCATTCGAAAAGAAGAACCCGAAAGTCTGACAACTAGTCTTACCAAGGGGTATCGTATTACCCAGTTACCTACAGCGTTGTGGAGGTCAGATAGGCAGTCGCTCCATGTAAAATACTGGTTTTCAGCTGCATCCGGTTAGACTGGACACCAATATACATAGTTGGGAATAGGCTAGGCAGATTGAGTTAATTAAAAATACTTTAAACTCATACATTTTCGAGTACCCATCGTAAACGATTGTCCGAATCAGCATATTTACGAAGCGTTGACCTGTACCCGACTTGACAGATGACGGAATTAATTGCATTCGATTGAAAGCCAATGAATTATATGTACATAGTAGATATCTCTGATTACCTGTGTATAAGGTTTTTTTTTTTTAATTCTTGGGTTTTATTTTTTTTCTGATCTGTAATGGTTCAAAAAAATACAAAAGTTTACAGTTTTGTAATGTGTGTCTGTATTGAGTACTTTTTGTCCCCATCATCATTTCAGCCATAAGACGTTCACTACTGAACATAGGCCTCCCGCAAGCACAGCCACTTCAACCGATTTTGTGCTTCTCGCATCCAGCGGATCCCTGCGGCCTTCACAAGGTCATCGGTCCATCTTGTGGGAGGCTTTCCGACGCTTCGTTTTTCGGTACGCGGTCGCCACTCGTAAGATTTTTTTTTTCCGTGAGATATTCCCTTGCGATATTTCGTGATTTTTTCTTAACCCTCTCCCCCCCTCTCAAGCCTCACGTAATTTACGGACGACCCCTTGGCGATTCGTCTTTTATTTATTTAGTCTTTTCACCATTCAGAATGTTTAAAATAAGGAATAAATACTTGCGGTTTGCATAGGACAGCAGACATAAAACAACATTATGTATTCCTCGAAGGGTTGGTTATTGATGTAATACCTACTAGTAACAACTACATTTCGCCAGTTAAGTTTAAGTCCCATGTAATAGAGGGCGAGTCTATTGCCATCAAACGGGCACAAATCTAGACTCCGGGCTGATAATGGGAATCACTGGAAATTTCTGGGAATAAGGTGTGTAGGCTACACAATCTATATCTATATATTATATAACAAAATAAAAACTTTTTACAAAAAAGAACAACCGACTTCCAAAAAAGACACTACAAAGTCAAAAATAACTTTAATTTCGGAAGTCGGTGTACTTGGTTTTGAACTTAGGTTTTTCGCCACCGACTTCCGAAATTAAAGTTATTTTTGACTTTGTAGTGTCTTTTTTCGAAGTCGGTTGTTCTTTTTTGTAAAACGTTTTTATTTTGCACTTTTTAGTTGTGGTACCTACCTCATACTAATTCGAATACCACTAACCTGCTATGTAAATAACAGTGACTGGAAGTTATCATCATATCATCTATATAAACTAAGTAGGAAAAATACGTATTATTGAAGCTAACTCAAAAACTATCCAAGTAAAGTTAATAAAATTTATATGGGAGCATACCCTTTCAAGTAAAAAAACAATTTTTTAAATCGGTCCATTATTGACGGAGAAATCGCGTAACAAATATACAAAAAAAAAAAAAAAAAAAAACATACAGACGAATTGAGAACCTCCTCCTTTTGGGAGTCGGTTAAAAATGAATCCCTATTTCCTTGGTCCTTCATCACGCGTGATTGGCTGGACCAATTTCGCTAATTCTTTTTTGTTGTATTTGTTAAAGTAAGGAGATGGTTCTTAGGATAGGTAGGTGAAGGTAGGGTAGGTAGGTAGGTAGGTATGCAAGTAGGTAGGTATATATGTTGGTAAAGTAGGTATGTAGGTAGGGTAGGTATGTATGTAAGTAGGTAGGGTAGGTAGGTATGTATGTAGGTAGGTGTAGGTAAGTAGGTAGGTATGTAGGTAAATAGGTAGTTACGGTAGGTAGGTGCGCCGAAGATAAGTGCTTACCCATGCGAAGCCGGGGCGGGCAGCTGGTAGCCAATACAAAGCACACACATGAAATGGTCGTTTGAACAGACACCGTATAAGCTAGATTCAAAGACAAATCCTTGTAGATGCAATTGGCCTTTCAATGAAATTACCTCTATGTGTTAGGTGAACTCCTACGCAAGCTATCCTAAATGCCAGACACAAATACCTGAAAAGGTGTTCACATATTACACCGTTGCGCACCAGAACCGTAAATAAATTGGTACCTACACGTACAAAAAAATCTTTTCGACGCCCTCTAGACCGTAGCATCACCGACGAACAGAAAATGTGTGTTGGCCGGAGAACGTGTTATACCTAACTAGTTACGTGTGGAACCCTAAATTTATAGTGACAATGACTTATACTTACCGTACAGCGATCTGCAATATGAGATCCGTCATCTCAGCATTTCAATGTCATGTGATTGAATCATTTCTAAGACGAATATATAATATATGATATCATATTGAATAATTTAATGTCACGCAACTTAGTTTTTACCGATTTAATAATATTAATTAATTAATTATGTTTTTTATAATAATATGGATTTTTTATGTTTCTATAACAATATTTAAAAATGTAAACGATTTGTATAAAATATTAAATAAACGAAATAATATTATTTAAACATTTTTAATCAATTTTATTGGTTTTATTTGCATCCTCAACTGCAGCCTTACGTACCTAATTAATGCATCAGACTTGGAAAACATTTTAAAAACATTGACGTTACTTAATAACGTTAAATATTGTATAATTTTTCCCAGGTCTGACACGTTTTTAACGTTCGTAACAAGGTCATGGTATGACACGGTGTAATGGACAATAACCCTAACTCACAGGAGATATACGAGCACTAGGTAAAGTGCATTCAACGCAATATTACTAAAGTGTAAATCACTTTAAGAGCTTGCTTAAGAGAAGCAGCAGTAAAAAAAAACATGAGTTTTCTTGAACACTAGTGAACTGAGTTCCGCAGTATTATAATAATTTATTATAAACCCAGCATTTGTAAGCTATAACGTATTTTTTTTTATTGTTTTGTTTTAATTTGACGTAATTTTTTTCTATATATTTAATGTTCTACTTAGTACGTTAATTGATAGTGCCGTACTTTCCTATAATTTAAGGATACATGCGAGATCTATATTATGACAAAGACTTTTTGTTAATGCTGTGTATTATTTGGTAAGTCTTGATATAAATACTTAAAAAACCTAATACGGACATACCTAAATTAGTAAGTGTAGCGGTTACGCCGCTACATACGAACTACGCAACAAAGACATGACGTCACACAATTCCTGCATCGCGCAGTTATAGTTTACCGAGCGAAAAACATAGATAAGACTATCCGAAATCAACATATGGGCAGTTGCCCGCCAGACATAACAACCCGTCTGGTTGGAGGATCCTCCCTTTTCTATGGTGGATGAGTGAACTTTACACCCTGTTCCTCATACCTCTAAATAGGTATTGACCTTTTGTTTATCAGATTTACATTAAATAACACACCATACGGAGTCCAACGTCCAACCTCAAGGAAAGTTCTTGGAGGTTGGTTGGTGGTTGTATGTTAGGTTAAACAAGGGACGTATTCAGACCCACGATAGTTCATCCTTTCATGTAACTAATAAAATTATAAATAAAGAACAAAAAATATTTAACAACAGAAAAAACCTGATGAAAAAAAGTCTCGCAACCCTTGCGCTAGTCTATCTTATCTAAGCTAATTTAGGCGTGCGAATGACCTTATGGGTATGACCTGTTTCTCTTCATACTTTAATCCTGGCTCAGGCAAATAGTACACCTAGGTAATGAAAATTAAACCTTGTAATCATAAGTTCATAAGTATCCGAAAAATTATGTTGATGTCATTGAGATAGCATATTAAAAACATTGGTTTGTTATGGTTACAATTTTGTTTTGAAATGAATGCGCTACAATCTTGAATCTTTTACTAAACGGCTTTACCCCGGTCCCCATATGAATAATGCACGTATACACACACAGGTACACGAAACTTTACACTTAAAACTACGTAATAGGAAGGAAGAAACGATTATAAAATTACTAGCTTTTGCCCGCGGCTTCGATTGTGTCTAAAAGTAGTTTATCTATCCCTCGGGACCAGTACTTTTTTTCTGAATGAAAGGTATGCCCTATGTTCTTTTCTGTAAGTAAATAAAATATTTGACTTTGCCTTTGCCAAATTTCATACAAATCCGATCAGCCGTTTTAACGGGGTGCGTCTCATATCATATAAACTTATTTGGTATATTTTCATTTCAATAACGTTCACAAGATATAATAAACGTGAGATATACCAACTCTTGATATAAATTCTTTACATATAACATTTATATACTCTAAAACTTATTTCGTATAATGTTATTGGATATAACGTTTATTTAATCGAAAATCATTAGGTCTATCGTTTAAAATATATATTGATACCATCATTATGGTTAACACCCCGATTCAAAGCAATCCGACTCGGATAGGTAAGGTAAGAAGGCTAAGGCGTAAGCGGCCGCCTAGCGTCAGATCCCCTCTATTGTTGGTGAATCATTTGGGTTAGGTTAGGTTAGAACAGTGACCATTAACGCGCGAAGGCGAGCGACCGTAGGGAGCGTGCCGCGGTAGCGGCCGCCGAGTGCCAGATCCCCTCTCTTGTTGGTGAACCATTTGGGTTAGGTTAGGTTAGAACAGTGACCATTAACGCGTGAAGGCGAGCGAAAATAGGGAGCGTGCCGTGGCAGCGGCCGCCGAGTGCCAGATCCCCTTTCTTAATGGTGAACCATTTGGGTTAGGTTAGGTTAGAACAGTGACCATTAACGCGCGAAGGCGAGCGACCGTAGGGAGCGTGCCGCGGTAGCGGCCGCCGAGTGCCAGATCCCTTCTCTTGTAGTTGAACCTTTTGGGTTAGGTTAGGTTAGAATAGTGACCATTATTATAAACAAACAAACTGGAATGTTGTCAAACAAACACACTTTTCTATCCGAAACCTTGCTGCATTTAATATAGCCCACGTTTAGACATTCAAAATTAAGTTTTCTACGGAACCCTACAACTTCAAATGAGGTCACGGTGCCTGTACCAAATCTTTGTGTATGTTTTATTTTCTTCACTTATTAAGTAGGTATATACCGTTCGCTGTTCATAAGTACGTACGTGGCTTTCCTCGCTTGATCCTATCTTACTCTCATAGTTTTTAATTTTTTATCCAGTTTGTACTGCAGAGAGTTTTACTTTAGCAACTAAACAGCCATGATCGTAATTTGCCAACTAACCCCCTTACTAATAAACGTTGTATAGCGTCTGTATAGTTACACAACGCTTTGTCTTCTTCTTTCAAACGTCAAATTACTAACGACTGAAAGAGAGAAATCGGTGTGTAATACAGGCGGTATACAACGTTTATTAGTAAGGGGGTTAATATTTACTGTCTAGTTGTTAAACCACCTGTCTCAGACCCAGAGGTCCCGGGTTCGATTCCCAGTGGGAGCAAAATTTTTTGCTCGGTTTGGTTGGTGGTAGAACTTGTTCTAAGTCCGCCTGGCTAGCTACCACTGTCGCCATAACAACAATGAAAACAGCATTGTTGTGTTTCGGCAGTAATAAGTGATAAGATAGCCAGTACCTCTGTGATTGAGGATTCCGGGTGAAGCTCACTTCCACCTTCGGCCTAATCATCACTTACCATCAGGTGATATGCAGGCCAAGAGCACCCCGTTCTAAGTAAAAAAAAAGAAAAAAACAGGTAGAATAATATGTTTGTTTGTTTGTAAGTTTGTATGTTGGTTATCTCCGGAAAAGTCCAAATCCGACAGGTAGATACGGATTAAAAATATATAAATAAATATATATTATAAGTATTATGTAAGTTTTCATTAAATATAATAAATGTGACTATAAAAGTATACAAGTGAGAAAGTATAAGCGCTAACTGAGAGAGGCCTTTATGTCCAGCAGTTATAGACTATTAGGCTCACTTAATTGATAGATAAAGCGTAGTCCTTCAGGACTGAATATAGGCCTTATTATACATAAAATTGATACTCCTAAAACAATAATAATAACTTGCTGAACCTCTATTCTACACCTTTCTCTAATTGTTACTGTCATGATAACGGTAACGGCTTATTTGCATGTCAATTTTCATTGAGAAGGGATAGTTTTGTTAAGCCTCTGTTGTCCGGTGTTAGGAACTTTGGGTTATTTACGATTATATTTAGAGATTAACGTTATTGGGGATGATTAGGTCCATCCCTACTTAACTACGTACATAAATAAACTCATGCCTTCTTCCCACGGAGGTAAACAGAAACTAGAGAACTCCAACTACTACGATCCTTACGTACTTCTTTAGCTTCGTTAAGTTCAGACATCTGGGCCGGCAGTCTCGACATAGATAGCGATCGCTATACGACCGAATTCGGTCGCAAAGTCCTAATGGTGTCCCTAGACGCGTACGACGCGCTTGACAAGTACGAAAAAATCACGCCCTTGACAGGCACGTCGCACGCGTCTAGGGACGCCATTAGGACTTTGCGACCGAATTCGGTTGTATAACGATCGCTATCTATGTCGAGACTGCCGCCCCTGGTCGTATAAACATAAATAAACTTCATAATATTGCTATGTTTCATTACAGGTAGTAAGCAATGGCGGAAATGCTGTTGGAAACAAGCCATATAATAGTTTAGAGATTCTTGAGATAGAGCTTTTTCAATATGCAAATTTGATTTCGGCTACGTTGTCTATTTTTGTTTCCGACAACTGTAAGTTACAGGCGTGTGCTCTAATGTGGCTAATGTAACCTATTTGGACAGTAAAGGTACTTGTACAGTGCGGACACGTTAGAATACCATTGTGGTAATGGTATTGTGGATTGGAGTGTAGTTTACTCCTGAGGCCATCTCGCCTCCTCTCGAGATCTTTCTTCCACTGGTCTTCAAAGTCATAAACATTTTGTTTTACCAAACGCCTCCAAACAATTTTACAACAATCCTTCCAACGAGAGGGTTGTATTTTGCATCTCTTATCTTTTCTGAACGTCTATAGAAGAACTGGCCGCCTTGTTTCTGCTTGCTTACTGCACTTACTTATTACTGTGGTCTAGCGAAATAAGAGGCACTCGTCACTCGTGGAACTTGGATGAAGATCGTATCACAGTAAAGTAAGGTAGCAGTATATAAAAGTCATCTATAACTAAGCATGAGTTGCATTTTAATAGGTAAAGAGGGAGTTGGAGTTTTCCTACGTGATCGAATAAAAAATTAAGAGATCCGCAGGAGAACCAAGGTTATCGACATAGCCCGATGAATTCCCGAACTTAATTGCTAGTGGGCAGGGCACATTGCTCGCAAAACAGATGGCAGATGGGGCCGAAAAGTTCTGGATTGGCGACCGCGTACCGAAAGACGTAGTGTTGGAAGGGCTCTCACGATTTGGACTGATGACCTAGTGCGAAGGCCGCAGGAATCCGCTGGATGCGGGAAGCACAGAAACGGTCGAAGTGGCAGTGCTTAGGGGACGCCTATGTCCAGCAGTGGAGATCTTTTGGCTGAAATGTTGACGTAAAAAAATTGCCGGTCTTTTATGTTAAGGGGCCGTGCACGAAATCGACTGATTTTGATCAATTTTGTTCATTCGTTCTGAGAAAAGGAAAAAGAATATTTGTGATTTGAAAAGTTGAGTTCTTTGTTTAGCATGTGCTGGAAAGGGATTTTTCAAATAAATTAAGTATTCATGGAAAATCACAAATATTCGCAACAAGTTTTGTACTTTAGTTTCGAAACTTGACGCGAGACTGACGTTTGATCACTATTTTACAAGAAACTACTTTTGATTTAGAACTTAAAAATATAATCAACATCGTTATATGGTCTACTTGCATGTGGCGGAACCACTTTATTCAACCTCGATACAAAATATAGCAGAAAAATAATGTTGAAAAAAACCATATTTTTTTAAAAACCCTTTCAGTAATATTTTTTTCCTATTATTTAGCAAACCATATCAAGAAATTTAAAAAAGACACATTAGTCTTCAGCTATCCTTGAAATAAAATCAAAAGTTTATTTTATGATTATACAATATCTTCATTAAGTAAATCAAAGGCGAATTATACCGTATTTTCGAGAGCGCAGAAGTGATGCAACTATTAAAAGGTGCTGTGACTGACACGAATGGTTTAGCACTACGTAAACTGTACTTTTATACTTACACAGACTTAATGTTTCAATTATTCTAAGCTTTCTTACAATTAGATAAGTTATTGACGAAAATGGGTTTTTTTTCGTGCACGGAGCCTTAAAATGTTGGTGAAGTGAGCAGTAAAAATTCCTAGCATTAGATGGAATGGCAACTCACTCCAAGCACGGTTCACCAAGTTTTCAAAATGAGATTTTTACAAAATGCAGCAGGTCATAAACTTAGAAAATCTGGAATACGAGCAAACAATAATAAAAACAACATAGTCAAATGATCAAAATCTTCTGTTTTCGGTAGGCTTTTCGACAACCACAGCCTGAACTATCTTGGTCATAAACTATAGGATTAAGGACGACCCTTGTGTAATTTATTATTGTATCAAGGCTGTAGTGTTATTGTCCTATTAGTTATTAATGTTAAAATTTGTATGTTGTTTCCTTGAAGATTACCTACTCAACCAATACGTGGGATTTGCAGCAATCAATCTGCCTAGCCTTTTCCCAACTATTTTGGGGTCAGCTTCCAGTCTAACCGGATGCAGCTGAATACCAGTATTTTACATGGAGCGACTGCCTATCTGACCTCCACAACCCAATATCTGGGTAATACGATACCCCTTGACTTGACTGGTGCACGGAGGGGTATTTGACCCAAAAAGTTGGCCAAAACTATTTTTGTTCATTTTTGGTATTATTATCATTTGGATGTATCGATTTAACCAAAATACGTTATTTTGGGTTATTTTAGATACAATTTGGGCCATTTCATGACATTTTATTTAAAAAAAAAAACAAAAATATATCATTTACATAATACAAAAATCACAATGATGACAACTCCCACCCTTCTTCCTCTGAAGAATTATCTTTTATATCAGAAGTTTCTTCGCTGTCGTTGTAGTCGTCACTGTGAATAACTACTTCAGGGGGGACCATTAATTCTCTCTAGCTTCTTGACTGAAATTCTTGGCTGCTTTGCGTGGCCTGGCTCTGATACTACTAATGTATGAGTCAGAAGTTAGGAGCAATCGATTTAAAATGTCCAAATTGCATTGTTCCCTAGAAAAATTCCTGGAGAATCTCTGTCTATATTACCAGAAATGTTTGTTTTGGGCCTCTGATGCCTCTCCTGACAAATATCCTATTGGAAATAAGGCATGCTTTATTACAATGGGGCCGTAAGTCAATATTTTGTGTACAGTGAGGGTAATTGGGCACCAGGGATAAAGTTCTACGTCCAGTCTTGCTGTTTCATCGCAATAAATTTCAAACTTATTCAAATCAATTTTTTGCTAGAAGTATCATCTGGCTGGCATAGAAGAGCTCAGCAGCTTCATGATTTTGCCATAAATCCTCCGTTTTGTGACGTTAACTGCGTTCACTAAAATTTTCAAATTCTTTGTGCGGACTACCAGTGAGATTTGCGTTTCCCGAGAGTTTGCAACGTCCCCTATAACCAGCTTTGATTCTTTTTTAAAACCCATGCTTAGTTCTGTTTGAATTGGCTCATCTAGTCTTCATTTCAGATTTCAATCGAAAAAAATGGCGACGAAATTCATCAATCTCTTGTACTAACCACGTAGCCTCACTGACAAAGTTATGCTCAACTAAATCCAACTTCTTGGAGAAGTAACACTCATATAAGTCCTCAGTCATGAAAAATATGGCTTCTCAACTTAAAATTTTCACGCCAGAAGTACCTGTTTGCAACAAAATGCAGAATTTAGTACATTGGCTGCACTACAAAGTTTGTTTGGTACAATCCAGAGTTAATTGAAAAATCTATAAAAAATACGTTCGGCAGTTTTCGGCACCTAATTTTTATACTATTAGAAACATTACAAAACGTTCTATCAGATAAAGTAGAAAAAACAATCGGGAAAGGTCCGGAAGTATAACTTTTTTACCAGTATTTGTAATAAAAGTAACAAAAATTCTGCATTTTTAAGGTAGTTGACGAAACGAAGCAGTTTGAGGGTACCTGACATTATAAATCGAATTGAATGAAAGAAAATAATTGTACATACCTGGTTGATTATCATCCTTTGCAGCCATCACTGAATATAACTTGCTATCGTATTTTATTAACGCTCAAGAAAATGATATTTTTAACTATCACTCTTTCGCAATGCACGTACATTCAGCAAAGCGCACAAATGACGACTAACTGGTAATTACCTGATAAACCTACCGTCAAAAAACTATCTAGGTAGTGTGCGTCAGGTCATTAGCTAATGATTATACACATGTTTTTCTAGGATTTCTGTATTTTGTCTTTTTTTACTTTTGGCCAGCTTTTTGGGTCAAATACCCGTCCGTGTGGTGTCAGACTTTCGGGCTTCTGACGACTCGTAACGACTGTCAAGGATCCACGAATGACAGCCGGGACCAACGGCTTATCGTGCTTTCCGAGACACGGAGGAGTCTCGGTATGTAAAGATGGTCACCCATCCACTGACCAACCCCGGCAAGCGTAGCTTAACCTGATGGATCGACCAGTGCGGCTTGTTATTACTTAGCCACGAGCTCCTCTGCTCCGTTGCAGCAAAAATGCATTTATTGTTATTTCTGAAGTTTGCAACCTAAACTTGGAAAAAAAATTGTTTATAAGAATTTCATAAGTGAAAGCATCTCCAAATTAGTATGTAACTTTAAGTGACTTTGCAGGTACTTTTTGAAGTTCGTAAATACACAGCTTTTTGTATTATTATTTACTGACACTTTTCCTAATTATGTATTTTGAAAACCCCTTCGAGTATGCGGATGCACCTAAGTATTAACTGTGTATTCGACGCTAAGTAGGTATAGTGATAACATCATTAATTTATTTACAAAACCCTGGCTTAGTTCGGGCTTCAGTTTCAGTACCTTAAGTAAAAATAAATAAAAAACTGTATTAATGTACCAAATTCTTGTGAATGCTCTTATTTTAAGGTGTGAGACTGTGTCCTCTAACGCGGACAGGAATCGTCGACGTCATCTAGTTATAAAATATGATTTACGTGTAAAAGTGTTTGTAAAAACATATTTACAGAAATAAAATCTTTTATTATTCATCTTGCATCTTGATTGGCTGAACACTCAAGTACTGAAGGTCACTTTAAAGCCTACACGTAAAGTTCAAGTGAAAAGTTTTCATTCAAGGTTGTCTGCGGCTAAAGAAGTTATTTTGAGTGTAGGATGAACTATATCTTAATTTTCTTTAAGGTAGTTTAGTGTGAGATATTATAAAAACAAGACTACGTTATATAAAAAAACATGCGGGGCAGTCTTTGGGAGACTGTTGATAGAAGTGAAAACTAAGTAACGCCATCTAACGAAAATGTCAGGAATTTATGTCTATTGCTGTCAGTACAAGAACGAAAGCTGTAGCTCCATTTGAAAAAATCCAAAACGATAAAACATAGTGCACTGTCAACAAAAAAGTGCTCAACGCGCCTTCGATGACGATGACGCGCCTTTGGTGACGATGACGTGAGTTCCATGATTTTTATTCACCAAAAAAGTGCTCAACGCGCATAGTCAAATTTTTACTTCAAACAAAAAAAAGTGAGCCTTCCACTAGTCGCATGTAAGTAATATCTGTCTCACCTTGGTAATAAACAGCAATAAAGGGGCGTCTTCCTCGTCAAGTTCCTTTTTATGGTCAAGTCTAGCACTGCGCGCGGTCCTTGGCCAAATCAAATAGCACGCGCTTCCCCGGTTTCCTGTGACACACTTCCTTCTTATTTCACGAAATAACTCCCACAGATTAGTTTTCGAAGTAGAATTCAATGTAATCGACAGAAATGCGGTGATAAAAACGGGGTATTTCCCATGCGATCCTAGATTCTTTAAAAGAAAATTAAACAAAGGAAAACTTTTGAAGTCAATCTTAGAAGGTTCAAAGATGCAACGCCCAAAGATATGCCTCTGATCTTATTCTTACATAACATAACATTACGCTTGTTCTCCGCGAAGGATTAGGCAGAGGTGTATGTATATTATACCCATGTTTAAGTCCCATGTAATAGGGGGCGAGCTTATTGCCATTAACCGGTCCCAAATCCTGACTCTACTACTGATAAACTTTTGGTGGAAAACCCCAATATTTGGAAAATCCAAAATTGCACGCCTCATAACGCTCAATCAACAATTTTACATGTCAATATGGTATAATTTCTCAACACGCAATCTTTACGTACTGTCAAAGACTTTTAAGGTTTGCTTTGTTGATTGCTAGGCATCGGAAGAGGGTCGAAGTTGGAAATATATTATTATAGAATCACCTGTGTGGTGTCTAGTGGTTAAGCCACCTGTCTTAGACCCAGAGGTCCCGGGTTCGATTCCCAGTGGGAGCAAAATTTTCTGCTCAGTTTGGTTGGTGGTTGGGCTTGTTCTAAGTCCGCCTGGCTAGCTACCACCATCTTATCTAAGTCTGTTGCCAAAACAACAATGTTAACAGCATTGTTGTGTTTCGGCAGTAAAGATAAAATAACCAGTTCCTCTGTGGCTGAGGATTCCGGGTGAAGTTCGCTTCCACCTTCGGCCTGATCATCACTTACCATCAGGTGAGATGCAGGCCAAGGGCTTCCCCGTTGAGGGTAAAAAAGATAAAAATAAGATATAAAACAAAGATATTACTTAGTTTTTTATTAATATAATTAAACCGTTTAGTTTCTTGCCGGCTCTTTTCCATAGGAAACGACCAATTGGAGCCGTGCACCTAGCTTCTGACGTTTCATAAGACAGTGCCCATGTTATGTGAAATAAAATTATTTGACTTAGAAACTACTTTGAATAAAATAGCCATTTTTAATAGGATTTCTCTTATGACTGAAACGAATCTATTAAAAAAAATTGACTCAATTAATTGTTTTTTTCGCAAGTTACAGTGTTTTCAGGTTTCATACTTAATTGACGGATTTTTTTTTAAACTATTTTCATGTTTTTTTTCGTTTCTGCTGCAATCAATTTTTGAAAAGTACATAATTAATCTCCATTTCATTATCTATGCAATGATATTTAAATTAAGTAGGTTCTGTGTACTTGCATATGGAATTATGGGTCATGCAATGACTCTTTGCTTGGCCTGGGAATCAAACCCAAGACCTCACGCTCAGCAGTAGCGCTCGAAAACTAGACTAACGAGGCAGTACTTATTCATAACGCTATAAATAGCACGAATGATTATTATTGATAACCTAATACGATATAAAGAACTACGTATCGGAATATCATAAAACCCAAATATTCATCGAACTGTCTGGACGAAAATGGCGTTGCTTTCCTTTTAGTACTAACTTTGCCTACGTAATTCAACATCTCAAGAAATTGGATCTTGTCCATCCATCCGACATAGACTTTACTTTGATTTAGAAATACAAGTAGTATTAGAATTAGGTCGTCTAATTTTAGATTTGAATCCGCAAAGCCAAAAGGAAGGGTTATGATTTTAGCAGTCTATTTATTTGGTATGTATGTATGTACTTACGTGTGTTCTACCGTAGTGCCTAAACTACTGAACCGATTTTGATGAATGAGGTATTAATGGATTTTTAAAAATGGTCCGGGTGACATAGGTTATATAAATTCTCCCTAAATCTAATATTGTACACGTAAATTTCCGACCTCGAAAAATATTAAATTGAGATAATCGTAACATGTTTGGTATCAAAAAAAATATCATATTGTCTGAGTAAATAAATATGTTTAAATGACAACATGACTAAACACAAGCAAAAAGTGAGACAGCGCTAGGTACGCTGATAAAAATAAAATGATACTAACGCGCAGTTAGTCAAATCTTATTAATATCAAGCATTGAAACGGAAAAATTGTAAATAGGAAGTAAAACCTAGTAACTAAAAAAAGAAATTATGATAAAAAAAAAGTTTTAAAAACTGTAACCCAACTACGGAAAAATAAAAGTGCTCTAAAAACAAAAAAATATCAGTTTTATTATTCCGTAGTCAGGTTACAGTTTTTAAAACTTATTTTTTATCATAATTTACTTTTTTTAATTACTATTAAATTTTTATCAAGAACCACCATTAGATCACTGCTCTATTGGTCCTTCTAGTTGCACCTCATGAGGAATTTAACCCTCCCCCTTAAAAAAACCCAATCAATATCAGAACAACAAAAAGTTTCATAACGCTTGGAGCACACCCGATACACATGAAGTTGACAACGACTCTCGTGCTACGAGAATTAAATTATCTATTGCTCAATAAATCCTTCAATAACCTTAATATGGCGTGATGTTATTGGCGACAGACAGGCGTCTATTTACGCCTATCTTGACCGACGTCGAGGGTACCGTTTGTGGAAGGGTTGAATTATGTTTGAGCTCGGTGTAGGCAATTATAGTTGGTTATGGCCGCACGTAACAAATATTTGCATGGCCGATAGTTGTTCCGGTTTAGACAGTTTGTGTTATGAGAGATCTGTGTTTGTTAACATACCCACGTTGCAAGATAAATCCTTGTTTAATTAAATAATTATTATTGGTCACCCTTGCTTCAACTATTGGATATACAGCCTCTGTTTATTAATGCGTTCTGCAATCACCAATCCATTTGCTAATTATGTGAATTATTTGAGCAATATTTTATTTATATACCAGCTTCATTGATTTTTAACTGCAGCTGTATTTGGGCCTATGTTAAGTAGTGGATATTTTAATATAAGTACCTTGGGTCTTAAATACACATTCCCTATGATAATACAACCTAGATAACTTTTGATTTGCTTGCAGGAATGTTTATAATTTACCCAATAAAACTATTTCAGAATTCTTTATTGAATTTTAACCAACTTCGCTGATCCGTCCGATCATTAGCAAACTGAATAGGTATTATTATTTACAATTTAATTTCTGTCTTTCCGATAAATGTAAAACGTCGTCCTTGGAGACATACTTACGAGTTGAGGTCGTGGGTTCGAACCCAATCAGGCACTTTACTTTGTGTAAATAATTTCATCACCACTGCTCTCAAAACGGTGAAGGAAAACATAGTGAGGAAACCGGCATGTCTTAGAATCAAAAATTCGAAGACATGTGACATCTACGAACCCGCACTAGGCCCGCGTGGTAGATTATAGCCCACTCCCTCTCACAGAGAGGAGGCCTGTGTCCCAGCAGTGGGAACATAAATAGGCTGATTATTATGATGAACCACGTTTGTGGTCTAGTAGTGGTTAGACTACCTGTCTCAGACTCAGAGGTTCCGGGTTCGATTCCCGGTCCGATTCCCGGTCCGATCGGTGGTAAGGCTTGTTCTAAGTCCAGCTAGCTAGCTACCACCATCTTATCTAAGTCTGTCGCCATAGTAACAATGTTAACAGCATTGTTGTGTTTCGACAGTGAGAGATAAGAATATAACCAGTTCGTCTGTGGGGCGGGTGTAACTCGCTTCCACCTTCGGCCTGCTCATCACTTACCAAGAGCTCCAAGACGTGTTTAAAAAAAGCTTGTTTCAAATCTGCAAAAGGAACCATGTTTTATACACTTCAAGTTTCATAACGAAATTCATAATATCTCACTTCAATGCCTACAATATAAAACTAATATTCCTACCTACTAAAAATTCATCCGTAGCGAAACGAAATCTTCTTCAAACTCAAACATCGAGAGAATTTAAATTCTCGAATACAAAATCTTGCCGTATTTCAAATTCGATATAATGTATCGAGTTTCTCTCAATGATACTCCAATATGCCAAAAGTGAGTTTTCCTGTTTGCCGAATGTCAATATGTTCATATTATAATAGAAAAATTTCCTATTTCTATGATCCCTTGTTCTATTATACGGAGAAATTGCGTATGTACATAATATTATTGTACTGCGTACATTTGAAATGTGCTATTCAATACGCCTGGATAATATGCACAGGAGAAATGTGAAGATTTAATGTTATTTGCCACTAAGGTATAAAATAAAACATGGTGCGTAATAGCGCTTTGATATTCCGATTTAAAGCTTGAAATAGTTGATCAAATTCTTGTGAAAGATCTCGTCTGTTTAAGAACTACCAAGCTACTAGGTGTATCTGCTGCCAAGAAAATGCTACGAGACGAGAAATTCTGAAAATTACACACACATGTTTGAAGTCTCTCAAGTCGACTGTTCGAATTTTAGGTTTCTAATAGACCACGAATTTCGAACCCAAGGCATCTCTGACTTTTCAGATTCACGTCTGTATTGTATGATTGCTTCAAAAACGGTGAAGGAAAACATCGTGAAGAAACCGGCATGCCTGAGAGATATTTCTCGATGACATGTGAATCGAAGTCAGAGGCCCATGAGCGACATAAAAACACCGGTACCCTAATTACGTAATACACAACCAATTCGTTTTGAAACAGATTACTAATCCATTGCTTCATAAGTTCGAAAATAAATTCTGCTCTGCAACGTAATTATCGCATTGAATGTTGTTGAACTGTCAAAATGAAACAAATGATCGCTATCGCATTGCTTCTGCAAGATAGGTAATAGCCCTGCCGGTTAGACCGGAAGCGGACCTCAACAGTTAGGAAAAGGCTAGGCAGACTTATGATGATTATGCTAAGTGTGTGCGAAACTTTAAATTTTAATTAGTATTATTTCGTGCCAATTAAATATTAAATGGCACGAAATGTCGAAATCATGGTACATCAACAGTTCGTATAGAAGATCTTTGTTTTTTTTACAAGAAATTCTCAATAGGGAAGTTAAGTGGGTAATAAAATGTTGTTGAACTGTCAAAATGAAACAAATGATCGCTATCGCATTGCTTCTGCAAGATAGGTAATAGCCCTGCCGGTTAGTCACTAACCAAAAGAAAAAAAAATCTTCCGTAGAATTTTATTATTCTAGGGAGGATTTTTTTTTCTTTTTAATCTTAAACTAGCTTTATCTTTTTCTACTTTTCATGCGGTTAATGACTAAACTGCTATCTAATTACGTAACATGATGAAACGGATGACAATTTTTTTTTCGAACATAAATTATGATGCAATGGATTAGCAATCTGTTTCAAAACGATTCAGATTCTGATTGATCATGTATTACGCAATTAAGGTACTGGTAACAGAGTTTTAAAGCCACCAATGGGCTTCTGACTTGGCTTCACATGCCGTTGAGAAATATCTCTCGGGCGTTTCCTCACGATATTTTCCTTCACCGTCCAAGCTAGCTTAATAAAATCCACCAATAAAGTGCACTAACACGATTTGCACTCCAGTCGCCCCAAAGCTAAAGAAACAATAAAACACAGTAATTAGTTTACTCCAAACATCTTTACAAGCTTCCTCGTCCGGGAAAAGTGTTATTTACTTTTAAGGGACTGGACAGACGTGCGATAACCATGACGACACAAGAGCGACAAAAATGTGGTCAGTCAGGTAATGGTATACAGACGTATAGCTACGTTTACATATCAGCTTTTCACAGCACAGAATATCTGGTAAATAGCCCTAATGTAGAAAAACAATTTATGCCCCTCTAGTTGACAGTCGCATTCGACGACTGTCGTTGTTCATCGATAATATCCCGGCCACCTATGCAACTAGATACTTAAGGCATACAAGTAGCCGTCCACACGGAGACTACTAGTATAGTTATTATGTGGTTATCACAAGAAATTTTCAAGCAACAGAGACAAAAAAAAAAAAAAACATTTGCCAGTACTCGGCGACATATTGTCGCTGGGATGTGGTAGCGGTTGTGGCTCGTCTACTCAGACCCTTACAGAGAATAGCAATACTACTATCGATACTTCGATGTTAACAGAACACTGTTTTCGTTTTGTAAAGCAAGTTTTCACCTGTTCTACTCCACAAACTCAATTTAGTCTGTGTCGGTTTTCCACGCCCTATAGAGAATTTAAGGGAAAATTCTACAAGACAAACTCGACGTTGGATGAAAAACATGTAAGTTAAACTAATAGACTAACTCTTTCCTATCGCAGGTAAGCTGGAAGAGATTTCTTTAGAAATAAGCATCACCTTTGTACGTATTTTTCTGTTCTTTTCTTCATGTCTGTTTGTATGTGTTAACATAAAATGTTAAATAAATAAATACTTTGTATAGGAAAAATAACTTTTTTTAATTATTATCTTTTATTGCAGAATGGGCCTGCTCTTGACCTCGATCTCTAGACTTTATTAGGGACTCTTTTTTTAATTTCGCCTCTATTAAGTGCTATAATGTGGGTACTATTAACGCATAGGCTATGGCTATAACACACTATGCCTAAGTTTAATGATACCACCAGAGTGTCGTTGCAAGGATAGTATACTGCTCTGGGAGACAATTTCCCATACTAACGCTTACCTAATGCTCTAAGATTACCATAATAATTTCAGTACAGTATTCTAATAAAAACACATACCCGAAACACCGGTATTAATAGTCTGGAAATATTACAAGAAAAACCGGCCAAGAGTGTATTGGACTACGCACAATGAAGGGTTCCGTAGCTGGGATGAATTTATCCCAAGGACAAACTTGACATTGTAGTTGAAAAACATGTTCTCCCATACATTTCAATTGCAAATGTAAGTTTGTACGTATTGGAGATTTACTTTGTTATTTTTTTTCTTATATATCTTTAACGTGTTTATTGTTTAATTATAAAAAAAAAAATTAAATCCTCACAACACCACACAGCTCACAGCTCTTTCATTTGAAATGTCACATGGAACAATTTACACAACTTTTTTTTTTTGTATTTCCCCCCGAAATGTGACCCCCATAGTTCAAAATAAATTAGACCAGTATATTCTGAGCAAGTTGGCTGTGACAGACGGACATACCAACACACGAATGATAATATAAACGAAACGAAAATTCTTTTCTTTTTCACACAATTTTATTAACAGCAACACTAATGCCATAAAAATTAAAATCGTTCACATCACACCAAACGTTTACATTACCATTAATTACAAATTAATCTTTCATGATGAATACACTGTAAAGCAGAAAATTACCCGTTGAATATTTAAGTATTTAATAACTGCAACCGTGTCACTCGTCGCATTTCAGAATTTTCACTCGCGTAGACAAATTCTCATTGCTTACTGAATCATTTATAAAATTAATTTTCGCGGTGTATTTTAATCTGGTTACTAAAACTGTTGGGGTCGGCCTCCAGTGTAACCGGATTCAGCTGACTACCAGTATTTTATTTGAAGCGACTGCCTATCTGACCTCCACAACCCAGTTACTGGGTAAAACGATACCCCTTGGTAAAACTAGTTGTCAAACTTTTGGGCTTCTGACTAGCAGTAACTACTGTCAAAGATCTACCAATGACAACCGAGACCAATGGCTTAGCGTTCTATCCGGCACGGAGGGGTTTCGATATGAATTGGAGGGTCACCCATCCACGAAACCACCGCGGCAACGGTAGCTTAACCATCGTTCTAAACGTGCGGCTGTTATCATTTAGTCATGAGCCCCTCCGTATTTTAATCTGGTTACTGACGAAAACAAATTTGAAGGGAACAGGTTTATAATTAGAATTACTAGAATGGTTCAGCAATAAGCTTTTATGATTGAATCCTTCTCGAATTTCAGGTGGACAATATTCCTTTTGGTGCCGAAACCACGGATTTAATTTCCGTAATTCGAAAACTTTATTGCCTTCGCAGACTGTTCTTTTGAAACTTGTTCATTTTGGATAGTTACCGCAAAGTAAAGTTGCTGAGGAAATATTGTATTCTTAAGTTTGAAGCGAGCTTGTCTGCAAACTTGGATCAAGTTGAGACGAGTATTTTTATTCATCGGGGATGTCCTTCGGTGCGCTTCGAAAGTTTGAAGTTAGGGGTTGGCACACTTGTTATCCGATTTTTCCAAGTGTTGATAACATTTTTGCATATTATATGAAGTGTTTTTACTTGTGATTGGTAAAGTTTATGGTATTTCATGACATCCTTTCTTTTTGTGAGTTTCAATTTTGGTAATTTCAAAGTATCTAGACTAAAATCATAAACACAGAACTAAGATAATATTAAATCAAAACTTGAATATGTAGACGTACTGAAACCGCATTTCAAATAAAGCTAGAATTCTGAATCACTATTCAGTGACACAGGTAAAATTAATTCATGAAGACGTGACATTCAAAGTGAACCAGTTCTTAGTAATACCTCGTGTTTATTAGGAACAAAAGAGGTACTAATTAAGTGAACACATGTTTAATTCTACACCAAAGAGAAGCAAGAGGCGACTAGACACACCCTTGGCCCACATTCGGAAATACTTGCTTTTCATCTTAACGACTGGATGATTTTGTCTTCTAAATTAAAGTTTTTATAGTCGTAAAAAATAATAGTTTTTCAAATAGATATACTACGCTAATTTGCCGTGTCATAATCAGCATATAATGTTCGCACTGCTGGGACGCAGACCTCCTCTCGGTGAGTGGGAGTGGGCCGTAATCCACCACGCGGGCCCAGTGCGTGTGGGTAGATGTCACATGTCTTCGAATTTTTGGTTCTAGGACATGCCAGTTTCCTCACGATGTTTTCTTTCACCGTTTTGAGAGCTATGGTGATGAAATAATTTACACAAAGGTGCTTTGCAGTCAAACCTAAATCATTATGCCAAGAAAATATCACAGAACTAATTAATTGGAGTTGAAATTCATATTTGACAATTTGGCATGCAATTCATTTTCTGCAAATTTTTCTCACAAAAGGCATTCTAAATTCTCAGAACAAGATAGGTACATACGAGTACGTGGAATTTAAGGAATAAGTGAATGAATATTCCATGGAATCTCATGTGCTAGTGGTCTTGCACAAGGCTCTCAAGGCGGTATTCCGACGAACCCACTCATTTATAAAGGATCATACTCGCTGAATATATTACTTCAGTCACTGTAGACTTTAGTAGACTGTTCTTTGCGGAATAGATAAATGCCTGATGTCGTAAGTTGGTTTTTGTAGAAGAACTACTTGTCAAGTATTTTGTACATATTTTTGCCGTTATGTATCATTCAAGTTTTATTTTTATTTATTTTTGAAGTGAAAACTTCTTTAACGTCGTTGTGCACTTTTTTGGGATGGGTAAAAAATTTAACTCGCATCAGGACGTGACCGTAAGATCCATTGTCTAGCGACCGACAAAGTAAATATCAAAATAAAATAATAGTCTTTGAAATTACGTAAGAAATTTTTGCCATATTGGTGGATAAAAAAAAAGCAGTTAAAAAATACTTCATGAAAAGTGTTTAAATAAATTGTTTATTTTTGTTAGACTATATTTTGAAAATAAATAAATATACTACATACTACTACTAATGAATATTGTATTTAACCCCATAAATTCTGGTACTTTTATACTGATAAGTATAGCAATTCGTGCGAAATTAATCCCAATGTTCAAGTTTTCACTTCTGCCAGCACTATCGGAGTGCAACCCTATGTTTTTTTTTAAATTTAATTGAAGGTCGCTCAGCGAGCTATGGAGCGGGCTAGGCTTGGAATTCGTCAGAGGGATCGAATCCGAAACGAGGTAATCCGGCAGAGAACTAGGGGTAGGTACCTTAGTTCTCTGCCAGCCCAATGCTCTGGAATAGGCATGCTGAAGTGGCAATGGGCCGGCTTTATTAACCGTAGAACTGATGACCGTTGGAGTAGACGTGTTCTTGACTGTAGATCGCGAATCGGCATACGTAAGGTAGGACGCCCTTTAGGCTAGCTGGAGCGAGGATTTTCGCAGTGTGGCTGGTCGCAGCTGGATGAAAGTTGCCGAGAATCACTCTGATTGGCATGCAATTGGAGCAGCCTTTGCTAAGCAATGGACTGCTTTATTCTGATGATGATGAAGTATCATTGCTGTGTTATAGTTTGAAGTGTATGAGTGTCGGAGGAGCTCATGGCTATGTAATAACAGCCGCACGGGTCGATCCGTCAGGTTAAGCTACGCTTGCCGGGGTTGGCCCGTGGATGGGTTACCATCTTTACATACTGAGACTCCTCCGAGCCTCGGAAAGTACGTAAAGCCGTTGATCCCGGCTGTCATTCGTGAATCTTTGACAGTGGTTACGGGTCATCAGAAGCCCGAAAGTCTGACAACCAGTCTTACCAAGGGGTATTGTGTTACCTAGTAACTGGGTTGTGGAGGTCAGATAGACAGTCGCTCCATGTAAAATACTGGTATTCAGCTGCATCTGGTTAGACAGGAAGCCGACCCCAACATAGTTGGGAAAAGGCTAGGCACATTGATATAATGAGTGTCAGTGAAATTAAGTCATATGAAACATTTTGTAACTAAGTGCTTAAGATTGAGGTTACAATACTAAGAACAATGGTATTGCAGAGAATTTTGCAAAAATAAAGCTGCTAATAAAAAATACACCTTGGTACTAATAAAAAAAATTGCAAAAATGCACAAAAAATTATTACTAGTTCCCAAAAGGTATTTCTTGGATCTACCAATAGATAAAGTGAAGTCTTAGGAGTGTTTATACAGAAAGTGGGCAACATTGCAAATAGCTGTGAAATATTAGCTGTTTTAAAATTTGTCTAACTAGATGACACTAGTTATATCCATATTTCTTATTACCATACATTGCCAAATTAATCAAAACAGGTAAATATTTGACAGCTATTTTTGGATGCTCTTAAATATCTTCGTCAGTTTTCAAATTCTTTCCGTTATCAAATCACATAATACCTTTTGAAGCTGACTAAAGGCTGATTTCACCAATGAAACTGAACGCGATTAGCATTTCTAAAACGCGTTCAAGAGCGTCTTTGTTGTGGAATATTGACAGCACTTGAACGCGTTTAGATGTGCTGAACGCGTTCAATTTCATTGTTGAAATCCGCACAAAATTAGCTAAAATCAATACATGCAATCTTAGAAAAATATATTGAATAACAAAAATCAAAATAAAATACACCTTTGACCAATATCTAGTTGACTCAAATAAAAAATAAATCAATTTATGTTTCATATAAAGCCTTATATGAAACATAAATTGATTTATTTTTAATTTAATTCTCAGAGTCTGTTAGTGTCACATTTGTAATTCGGTCTGACATCTAAAGAAGATGGCTGAATGTTATTACGACACAATAAATAATATTGAGTCGGTAAAGCAGATTATATTGTCCAATGAGCAGATAAAAATAACCCTTATGATGACGAACATATTTTGTATTTGGAAATCATGACACTTGGGCGTACCCTTAAATGGTTCACTAGATCGAATTTAGTTTTAAAGACCCGACTACAACTAGAACAATTAATAATTTGGCCTGCAGTATTGTACGTAAAAGCGAAAGAGGGCTTAGGACTCTCATTGCGCAATTGGTCGAATTCCTGGAATCATAGAGAGCTTTTAATATTATCTACTAGCAAGTTTTATTGACAAACAAGTTGTAGTTGGCCACCAACTTTACCTGAATAAACACTCACTGCAAGTCGCTTTGCTACGAGTTTGCTAAAACAACAATAATTTGCAGTAGTCTACTTGAGCAATAAAGCGTTACAGTTATAATAATACTTAAAACTCTGACATTTATTTCAATTAAACTAGTTACAGCCAATTTTTGAATTGTCAAGAGGTCGGTCGATCTCAAAAATGAAGCTAGTAGCCCATTCCAAAATGCAGCAGGTTCCTATAATGAAGAACGGGGAAGACACTCCACGGACACTTTTTAAATCAAAATATTATTAAGGCGTGTACGCACGTACGAACAAGAACATGGTGAACACGAATATCGAACGATTTGTTCGCATGTGCGTACCACTAACGAACATCAACTACTGTGTTCGTCAAAAATGTTCGTGGCGAATCCATGGCAACTAAACAGAGCGGGGCGGTTGAGCGCGAACACAAGTCAAACTTCTGTTCGTGTTCGCTTTGCTAATTAACGTCAACACGTACGAACCAAACGTTCCATGTTCGGTGTTCCTGTTCACCACGTTTTGTTCGTTCGTGCGTACACGTCTTTACCAAAATTATTGGTTTCAAAATTCATGTTCAGTGGACATCATACTCGTACATTAAACTATTAAGGTAAATAGATCAATAACCACTGATTACTGATAATGTGATTGGATGCATTGCGCAATTCATTTACATAGATGTTAATAGGCATGTTATAAACGCATTAGGTACCTACCCAGAAAGTTAATAATCCATTTCCTATACTCAATCAATCACTGCAACATATTATAAAACAAAGTCCCACAGGCGCATCTGTCTGTCTGCATAATCAGCCTATCATGTACCCACTGCTGGGGCACAGTCCTCTTCTCTTCGAAAGGGAGTTGGCTGGAATCAACCACGCATGTGAATGTATGTAAATTGGCAGAAGTATGACAATAATTGTTGAAAATTTCGGAAAAACTGTCGAAGTGCTTGTCGGACCACGCAAAAAGAAAAGTTCCGGGTTAGAATGAAATATTAAGTGATTGTTGAATCACTTAATGTTTCATCCTAACTACAATCTGCCTAGCCTTTTCGGTCAGGTTCCAGTCTAACTGGATGCAGCTGAATACCAGTATTTTACATGGAGCGACAACTTATCTGACCTCCACAACCTAGTCACTCGGTAATATCATACCCCTTGGTAAGACTGGCTTTCGGGCTTCTGACGACCCGTAACGACTGTCAAAGATCTACGAATGACAGCCGGGACCAGCGGCTTAACGTGCTCTCCAAGGCACAGAGGAGTCTCGGAATGCAAAGATGGTCTCCACAGACCAACCCCGGTAAGCGTAGCTTAACCTGATGGATCGACCATGTGGCTAGTATTACTTAGTCACGAGCTCCTCAAAATATACACAATATTACCACAATGATATACAATTAGATAGAAAGAAAGAAAGAAGAAAAAAAATACGTTTATTTGCGGTAAACGGCGGTTTACGGTAAGGGATCTGTTCTTGGCCCAGTGTTGTACAACATATTTACATCAGATCTACCTACATTGGATGGCATAACAATAGCAACATATGCCGACGACATAGCCTATTTATCAGTTGATGAAAACCCAGAAATGGCCAGCAATAGACTCCAGAAACAACTAGACAAAACTCATAAATGGCTCTGCAAGTGGCGGATTCGCGCCAGCGCATCCAAGTCTCACCATATCACCTTCTCGCTCAGGCACGGAAACACCCCTCCTGTTAGACTTGGTCCTGATACCCTACCACACACAGATTGTGTAAAGTATCTCGGCTTCCACTTGGATAGGCGCCTAACATGGAAGCATCACATAAAATATAAAAGGGACGAGATAAACCACAAGTTCCGCAACCTGTATTGGCTCATGGGAAGAAACTCTGTGCTCTCTGTAGACAACAAACTCCTCATCTACAACTCGGTCCTTAAGCCAATATGGACCTACGGGATCCAACTGTGGGGCGTTGCCAGCAAAACCAACGTACTCTGCCTACAAAGAGTCCAAAATGGTATCCTAAGAGCAATAGCAAATGCACCTTGGTTCGCTAGGAACGACGAAATCCACGACTATCTGCAAATGCCATCAGTAAACTCTGAAATCGAGCGATACAAAACACAGCACAAGGCACGCCTAACCATGCATCCAAACCCACTAGTTACGGAACTGTTAAACCCGACAGCGGTGGTAAAAAGGCTGAAGAGGAACCACCTTCTATAAGTGGGAGGCGCAGCACTGGCTGCTCCACCACAACGCCATTTGACATGGAACGAATTCGCTTATGGTCTGACGACCGATTGCAAATAGAAATAAAAGGGGAAAAAAAAAAAAAAAAAAAAAAAAAAAAATTGCGGTAAACATGACGCATAAAAAGAACACAAACTAAAAAAAAACAAGTTGCGTCACACCCACGCAAAACGGCCATCGCTCAGCATAATGCTGCGACCCTATACGAGACAGAGCCCCAGCGCTGGTTAGATACACACTGGCTGGTCATTGGCTGATCAAACACAGTCCGTCTACTAGAGCGTCGCATCGATGCAACGCTCGTGGCGGCTGTCTTTTGATGACAGATGATGTCATGCTGTTATCGTACAACGTCCACGACGAACTGCTATATTCCGGCACAGCCCTGAAAAAGTTGTTAATATAAAATGTCTTCTTAAATTGGTTTGAGCTGTAGTTGTTACGTCTTTTAAAATTATGTGGACTATGGCAGTAATTTTAGGTGAATAATTGATGATAGAGCAGTGGTAGACCAGTGATAACAGCCGCGATTTACGAGTTGTAGGTTTGAACCCTGTAATGGGGAGCTCACGCATGATGGGAAGGGTGACGCTTAGCTCTCTTCCTCCTCTTATGTTTAATGGTACCGTCATACCCATTACCCCTACTGTGAAAGATCTCGGTTTGCATCTTGACTCGACGCTTAGCTGGCAGCGCCAGGTCTCTAGTGTCAGTCAAAGGGTCAATGGTACTCTGCGATCCCTGTATCGTCTGAGGAACTTTTTACCCGCTAAGACGAAAACTATGCTTGTGCAGACTTTGATTTTCCCTATCATCGACTATGGTGACGTGTGCTACTTTGACTTGAATGCGGTTTTGTTGGATAAGCTCGACAGACTGCTCAACAATTGTATCCGGTTCATATTCAACCTCAGAAAATATGACCATGTGTCGAGCTATAGGTCTGAGCTCAAATGGATGTCCATTCGTCAAAGGAGAAGTTTGCGCGCTTTGACCACGCTTTTCTCCCTTCTCAACTATCCCACTCCTCCTTCTTATCTTGTATCTCACTTCCAATATCTATGTTCTTCACACACCAAGAATCTGCGTTCTTCTAACAATCTTCTCTTGCTCTGTCCTTCTCATACTTCTGACGTTGTTCATTCTTCCTTCCATATTCAGTCCATTCTTCTTTGGAATGCGCTTCCTCTTGATATCAGGACGGCTACCAGTCAGTTTGCATTTAAGCGGAAATTGCGGAGTTATTTTCAAAATAAATAGAGTAGAGTCATCTCAACACCTCTCCCTTGAATTCGTATATATATATATAAGATAGGTATATATTATAGTAAATATGTATGTATGTGTATGTATGTAATTTTTGTATAAATTTTAGTAATAATGGGTTATAATATGGATAATTTTTTAATAAAAATTTATTTGTTCCTCTCAAACAGAGCACCTGCCATCAAATCTCTTCACCACCCTTGGTTGACTGGTAGAGAATGCCTAAGGCATTAAGTCCGCCTTTGTACCTTTTTTGAGTGTGAAAAGTTTAAATAAATAAATAAACCCTGACAGGCGTTTTAATTTGTGTAAATTATTTCATCACAACTGCTCTCAAAACGGTGACGGGAAACATTCGTGAGGAAACCCGCATGTCCTAGTAGTAATCATTTGAAGCCATGTGACATCTAGCAACCTGCACTGGGCCCGCGTCGTGGGTTTCGGCCCTTTTCCTCTGACAGACAGGAGACCTGTGCCCCAGCAGTGGGAACATGATAAGCTTATATTATACCTATTTAGCTTATAATGTGGAGGAGATTGAAGATATCAAAGCTGTTGAACCACTAATACGATTGCATTATTGGTAAAGGCTATCTTGCGCCGTTAGACTAATTTCAATAGTCTATCTAACTCTCAAAAACGAGATTTACCAACAAAATTATAGTCCCAACCACCATTTTAAAAGTTTTAAAATGAAACCTATTCAGTTAACTGTACCTATGGCTATAAGCCGGAACAAGTACGTAACACAAAGTTTGAAGGCTTTATCTCAAATCGTTGACAACATTCCAGCTCGTTTTGTGAACAATGCGATTTTAGGAGTTTGCCAAGTTTGTTTATTTGCTTTGTGATAGACTTGCGACAAACTGTCGATAGGAAAAGAATTCGAGGAAGGTACGGATAGAATTGGTGTGGATTTTGTTGTTCATTTTATTTTTGTTCGATGGGTAGAATTGCACTGGCATGTGTTGTAGGGTAACAAAAGGCATGTTAACAATATGAAAAAAAACCCTGTCTGATCCGAAAGGCGCACATAGGTAATAAAAAAAGGGTGCTATTTAATGCAGCTTCTTTAAAATGTCATTCTCGTCTTCAAATATATTTAGTTGTCTAATGAATTAATAGGTCAGCGACAAACTTTTAGCGTCTAATAAATGATTTTCAAGCGACCATAATTATATTGTAAAACAAGCTACTGGTAATATGACACAGCATGGTGATAATTCTTATGCAACAAAATTTTTGATATGTCTACGCATTGCCAGCTTCTAATAAGTCTATCAACTGCATCTATAAAATAATATCAACGTACTCTAATTTCTTAAAGTCACCTTTATTTTTATACGTTAGCAAATTAATTGATGACTGAATCTACTATATTTGAACATAAAATTACCGTGTTATTGTCATCAAATAATGGTCAATGAAAGCTCTAATTTCATGTATTCGCCTATCTATTTATAATGTTACCATATGTAATTGATGACTTGACAATAGTCAAGTCAGACAATATTTTTATATTGTCATCAAAAACAAACATCTGCAACTCTGTGTTTGTTTGTGTTTGGACACACCTTAGGGAAAATTAAAACTAAACAACCATTTTATTTATAAATCAGATAATTTTAAATCAGATAATTTTAAATGGCAGTAGCATAGGTTTACCTACCTAACCTAACCTCAAAACAGTAAGTTGCTTCTGCATCATCTCCGGCGCTGCGGGAAGTGCAACCCCTTCGCCCTTACGTAACGAAGGATAGGCACCCATGCTCACCTCCGCAGCTTCGGCTTGCTGGTCGCCGCCGACGACCAGCCTCAGCCACTACGGCTCGCACGGGTGCCTATGCTTTGTTACAGCGGGCGGGGGTTGCTCTCCCTCCACGCCTCCGGTTTTTATATACACTCTAGGGGTAGGAGCCAAAAGACTACGTAAAGTCGGGGTGCCCCGATTCGGTTTTGGAACAGATTCAACCTATTAACTACAAGCCGGTGTATAATGAGGTTGTCGCCTTACGTAATTTCTTTTTAAATTTTATAACTTTAGCGTGTGCACAGTATATTCTTTCGCTTGTGTTGCTAATTTTCACGAAAAAAGAATATGATTTATTAATTTAGTTGTTGAATAAAAAACTTTGATTGCTAATTTTGAGGCAGGAATTTGATTTTATTAGCAGACAGATGTTGAATCTCTAGAATATATAAAGTAGCTCACTTACAACATTAGTCGCTGAGTTATCAATTCAGAAGTAAATACATTTATCGGTAGCTGAGTCATATTAATTTACTTTTGTAAATTGACGCTGGTTTTTTGATATTCTGTTGGAATAGTAAAGATGATGAATTAATATAATTGAAGCTGTTCTATTAACTCGTAGCCTACATATAAAAAAGACGCTAGGTTGCAGGTGCTAAAGAAAACTTTTGTTGCACTTATTATTTCCCATAAAAAAAATATTATTATTGAAAGTAAAAAGTTATTGTTGTCAAATCACATTTTTAGTAACATAATTACCCCAAATCCAAATAATATATAGCAAATTTTCAACAGGGGTCATAAGTTAATACTTGTAGACACTCGCTAAATAATGACCGCTCGCGCCCCAGGTAATAACCCAGTAAAATTCCCCATTGAAATCAATCAATCAATCTTCCTAGCCTTTTTCCCAACTATCTTGGGGTCGGCTTCCAGTCTTACCCGTTGCAGCTGAATACCAGTATTTTACATGGAGCAACTGCCTATCTGACCTCCACAACCCAGTTACTGGGTAATACGATACCCCTTGGTAAGACTGGTGTCAGACTTTCGGGCTTCTGACGACTCGTAACGACTGTCAAAGATCCAGAAATGACAGCCGGGACCAACGGCTTAACGTGCTTTCCGAGGCACGGAGGAGTCTCGGTATGTGAAGATGGTCACCCATCCACTGACCAACCCTGGCAAGCGTAGCTTAACCTGATGGATCGATCCGTGCGGCTTGTTATTACTTAGCCACGAGCTCCTCATGAAAAAATATTATGTATAATTTATTTTTTATTCGTTGGTGTAGTGACGCAAGCATGACTTCAGCTTAGCATGAGGTCCTTGGTTCGATTCCCAGGTCGGGCAAATTGTTATTGGGTTTTTCCGTCTGGAATTTGGCAGTACTCGTAGTAGCCTGGAGTCTAGATTAGTGCCCGGTTGATGTCAATGGGCTCGCCCCCCATTAAATGGGACTTCAAAATAACTGTAGAAATGTGGTTGTACTATAGGCACACCTCTGCCTAACCCTTCGGGGCCTACAGGCGTGATGATGTTATGTTAATTTAACAGACTATTAAGAACTTTTAAATCGTCTTCACTAACAAATATATTAATCCATCCATACTCAAATTGGGCTTGGGGACGGAGAGTGATGGGTAGCTCGCCGTCCGATCAGGACCAAGCCCGGGTCGACGGCGCGTCGTGTTCCACGCGCGCCTCAAAGAGTTGTCAGCGAAGCTGAAGGGGTCCGTTAGGGCCGATGCCTACCACTGGGGTTGCGGATAAGTCCTAAGGGGAAACCGTGGCCCCGGTCTAGGCAAGGGAAGGAACACGGGTGGGTTTTAGTCAGTAAAAGTCTGACACGCCCTTCCGCTCCGCCCAGAGCGGGAGAAGTCATTCGATGATTTCCCACCAAAAAAAAAAAAAAAATCCATACTCAAATTGATTGGCAAGATTAATCAAAAGACAAAACCTAAAGTACAAAAGTTCCACCTCACATATGAAAAGATCCATAACAATGGAAATATAAGTTGTTAACAGATCTCTTAAGCCAACTCAGCATTTAAATTATGTGGAACGGAAAGTTCTCGAACTGCTTTTGAAAATCTATCGCACTTTGAGATCTACTTTAAGGTTCATTTGAATCTTTCTTCGTTTGAAATAAGATCGTTTTGAACTAGCAGTGACGTTCCATAACTTTCTGCTTTTGAATTTTAAAACTTATTGAATTTCGAACTTGATTTTAGTTCAAAGTGAGTGTCTGATATAAGGATAGAACGGAGCGAGAGTGTAGTGTAGGTATATATGAGGCAGGAGCTTTATAAAAAATATCGTTCTGTATTTTGATGTCTACGGCCGGCAGGCCTTTCTGAATTCAGCAAGTGGATGATCAGAAAAATTTTGAAATTGAAAACAGAATATTCAGAATTGTAAAGGTACTATTTTCTGTACACGTCACACACCTTGTTGTTTTTTTCCGGTACATACTCAATTATTCAGATCAATCTGACAGCTGGCGATTGACGAGCGTTGATTGGTTGGAGCCAATGTAGTTCTGAGTTTCTAGATCATCCACTTGCTGAATTCGAGTCGTTTATAACCCCTCTTAATTTTATAACAAGAATAATACTTTTAATCGTGATTTTTTGGGTCCACGTCCAAAGTGTGTCAACGGGACCCTATTACTAAGGCTCTACTGTCTGCCCATTCGTCCGTCAGTTTTTCTGTCACAGGGCTGTATATTTTCAACCGTAATAGGTAGTTTGTTAAATCTTGTAAGGTGGAACGAAACTCTTTGTGTTCGACGCGTACTTGACCACTTTTTAGGGTTCCGTACCTGAAGGGTGACAAACGGAACCCTATTCATAAGCCTCCGCTGTCCGTCTGTCTGTCAGCGAGCTCTATCTCATGAACCGTAATAGGTAGGCAGTTGAAAATTTCACAGATTGAGCATTTCTATTGCCGCAAGAGCAACAAATAATAAAATTAAAAATTAAAGGGGGGTCGCCATACAATAAAATTAAATTTTGAAAAAAAAAAATCTGACCCTGGCATGTGGGGTATCAGTTTTTAGAGCTTATCGAGTAGAGAATAAATATAATTTTTATTTGTTTTTATCTTCAAAAATGATGAATAAGGGGGCCGTAGAAGTTGTCTGTTTTAGACCATTTTTGTACGAGCTCTATCTCAACAACTAAACAAATTAGGAATTTGAAACTTGTGTGTATCATGTAACATATATTATACTGTTTATAATCAACAAATACTAAAACGCCGATTCATAACGTATTTTATATAATATGGGCGATTTTCTGCAACTTAAAAAAATAATTTTGTATTTCATGCTAATATTATGCGATATAAATTCCACAGATAACTATTTCATAGCCGGAGTAATGACATGGAATTAGTAAGTACCTACTATCATGGCAGCATATACTATTTCGATCATTTAAATTTCGATGATCCAAAAAGGTCTACAAAATAAACTTTCTTCACAAGATTTTAAAACCGGCCAGTATTTTTTGAATTTAAGAACTTTATCGACTTTTTTCAAAGTATCCCTAGACGGTGTTGATGTGTGTACCTCATGTTAAAACTACACTCCAATAAACAATATATTCAGTAACATTGAAATGAATGCTGGCACATACAGTGTACTATTCTGTTACTTTAAACCGTTGTGGATACAATTTCATATTGAGAAAAATTATTGGTGTAAAAATATTCGGCCACGGCGGAAAATCTCAACGGAGACTGGCCTTCGGTGCGGGAGATATTATAGTGCACAAGTGTGTGCGCAGACACGAGTGCACTCTCTCTTCCCTCACTCTCATAGTCCGATGGGATGTGTAAAAATAATAAGTAAAAAATAATAGATTTCTGTATGACTATCAAAAATAACGTAAATAAATACCTGTATTGACCCGTGCGTTTGCACTGGCGAAACATCACGACAAAACATGTTGAAATGGTATCGTATAGTTCCTGTCAAACATTGTATGAAAAATTGACAGAAAATAGAGATTCCAACATGTTTTGTTGTGAATATTTCGCCAGTGCAAACGCACAGTTATAATTAAAATTTGGCGTACTACTTACATTCTATTTTGTACAATATAGTCTGATGTAGATGTACTAGCTTTACCCGGCCCGGCTTCGCACGGTTAGCACTAAGTACTTATCTGCGGCGCACCTACCTTTCCTAATTACCTATTTCTACCTAATTACCTACCCTACCTACCTACCCTACCCTACCTACCCTACATATCTACCTGCTTACCTACCATATATACCTATTTATACTATGTTAGTAGCAAATAAATAACTTTGACTTTAGTTAATGCATGTTACTGGATAAAGTTAACTTGATATTTTTCTCTTAAAATAAATGAAATATACTCCTACACCTATATTTTAACACAGCAACATTTTTTCATTAAAATTAGACAATTTCTTTACAAATCTTTGTTTTTTTATAGCGCCTCTGTTATTACCTTTACGAAAGTATTACAAATTCATAGTGTTAAATCTTGTACGACATGGTATGGAACCCTTCGTGTGCGAGTCCGACTCGCACTTGACAGATTTTATTTATAACACATGAATATCAGAACAAAAGACTGAATATAAAACAAAAGTGAATCAGTATTTTATAAATTCAGACAAAATAGATATTTGGGACAGAGTAGCTTTAAAAAAAGATGAAATAGATTGTGACCGATCTGATAAAAATAATGGTCGATCAAGTATTATAGCTGAGGTATCAAATGTCCAAACACCAGCAAGAAAATAATAAGCTTTACGGTAAGTAAATATAAAAACTGGAAACCCAAAACTTTCTTGCTCTAACGTAGCCCTAACTTAAGCTGAATAGACTCCTAAACACTAACAAGAAACTGTTGTAAACATACTAAAATCGAAAACTTAAACACGGCCAATTTCCTCTCAGACAAGTAAACTGTGCCCGATATTTACTTCGTACCTACGTAACGCTGAGAAAAATAGCAAGGAACGAGTATCAAAGCGGATAGGTAGATGCTCAGTGAGGTCATTGAATAAGAAAAGCGTACAGAAAGGAAACTCATGTGCAGCGACTTACGAAAATTGCTTATCAATTCATAATCGTGTTGTGTACACCTGAGTCCTGTAATTGGTATTATATAAACATAAGAGCCCTTATCTGTTAACTTTTAATATTTATTGTATAATGTTTATGCTGTGGCGTACGTAGCTATTTTAAATAAATAAATAATTATGACCTCGAATAAACACATAAGTCTAATACGTGTGCATGTTAAAATGGCCGTTAAGATGCCGAACATCCATTTCACGGCTAGAAATCTTTGTAAAAAAATGATTATTTAAATGACACATATGTCTTTGTACAAAACGGATGTCACTGAAATAATCAACAATTTTTTTTTTTTGCTTCGCACTATTTTTTATTTACACAAATGTCTTATGATAAAAGAATTATGTGTTTTAAGAGAAAACAAGGGGAAAATAGTTCATTAGGCATCAAATTCAACATAACATAACATCACGCCTGAATTCCCCGAGACATTAGGCAGAGGTGTACTTATAGTAACACCCACATTTTGCCAGTTATGTTTGAGTCCTATGTAATAAGGGGTGAGCATATTGCCATCAACCGGGCACAAATCCAGACTCCGGGCTGCTACTGAGAAATTTCAGAAATGGAAATGGAAAAACCCAATTACACTTTGCCCGACCCGGGAATCGAACCCAGGACCTCATGCTCAGCAGTAGCGTTTGCGACCACTAGACCAACGAGGCAGTCAAGTCAAAGTCAGTTTGGTTATTAATAGTAAATGTGAAGGAGTTAGGCATCAAATCATTAATTGCTTAATTCCCCATCCTACAATTTTTTTTTGTTTTTTTTTTTTTGTTTTTGGGGGTGAAACCTTCAAAAGGCGCCCGGTCTTTGGGGATAAGACCGGGGAGTGTGGGATTCCTACCTCACTAAAACTACCCCGGTGGTTACCATCTGCACATGGAAGGGGCACCGTTTCCTCTCAAAAGACCAATCCGGAACCCCCTCTGTGCAGCGCCTGTTAGGGCATCTTGCTACGATCAGCACTCTGCTAGAAAAAACAGGGTTGTAAAGATTCATGAAGATTTCCCCAAACGCAACGTGCGCTGCAATCGAGTATACAATCGCGACGATATTGAACGTTTCACGCCCTGTAACTATTTATAATGCGTTTGCACCATTTCGCTTCTATGCATTTTTACTCTATGTTGAAGGCTAGCACATAAATAAAAGATTTTATCACGCCCGCAACGCTTCTGCATTACAGAAGTTAAGCGGTTATTTGTCAGACGTGGAATATCAATAGCGATACCGTTTAGAGTTGAATGTTGAGTTTTATATGCATTTAAAAATATCTGGTTATAAAACAGTGATAAATCGGTGGAGAACTCTGATGAAGTTAAATGTTCTTCTTTTTTGTTGTAACGATGATTCCATTTATATTTCTTAACTAATCTTCGATCTGAATTCGGCCACTTTGACAGCGTTAGCGTTGGCCTCGCAAAGGTCTTCCATAGCGCAGGTGTAGTTGCACAGAGAGCACGACAAGAGGTTAGGCATAGTTTGTCATGTGCTTCCACAGTCGCACTGTGGCTTATCAGAATATCTCCACCTGACTTGTTTGTACCTTCGCGGCGGCTTCTTAGTCAGTTAAGAGTATTCCAGCACGCGTAGCATAATAAAAGAAACGAGTTTTCTCGACAGACGAATAGACAAAATTACAGATTGTGATTATGAATCTGGCCCGTCGCAAATTCAATATTTCCATAGGATGCTCCTTTTTAGAAGTTATAAGTGTTTTCGAGCACCGCCCAGTGCTTTTTTTAGCATGTCAATGGCATGGATTTGGTCCAGAATTTGGGTACCTGTTTAGCAACACGCAATTAGTAAATGTATCTGACCAAGATTATTTTTGGAGTTTAAAAGAGACTCTAACCTCTGAGTTTGTTTCGGCCTTTCTTCTCAGAGTCAGATAGGAAACGCAAATCTCAACTAGTTTAAAAAAATATATGATTGAATGATTAAAAATATTTGTTTAATTTACAGAAAGAATCATTTATTTCTTTGTATCATTTAATCATCAAATATATTTTCTGGACTTCTATTCAGAAAATAGAACCAAACAATTTTAATTTAAAATTAACAATTTTAAAATTACCTAATAATTGAAATAATTATTTCCAAACTTAAATTAACAAACACATGAATAGACATTCGAACTCACTAATTAAAGTGCATTATTAGCAGGCTATAATTAACATTTTAATAATAACTCAATGCGGATTTTCAGATTAACTCTTAATGCATCTGTTATGAACCGATGAATAATTGTGATCAATAATAATATTCACAGATTCCCGAGTGGAAAATGTATCATTTAGTAGGTTACTTTGTATTCACGAGTAGGTAATATGCCGTTTAAATATTTAAAAGGTACGCGTAAAGTGGTAAATAGGTTTACCTAAAGAAGGTTCTCAATTGTACCAAAGTCAGATTTTCAACGAGTAACACTCCGATAAGCTTCTACTTTAATCGTCGTAATCCTTTACAAGGTTTTCCTGTTTTGAGAATTAGTATAAATAGAACTCACTGTATCTTTGGTCTACTTTTCGCAAACGCTACTACTGAGAAAGAGGTCCTGGGTTTGATTTTCAGTTCAGGCAAAGTGTTATTGAGTTTTTACCCGACTTAGTCATAGCCAAGGGAGGGTTATGATTTTATCAGGCTGTGTATTATGTTTCTATGTACGTGCACCTGTTGCCTCATAACTCCGAAACTACTCGTCGTATTTTATAAAACCAGGTATCGTTGGAAGCTCCATGTTGTTCCACAGCGCAGCGCCATGTTATATGACGTCACAAAAACCCAAGTTTGGGAGAAGTATACACATACAGTACCTACACCCACATTTCGCCAGCCAGGTTTAGGTTATAGGGGGCGAGCCTATTACCCATCAACCAGGCACAAATCCAGATTCCAGGCTGCTACTGAGAAATTCCAGATAGAAAAACCCACTAGTAATTTGTCCGACTTGGGATCGAACCCAGGACCTCACGTTCAACAGTAGCGCTTGCGTATTGGACGCAAGCGCTACTGTTGAACATGAGGTAGCCCAAAGAGGCAGTTTGATCACTATTTATTTTTATTTTAACCTCAAAATAAATTCTAGAAAAATTCTCCCAATTTAGTTTTCAACATTGTTTCTAGAACATTATATTACAGTCTGCACTTGTGAAATCTAAGCACATATCCTCGTTTCATCAAAATGCATTCAGATGTTTATATGCCAAGCAAAAATAAATTCATCACGAAAGCGGAGCATGCTGTATAGTATCTTTGTGAAAAATTATACCCTTTTCCAGGAAAATGGAAAAACTTGGAAGAATAACGTCTTATTCTACTTTATTATAGTTTTTTAATTGAATAAGCAGGGTTTAAGTTGGTTTTCTCAAGAACGGAGGAATACTTAAGCTTTACGATATGAGCTAGTCACTGTTGTTGCTTTAACCGACGTAACGTTCACAAATGCCAATTACTTTTAATAGGTACATAATATTTTGGTAACAAGCGTGAAAATATTTTCTAAAGTTCAAGGAAAATAAATGGCTAAAAGTGTTGACTTTTTTGTAAATACAGTGGCGATGCATCTCACCTGATGGTAAGTGATGATCAGGCCGAAGGTGGAAGCGAGCTTCACCCGGAATCGCCAGCCTCAGAGGATCTGGCTATCTTACCTCTAACTGCCGAAACACAACAATGCTGTAAACATTGTTGTTATGGCGACAGACTTAGATAAGATCGTAGCTACCTAGGTGGGCTTAGAACCACCACTCCACTCTACCACCAATCAGGCTGAGCAAAAAATTTTGTTCCCCCTTGAGAATTAAACCCGGGACCTCTGGGTCTAAGACAGGTGGTCTAACCACTAGACCACAGAGTTGTTTATCTGCGAGTGTGCAGATCAAATCCGAAGTGCTATTTAATTACGTAGCATATTTTTGTAAACGATTACGACTAGTCTGTTTCATTTTGACAGTTCAACAACATTCATTGCGTTATTTACGCTGTTGAGTAGTTCTTTTTTTCGAAATTATGAAGCAATGGATCAGCAATCTGTTTCAAAACGATTCAGATTCTGATTGATTGTGTATTACGCAATTATGGTAGTGTTTTCAAAAAGAAAACGCAAATATACCGAAATCCAGACAAGATATTATCCACCCATTCATCAATCTTCTAATTCAAGAGCCTTCTGTCGTAAATGCAGGCAAAATGTAAATTATATTATACTGCATCCATCAATATCTGCCCTGAGATGTCCATTACGGAACACGGACCATCTCACTACAATGGACGATCCTGGAGATATATTTACATAATGTACGCTTTTCTATTATGACGTATTATGATGGCAGAGTAATGATGCTGTAAACATTACAGGTCGAGTAGTAGAGCCGTGGTGACCCAGTGGTAACGGTCCCGACTTATGAGTTGTAGGATGTGGGTTCGAACCCAGACAAGCGCTTAACTTTGTGTAAATAATTTCATCACCACTGCTCTCAAAACGGCTCACGAAAACATCGTGAGGACATGACAAGACATGACTGTGACATGTATCAACCCGCACTAGGCCTGCATGGTATATTACAGCCTACTACCTCTCGAAGAGAGGAGGCCTGTGTCCCAGCACTGGGAACATTATAGGCTGATTATATATATTAAGTAAGCTTACAGGTATTCTTCTATTCGTGTGGAAAAATATCTCTCAGGGATGCAGCTAGCGAAGAAAGAAATCGTTTATTAATTTGTGCAATTTTTTTATTTATTACTAGCTTCTGCCCGCGGCTTCGCCCGCGTGGATATTTACGTAATTAATTATTCCATTCGGCGCTCTGGCGCGTCATCCCCTGGCTGGCCCGCCCCTCCACCCTCGTTCTGAGCGCCGTCGACTCAATATCGCAGGTCATTCTTATCGTTCTAACTTTTAAACTATTTGTCCAAATTACTAATTGTAAAAGACAAACTTTATCTAAATTAAATACCAAAAGCGATGAAGGTATTTATTTTGATAAGAATTAACTAAATACTCAAAAATATGCAATGTAAAAAAATTATTCAATTTAACTGTATTTATTGCTCACTATTTTGGTTATAAAGGCTTCCACATAAAAGGTGTCGCGGATATGCTGTCGCGGACTTTTATTTAGAACTCTTTAAGACAAACAATCCCACAATTCATTTTCTTCATGTAACTCTAACGGTTTAGGCAGCGCACGCAGCAAACGGTGGAGGTCTGCCCGGCTTAGGTGGACCACCGCCGTGTCCTCGTGGAGGCGATCGGCGGCGGTGACCTCTCGCGTACGGCCCTGGTTCAGGCCATGGTGCGGAGCGAGAGGGCATGGCAAGCCGTCACCTCCTTCTGCAAAGCAGTAATGCTCGCGAAGGAGAAGGTGGAGCGCGCGAGGGAGTGGCAAAGGCCGCGCCCTACCAGCCCTAGCCGCCGCCGCCGTAGGAGACGTCCCGGGCGTCGGGAATAGCCGATTTCCGGCCACCGTAGGCGCGGGCCTGCGGACGGAGAGCAACGGGCAGCTCACCGTCCGATAAGGACCAGGCCCGGGTCCACGCGCACCTCAAAGAGATATCAGCAAAACTGACGGGGTCCGCTAGGGCCGATGCCTGCCGGGGTTGCGGGTAGTCCCAAGGGGAAAGCGTGGCCTCTGGCAAGGCAAGGGAAGGAACACGGGTGGGTTTTAGTCAGTAAGAGACTGAAACGCCCAGAAATCATTGGATGACTTCCCAACCAAAAAAAAAAAAAAATGGCAGCGCACGCAAAGATAGATCTCAGAGGGCAGGAATTTTTCCGACTTACTTGATACTTATCGTTATGTTATGGTCAAATCACATAAAATCTTTATAAATTGTAGCCTATGTGTTATTCTAATGTATAAGCTACATATTGTAAAGTTTCATCAAAATCCGTTCAGTAGTTTTTGTGTGAAAGAGTAGGTAACAACAAACATCCATCTATCCATCCATCCATCCTCACAAACTTTCGCATTTATAATATTAGTAGGATTAATGTAGGGCAGTGTTTTTCAACCTTTTTCATGACTCGAACCCCTTAGTATAAAAAATTTTTCGCGACCTCAACCATTCGAGCGAGAACGATTTGAACTCAGTCGAGATTCCCGCTGAGTCGAAGTTTCTGCAGCACGAAACCTAGCCTGATGATCCCGAGTTGCAGAGAGCCTTCCCTCACAACCTTCCTCAGATTCCTGTGATCGAACTAATCTCATCCTTTTAGCATTTCTGCTACATTGGGAGAGGTTGGATCTTCTTCGAAGCATTTTTCTTACAATAAAATAGTACTTACTACTTAACACACAGTTATTATTTAGTAAACACGTACTATCGTAAACAATTAAATTATAAATACTTACAGATTATTATACAGTCTAAAATTATCACAGTTTAAGTAATAAGTGTTAAGACGTGTAAACCAAACGTTTAGTACGTTTGGTTTACACGTCTTATCTTACTTTATGAAACAAAAGAATTGCTAGAAAAATTAATTACTAACCTGAGCTAATAAACTTATACTTAAAAAAGAAAATCAAGAAAAGAAATGCCTAACCTATACCAAATACTTATAATATTTATATACAAACCCTAAATAAAAATTAAGATAAGTATACCGAAAATCAAGGAAAGAAATGCCTAACCTATAACAAATGTTCGCCGTGATTCTTTAAATTGACATAACTTTTTTATTTATGAACCGATTGCCATGAAATAAACACTAAATGTTAAGTGAAGCTTACTACAATATATTAGTGAAAACCGCATCTAAATCGAATAAGCCGTTTCTGATATTAGCGTGCACAAACACACAGACAAACAGACAAACCGACAAACAGACAATAAAAATTTTAATTACAATCTCGGGTTCAGCATCGATATAATAACAACCCCTGCTACTTTTTTTTCATATATTTCCATTGTACAGACACCACTTTTCTACAATTTTATTATATGTATAAATAATAGATTTTATTAATTAGGCAACTTTTCTAATGCTTTTGAATTAGATGGAAATTGTGCAAAGAAAGCGCGTTGGTGGGAAAGCAGCGAGAAGATATTGTTCGGTATGTAGTTAAACCAAAACACACTGATACAATGGAAAACTTTCATAACCTACTTGTCAAAGTCAACATTATTTATTTGCTCTAAATGTGGTAGGTACAAAATATACCTACCTATATTATACTGGTCCTCGGAGACGAAAAGGACCATAAAATCACAAACATGAACATAAACCGTCCAGTTAGCTTAAAAATTGATGATAGCTCGAGAAATAAACAGGGACTCGTTGGCAATAATCCGAATGCGAGCGTGTCATATATTCAAATTTATGCAAAAAGCATATCTCCAGGGGAAAATGCCGTTTCAAAACACTGCCATAGAAAACTAGCACAAGAAAAGAATATTTCATTTTCTAAATTGAAGCTGGCAGAATTTAAAAACAACAGTGTTGACAAAATTTTATGAAGTGTCAGATCATTTATGTTAGTATTGTAGTTGCTACAGAGGAACTCGTGGCTAAATAATAACAGCCGCACGGGTCGATCCATCAGGTTAAGCTACGCTTGTCGGGGTTGGTCAGTGGATGGGTGACCATCTTTACATACCGAGATTCCTCCGTGCCTCGGAAAGCACGATAAGCCAATGGTCCCGGCTGTCATTCGTGGATCTTTGACAGTCGTAGCGAGTCGTCAGAAGCCCGAAGAAAGAAAAGAAGAAGAAAGTCTGACACCAGTCTTAACAAGGGGTATCGTATTACCCAGTTACTGGGTTGTTGAGGTCAGATAGGCGGTCGCTCCATGTAAAATACTGGTATTCAGCTGCATATTAGACTGGAAGCTGACCCCAACATAGTTGGAAAATGGCTAGGCAGATTGATTTTGTAGTTGCTACAGGGTTGACCTTAAAACTATGCGGCGTTGGCCTATTATTGTTGCGTCATCTACAATGCCATGTGCAAACTACGCATCACAGACCTGATGTCACACAAACGCTGCATCGCGCAAGCAGAGTTTAACGCACGACGAGATACTCGTCGTGCGTTAAACTCTGCCTACTACTCTGAATGACTGAATATTATTTTGTAATCACTAATAATAATTAAATGAAATGGAAAGACATTTATTTCTGTACGTAGATCTGCTGAGAGACTTTCACACGACAATTTTCGACGCTCTGGCAGAAAAAATGCCGACACAACTCGGAGATCGTGGTCTCTTTTAAAGTTCAAACTTAATATTATTAAGATTTATTAGGTGAGTCTAACAATGCAGGAGAAAGAGCCGCTTTGAATTGTCCTTTTCAGATAGACAAAGTTAACGTAAACGTTAAAGTTCATGTTTGGCTATTTTTGTTATTTATCGTGGAACAGGTCATCATCATCACATATATAATAAACGAATATAATATTTCTTCATAGAAAACAGCAACACGACGTGCTTCAAAATCTCAGTGTACATCAGTACGCAACAGTATCGAGTGATTCATCAACTCGTCCTACATGCCTACGGCACATTCAGGACTTGCAGAAAATCGAAATAAATATTATTTTCATTCTGCAACTCGTCCCACGTTACTATCGAAAGGAGAAAAGGTACAATCAGTAGCAAAAGTGTTAATGTGGAAAAAAAATAAAAAAGTCAATTGTCCTAACTGTTTATTTATTAAAACTACCAGGATAGCAGAAATGAACCGGACATTATCAAGTGCGCGGCAGTTACGCAGAAGGATTTATCTACCGAGCTGCCGTAGGTAATTATTTCAAGATCACTGCTGAGATATAATACTGTTATTTATTTATACTGTGTATAAATCTTCCTGCTCTTGTCCCATGTTACTTTGGGTCAGCGCAAAAAGTTTTCCACTTCCAATCTTCCCTGTTAACCGTCACGCAATCATTCCAAAAGTGAGTTTCAAAACGCTTTAAATTTAGTAAGTATTTAACTATTTAGCTACCAGTTTAGTATTTGCATTATAATATGTTTCAGTTTCAATTTCTAATCCTAATAATTGTATCTCACAATTGAGTAAATAAACATTCCTAATTTTGAAGTCGTATTATATATACCGTGTTACTAAATAATACAATAACACAGTTATTCAAACCAAAATCCATTTGGAAGTAAATTCTAAACTGCTTACAAACATACACTTAGTCGTAGAAGTAAACAGTAGATTCGGTTTACTTGAAGTTTGTCAGTATTTGTGGAATGTTCGGTTTCAGTTCGAAACAGAACCGCATCTGACTTGAGGTGTAGCTAGCTTTATGGATGGAGTGTTAAAATGGCAATACTTACTTAATATAGATAAAGAATTGTAATTTTTTTTCCTAGGGAGCAAACAACTATTTTAAAGGCGTCAGGATTCAAAGTACATCACTCGAGCTTAAAATAGTGTTGCTCCCGAGGTGTACACTCTACTTTTTATCACCCTATATGAGAAAATAAGTAAGTGAAACTTATTAATAAGAAAAGTATGTGTATTTATTAATATACAATTAGAAACAAGAAGTTTTCTTTTTGTATTGTGAACCAAATTCCTCTGCAGGAAAATGGTTTTTCTCATTTTATGCCTTTCCTTCTCTGTACAAAAAACAAACATTCATAACTTCGTTTCCTCACGTTATTTCCCTGTGTCTACAAATTCAATAATTTTGGCAAAACAAAAACATAAATATACTAGAATGTCATTAAAAATAATAACATTGACATTTGCCCATAACAACCCTTCTGGGCCTTGAAAATTGGGTCCGCTAATCCCGCCCACTTGGACGTTTGAGGAAGAAACCGTACCCAATGAACAGGGCCTTACCGGACCTTAAGAAGGAACACGTGCCACAGACTACGTGTAGGATTGTTTGATCATTCGCTAAAACTGGACCTTTGGGAGTTAAGGTACACGTGTTTGGTACTAATATAATTATTTAAGGGTAAATATTTAATTGACTGCCTTATTGGTGTAGTATATGGTATGTATATAGTATATAATATATTATTTTTATAGAGCTCATTTAAGCTGAAATGACGCGCCTCACTACCGCATTTACCGTCCTGTACGTATACTAAGTAAGTAGTAGAGCGCGTCATTTCAACTTACACAGGCTTTAACCTACTTTAGATTCTAAGACTGGACAAAAACCACCCTTCGTATAATCTTATTCATCCTACAGTATAATAAATGTTACCAAGACATATATTACCATAAATCGCTATGATTACATCGTGTAATTTTTTTCATCCGGCCCCGAAGGACCAGGATTAATAGCCAAACCTTAGGACCATTATTAAAAGCATATTTTAGTACCTAGCTAAACATTTTTATGACCTCCGGAGAATGTTCTGAAATACATGCCTTTTAGAGGGAAAGTGTGTTAAGTGTCTGCAATTTATAGGACCTATAAATATACAGGGTGTGATATTAAAACACACGTCGCGAGTAAAACCGAATAAAGTTATATTTTTGTAGGTAAATGTGATGCGTATTTCACGGTCACTAACAGCGTTTTTTAGGGATGTTTAATACTTTTGGTTAATATTAAAGCATCTAAAGGTCACGTGATTTTTTCACCTTTAGGTATGTTTACTTTGCCTTCCCTATGAAATTCAAATTTGTAAATATATTATCTGTTATTAATTTCTTCCTTCATTCCTAAGTTTTTCAGTTAGAAAATATGGTAGTATTCTTTATTGCCAAACTGGGCATATAAATAGATTCGTAAGCAAATTTTACCTGTGATAGCTACTTCCATAAGAGAGGGTTTACTATGCAAAGCTATGAGGTATTTGCTTCATTATTGGTAAAGATACAAGAGTCCTAATTTTAAGCAATAACGGTCCGTAAATAATAGGATTCGACCAAAATACTACTCAAACTTTACTTCTAATAGAAAAAAAACTTATCTTATTTGCGAATCACTTTATATCGGTTAACTTTAAGCGTTTATGTATAAAAGAAACATCAAAATATTATGGTTATTACGTCTTCTTGTAACATGTACCTATAGAGGGAATCTTTATTTTATAAGTTCAAGGGCATAAGGTTTTATTGATATTGGCTCGAAGCCTCTGAAAATGATTTGCTGTTTTTTCTTGTCTTTTTTTGCTGAATAACGTTGTATCAAAATAATGATAATGTAATCGCCATTCAGTCTCAGCACCTACTTATCTTTTATTTATGGTGTTTCAGGACGTTGCCAAAATGAGATGTGAAGTTGAAATGTCTCATGTAACTGAACTTTAGATCACTTTACTTGACGGAGTTACCACAAAAATAAGCCATTTTAGAAAGAGAGCTCCTTCTAAAATGGCTTATTTTTGTGGTGGTGTGGTTAGATTTATTTTTTAACCGACTTCAAAAAAGGAGGAGGTTCGATGTTCGACTTTATGTATGTTTTTTTGTTTTTATGTACGTGCACCGATTTTTCCGTCAATGTTGGACCGAATTTGAAAATTGTTTTTTTTTTTACAAGGGTAAGCTCTCGAGGTGGTCCCATAAAATTTTTATTTTGCTTGGACAGTTTTTGAGTTAGCTTCAATAACACATATTTTTTCCACTTAGTTTATATGGATGATAACTTCCTGTCACTGTTATTTGCATAGCAGGTAGTGGTATTCAAATTTGTGTAAGGTAGGTACCACAACTAAAAAGTGAAAAATAAAAACACTACAAAGTGAAAAATAACTTTAATTTCGGAAGTCGGTGTCTTTGGTTTTGAATTTTCGTTTTTGCCACCGACTTCCGAAATAAAAGTAAATTTTTACTTTTTTGTGTTTTTTGGAAGTCGTTTTATAAATATTTATTAACCGTTCTACCAATACTTCCATACATTATTATAAATTAAAGTCGCACGTTGTTCTTTTAAATTCCGTAACGGATTTTGATATGGTTTTCATCATCATTAAAGAGTATTTATTCCGGAATATTAAACATTAAATTTGAATAAAGATATCTCGATGTATTGTCATGTCACAAACAACAAGTGAAGCACGCCTACTATATCCTTATCCTAACTTAATAATATTATAAATGCAAAAGTAAGTCTATCTGTCTGTTACCTTTTCATGCCTAAACCACTTATCCGATTGTTATGAAAATGAAGAGATTGGTAGATTGGAACCTGGAGAAAGACATTTAAAGCTACTTTTGATGATATACAAAATACATGCAGACGAAGTCGCGGCAACAACTAGTAAGTGATAAATCTCACAAAAAATGGATGGTACTCGTAACTTCATAATCAGCCTATTAATGTTCCCACTGCTGGGACACAGGCCTCCTCTCTGTGAGAGGGAGTGGGCTGTAATCTACCACGCGACCCCTGTGCGGGTTGGTAGATGTCACATGTCTTCGAATTTTTTGGCTAACATGCCGGTTTCCTCACGATGTTTTCCTTTCCGTTTTGAGTTTTGAGAGCAGTGGTGATGAAATTATTTACACAAAGTAAAGCGCCTGCTTTTATTCGACCCCATGACTTACAACTCGGAAATCGGGGCTGATACCATTGGGCCACCACTAGTCAGAAGGAAGGTAATTTATCCCCCAGAAAACATTTAAATCGTGTGTTGACGTAAAGTTAAAAAATCTACAGCAAAAGTCTTAAAAGCATTTCCATTTACCTACAACTGTAGGATCAGATATTTTTTTGTTACAGACAGGTAGAAACGGAGTTCGACTAGGTAAAATCTGAATACTTTTTACTATCGCAGGAAAATATCTAGACATGAGTTACTACCCGACCGGGGTTGTATCGTTTGAAGAATACATTTTCTCTTTGAAAGTAAAAATAAACTACACTAACTGTTTCGTACGAAGGGGTTGAATCTCTTGCTATCAATGCCCTGCGATCTGAATATCGAGGTTTACATTCATGATTAATTTTTTTTTACAATATTAGACGAGACACTGACGGGATGTATTCTGGTAACCAAAGCTTAAAGCCGGGAACAAAATTTATCGGACGCGTCCGAAGTCGCGAACTGGCAGTTCCCTACGATCACGTCAATTCACGTCCGCGACTTAGGACCGATAGTTTGCACAGTGTAGTACTAAATGTACTATCCTAATTCAAAAAAGACGTGACTTACGGAAACGTCCGCGGATGCGTCCGTAAGCCGCGGGTTATTTGTATTTGGCAAACTATCGGTCGTAAGTCGCAGATGTCGTCCGCGGACGTCCTCCGCGTCTTACGACCGATAGTTTGCACAGTGTAGTGCTGAATGTACTACCAGATACAAATATGTCACGACTGTCAGTCGCAGCTTACGGAAACGTCCGTGGACGTGTCCGATAATTTGTTCCCAGCTTTAGACTGAATAAAAAAAAAATGATTGGCCAGCAAGTGACGCCGCCTATGGTCCATTCATTATAAATTGTACCGTGACGCGTTTGCTAGCACTATTCTGTCAGTTGCCATTTTGAACTCTATTAGTATTGAAACTAAGCTTGACAAGCAATGGTGGCAATATGATGGCAAGGGACAAGTTATAGTGAATAGTCTGTAGTGTTGTTACTGGTATCATCAATAAGGATGGATAAGAGTGACACTGGCTGTCATTCTAGCAGAGCGTCGCATCGATGGATGGCTGTCTTCTGATGTCAGGGGAGCGTATTTCCAATATATAATATACAAGGCCAGAACGCAGCCATATTATAGGAACTGCTCGCGTATACATTGTAATATTATTAATTTTTTTATTACAATTTATACACGAATTTTGCGTACTGCTCGGGTATAGTTTGTAACGTGGACGCGCGTGTTAGATAGTTTATTTTGAGGTTATTATAATATTAAAATATTGGTTGTTGTATAGTGACATCTGTCACACTTACGAAGCTTGAGACCAATGTAGAAGTAGCTCATTTGACTACGTATTGTGTTTACCTAAAAATTAACTTATCTTGTAAAATTCATTTAGATATTATGTCTATTAATTACCGAGTAATATTTAATGAGACATTTAGTATATCTTAGATTTTATCTTGTTATTTTAATATAACAAACTGTTTCAAACGATTGTTACGTTTCAAACAAGGTGGGGTGACCTTGTTTACAAGAATCGATGTTATAAAAGACCCGCTTTCGGTGGGGAGTCAGTTTCTATTTGGCTTTTGAGCTGTGCGGACCGAATCAAGTGATGGAATAGTCAGTTACTCAGTAAATGTTCAGTTGGTTGGTTATAGTGCTGTTAGTGTGTGGAATATACCGATCAGATGTCACGTAAGTTAAGTAATTTGATATTATACTGTAATTATTGCTTATTATGATTATGTTGGTGTATTATTGCCAGTATTGCTATATTTATAATGTTGCTATTATTCTGAATCCAAGAAATAGAATAAACTGTTAACAATAAACGATAATTTATGGAAATATAAGAATTGTGTTGATAGAATACTGTAATATTGTTTCCATGGAGTTTCTTGTCCTTCTTCTTCGTGAAGACCTAGATTTGGAACGGACAACTAGCTTTCTGATTAAATACTGACAAGTCTAATTGATTAAATATCTAGTCTTGTCTTTCTGTGCTTTATTTTATGAAAACCATTCCCTACATAACTTATTCATAAGAACATTCATAAGTAATTAATAATCAGTAGTCATTCTGACATTCAAATGTTGCTATTTGGGTAATATCTATACATTACTTATAGTGCCCACCGTATTTTCTAACACGCGCGTCGTTGTTCCAAACTATACTATCTACAACATTTACGCTTGACATGATTTAAAAAAATATAGTTTAATAAAAATGTGACCTGGGTGAAATGGAACAGATAACAGATAACGGAATATGAAATGGGTTAGGTTAGGTTAGAACAGTGACCAGCGCTAGCCGAGCGAGTGGAGCGAGCGGTGCCGCGGCAGCGGCCGTCGAGGGCTACTTCCAAGTTGCTCGCAGGCTATTTAGCGCAAGGTGTATTACGTCGCAAACAAGTTGGATACCAGTAGCTCTACCATGAGTTGCCATCGAAAATTTACTCGCTAGCGTTAAACTCGCTAGCGTATTAACGTTAATCAAATACATTTCGATAATGTCAAAACTTGCTAGCGTCCCCGTAAATGATTTATATGAAAAGATATTGTACAGCGCCCCTAGCGGTCACAGAAAGAATTAAAATTTGTTCCAAGAGCACTATAGTTTTCGATAGGTAAGAAACCTAACGTAATCTATTCGATAGTCGCTAACGTTTTTCAGCTGTCACCATACAAAACGGCACCATGAGTCACTAAATCGACAGACGCTATCGAAAAATACGCTTGCGATAGTAGTTACGTTGCTCACTACCATTTTGACGTGTGAAACATGTTTACATTCAAATTATATACGTTTTTAGGTATATTAAAGGCAAAATAATGTCTGGAAGAGATTATTTAGCATGGAATATGTTAGTGGCCCCAAAATTTGGAGGCCAACGACTGGAAGAACGTAAATTTCAAGAAACTATCTTATTTAGTTCTCTTACAAAATATTCTATTTGCCGGCGACGCCGACGGGACCGATTTGTTCTAAAAGTTTTAACTACATAAGTTAATTAATTGTATAGTGTTTTATACGAATAATCTACAAAGATTGTAAGAAATTCTAATAAGAAATAAATAAATGCACAATTCCAAGAATTCGGCTTGCACCACAATATCCTAACGGATTTACTTACTATAAAAGGCGTAGGTACCATTTTGTGGGCAATTCAGTCGCAGTTCAGCCCTAGATAATACACTTAAATACGGAGCTCAGCCACCAAAGAAGAAACATACCAAGAAAAGCCGAATTCTCCGGAATCATTCAAGATAGTAAATCAGTGTTTTATTTCGCTGCCTCAAGATAGTCCTCATCGTGGTCACTGTGGGTTATGGTACCCAACCTAGGTACGTATTCAGGGGTCCGTGGTGGTTGTGCAGCCAGCGGATTCACCGAGGGTCAGTTAGCAGGGAGCGAACATCAAATATCAGTGGGAGATCGTCCCAGGTTGCCTGCGGTACTGTAGGTACCTCTGCCGTCCGCAACACTATTATTGTAAACATAGTTCATTTTAAATTTAAATAAATAACGCCGCAAATCACACATTGTCAACAAAATTACAAATTGAATAGAGGTAAATAATTATTACCTATAAGGAATAAAAATTCAACAACCCCTAAATACCATAAAAAGGTGCACTAACTGCCAACCTTTCTATTTAGTCGGATTGTTTCATGATATTTATTGACTGTCATAACATTGTTACCATAGCGATACCTTATGTGTAGTGATGGGCAATTCTCGAGAATATTCTCCTTGCGAGAACTTTGCTGTTAAATTCTCGAGAACATTCTTTTGGTAGGGAACTTATGAGAATTTAAAAATTGGATGACTGTATTGAATCGGTATTTTTTTTAGACTAATAGTTTTTAGTGCATTTGAACGTTTTACGAAGTTTGAGTTTAAAATAAACTACACCTCAACTTAAATTCTCAGTAAATTCTCCTGAGCCAGAACATTCCCGAGAATATTTTCGAGAAAATTCTCATAAATTCTCTTAAATTTCCTAAGGTAGTAATGTTAAAGTATGATTTCTGTATTAAAACGAACTTTATGGGTTTAAAATAATCAGCATTAATAAAATGAATAAGAAAACAACATTATAAGAAAGGTTTATGGTGCAAATAATTAAAAACAAAATAACAATCAAAAATAATTTTGACGCAACTAAAATCGAATTTGATAATCGCGACTCCATGTGGTACTTGTTTGCCCTACCTTGGAAATTTTTTTTAGAGCCGGAGGCGCGCAGGGGGGCAGCGTCGACGTGTTTTGATATGGAATTTTTCACTTTTTGTATGGAAAATATCATCATCATCATCATATCAGCCGAAAGACGTCAACTGCTGGACATAGGCCTCCCCCAAGCACCGCCACTTCGACCGATTCTGTGCTTCCCGCATCCAGCGGATTCCTGCGGCCTTTACAAAGTCATCGGTCCATCTTGTGGGAGGCCTTCCAACGCTACGTCTTCCGGTACGCGGTCGCCACTCCAGAACCTTTCGGCCCCATCGGCCATCTGTTCTGCGGGCAATGTGTCCTGCCCATTGCCACTTAAGTTTGGCAATTCTTCGGGCTATGTCGGTTACCTTGGTTCTCCTGCGGATCTCTTCATTTCTGATTCGATCACGTAGGGAAACTCCAAGCATAGCCCTCTCCATTGCTCTTTGGGTGACTTTTAGCTTTCTAATAAGGCCCATTGTGAGCGACCACGTTTCAGTGCCGTAAGTCATCACTGGCAACACGCACTGGTCAAAGACTTTCGTCTTGAGACACTGTGGTATGTGGGACGAAAAGATATTGCGTAGCTTCCCGAACGCTGCCCAGCCGAGTCGGATTCGACGATTGACCTCTTTCTCGAAATTGGACCTACCTAGCTGGACAGTTTGTCCTAGGTAAACATACTCGTCTACAACTTCGAGCGTAGCGTCTCCTATCTTTATGAGTTACCTACATGTTGAGTTTTGGGGGTTTTTTCCGATGTGTTTTATATGAAATTTTTCACTTTTTGTATGGAAAATATGAAAAATATCAAGGAAAATTTTAAAAATGATTACCTGCATTGAGTTTAAGGGTTTATTATGGGTTTTAAAAATCACACCAACACCTCGACTTCGGATGCAAAAACAGTACTGTCTTTTTTTTCTTTTCTTTTGCTAATATTTCGAAAAAAGTGTGCCCTATCGCAGAATAATGAAAATTTCGACCCCCTTTATGAAACTCATAAACCCTTAAAACTCATCATGTAAGCAAACATTTTTCATATTTTCCATACAAAAAGTGAAAACTTACGTATAAAACACGTCGAGAGTGCCCCCAGCGCCCTTCCAACTCTAAAAAAAATCACGGGGTAGGACAAATAAGTACCACGTGGAGTCGCTATTGGTGCCGATTTTCTTGTCACAAATGCCTCTAAACTAGACTAAAAATCACCAAAATTTAGTTTAGTCCTGTCAAACGAGGATTTCCCATTCTGAAATAGACTAAAGTGACACAAGTGTGTCATAGTGTTTAGTGATAGTTTAGTTCGGTGTACAAGAGAATCGGCGCCATTTCCAGTCCGAAACATAATACAGTAACGTTTTTTCGAGTAAAGTATAAATAACAACAATAGAAGTTTACTTTAGACCTTGAAATCGAAACTTATTGTGTTAAAATTTAGCAATTTTACTTCCATTTTTAAATTCTCGTATATTCTCCGTCGAAAAGAATATTCGAGAATATTGCAGAACATTCTCGATCCGAGAATATTCTCCGTGTGAGAATATTCTCCCGACACATCACTACTTATGTGACGTTTTGATCATATGAGCCGTTCCCTCTTCTTATTACTGAGAAAGATAGAAACAAAACATAAGAATGAAGTTAGCTAGACGACCAGTGTGGAAGATTTCTACCATTTTGGCAGATTTCGCTCCAAAATGTTGTCTGTGGCAGATCCTGCTGACGATTTACAAAAGTGGCAGATTTTGGCAGATTTAAAAGACTTCAAGGAAATTCACATAACCTTATTAGAATTTTCCTTTTTTTATTATTATTAGGTATAATAATGCATAAGAAAATTGTAAAATATTTTTGTTGATTAATGATATTTCATTGAATTTGTGTCTATTTTTTCCGTTTCCATGAAGGCATATTTTTGGCATTTTTGGCGCCAAGTGTGGCAGATTTTGGCAGTTTTTTTGCCCAGTCTGTGGCAGATTCGCCATTTATGAAATGGTCACACTGTAGGTGACACGATCTATCGAGCTTACCTTAGCGCCTGCATGAGACTCCGTAAAACTCATGGTGCGAGCATTATCGAAATCAGTTTGATCTACGTCAACACTTCCAACTCCACCCGCTTTTCATAGAGCTCATACGTCATGCCGCCATACATATTGGAAGTAAACCCTCCGGGAGGGTCACCGGCATTTCGTTTGCGCTAAAGTTAACCATCGCTGACGGTCTACGGCATTAGGTTTAAAACCGTATTATAAACCACTGTAAAACGAAGTTAATTTGTGTGAATATTTGTAACAGTGAGCAATTTTTTTATTGATACGAGTAATTAAATTATAAATTATAATATCAGATTTTACTATCACAGTTTATAATGCCAGCTGTATTCGCTAAGAAAAAACAACATTTAAAATGAGCCCACCGCGAGGGCTCCCGGTATTCCATATGCGACTAGGTGAACCCTCCAGGAGGGCTCCCGGCACTGAACGGGTTAATACGCTAGCGCTAGCGAGTAAATTTCGATGGCAACTCATGGTAGAGGTACAGTTCACAATTTGTCGCAATTTATACACGATTAGTCCGTATGCGTACCGGCACTGTAACTTTGAAATAAGGCAGTTAATTAGGTCACTACGAAGAATACGCGAGTATTTGCGTACTACTCTTGTATAGATTGGAAGACGTTAGTAAAAAAGTGATTTCCAAATTATACGCGATTAGTTTCACACCCTTGCGTTCTGGCTTTGTATAGAATGGAAAGACGCGTCAGAGGAATCATTTAAGCTGCTGAGCCACTAAGAAGCCACCTCCACGAGCAAAAGAATCGCGGCGATATTATCGTCATGCCAGGTATTTTTCTACACTCTCTTAGGGGCCGTCTCCACGAGCGAGAGAATCGCGACTATGCTACGATTGGCTGAGTGCGAGCGAAACGTCACCGTATCGCAGCACGCTCGTGGCTACCGGTGTCGCCGCGGAACGTGGCGCTCTCGCAGCGAGAGCGCAGCGGGGCTGTCTTAACGCAGGCGCCCCCATCAAACGTGGCGATTCCGTTACGAGCCGTCGCGGACATGCGGTGATTCCGTTACGAGTCACGACGATACGCTAGCGGAATAATCCTCGTTCGTGGAGATTACCCGACGTAGAAACGCGGATCCGTTGCGATTCTCTCGCTCGTGGAGGCGGCCCCTATTACGATGACTACTTCTGGTAAAGACTATCCTGCGAAGTTTTTCACAAAGTACATGATTATGAGAATATAAGACCTCAAATACGAGTTCAGAAAATTCTTATTCAAACCTAAAGGTGCGTCTACCCGAGCATGAGCGGAGCCGTTCTAGGCGTCGTTGTTCGCGGTGAGTGTGGACTTACAACGAACCTAAAACGATCACTGTCCTCGAACGCGATGCAAATCGCTTTGTGTCTGTCAAAAAACCGACAACTGGCGGAGCACAGTCGAGCACGAACCAAATGCTCGAAGCGCGCTCGTTTGAGGCTTGTAAGTCGGTCCACACTACACGAATTTGTGCTCGGTTCATGCTCTGATCGTGCTCGGCTCGTCTAGCGTAGACGCACCATAAGAAATTCCAACACGAATAACGAGCACACATACACAACAGACTGTCTCTTCATCCACATATCCACTTTAATAAATCAAGCCTCTCCTTCATATAGATAACAATGTAAGGACAATGGGATGTTACACCATGGTTAATGGTGCCTGCACAATGGCCCGGGATAATCCCGTGCGGTTAATAAAGGAGCCTTCCGCTAAAGAAAACTTTATCGTTTTACCAAACTATCTGATATTTTACCGTATGGAATAAGTTGTAAGTACAGTAGGCGCTCGGTAATCCAGCACCCATTTTTTTTTGCCGCTGCCGGATTTTTAAAATTCTATAGGAAATGTCAGCTAGCTAGTAAGCAATAATTTTAACAAAGCTTTGCAAAGTAAAAATCTTTATTAGTTTACGTAATAATACCTACTACTACAATCGGACCGGACGGCACAACGACAGAGATCAATGCGCGCCTAATTCGTACTTTTGTATTAAACCAAAGCAAATATGCCTGATTACAGAGTAGGAGACGAATATCTATGGTGGGAGAGCTAAGTTAGAAAACTCCAGACAGTCCAGACCAGACTATTGGACGTGTTAGATTACCGAGCGTCTACTGTGTTTATTTATTTACTAGTGAGCCGCTCTTGCTTTGCATAAGTGCAATACTGGCATGTTAAAAATTTAATATTCTCTGTTATATCTAAGTGAAATATTAATGTATTATTGACATAAACCTTTCGAGATAAATGCTCTAAATGGTGGTAAAAACTGCATAAAATTCCATTGTATAATAATAGAAGATTAAGCTATGATACAGATACGGAAACGGCAACTTTGTTCTTTACTATGTAAAAATAAAGATATTATAGATTTATACGTTGTATAAGACGATGACGAGATGGGGTTTGTGTGATGATGTATGTGTGTGTCTGTGTATGTATGGGTGTGTGTGTGATTGCGGGTATAAGACGAAATAAAGGCTTATTCCCAAAGTACTCCAAAAAAAGTTCCCAAACTACTCCATGAAAAATATAATGTTTTTAATTAAGTTTCATTCTACTCCATGATAATAATTATGTTCTCAAAGTACTCCACCCCATTTCAATCAAAAAGCTAATTTAAATATGTACCGGATTACTATGGCTGACGTACAGATATACTCAAAAGCTTTGCAAATATATCTATACATATAATAAAATTGTAGAAAAGTGGTGTCTGTACAATGGAAATATATAAAAAAAAAGTAGCAGGGGTTGTTATTATATCGATGCCGAACCCGAGATTGTAATTAAATTTTTTTTTGTCTGTTTGTCTGTTTGTTGGTTTGTCTGTTTGTCTGTGTGTTTGTGCACGCTAATATCAGAAACGGCTTATTCGATTTAGATGCGGTTTTCATTCATATATTGTAGTAAGCTTCACTTAACATTTAGTGTTTATTTCATGTCAATCGGTTCATAAATAAAAAAGTTATGTCAATTTAAAGAATCACGGCGAACATTTGTTATAGGTTAGGCATTTCTTTCCTTGATTTTCAGTATACTTATCTTAATTTTTATTTAGGGTTTGTATATAAATATTATAAGTATTTGGTATAGGTTAGGCATTTCTTTTCTTGATTTTCTTTATTAAGTATTTTTATTAGCTCAGGTTAGTAATTAATTGTTCTAGCAATTCTTTGGTTTTATAAAGTTAGTGTACGTTTGGTTTACACGTCTTAACACTTATTACTTAAACTGTGATAATTTTAGACTGTATAATAATCTGTAAGTATTTCTAATTTAATGGTTTACGATAGTACGTGTTTACTAAATAACTGTGTGTTAAGTAGTAAGTACTATTTTATTGTAAGAATGCCTCGCAGAAGATCCAACCTCTCCCAATGTAGCAGAAATGCTAAAAGGATGAGATTAGTTCGATGATTTCGATCACAGGAATCTGAGGAAGGTCGTGAGGCAAGGCTCTCTGCAACTCGGGAACATCAGGCTAGGTTTCGTGCTGCAGAAACTTCGACTCAGCGGGAATCTCGACTGAGTTCAAATCGTTTTCGAATGGTCGAGGTCGCGAAAAATTTTTTCATACTAAGGGGGTCGAGTCATGAAAAAGGTTGAAAAACACTGCCCTACATTAATCCTACTAATATTATAAATGCGAAAGTTTGTGAGGATGGATGGATGGATGGATGGATGGATGGATGGATGGATGGATGAATGTTTGTTACTCTTTCACACAAAAACTACTGAACGGATTTTGATGAAACTTTACAATAATGTAGCTTATACATTAGAATAACACATAGGCTACAATTTATGTGATTTGGCCATATCTTTGCGTGCGTTGCCTTTTTTTTTTTTTGGGTGGGATATCATCCAATGACTTCTCCCGCTCTGGGCGGAGCGGAAGGGCGTGTCAGACTCTTACTGACTAAAACCCGTGTTCCTTCCCTTGCCTTGCCAGAGGCCACGGTTTCCCCTTGGGACTACCCGCAACCCCGGCAGGCATCGGCCCTAGCGGACCCCGTCAGTTTTGCTGATATCTCTTTGAGGCGCGCGTGGAACACGATGCGCCGTCGACCCGGGCCTGGTCCTTATCGGACGGCGAGCTGCCCGTTGCTCTCCGTCCGCAGGCCCGCGCCTACGGTGGCCGGAAATTGGCTATCAATTCCCGACGCCCGGGACGTCTCCTACGGCGGCGGCGGCTAGGGCTGGTAGGGCGCGGCCTTTGCCACTCCCTCGCGCGCTCCACCTTCTCCTTCGCGAGCATTACTGCTTTGCAGAAGGAGGTGACGACTTGCCATGCCCTCTCGCTCCGCACCATGGCCTGAACCAGGGCCGTACGCGAGAGGTCACCGCCGCCGATCGCCTCCACGAGGACACGGCGGTGGTCCACCCAAGCCGGGCAGATCTCCACCGTATGCTGCGTGCGCTGCCTAAACCGTTAGAGTTACATGAAGAAAATGTATTGAGGGATTGTTTGTCTTAAAGAGTTCTAAATAAAAGTCCGCGACAGCATAAATATCTACCTTTTATGTGAAAGCCTTTATAACCAAAATAGTGAGCAATAAATACAGTTAAATTGAATACTTTTTTTACAATGCATATTTTAGAGTATTTAGTTAATTCTTATCAAAATAAATACCTTCATCGCTTTTGGTATTTAATGCAGATAAAGTTTGTCTTTTACATTAAGTAATTTGGATAAATAGTTTAAAAGTTAGAACGATAAGAATGACCTGCGATATTGAGTCGACGGCGCACAGAACGAGGGTCGAGGGGCGGGCTAGCCCGGGGGATGACGCGCCAGAGCGCCGAGTGGAAGCTATTGCTTAATAATATTATCTATTCTAAGAATATTATGTTCGAGAAATAACGTAAATAACGCAATTAATTGTTGAACTGTCAAAATGAAACCCATTGCTATTGTAAGTGCTACGCAATTACCCCGCTGATTTAGGACATGTTACACGTTCCTGTGGGATAATTTCCGACATCCACGCGGGCGAAGCCGCGGGCAGAAGCTAGTTTTTAAATAAAAGACTTTATAATATAATTCAACAATAATTTTCAGTATTATAATTTTGATAAACCGATGGCGCCAAATCGCTACTCGCCGTGTAACAAGTCGTCCATATCCGTCAAGCCCCGGTGACGCACCTGGTGTAACACCCTCTCGCGCGGCACTTTTTTCTATTTTTACTGCCAAATAAAGGCTAGTCTCCACTATGGATGGTTTTACTCTATGGTCGGATAAATATTCTACTCGATTATATCATTCAAAAATAAAAATATACGGAACGCAACATTTAAAAAAAAAAGTCAAACTGACATTACTCATACTTCAGAAAACGATCGGCGCAGTGCGGGTGACGGTGTCTGTTTTGTGTTGTTTTGTGCAATAAAGTGTGATAATTAAAAGGTAAGTGGCTATATTATCATTTATTAGTAGTTATTACACCGTTGTAGATAATAGTTTCACGAAATAGCATCATAAAATCACATTTTTGAGCAAAGTAATTTTACGCGCCAAAACCGTTGTGACGCGTTATCATTCTATGATGAATTTCGACTTTTTTGTGTGTAATTGACAGCAAATAGATGAATATTCATTTAGAAGTACATAATGCATCGTTGTAGATAATATTATCACGAAATACCATCATAAAATTTTATTTTTGAACAAAGAAATGTTCCCCGTAAAACAAAAGACAAAGTCGGCACCGCGCGCTATGAAGTTTCAGTTTCAATAATATGAAAATATTACGTAGGACTATCAAACAAATGCTTTTGTTAGATTACATAACTATTAATAATGAATTTTGCAAAATTTCTTGTAAATTGATACAGTAGTTTTATCAGAAATAGACATGAAACCGGAATAAACACGTTTTTTTCCCCCGTATCTGATAATTACATTTTGTTTATAAATACGATTCTCGTCTTACGAGCATTGTTTATACATAACATGATGCTCTGTGTATTCAAGAACACAACAAAGTATTCATATTGTGCCGAGAGCCACTTCAAACAGCGGGAGAGCGTTTTTTGTTATCAAGGTCATTAACATCCGGCGCGCTCGGAATGCGCTTCGGGGCTTAAGCGTTTTTGACGTCATCGGCGCGCGGGACTTAATCGGTATATATTCAAGAAGAAGAGAAAAAGTCTAAAAAACATGAAATACAAAGAATAAAATATCTAAAATGATATCTGGCAATTAAGCCTAACATAAAATATTTAAAAAATTCGACCAATAATCATTTGAAAGGGGTTTGAAGATTTTTGTATGGAGGGTGGCCCTAACGTGAGGCCGCCATTTTGATTTTTTTTTCAGAATCGCGGTGATAATCGAAAGTTATATATTTAGATAGAGGACACTTATACAAACAAAAAAAATCATATCACATAATATCCTAAGGCGTCACGTTTCCGAGTTATTCACCGAAATGTAAGTCGAAAACTGAACCCTGAAACAAGTTTTTTTTTTTTCCCCTCAGGTAAGTATATTGAACTATGAAACCATAATTGCATCATGTATAGGTAATGTTTTAGTTAAGAGCGAAAGAGATAAAAATATATATGTACGTACGTGTAGTCAATTAATTCATGTGTAAATAACTTAATCAACATGAAGTAACTACAACATAAATAAGTAAATTCGTTATAATAATTCTTACTTTCATCTTTGAATATCTCAGAATCGTGACGCTTTATGATGTTATCTCATATAAAGTTTTATGTTTGTGTAAGTGTCCCCTAACCGAATATATGGCATTCATTGTGCACCGCAATTTTGAAAAAAAAAAACAAAATGGTGGCTGATTTTAGGACCAAAATCTTCAAACACCTTTTACATGACATGGTATAAAATTGAATGTTTAAAAGTGAGTCGAGTTTATCCGATAGATGACGCATCGATCACTAATAAAGAACTTACTCGTTATTAGTGATCGATGGATGACGCACAAATAATATTATGATTCTAAAATAAACATTAATCTCACTATACTATGTTTTTTGCTATTATCATAAAAAGCCTACAATTTTAAATATTCATTGACTTTATAACAAAATGCAAAACTTTAATCTATCTTTTAAGAAATTTTGTGAGTGACTGTAATGAAATATGTATTTTATAGTTAATTATGTAGATGGAGCAGTTTGAGAATTGATAGCGAATAATCGGTGGAGTAGTTTGAGAATAATTCCAGATACCTATGGAGCAGAATGGGAACAAAATAATAAGTATTTTTAAATAATAATTCCTTGGAGTAACTTGGGAATGAATGTATGAGATTCTTATCTTTTTAGAACAAAAGAATGGAGTACTTTGGGAATAAGCCGAAATAAATGGTACTTAGTTATAATAAGTGGAAGAATAAATTATAAGTGAAGTGAATGTGAGTGTATGTGAGGGAGTGTATGGTAAGTGAAGTTAGCAAGTAAAAGTTATGATATTAATTAACTTGTTTTATGCCAACATGTTTCGACTATAATATTTGCGTAATAACACGCGACTTAGTAGAAACATGTTGGCTTATTTCTGTGTTATTAATAAAGTGTAAACGGCTAAAATGATCCTTTATTTGCTACGCTGAACGAGTCATATTATTTCGATGTAAGCAACATTCTAGTTGCATTACGTTTTCTGTTTTTATTTTCTCTCACGAACAGTCTAACTCTGCCTGCCGAACTAGTTAGAAGAACTATTAACCACTTTGTATGGGTGAATGTGTATCCCGAAAACAACAAAAGTTTCCTAATGAATAAATCTACAAAAACTGTACTTATTTCAGTCTACATGCCTGTAATCTGAAGAGATACTTCAAGCAAAAGCCTGAAATGTCTGTAACATACTATACGATATTGACAGTATCAAAAGACACATTTACTAACAATATCAATATCAAAGATGCTCAATTCTCGCGCATAACTGCTTAGTGGCAATTGTTCGCTCTTGCCGCCAGATGTCGCTGGCGTAAACAAAACATTTAACAGCCAATGAGCTTCGGTTTGAAACTACCAATATAATATAATGGGTAGTGTTATTAAAATTTGCATTAATTAAGCTTTAGATTAAGTTAGAAGGTCTGAGTAAGGTTGGAGATTATTGAGATGGGAGTAATGTGGAAGATAACTTATTGATACGATTATTGATTCATAAGAGTAATTTGGCTAGTTATTATTAAGACTAAAACCAAATTTAAAACACACTAAGTGAGAGATATGGATCGGCTAATGGTGACTGGGAAAATAGAGGGCAAAAGACCTAGAGGCCGAAGCCCAAAAAGATGGTCGGATTAAATATCCGAGAATTTGACAATACCCATCAGCGCCGCACTCCACCAGACCACTGATCGTAACATATGGAAAAAGACTGTTGACAATTTGAGACGGGGTCACGATTCTCAGCAGTGAGAGAGCGACTGAAAAGAAGAGAGATTAAAGAAGTTCACAGGTCACAAATGCTACTGCTGAGTATGAGTTCTTGGGTTCGATTACCAGGTCGGGCAAAGGGTTATTGGGTTTTTCTATCTGAAATTTCTCAGTAGCAGCAGAGTTTGGACTTGTGTCCGGTTGATGGCAATAAACTGGTGACATGGGTCTTAAACATATCTGGCGAAATGTAGGTGAATTACCTATAGGTACACCTCTGCAAACCCTTCGCGGAAACAAGGCGTGATGTTATGTATAACTACGAAAATAAAGTTTGAAAATCCGAATGGTATTCTATGTACCACCTTCCTGAATTTGCAGTATTTATAACTATTTATCTATTTTCTCGATAGTTTAAAGGAGCTAATAATAACCTACAATTTCCTTAACCACTTCATATCCACCTTCCCACTTCCTGCGAAGGAAAAACCACAGAAGCTACGCCGAAACCGACTCTTTTGCTTATTCCTAAAGTTTATTTTCCATTACTTACTGTTACGATAAGGAGACAAAATAATCCATTATTCAATCCATTTATTTCCCAAAAGTTTATTTTCTCTTTCCATTTTATATATTTTTTCGATGTAATCCAGTGGAGTATTCTCTAAAGTCTCGGCTGTCTATAGTTCCCTGGCTCCACATGATAAAACCGTTTTATTTACGATGCTACCAGATGGCACAAGCTATTTCGTTTGTCTGGTGCCCTAGTAACTGGGTGTGAATAGTCTTATGTGTTTTCATTTTGGTAGCGGGGAATTTGTAGCAATTATTATTTTGGAGTCATAAATATTTCTGATCGAGGGGCTTCTGGCTAAGTAATAACAGCTCCACGGGTGGATCGATCAGGTTAAGCTACACTTGCCGCGGTTGGTCCGTGGATGGGTGACCATCTATACATACCAAGACACCTCCGCGCCTCGTAAAACACGTAAAACCGTTGGCTGTCATTTATAGATCTTTGACAGTCGTTAAAAGTTCGGGTGGATCGATCAGGTTAAGCTACACTTGCCGCAGTTGGTCCGTGGATGGGTGACCATCTATACATACCAAGACCCCTCCGCGCCTCGTAAAGCACGTTAAACCGTTGGCTGTCATTTATAGATCTTTGACAGTCGTTAAAAGTTAGAAGTCTAAAAGTCTGTCTTTTGAATTTTGAAATTTGAATTTGACAACCAATCTTACCAAGGGGTTTCGTGTTACCTAGTAACTTCATAGGTTGTGTACGTGTAGGTCAAATAGGCAGTCGCTCCATGTATCCGGTTAGACTGGAAGCCGACCCAAACAGTAGGAAAAAAACTAGGCAGATGTTGAAATGTTTTTGATCGTAAACTGCGGTTGTATTTAGGATTATCTCTTTTTCCTTGCGTCGGCTTTAGACCAAATAGTAAAGGTAGAAAACATTTTCTTAGCCACAGAGGAGCGGTGCCCAGTAATTACGTGTTGTAAGTCGTAGGAACGAACTCAGACAGGCATTTTACTTTGTGTAATCTATTTAATCACTGCCGCTCTTCAAACGGTGAAGGAAAACATCGTCGACGATAACTTGTGACATCCATCAACCCGCATTGGGCCCGCGAGGTAGATTATGGCCTCTCTGGTATGGTTCCTTTCACAGATAGGCTGATTATGCTTATACTTAGTCACAAATTACATTAAGGTACAGGTACTACTTGCCAAGAGTGCCAAAATGTATAATGAGCAGTTCCCAACTACTCCAAAAATGTGATTTCTTCCCCTGCAGCCCGTTTATTGGAAACTTTGTTCATATTTACATAATACATAATCAGCCTATTAATGTTCCCACTGCTGGGACACAAGCCTCCTGTCTGTGAGAGGGAGTGGGCCGTAATCTACATTTTAAATAAAAGAGTAATGGTGGAGTTTTTTGCCTTAATACCATAGCATTCGAAAACTACCTTTTGGAAGGGGCTACTAGAATCACTTCTATTTTTTGTAAATTTTGACGTTCAAAATTGCCATTTAGGTGACTATGAAACAAATTATTTGACTTTGACTTATCAGTATAAATTAAATTGAAACCAAATTGAATTCAAATTAGTTTTCTACGCTCAGGAAAAACTTAGTCAAATTCGCAGCCGTAAATACAAAATAATATTCAAGTTACACCAAATTAAACCTAAACTGTTCATGTCATCTTATAGACTGATAATCCAAAGTATTGAAATAATCTCTCAAAGAGACAAATAGCTTAGTGCTTCAATACTCTGTCACAAAATTTTTAGCATTTCATACTAACATTGCTTTGCCTTCCCATTTAGACTCGATATCATCATCATCATCATCATCATCATCAGCCTATTAATGTTCCCACTGCTGGGACACAGCCCTCCTCTCGGTGAGAGGGAGTGGGCCGTAATCCACCACGCGGGCCCAGTGCGGGTTGGTAGATGTCACATGTCTCCGAATTTTTTGGTTCTAACATGCCGGTTTCTTCACGATGTTTTCCTTTCCGTTTTGAGTTTTGAGAGCAGTGGTGATGAAATTATTTACACAAAGTAAAGCGCCTGCCTGGAATTGAACCCACGATCTACAATTCGTAAGCCGGGGCCGTTACCACTGAGCCACCACTGCTCTCACTTTGTTCATTTCTATAAAACTCCTATTATTCAACCTCATAGTATTTTTTCATTTTATTTTAACCCTTTAATTAAAATGGAAAGAGACTCCTTGTCTACCGCAGTTTGTTCAGCTAGTTACTCAACTGAACTGAGCGCTCGGTGCACCCTGGACAGTCATACCCAATAGTTTTCATGATTGGCCAATTCTGCCCTGACGGTGGTAGGGCTAACCGCGACCACACTCCATCTACCGTCCGGCGTCAAGCAGCCTGCTGTGTTTTCAGTGGGAGTGCTAGTGCCTTAGAGAATTTGAGAGTTGGCAGTTGCATTATCCAAGGTTAGTCTCACCCTAGGAATGAACTTCGTCGGGACAACTCATTCCGAAGCACGGTCCTGCCATTGGCCGACCGCAGGAAGACCGTGTCAAAGGCTCGCGAATTGGTAGCTCGGCTTCACATCGGCAGCTCGGCATTGGCTCATCGGCGTTATGTTGCTTGCCTGTCCGTCTTCTACAGACTGTACTTCGCTGAGTGTGCATAAAAGCTCTACGACGTGATCCACCACCCCTTTTTACTATTGGACTACCAGATGTACTGCAGGGTACCATCGGCTCTTGGTTGATATCTCGACCAGTCATACTCAGGGCTTCTCCTCCACATTAAATGTATGCTCACAGCCAAAGTGTGGAACTCTCTGCCAGCGTCTATGTTCCCTTCCACATATGTATTACCCGTCTGCCTTCAAAGCAATAGTGAACAAGTATCTTCTGGGCACGCTCGTTCTATCATAGACTTCATCCATAGTTTTCCATCAGGCGAAATCGAGGTCAAGAACAGGCCCACACTGTAATAAAAAAAAAAAATGGAACGCCATCTAACAAAAATGTCAGGAATTTATGTGGCTTGCCTTCAGTACAAGAAAGAAAGCTGTAAGTAGCTCCATTAAAAATATTCCAAAAAAATAAAACATAGTGTGAACAAAAAAGTGCTCTACGCACCTTCGGCAACGATGACGATGAAGTTTTCACTTCAAAAATAAAAGTAAAATAATAGTTTGGAAAATCCAAAAGTGCACGCCTCATACATAACACTCATTCAAAAACAAAAAAGAAATTCAAAACATAGTTTCTAACAAAAATGAACAATTTATCACTTTTCATGAAGTCGTAATGTCAAAGATAAATCAAAGACTATTTACAAAGATATTTACTTGGCGGTTGCTAGGCAACTTACGCACGTCAAGTCAAAGGTTGGAAATATTTAGTTACTAGCTTCTGCCCGCGGCTTCGCCCGCGTGGATGTCGGAAATTATCCCACAGGAACGTGTAACATGTCCTAAATCAGCGGGGTAATTGCGTAGCACTTACAATAGCAATGGGTTTCATTTTGACAGTTCAACAATTAATTGCGTTATTTACGTTATTTCTCGAACATAATATTCTTAGAATAGATAATATTATTAAGCAATAGCTTCCACTCGGCGCTCTGGCGCGTCATCCCCCGGGCTAGCCCGCCCCTCGACCCTCGTTCTGTGCGCCGTCGACTCAATATCGCAGGTCATTCTTATCGTTCTAACTTTTAAACTATTTATCCAAATTACTTAATGTAAAAGACAAACTTTATCTGCATTAAATACCAAAAGCGATGAAGGTATTTATTTTGATAAGAATTAACTAAATACTCTAAAATATGCATTGTAAAAAAAGTATTCAATTTAACTGTATTTATTGCTCACTATTTTGGTTATAAAGGCTTTCACATAAAAGGTAGATATTTATGCTGTCGCGGACTTTTATTTAGAACTCTTTAAGACAAACAATCCCTCAATACATTTTCTTCATGTAACTCTAACGGTTTAGGCAGCGCACGCAGCATACGGTGGAGATCTGCCCGGCTTGGGTGGACCACCGCCGTGTCCTCGTGGAGGCGATCGGCGGCGGTGACCTCTCGCGTACGGCCCTGGTTCAGGCCATGGTGCGGAGCGAGAGGGCATGGCAAGTCGTCACCTCCTTCTGCAAAGCAGTAATGCTCGCGAAGGAGAAGGTGGAGCGCGCGAGGGAGTGGCAAAGGCCGCGCCCTACCAGCCCTAGCCGCCGCCGCCGTAGGAGACGTCCCGGGCGTCGGGAATTGATAGCCAATTTCCGGCCACCGTAGGCGCGGGCCTGCGGACGGAGAGCAACGGGCAGCTCGCCGTCCGATAAGGACCAGGCCCGGGTCGACGGCGCATCGTGTTCCACGCGCGCCTCAAAGAGATATCAGCAAAACTGACGGGGTCCGCTAGGGCCGATGCCTGCCGGGGTTGCGGGTAGTCCCAAGGGGAAACCGTGGCCTCTGGCAAGGCAAGGGAAGGAACACGGGTTTTAGTCAGTAAGAGTCTGACACGCCCTTCCGCTCCGCCCAGAGCGGGAGAAGTCATTGGATGATATCCCACCCAAAAAAAAAAAAAGGCAACGCACGCAAAGATATGGCCAAATCACATAAATTGTAGCCTATGTGTTATTCTAATGTATAAGCTACATTATTGTAAAGTTTCATCAAAATCCGTTCAGTAGTTTTTGTGTGAAAGAGTAACAAACATTCATCCATCCATCCATCCATCCATCCATCCATCCATCCATCCATCCTCACAAACTTTCGCATTTATAATATCGACTGCCGCAACAAACACTATCGAAACTTCAAATCACGTACTTTAAAGGAGAGGAGTTTAAAGTTTTAATTCGATGTAGAATAATTCGTATTATTAACTTCAATAAAATGATGTATAGAATAAATAGTAAATTTTATACAGTTTTTTTTTCCTTGACAACAAATTTCATATTTCATATACTTTTCTAAATATTTCACTTTCGATAATGTTTTACGATTATAATAGCCAAAATTTAATCGAAAGTGGTAGATTCAATATATTTACTAACCAAAAAAACATCGAAATTGACAGTTTCGATAGTCAGAAAACTGTACATATTATCAAAACTATCAGAATATTATCGAAACTACCACTTTCGATAAATATTCAGATGTATTTATCATCATAATTATTGAACATTATCGAAACTACCACTTTCAATTATGTTACTTTATATCCTCGAATTACGGGCTCGTGTCCTAATAATACAGTAAAACCACTATATTATTTCAAGTAAAACAACACGGTATTGTTGTAACAAGTACATTCAAAATACGCAGGAAAGTGTCTTTACTTAAACTACCATTATTTAGCAAATTTGCACAACTTCTGACGGTTTTGGTAGGTTCGGGACGCTTGCACGGAACATCATTGTAAGTACCACTTCCAAGGATGTTCGTCGCGCAACATGTTCTGTATCGGTTTTGTTCAATTAAAAACTTCTTTAATAACGACTTTTTAATTATAATTTTTGGTGTATCCGACGTAGTTTTAAATTCTCTTTTCAATTATGTAAAAAAGCAAAAATCGATATTTTGCAGTTTCGATAGTGTTTGTTGCGACAGTCGATATTAGTAGGATTAATGTAGGGCAGTGTTTTTCAACCTTTTTCATGACTCGACCCCCTTAGTATGAAAAAATTTTTCGCAACCTCGACCATTCGAAAACGATTTGAACTCAGTCGAGATTCCCGCTGAGTCGAAGTTTCTGCAGCACGAAACCTAGCCTGATGTTCCCGAGTTGCAGAGAGCCTTGCCTCACGACCTTCCTCAGATTCCTGTGATCGAAATCATCGAACTAATCTCATCCTTTTAGCATTTCTGCTACATTGGGAGAGGTTGGATCTTCTGCGAGGCATTCTTACAATAAAATAGTACTTACTACTTAACACACAGTTATTTAGTAAACACGTACTATCGTAAACCATTAAATTAGAAATACTTACAGATTATTATACAGTCTAAAATTATCACAGTTTAAGTAATAAGTGTTAAGACGTGTAAACCAAACGTACACTAACTTTATAAAACCAAAGAATTGCTAGAACAATTAATTACTAACCTGAGCTAATAAAAATACTTAATAAAGAAAATCAAGAAAAGAAATGCCTAACCTATACCAAATACTTATAATATTTATATACAAACCCTAAATAAAAATTAAGATAAGTATACTGAAAATCAAGGAAAGAAATGCCTAACCTATAACAAATGTTCGCCGTGATTCTTTAAATTGACATAACTTTTTTATTTATGAACCGATTGACATGAAATAAACACTAAATGTTAAGTGAAGCTTACTACAATATATGAATGAAAACCGCATCTAAATCGAATAAGCCGTTTCTGATATTAGCGTGCACAAACACACAGACAAACAGACAAACCGACAAACAGACAAACAGACAAACAGACAAAAAAAAATTTAATTACAATCTCGGGTTCGGCATCGATATAATAACAACCCCTGCTACTTTTTTTTTATATATTTCCATTGTACAGACACCACTTTTCTACAATTTTATTATATGTATAGATATATATTATATTTTAGTTAGTATTTCATTAATCATAATTAAACTACTTTGAATAAAAGAGCCATTTTCAATAGGGTCCCTTCTATGGCTAAAACGAATGTATAAAAAAAAATTGACTCAATTAATTGATTTTATCGCAAACCACAATGTTTTCAGGGTTCATAAATTGACGGACAGGAATTTTATTTCAACTATTTTGATCTTTTTTCCATTTCTGCTGCATTAAATCAATTGTTAAAAAGTACAGTATTAATCTCCATTTAACCACAATGGTATATAAATTAAGTAGGCTCTGTGTACTAGCAGGAGTGTAACAATAAAAACAGTTACAGAAAAAGGGCAAAAAAAATTTTTCGGTCGTAGAGCACACTCTAATGCTTCGCATTATGAGTCGTGCAATATAGAACAGCAATATTTTATTTATTTAATTATTGATGTACACAAAGTAAAATATTCAGTTTCGTAGTCTTTGATATTTTAATACCCGCATTTTAGTGCAACACAAATATTTCTTTTGCATGAATATTTGAATTTTATTTGCTGTACACATTTTATTTAAATAAAATAGTTTAAAAAACCAATTGAATAAATCTTTTGCTAACATTCAATTTGTTCTTCAACTGCATATAAAATATCTATAGGTACCTACATACAAATAAATTCGTTTCTTTTTATGTCTATCTGTTCTTTTAAACTTCACAATGGATTTTAATGCGGTTTTCACCACCTTTTAGAGAATTTATTCCGAAAGGTTTATGTATATAATACATCCTATACTATTAAATGAGCAATATTTGTATATTTATAAATATATTTGTAATAACGTTCTCGAAAACGGCTTTAACGATTTCGATGAAAGTTGCAATATACCTTACGGTGGTGCTAACTAGGTCTCATATCTGAGAAAATTCATTTTCTCTTTTCACAGCCTCGGGTATGTGATACAACGTTGGTATACCTAGAGGATATGTTTATCTATTTTCACCCTAGTAGAGCTCGGTCGACCAGGCACTTAATGTTTAACTTAGATGAAGTACTGAAATCTTGATGTTTAGACATTTCGCCACACATTGCACGTATCAACGTATCATATACATTGCATCCGTGCAAAGCAGGGGTGGGTCGCTAGTTTTCTTATATTCTAATAGCCGTATGTCAACAGTAGAACCTGACACCCCAAGTTTGTTCACTCGTAGGCAATCCTATTTCTACCATACAAGTTTATGTAAATGTGTAGGCCCGTATCTCTTGGGAAATCTGTAAAAAACCTTTATATTATCTTGTAGCATCGATGTTTTATACACAAATGAAGGTATCCCCTGGATAAAAATGTCTACACCAATAAGATTTTTTTGTGTTCGATTTTCTTTCGCGTTTTATTCTCATTTGGTTGAGTTTTTAAGTTGTTTTTCAGTAGCAATATTATTCTTCTATGGATCTGAAATTGAAAAAAAAAAAACATAAGCTAAATTATTGGATTTTTTTAACAAGAAATAGTAGTTGTAACTTACTCATTTGGTTGGAGAGAACATAAAAGTGCCTGCCTTCTCATACCGATACGTTATATAATTATGTCGCAGTAAGATGGTTGAATATAGTTATATGAAAGCGGTTCATAACTCTCTTACTAGGAATATAACTATGATACAAGCACGATCTAGTAATGTAACTGTTAGGGCTATCCGACTAAATAGGTTGGGTTAGGTTCAAACTGTGACCAACTACGCGCAAACTGCATGAGCGAGCGAAACGAATGGTGCCGCTGCAGCGGCCGGCGAGCGTAACACAAGTCACAGTAACAAAATTAGGGCACTCCGATACTATGAAAGTACGATGTTAAGAAATGAAAATGTTATGAAAGAACCACTTTAATATAAATATATTACGGTTTATAGCTATATCCCTAGGGATAACTATATCACATCTTCAACCATCTTACTTCGACATAATATATAATTATCCTTGTTTTCAGTATACTGCCCTCTCACTTTAAACACACAAGAATGACAAGGAGCAAACGCATAGAGGTGAAAAAACTCCTTCACCATAACATGACCATAAAGGGTAAAGATACTTGTTTGTATTCGATTCCCTACCAACAACAACTGCTATCAGATTAAACGGATGTGGCTTTAAATTATTACAAGTTACAATATCCATGGGAATAAACCCTCATGGGATCGGTAACAATATCTGTTTGTTTGGGATCGTCCACAAGGGACAATCAAACCAAAGTTCTGTATCTACTATATCCGTAACTTCATAATAAAACAGTGAAATTGGAGACACGACGTAGGTACCTAGATATTCTTGTTTTTGAGTGGATGGGAAAACACTTAGTAGATCGCTTGGGCCCAGTCTGTCCATAATTATGTGCATAAGTAATACTACAACTATCCTTAGACTGTAAAACGATGTCTCTTGTGCTACAAAAAGTGCAGCCGTAGTTATCTCTGCGCTCCCATCCACGATGCAGTGGAAGTAACGAAATAGGCCAACAAAATCTAATTCACTGTCGTGACATCGACTCGATGACGAAAAAGAAGAATCATTAGGTAATAGGTAGGTAATAGGTAATACGGGCTGTTATCCGCAACTCTACGTCAAAGCGCGTATTTTGCGTACGGGTGGGAAGATTGGTTATTCGATCCACCCCAGCTCCTCAAAGAAGGCCAGCAACGAGTTGGTGTCACTGACAATCTCCCGTAGGGTACCTGGGTTACCGAAGTACTTTGTCCTGTAAGCGGCGACCACCGGGCTGTTTAACAGCACATGAGCTGCTGTCTCGTCGTCCTCCATGCAGGCTCTGCACAGCGGACTGTCTGTGACTCCTATGACAAAGAGGTGTTTATTAAATGGCCCATGGCCAGTTGCGGGTGCTGTGACTATGCGCAGCAAGAAGAATCATTTTGTGAGTGGCTTTGTTGTTTAGGTAACTGCCCCGTTGGTTTCATGGTCGTAAGTGCGACTGCTGGTACTGGTTTCTGTTCCCAAGTCGGGTAAAGTGTTATTGGGGTTTTCCATTAGGAATTTCTTAGTAATAACCCAGAGTTTGGAAGTTGGCGGTGTGATACCCTCGTGCCTCGGAAAATACGCCCTGCAGCAGATCTCTCTCCGGTCGTGTTAGATTGCGTGCTGGCCCATCGGACTACGAGTAGAGGAAGAAAGAATGGAGCTGTGTCTACGCACACACTTGTGAATTATACTATCTCCGTTGAGATTGACCGTCATGGCCGAAATACGGTCTGGAGGACTATTTTATTATCATTATTTTGTTTACATTTAAGTAAAGAGGCTGAGACTTTAGTAGGACGATCTTGACTCCTACTTAAGTTCTTAGATGGAAATTTATGGAACAGAAATAGTCGAGAAGAAAGATATTCATGTCAAGGGAAGACCTTGGTAGATGACTGAAAACCAACACCACCCACCCGTGTTCCTTCCCTTGCCTGTGCCGGGAATATTTTGAGTGCGTTTCATTACGCACTAGTGTAAACTAAGAACATGAACACCAAATAAAAAAATGGCGTTTCCCTGCAATTATTTTTGCACAAAGTTACTTAATTAGTTTGATGTACAAAATGAAGGGTAATTTTACACCCTTATAGCAATGTATAACTAACCGAGCATACACAAAAATATTATTGCGCGTAATTGAAATATTAGATATTAAAAAGACCCCTTTCAAAAAGAATAAGCAATAAAAGATCTCCAGATATTTCATATTTTATTTAGAAACCTGAGATATATTTGACGTTCAACAAACCCACACTGTTCAAAGCTTCAATTAATCTAGCAAAGCTACCCAAATAATACCTATTTTAAGCAATAAAAGATTTCTAAACATTTCATGATTTATTTAAAATAATATTTCAGGAATATTTAAACTTTGACTAACAAAACCACATAGTTTTAATAGAAAAAAATAAGTAGATAACATTTTCACCAATGAGAAAATTAATTTCCGTCTAGCCACAGTTTCTTCGTCGCTTTTATTATGCCTTCTCTTCGCCTCCACGAGACCGACCATAGGTACCTACTGCCTACCTAATTTTAGGACCATCTCTCTATCTAATTAAAACGTAGCAGACAAAAGTTCCTTTGTCTACACATTGTGGGGCTTTTAGCTTTTGTACTTTGTAAAATTTGAAAGTAATTCAATAGAAAGCTATGTTTCGGTCTGTAAAGGAATATAGGGTATATAATTATACTCATTTAATTGATATTCCAATATATCCTTGGGAATGCACAAAAATTATGTCACTCACATCAAACACACACAAACATTTACACACACCGCACGCACACACACCACCACACCACATCACATTTCATCACATTCTACAACCAGTAACGAGTTAGTGACAGCTGGCCTTCAAAACTTAGTACCACTCTTTTAAAATTGTAAGGTCTCCTAAACTATAGAAGTCAGAGTTTTGAAATAGCAAACGTTTTATAGCAAATTTCATCAACTTTTTTTTAAATTATAATTTATTTACATTTGTAACGTATTTAACTTTAAAAAAGATAAAAACCAAATGATAGCCATTGTTAACATACTGGCAAAAAACTCAAGCAACATTTTTAGGTATGCTTTACGCCTTATTTACATTGTAATAACTGGTATTGCTTCCTCAGGCTCTGATTGCAACTTCGAGCCGGTTTGGCATACCGAAGACGAAGTTTCGGAGGCATGCTAGATCGGGCTGAGATCGGGACTTTTTGATGGCCAAGCCATCAAGTTGATACTAACTTCCTGAGTGTAATGCTGTACGACCCGAGCACTGTTTGGCCGGGCGTTATCCTGCATGTGTATCGATCCACCACCCATTGACTAAATATGGCTTGCATAATCATTATGGATCTCTTGAGCATATTTTTCCCCAGTCAGGGTGCCATTTTCTATGACCACTAGCTCTGTGCGACCTTCTGAAGAGATGCTAGCCTATAGCTTCATCGTATTGGACTCTTTCTGAGAAGCAGGCTTGAATGTATCTCTCACCAGGTTGCCTGTACATTCTTCGCCTTCCATCGGAAGTGAATAGTAAGAATCGAGACTCATCAGTTAACTTTAAATATCTTCTGTACTTTAATATTAATTGCAATTTCAAAAGTGTAGTACTATGTTTTGACGGCCAGTGTATTAAGAGCTTTCATGAAACAGAAGATCATCACACGATCTACAAGCAATCCTGTCAAAATAAAAATATTTAATTTTACATATACCTATATGGGCACATAATATAATATGAAAAGTCAGAAGCAAGGTGCATGGTCCTTTGTCGTTTCCTACGGAGAAGAGCCGGTAGAAACTCCACGGTTACTATTTTAGAAATAATTGGCTATTACAATGTTTTCAAATTACACAGTGTTGATAGCTATATGGGAGGATACTGTAGTCCTGCGAAGAAGTACCAGGTGTTTAACAAATTAGAAAATAGTAATCAAATCTACAGTCCACAGGGCCTCCTTTCATTCCCTTCGTGCAATGCATCCACATTGTTTATTAATGGGACTTGGGGTTAGTGTTACCTAGGTAAATCAGTTCGACAGTTAGATACAGGCAAACTGCGTTTACCAATCAACGGTTTTAATGTATTCCGTTAGTGTCTAAGGTTAGCTCTCCAAATGCAGTCATAAGTAAGGAAGATGCACCGTGTGGAGGTGCTAAGCTAAGATGTGAAATTATATTTTGTGTCTTTTTGTACCAAAGCTAAACGGGGATGTGGTAATGGTGCTGGGAAATTAACCACATAGTTTATTTAAGGATCAGTTTGCCCAAAAAAACTCTTTTTGTTCATTGACTACTTTAACAATATTTCGAATTTAAGTCTCCAATTATAATTTGTGATCTAATCACCAGAGCTGCGTTGTTGAACCTTCGTCTTCTTCTTCGTTTTTTTATGTTGTTTGAGCCCATTAGGTGGTCACGTTAATTGCGGCATCAGTGGCATTCTTTAGGTATCTGAAGTGCAGGTGAACGGGCTCTTAGGACACACCAGCAAGTGGGGCAAGGTCTGATCAGAAGCACCGCACTCACACTTGGTGTTAGTTGGGTCAGTGATCCCCCACTTCCGATAAATTGGATCTGCAGCGGCCTACGGGACCGTGACGGTAAACAATATGAAGCTAGGGTGTATACTGGTGTATTCTTCCCAGATTCCATTAATATTCATTCCATTGCTGAGTACTAAGCTATTTGTCTCTTTGAGAGATTATTTCAATACTTTGGATTATCTATAAGATGACATGAACAGTTTAGGTTTAATTTGGTGTAACTTGAATATTATTTTGTATTTACGGCTGCAAATTTGACTAAGTTTTTCCTAATTTGAATTCAATTTGGTTTCAATTTAATTTATACTGATAAGTCAAAGTCAAATAATTTGTTTCGTATTCACCTAAACGACACTGTTGAACGTCAAAATTTACAAAAAATAGAAGTGATTCTAGTAGCCCCTTCCAAAAGGTAGTTTTCGAATGATATGATAATAGGCAAAAAACTCCAAACTCTTATAATAATATTATAAAGAGGTAAAATTTTGTTTGTTTGTAAGTTTGTTTGTAGGGTATAAACTCCGGAACTAACAGTCGGATTTTAAAAATTCTTTTTGCATTGAATAGCCCAATTCTTGAGGAAGATTCGCAAATAAAGTCGCGGGCAGAAGCTTTTATTTAAAAATTTATTTAAAATATTGTGATGATTAACTCTACTCACTAAGCTGTTACTTGCCCTGTGCCAGTGTGCCCCATCCTTTTCAAATAAGATACGGTGCTAAGCATCCCCAAATATCCTTTCATAAATCCAATATTCCTATTAGAGGAGCTCCTTGCCAAGTAATAACAGCCGCATAGGTTGATTTATCAGGTTAAACTACGCTTGCGGGTGTTGGTCCGTGGATGGGTGACCATACCGAGACTCCTCTGTGCCTCGGAAAGCCAGTTAAACCGTTGGTTTCGACTGTGATTAGGAGTCTTTGACAGTCGTTACGGGTCGCCAGAAACCAGTCTTACCAAGGAATATCTTATTACCCAGTTACTGGTTTGTGGTGGTCAGATAGGCAGTCGTCCATGCTAATTACTGGTATTCAACTGCATCCGGTTGGCCTGGAAGCCGAACCCAACATAGTTTTGAAAAGGCTAGGCAGATTGAAATCAGATATTCCTGCTTACCTGTTCCGTAGATACTCAATACTATCAATATTTTTCAGTTAAAAAAATGTCTGTTACATAGGTACCTTTTACCATAGTCTAAAAGAACAGGTCTGCGGGGCTAACACAGGCGTACCCAAGACGTTTGTGACAAGGCATGATAAATTTTATCATGTCTTATAATTTGTCTTAAATGCTAACACGGTTCAACCATGTGATAAAATCTGAAGCGCGACATGCCTTTCTTGTTGCTAACTTCATAGTGTGACACAGTAAATTAAAAAAATTAAAATGTCTATGATCAGTGAATATGCGACCAAATAAAATAATACGTTTTTATAGTGCAGGTTCATACAGTTTTACAACTTTTTAATTTTGTTGTGAACTAATTCACTTTTGACGTACGGACGACAGTCATTAAGTGGCATTTGTGACATAATTGGTGCGCCCATATTAGCAACTAAGACATAGAATCCCAAATAAACGTCAAGAAGTTATGTCACAAGTCAAGAGATTATCTCACGCCGCCGTGCTAGCATTTGTGACAAAACTGTTTTATCGCCCAAATTGTGATAAAATGAGTGATTTAAGCTATCTCACAGTAGGCCATGCTCGGTGCGCTGGCATTCCGGGAGTGACACATGTTTACGTCATAATCCAGTTGCCACTTTATTGCAACAAAACAAGAATTAAGAAAAGATTTTCAGTCACCATTTTGTTAAAAAATACATACAAAGCATTAAAATTGTCGTTTTGTTTGTCTAATCAAACGAAACAATTCTATTGAAAGACATACCAACGTAATTGTTAATTAAAACCTCATTGTTTTATCGGATTCACACAGGGAGTTATTATTACACACTACTGGTAACACAGATGTCATGACGTAGACTTGTGTCTCCCACGTGACCACTGTGTCTTGGAAGGCTATACCTGGCGAAGTATATTATTATACCATGCCTTTTACCAAACCTAATAGCTCTAACTAAACCTTGCCCTTACAGTATTAATAGACAGTTAGGTACAAGTTTAAATTTAATTTAGGAAACGACGTTCTGAATCCGGTTAGTAGATTAGGAACCGGTTTCGTACCAATTTAGTGGTCCCATTGCCTATCCTGGATATAACTTGATCAGTAGTAGGCGTTTCTAGGTAATAGAATAATACATTTTACAGAAGGTTTTGTGTAATGGTATAGAAGGTTGCCTTTGGGCAACTAATTTGGAATAAAAGTAAACATAAAGGGTTAATCTCTATCGAACCTATACTCCTAGACAGTCCTACAGTCCGTTCAACCGATTTTGATTTCTATTGCGTTGTTGCCATGGCAAATGACAGCTGCAATAAACAGTTGGTATTATCATGATTTCCAAATATTAATAAGATTTGTATTGATTTTAAATACTAAATATAACATTAAAAGTATCTCCTTTGACAGTTACCGTAAAACGTACTGGTTTTTTAACGGAACGGAACGAAATGGAAATATGATGTTTGGAGCGTCGCGCGTCGTGTCGCTTAGCTCCTAAGTTAATTGAGTTTTAGCCTCTAACCTAAAGGATATCTTCAGGAAGTCTAAAGTCTATAACGTTATAATATTGAGTACCTAATTAGATAGTTGTGAAATATTGCTAGTATGTGTGTATGTGCAATGTGAATATAAAATACAGAAATATTAGTACTGAAATGGCGTGTCATTACAGTATTGTAACCACTTTTTTGCTTTTAATGCCATCCTTATGCCCACGATGTAGAAGTCAGAATCGGGTGAACGGACTGTAAAAAAGGTTTTTTTAAATGTCTAAAGTTATTTCAAATGGAATATAGATTAGTATTAACCTTATTAATAACCAAAATATGGAGAAATGTGTCATAAAATAATACGTGTTTGACTGCCCCGTTGGTCTCGTAATAGCAAGCGTGACTGCTGAGCGTGGGGTCCTGGGTTCGATACCCTGGTCGGGCAAAGTGTTATTGAGTTTTTCCAGTAGTAATTTCTTAGTAACAGCCCGGAGTTTGGAAGTTGGCGGTGTGATACCCCCGTGCTTCCGGACGTGTCGGATTGCGTCATCTATGTCTGCACACACACACACACACACACACACACACACCCACACACTACACACACACACACACACACACTACACACTTGTGCACTGTAGATATATTTCCAACGCCAAAGACTGGTCTCCGCAGAGATTGGTCGAAATTCGGTCTAGAGAACTATTATAATTACCGCATTTAAAGCAAATAAATCATATTTATTACTTTAGGCACTAAATGCATTTAAATACTACACGATACTACAGCTGCGCCCCGCGGTTTCACCCGCATTTGTCTCGATCTTGTGGGAATATCGGGATAAAAGGTATTCTATGTCCTTGTCCAGGACACAAACAAACCAAAAAAATCAACAAAAAAACAACACACAAATCATCATCATTCTCCTGCCCTTGTCCCAATTTTATTTGAGGTCGGCGCAACATGTCCCTTTTTACCCGACTGCCCCAGAAGGAGGGTAATGTTTTTCGGGAGTATGTATGTATGTATATATGTATGTATGTATGTATGTATGTATGTATGTCTATTTCTTTGGCACGCTCTGTAGCCTAAACGGCTTGATGGATTTTAACATATGAGGTGTCGTTAGATTCGTCTTAATTGTAGAAGTGTCATAGGCTATATAATATTTATATATTGCATCTGCAAATACAAAAAAAAGGGAGTGGAAGGTTTTTTTTTTAAATAAATTATAACAATATTGGTATCAAATAAAAGCTAGTAATGAGTCAATTCCAAATTTAGATATATTAATAAAACTAAAAAGCTTAAAATAAAGAAAATTATTCAAAAAACAAAAAACCCGACTGCAAAAACATACAACTGAAAAGAGAAAAACAAGCATTATAATCTATAGAATTTTGGTATCGCAGGCGGGGACAAACAAAACTTACACCATATATCCGGTTATTAGTTTGTCCCCGCCTGCGATACCAAAATTCTATAGATTATAATGCTTGTTTTTCTCTTTTCAGTTGTATGTTTTTGCAGTCGGGTTTTTTGTTTTTTGAATAATTTTTTCCATACTTTTCTATTAGTCGTCATCTCAGTAGTCACCCCCTTTCTAGCCATATATTATCATCTTTCGCACAGTCCATCCATCGTTTCTTTGGTCTTCCCCTACTCTTATAGCCATCGACATTCATACTCAAAACTTTCTTCACGACATTTTCCTCATTCCTCCGCATCACATGCCCATACCATGACAACCAATTTCCGCACAACTTTTTGGTCACCGGTGCCACTTTCAGACTTCCTCTTATGTACTCATTTCTTACTCTATCCATTCGTGTAACACCACACATCCCTCTGAGCATTCTCATCTCAGCTGCATGCAATTGCCTTTCATTCATCTCTTTTGTGGCCCAACATTCTGATCCATACAAGACAGCAGGTCTAACCATTGTTTTATAAATCTTCACCTTAAGTTTAAGGGGAATGCGGAAAAAAAACATCACAGAAATCTGAATAAAAAAAGAACTGTGAAATGTGATCTACAAAAATGCCAAATTTAATCCAAATTCGTTTAGCCGTCTTAGCGTGAAAGCGTAACAAACAAACCAACTCACTTTCGCATTTATAATATTATTGCTAGCTTTAGACCGCGGCTTCGCCCGCGTGAAGGTCGGAAATTGTCCCACGGCATCATACTACCGGGATAAAAAGTATCCTTGTTAATCCAGGTTATAAAATATCTGTGTGCCAAATTTCATTCCAATCAATTCAGCCGTTTTTGCGTGGTTGAATAACAAACATTCAAACATACAAAATTTCACATTAGGATAGTATGATAGTAGGATAGTTAGGATTCACCTACAATCTGCCTCGTTCTAGTTTCAAACCTATAAATAACTAGCAACAAAACCACGGTATAATTAATTATGTATTTCAGCATTTTGAATAAAGTTCTGAACTAGTTAATTTGTGGTTTAACACCACATGCTATTAGCGAGCCAGAGTTGATACGGCACTCGATATTATGTAATAGTTTCGTTGCAAAATACCACTAATTCCTAAATTCAACACTGCTAAACTGTTGGTCCGTTTACAGTTAGTGGTTTGCATACATGTAATTATGGAGTTGAATTTATGAAAAGCAATACACCTCGTTTTATTTTTCGACTAGCTGACCCGTCAGACGCTGTATGTACTGTCAAAAAAAATCGATTTTCAGCCGTTTCTTTGGATTTTTAATTTTTTTTTTCCTATACCACCCCATTATTGAGGCGAATAAAACAAAAAAAAATATTATTCAAATCGTTGGAGCCATTTTCCAAGTTTTGTGAGACTAATTGATTTTTATTATGTAGAAAGATACTCCAATCAGTAGATCTGCTAGTAAAACTCTTGTAAAGTTCTGTGAGCGATAGACTACCTATTAAACAATGAGAACAATGGCAAAATATCAACGAGTAATATTGGCGAGTAACGGTAACTTACTTGTTACAAGTAAAACATGGAACAGCCTGGTTTTGCCTGGTGTTTCGTTTACAAAACTCACGAATAGAGTTGCATTGCAAGGATTTTGCTTTAATCTTTTTTGTAGGCGACCCTCTCAACTTCCATTTTTCTCAGCAGCAATGATACACTGTGTTGCAGTTCACGTGCTTATCCAGCGCCGGCCCTGGGATAGAGTGATAGAAGCGGTCGGTCTAGGCGCCAGATGCAAAGGGGCGCCAAAAAGCCTTTAATCCGTAGGGTGACTCTGAATAATCAGCAGATTGCCTCTAGATAAATCCGTAATCTACAGAGCTATATCTGACTTTTTTTTTATACTAAAATCTGACTGTTTGGAGTGGCTAGACTAGCTTTGAATCTTGGTGATAGCTCTTTTGTGCACAGCCTGAAATCATGGCTTCATAACGTTATAACCATTTCGTTATGATTCAACAATAAAATATTCGTCCAAAATACAATTATTCACGATAGCAAATATCATTATCAAAATAATATAAGTAGTTTTTTTATTTTTTATTTGGGATTTCTTATTTATTTAACAAGACACCAAAGTAGAATTTACCTGAAGTGAAAGCGTCAATAAAAGGGCGGCGAAAATAATATCGCTCTACCCAGATCGAGGGTTGGGCCGGCGTTGTGCCTATCTGTCAATTTAGAAGAGGATGGCATCGCAATGCATTTACTGACAACTACAATTAACTTTCTTACGTTCAAATATTCCTTTAGTTCCTAATGCCCTGGTACATAGAACCTTTCTTCTTTTCGTGTGGTTACTGACTAACTTAGTGTCAGAGTTATAAAGCCGCCCATGGGCCTCTGACTTGGCTTCACATGCCGTCGAGAAATATTTCTCAAGCATGCCAGTTTCCTCACAATGTTTTCCTTCACCGTTTTAGAAGCAACTGATACAATACGCACATGAATCCGAAAAGTCAGAAAAGTTTTTTTTTTAATGTTGGTGTGGGTGCTCTTACTGACTCAAACCAACCCGTGTTCCTTCAGTTGCCTGTACGTTGCCGAGGGCCACAGTCTCCCCTTAAGACTTTCCCGCAGCCTCGGCAGGCATCAGCCCTAACGGACTCTGTCAGTTGTGCTGACATCTCTTTGAGGCGCGCGTGGAACACGATGCGCCGTCGACCCAGGCTTAGTCTTTATGGGAGGGCGAGCTACCCACTGCTCTCCGTACGCATGCCCGCGCCTACGGTGGCCGGAAATCGGCTACCAATTCCCGACGCCCAGGGCGTCTCCTGCAGCGGCTAGGGTGATTTGCCTGTCCCTCACGCGCTCCGCCTCCTCCTTCGCGAGCATTACTGCTTCGCAGAAGGAGGTCATGGCTTGCCATGCCCTTTCGCTCCGTACCATAGCCTGGACCAGGGCCAAAAGCGAGAGGTGTCCGCCACCTTGGGTTCGAACTCGAGACCTATGACTTGGCAGTCCAACGATCACACCACTAGGCTATCACTGCTATAGAACACTGTAATTGCCTTATCCGCTTGACCGTTACTGTGGACATCAGGTGGGCATAACAATTAAAATTCTATTGTGTCTCGTTAATGCTTGCACTGACTGGACAGGTCCACTCAAAGCTGTATGGTTCTTTCCTCAAAAGACCATTTCAGACACTAGTCTACATGGTCCTCATATGGCCTGACCAAGATTATGTCTGGACTTTAAAAGAGACTGTGACCTCTGAGTTTGTTTCGGCCTTTCTTCTCAGAGTAGTCAGATAGGAAACGCCGAACTCATCTAGCTAATTTTTAACATACATTTTAATATGACGTGTAAAGGTGATTCCAATATCCTATTTACAGAATAAACAATTTCATTTCATTTCATTTCATTTCAATGACAGCTGAAGATTTAATTCACAGTCAAGGAAACCGATGGATTTTCCCCCATAACCAGGAAATACAGAAAATCACTACGATTATGCAATATAATTATAACTGTTGACATCTATTCAAGTTTCCTTTGTCTTGTTTACTAATATTATACATTTACTACTATGAACGACCTTCTTAGAAATATTTAAACTGTTAATAACCGATACCTTGATTAAGCTCAAAAACCTTGGATACAAAAGTGTAGGAGAACCTTCCTAGTTTCCATGGAATAATGTTGTTTACAATGTTTTTAAAGTAGACGTAAATCAAGAATATTATTGAGATAAAAGTGATTTGTGTAAGTGCAACTACAGTTTCAGTTTTATTCAGTGCTTATTTGAATCGAAAACATATTGTTGTATGCAAAGTAGATTTCAAAATTGGGTCAATGAAATAGACAAACAATTATATTATGTAATACATACATGGAGCAACTAATAAAAATATTATTGATTTTGTTGTTTTATGATTATAATGACTTCTAAAGATTTTAAAGAATTTCCTGATTTGGAAATAATATTGAAGATTTTAAACAATCAATCTGCCTTTTCCCAAGTATGTTGCGATCGGCTTCCAGTCTAACCGGATGCAGCTGAATACCAGTATTTTACATGGAGCGACTGCCTATCTGACCTCCACAACCCAGTAACCTGGTAATACCCTTGGTAAGACTGGTTTTCAGACTTTCGGACTTCTGACGACCCGTAACGACTGTTAATAGGTAGGTAATAGGTAAAACGGGCTGGTATCCGCAACTCCACGTCAAAGCGCGTATTTTGCGTACGGGTGGGAAAATAGGTCATTCGATCCACCCCAGCTCCTCAAAGAAGGCCAGCAACGCCTTGGTGTCACTGACAATCTCATGCAGGGTACCTGGGTTACCGAAGCACTTTGCCCTGTAATCGGCGACCACCGGGCAGTTTAACAGCACATGAGCTGCTGTCTCGTCGTCCTCCATGCAGGCTCTGCACAGCGGACTGTCTGTGACTCCTATGACATAGAGGTGTTTATTAAATGACCCATGGCCAGTTACAGCTGCTGTGACTGTGCGCAGCTGTTGTTTCGATAGCCGGAGAACCTTTTTCGTGAGGCGGCCATCGATTGTAGGGAGTGCCTCCTTGGCTTGCCTACACTCACCGTGATCCGACCATAGTTTATGATGTTGGTCCCTGGTTCGTTTCCTTACCAAAGTGCGTAGGTACCCGAAGGGGAGTGGCGCGATGGGTTCAGGCCCCACTGGTGCCATGCTCGACCCCCTTCTGGCAAGTTCGTCAGCTGCGTCATTGCCCCGCGAGCCGCTGTGTCCCTTGATCCATTGAATGGTTATATTATTGAGGCTACCCACCTGGTTAAGACGCTGGTGGCACTCGTATATCAACCCGGAGTCAACAGTGTAACTGTTAAGCGCTTGCAGAACAGCCATGCTGTCCGAGAGTATGCGTATTGAGTGGTCCTTAACTTCCCTGGCCATGATGGCTGAAGCGGCAAGAGATATACCCATGCATTCGGCCTGGAACACTGTGTTGTGGACTCCCAATGGCGTGGCTATGTGTATGTTGAAGTCCTCCGAGAAGATTCCGGCACCTGTGCCACTACCTGTTTTGGATCCGTCGGTGAAGATCCGCAGCTCTGCGGGGCGCAAACCCTCGCACCGGCTATCCTCGTGAAGTTGGATCTTGTATTTTTTATCGAAGATAAATTGTTTGGGTATCCGGTCATTAATGGCTTTCGTAATAGGGAACTCATTATTGAACCCCTCAAGCAACGCGGTGTGTTGTGTTTTCCTCTTACCCCAGAGGTTAATTGTATTAAGGCGCACCGCCGCCATTGTCGCTTCCTGTTGTATAAACAGGTGAAGCGGGGGCAGACCCAGCATGGCTTCGATTGCTGCGGTCGGAGTAGTCCTCATGCAGCCCGTGGTCGCCACACAGGCTAGCCTTTGCATGCGCTGTAGTTTGTTGGTAGTTGTAACCAGCTCAGTGCGGGGCCACCAGACCACGGCCCCGTAAGCGATCATGGGGCGGATCACTGCTGTGTACAGCCACATTATGATTTTGGGGGATAGGCCCCACTTCTTACCTATCATTTTCCTGCACTGCCAGAAGGTGATGCAGGCCCTGTTTAGCTTGTTGTCCACGTGACTACTCCAGTTTAACTTACTGTCAAGAATGACCCCGAGGTACTTGACCTCGTTGGCCAACTGAAGTTCTGTATCAAACAGTTTGGGTAGGCGAAAAGGGCCTAATGCCCGTTTTTGGGTAAACATGACTAGTTCAGTTTTAGTGGGGTTCACTGATAGTTCAAATTCCCTGCACCAACTTTCTACGATGCGTAGTGCTTGCTGAGTGAGGTTACAGATCGTTCCCGTCACCTTCCCCGATACAAGGATTACGAGGTCATCTGCATACCCTATTGTGTAGTAGCGGTTAGCGTTGAGTTTAGTAATGAGGTCATTGATTACCAGATTCCATAGAAGGGGGGACAGAACCCCTCCCTGGGGGCAGCCTCTGGCTATCATAGCCAACTGCCGCTCATCCTCAAGGCGAACCACTCGTTTGCTTAACATGTTTGTAATCCAGTCCGTTAGTACCTGTTCTACTCCATGTCTGGAGAGGGCGCTGATGATACTGGAGAAGTTGGTTTTGTCGAAGGCTCCCTCGATGTCTATGAAAGTGCCCAGGCAGGTGCCTTTTTGATGAATCGCGTCCTCTATCTGGCTGACCACCTGGTGGAGAGCGGATTCGGTCGACTTACCTGAGCTGTAAGCGTGTTGATTACCATGTAACGGTATCGTTTTTAACGCGCCGTCCCTCAGCTCCCTATCACATAACCTTTCCATAGTTTTTAGGAGAAAGGAGGTCAGGCTGATTGGTCGGTGGGATTTGGCGTTTGTATAGTCACCCTTACCTGGCTTGGGGATGAATATCACTTTCACTTCCCTCCATCCTTTTGGAACGTATCTGAAGGCCAGGCACGCTCTCATTAAAGGTACCAATCTTATTGCGACCAGAGCACCCCCCCACTGTAGTAAAGCGGGGAATACTCCATCAGGACCAGCTGCCTTAAAAGGATGAAAGCTCCGGATGGCCCATTGGAGTTTCTCCAACGTGATCACCCTGTGTGCATACCTCCAATCATTGTCTGACGGTGTTTGGGTTTCATCTTGCCAGTCAATTACCTGCGCGAAGACGCATCCAGGGAAGTGAGTTTCGATTAGGACGCGTCTTGCTTCTTCAGGCGACGAAGTGAGTGTGTTATCCGGTTTTCGGAGCGTGACGGGCCCAGATGTATTCTGTTGCGCCAGTACTTTCCTTACCCTGTTTGCTTGCTGACAAGATTCAATGCTACCACAGAATTTACGCCATCCCGAGGTGCTCCTGAATCTGATGCATTTTTTGTAGCTGGATTTGGCCGCGTAGTAGTTGTCCCAGTCCTCATCCGCACATGTGTTCATGGCTCTATTCAGAGCAGTTCTTACCTTGCTGCGTTTGCGCTCCAGATCGGCGCCCCACCAGGGTTGTTTACCTGGTGTGTTGCGCGGCGTGGTCTCTGGGCATGCAGCCTGATAGCTGTCTATGATTGACTCTGTAAGGTGGCTTACTTGTACTTCAATCTGTGTCGTGTCCGCATAGGTCGACGGGTTGTTTAAAGTCGCAAGCTTACAATCAAGGTTGCGGGTATAGGTGGCTCGATCCGTGTTACGCGGGTTACGCCGTGGAGGTGTTGGTAGCACACAGACCTGTATGTCGAAGCGGATCCACCTGTGATCAGAGCAGGAGGCCTCCTTAGAAACCTGCCACTCGGTGATGATCTCCGCCGCGCCCTCCGTTGCCAGAGAGAGATCAATGATTGTGCGGCTTCGCCTAGTTACGAACGTTGGTTCAGAGCCAGTGTTTAGTAGGGATAGGTTAGTTGAGAATAGGTAGTCAACCAAGGCCTTACCCCTCTCGTTTTGCGTGTCCATACCCCACAGTTGGTGGTGAGCATTTGCGTCGGCCCCGATTACGACCTCGAACCCACACCTCTCGCAATGGCTCACGAGACGGGCGAGGTCGTGGGGGGGTGGAGTCTCCGCCTCGGGCATGTAGGCCGAGGCGAAAACGATCACAATCTCCCTGGCGTTGTCACGCTGTATAAGCAGCTTTACTGCAGAGACATCTCTGCAACAGAAGTCAGTTAAGAGCTGTGTTTTAAGGTTACCTGTGACATAGATGCACGATCTGGGATGATCGTGATCAGTAGTGACCAGTAGCTTACCGCCAAGATTGGAGAGCCCTTGTATGCGACCCGCCCTAATCCACGGCTCCTGGATCAGGGCAATGGCCGTGTGTTGAACCTCCAGCCACTTGCGAAGCTGAGCCGTCGCGGTCTGACTGTGGTGGAGGTTTGCCTGGAGGACACTACAGTTCGACGAAAGGGACGCCATCGCTGGTCGAACCCTCCTCGTCCCCCCCAAGTCTGAGCCCGGCAAACAGGTCGCCCTCGTCGAAGCCGTCCCCTCCCTGGCCCGAAACCGGGGAAAGGAGCATGTCGTCCAGCTCCTCGCCCGATGAAGGGACGGCGCCCACGGTGGCGGCAGCAGGGGCAGCGGGCTCTACCAGAGCAGGTTCCGCCGCGGATGCCTCCGGGTTGTGTGAAGGGGGAGTGGACTCCCCCGCTGGTGTTAGCGGCAGCGCCTCGCAGATGGATCCCGTGTCGGGGTCCCATCCATCGGGGACGTCGGTGAACCTGCCGTTCCGACCCTGGAACTTTACGTACACCGTCTCAAGTCCCAGTGAGAGACGGCGTCCGGCCTCCATCAGGGTCGGGATTTGGTCTACGGGAACACCGACCACCACGAACCATGCCGCTGCTTGTTGGTCGGCATGCAGAAGAACCCACCTCTTTATGTCGACCCACGGGTTCTGATAGGAGAGAACGCGGCCAATGTTGGTAGCCTCTCCGAAGACCCCCTGTTCATTTGGGATCACGACACCACATCGTGCTCGTTTCATGATCTCCGACTGGCTCTTGACGACTAACGGGATGTTAGTTGGAAGAACCAGGTCGGAGACAGTTTTCTTCAGCCAGGCTAAAGTGTGGTCGTTACCGCACCACAGTTTCAGGACACCCCCGGCGAACAGCGGCTTGGCGTTGAAGGTCGGCCCTGGAGTGTCTTGCTTGGGGGAGCAGGCCTCAAGTATGATCTGCTTCTGGATAGCAGCGAGTACCTGATCCGATACGCCCTTGCTGAGGATTCCCGTACGGTCGCAGGTGATCACGACGTCGAGAGTAGCGCTGGCAGCTTGGGCGTAGCTTCGTTTCTCGACTCGTTTGGATTGATCAAGTCGCGGCCGCTTATGCTCTCCACGAGGTGTCAAAGTCTCGTTGAGAGCTCGCTTGGCCGTAGCCTGATCCTTCCAAACGGGTCGCTGCGTGCTGGTCTCTGCAGCCTGCCTCTCAGGAGCACCGGTTGGAGGTTGACTGGGCATTGGTCGGCTAGTGCCGGCCTCTGCCTGCGACCCCTTTCCGGCGGAGAAGCACAGCTTACCGCTGGTCGGTTTGTCCGAACTGGCAGTGATCTGTTTCTTACCAGAGCACTTACCTGCCATTATACGAGCCTGGCGTCGCTCCTGGCGTCGCTCCTTCCTCGTCACTCCACCCCTCTTTTTGCCCTGAACTGAGGCAGCTTGTGTACCTGAAGGGTCTGTGCAAGGGCAACGGGCTAATTGAGTTTGTTTACCCTTGCCCTTGCGTTTTTGTGAGGATGCTGCCGGTGGACCTGAAGGGTCGGTGCAAGGGCATCGGGCTTTTTGAGTGCGTTTACCCATGCCCTTGCTTTTCTGCACCACTTGCCAGGCGTGCGAGAACACATCCTCAGTGCAGCTGGCCGTCTCCGTCTGACCGGTGACGGCCGTCTGATGGGAGGCGGCTAGAGGAGCCACAGGAGTGGAAGGGTGTTTATCAGGAAGCCCGGTGCCAGGGTTACCCAGCGCCGGGATCTGTTTAGACAGGGTCGGACCGGCAGTGGCATTAATCGTCGCCGTCGTCTTCACCTGCGTTTTGGAAGGGCCGGTACTGGTCCCAATCAGCGCCGACGCCCTTTGTTTATTTTGGGACTTTTTGGGTTTGGTCTTAGCTGTGGTTCTCGCCACAGCCGGACCAGCGCCCGCGCTGGTACCCGGGGCGTTAGCCGCCAGGCCACCAGGGGCAAGGGAAGTGCAAGCACCTCCCTTCAGAGTATCATTGGCTCTCGCCTCCACTCCGGTGTAGCTGTCTTTAACTGGCCTTAAATTATCCATGTTAAAAAAGTCGTTCGAATTCGTCTCTCTGGCTCCCACCCTCCATGGAGCCCGCAACTGGGAACGTCTCACTATAAAAAAGTTCGATCGTTAGGACTACCAGAGAGATATAGGGGCGCAAGGCTGGCTTACAGTGCGACATCGGGTGCTCGATCGGGTTGGCGTTGGCCAACGAACTGATCAACCCTCACTTACACCGTCAGCATGACCTTAACCTACCGCTTCAGCCGTCCGAAGACGACCTCAGCGGACCTCACGCACCTCGCCTGTGGCCCTCTGACGGGACACTATGACCATTTCCCTACCCCTGGCTAATGGGTAGGGCCACCGTTTTGCTTGAAATCCAGACCAAAGGGGGCGTGTTGCCTTACGGACACATTACAGCCAGAGCCGTTCGGCTCAACCCCCCAGGACTCCTTCATCCCCGCTCACGGCGCTCAACTGCGCAGGTCCTAGCGCAGGTGACTGCTTACTCCTACTCGCCATCAGCTGATTGTAGTGATAGTCGAGCCCGCCACCACCCAGTCACAGAGGGGTAACGGTTCGGAGTGGGAAGTTGGAAAGGTGGAGGAGAGAGGATTAAGGGATGAGGTGAGGAGGGGAGAAGATGGGGAGGGGATGTGATGACGCCTGGTGGTTTTTGTTACGTCTATTTCTTATGGAATTAGACCAATAACGGGGTGGCAACCTCGGGAAGGTGCATCCGCCAGACTTGCCTTGAGGATCTACACGACTGTAGCGCTCACCCTCAAGACCCCGCCACCCTACTGCCTCTGAAGGAGGCGGCAAGGTAGGCCTGCATCTATACTACCAAGCAAAGCAAAGCAAAGCATGTCGTTGTGCAACCGCGAAAGCATAAATCCAGACCCCCCCCCCGTAACGACTGTTAAAACTCCACGAATGATAGCCGGGACCAACGGCTTAACGTGGTTTCCGAGGCATGGAGGAGTCCTGATGTGTTAAAATGGTCATCCATCCACGAACCAACCCCGCCAAGCGTAGCTTAACCTGATAAATTGACCCGTGCATTGATGATTTTAAACATTTTAATAATTTTTACAGATGAATGTGATTTTATTTAAGTGAATATTGTATTTCTGATATTCAATTTTAGTTATAATAGTATGATTGTTGTGTGTATTTGAATATTTAGTTTCTAACATAATTCTTAAGTATACCAACAAAAATATGGATCACTGTGTCTGAATTAAATAAATAAATAAAATTAAATACCTTAGACAGATTTTAGTTCGCTGTTCGGGGATTGCAAATAGTTATTTTTGTTATCACTGCCTCGCTGACTACCTCGTTAGTCTAGTGGTCGCTAGGGCTACTGCTGAGCATGAGTTCCTGGGTTCAATTCCCGGGTCGGGCAAAGTTTTATAGGGTTTTTCCATCAAGAATTTCTCAGTAGCAGCCCGGAGTATGGATTTGTGCCCGGTTGATGGCAACAGGCTCGCCTCGTAATACATGGGAAACATAACTGGTGAAATGTGTGTGTACTAGAGGTACCTGCACCTGCCTTCGGGGAACAGAGGAGTGATGTAATGTTATGTCATGTTATGTATTTTTGCCACCAATAACGGGATTGTAGGAACAGTGAATAAAAACTTACTCAAAAATTTATTCTGAGAGTTTTAAAGTTTTGGTCGTTTCCTAAAAATGCCCAATATTAAAATAGGTATAATTATTTTAAACATATTTGTTTGCAGCTTGAGTTTTCCGGTTCAAAACTCACCTAATTTTTTTAAAGCTATAAAATTTTTAAACATGAACGGTCATGGTCATGCTCACGGTGACCTGATTGAGGACAACCGTCCTCAATCAGTTCGCCGTGAAACCACATCCATTTTCCTGCCTCACCGTTTTCGGTACCCAAATACAATAATACTACATACACAATAGGTAGGACATAAACATAACGATACGTATACAAGATATCACCCACAGTCCCACACGTTTATTTCCCAAGTGGAACCCCCCAGTCATTTACATAAACTGTCTAATACCATTATCGGGCATAACATAAACACTGACTTTTTACGACAATAATACAGATTGTGAAAAAAAAACAGCTCAAGTGCGTATCGGACCACGCACAGTGAAGGGTTCCATAGTTGGGATGAATTTATCCCAAAAACAAACTCAACTTTGTTGTTGAAAAATGCTCTCCCTTAAATCGATATACCACCAACACCAGCTGCAAATGTAAGTTTGTAATCGCAAAAAATAAATATAGGTATGAGAAAGAAAGAAAGAAAGAAAGAAAAAGTATTTATTGAGACAAGCACAGGAGATCACAAACTAAACTAAGACAGATTGAGACATAAATAAAAATCAAAAACAATAAAAAATTAAACAATGTATAATTAAAATAGAGGCAGAGTCTGCGCGAGTCTGGCTGAGCTGTGCGAGGCCAAAAGGCTCCTATCTCAGCACGATGTTGCGACATTTAATCATAAAGGTATGATAAAACTACAAATTAACAATTTTCGGACTTTTTCCTTTACGTGCGCTGTAAGACCGTGCTTACTGCCAAATTTCATGATTCTACATAGGTCAACGGGAAGTTCCCTGTAGGTTTTGATTTATTTGCGAGTATATCAAAATATGTCCCATAAATGGCCTTATTTTTTAGTTAGAAGCTTGATTTTTTTTCAGCTCCAAGGGACTATATTGGTTGTATGGTTGAAATTAATATCAAAAGTATGCATGTCGCGTATTTTTTATATTCATTTCAACCTCCACGCGCTTCTGAGAAAAAGGGTCTTGACAGACTGACAGACGGACGGACAATGATGTGATCCTATAAGGGTTCCGTTTTTTTCTTTTGAGGTATGGAACCCTAAAATAACTCGAATTGTACAGTGTTTTGTTTTGGTAATAAGTTATGACGGGTAAGTAGGGTATTGTGAATGGTTTTCAGTCGGGTAATTCACAACCTCATGGGTAATTTGAGATTCTATTGCTATTTCATGTTCATTATAAAGTGTAGAAAATGGTTTTGGATTTGCAAAATATCCAAATATCGATCGATTCGTGATTCAGAGTTCAGTCTTGAGCGCTTCAGCGGATCCATCACAATAAAATTGCAATTCGTGGTTTTTGACAATCGTGATTTTTAAAAGATGGTACGTTATTTAAGGGTCCGGCGAACACGGCTCGCAGCTGCAAGTCGAGATGGGAGGAAAATGCGTTTGGAATATTGTTATCTCTGTTCTGTTGTGTTGTTGTTGTTGTCTGTGTCTGTTGTGTGTTATGTGTGTTGTGTGTTGTTAGCGTTGTTACGAGCTATCGGAATTTATGATAAATTTGGATGTGTTCCGTAATACTAAAAATTATGAATGAAAACTTAATATTCTTTCATAATTTTTTCTATACTTTGTAACTCGATAATATAGGGTATGCTCCTGCCGAAACAATATTCCAAATATTGTTGCTTATAATACAGAAAAAACAGTATGAAAACATGTCATTTAGCTGTAAAAATGTGCGAAATTCAATTCGCTTAAACTTCATTTTAGGTAAGATTTTGGAAAAAAAAAGATGTACAAGCCTAGATAAATACTGTCTTAATCCGAATATTAACATAATAATGACGGAAATATGCTCAAATTGCAAATGATTTAGGTATTACGTTTGTATGGACAATTCAAGGGTCGCCGCCGTCTTAAGCCGTGTCACTCATTTTTCACGGAAATATAAAAGCATTCGGGACGTCAAAAAAAAAACGATTCGTGAAAAAGACAATTCGTCAAAGAACACGAATCGTCGTCGTGTGAATGAGCCCCGTAATGCTCAAAATCGAATCTTGCATTGTTACGTTACAGGCAAATGCTCCGGTTAGGGAGCGCCTTTTAAGGAAAGCAGGAATCAACGTTGTTTTTCTTCATCATAAGCACTCACCATTATTTCAGTAAATCACACGACATTGTTAATTAATTTGTAAGTACTCAAATACCTTCATTTAGGTTTCTCAATATATTTATTTTTTTATTATTTCACATATGTGTGAATGTGAGATTTATTTTAAGGTTTTATACTGTTCATAAACTCATTTCAAATATAAAATTATTTATACTATGGGATAATGAAGCTGTATCATAAAAAATATTTATCTCATAAAGTCTGCAATATTTTCTAGATCTTTCTCCACCGACTTATGACTAAGGCTCTGTATCGTTTTTATTGCCAATGGACATAAAAAAGGTACTTATCATGTATGGTCATGAAAAAGATTTCATAAATTTTAAAATGTAGGCGTGTCTTATGACGGCACAGAGTTTTTTTACCGCCAAACCTTTTTTGTTGTGGCATTAAATAGTAACAACAGCTCGACGTAGGGGTTTTAGGGTTCGAAACCAGGCAGTCGCTTTACTTTGTGTAAATAATTTCATCACCTGGACCATCCAAACGGTGAAGGAAAACATTGTGAGGAAACCGGCATGTCCTAGAACTAAACATTTGAAGACATGTGACATCTAGCAACCCGCACTGGGCGAGCGTGGTAGATAACAGCCCACTCCCTCCTTTGAGGCCTATGTCCCAGCAGTGGGAACATTATAGGCTGATTATGATGATGATGATTGAATTGGTAACATATTTAAATAACGTAACATTACCCTTTGTTTCCCCGAAGGACTGGGCAGAGGTGTTTCTATAGCACACCCACATTTCGCCAGTTATGTTTTAAGTTCCATGTAATAGGGGGCGAGCCTTTTGCCATAAACCGGACACAACTCCAAACTCCGGGCTGCTACTGAGAAATTCCAGATATAAACTTAATAACACTTTGATCGACCTGGGAATCGAACCCTGGACCTCATGCTCAGCAGTAGCGCTTGCGACCACTAGACCAACGAGGCAATCTAATCGATCATATTTAATAATTATGATTTAAAGTTTCCTTTCCGAAATTAAAAGCTGTTGCAACAAACAATATTTTGTTGATTAACGGCAAACAAGAACCTTTATTTTTCCCGTCGGTATTGTAGAAGGCGCCAAAAGTAGGTCATATCAGGGTGTTCTGGTCACTATCCTGTTTTATCAACAGCATCCCGCGATTATATATCGGTTATGACTATAATGATTATAATTTTAAATTAAAAATCATAAGTCATTTATTCAAACTAGACTGAGAATCAGCAGTTTTTGAACGGTAAAATTATCCCCATTGGACCACCACCGCCTGCCCTTCACCACCTCCTAGAGCTTTAGTTATTGTAGTAGTGATAGTTTAGTGGTGTGACCTTCAGATTGCCTCGAGTTCCAACTCAAGCCACGCACTTTTCGGATTCACGTGCGTATTGTATAATTAATTATTACTTGCTCCAAAAACGGTGAAGGATAACAACGTGAGGAGACGCCTGAGACGCTCTCTCTTTGATGTCTGAGAGATATTTCTCGACGGCATGTCAAGTCAAGTCAGAGACCCATGGGCGGCATACAAACTCACACTAGCAATACGAAAAAAGAAAAGAACTTTACCTAAGGCGGTAGTCTCGCCATAGATAGCGATCGTTATACAACCAAATTCGGTCGCAAAGTCCTAATGGCGTCCCTAGACGCGTGCGACGTGCCTGTCAAGCGCGTGATTATTTCGTACTTGTCAAGAGCGTCGCACGCGTCTAGGGACGCCATTAGGACTTTGCGACCGAATTCGGTCGTATAGCGATCGCTATCTATGTCGAGACTGCCGGCCCTGGGAAGAAGTATAAATTAAAAAGACCTTAGTAGAACTGAAGTATAAATTAAAAAGACCGATAGATGCTGGCGCCACCTATTAAGCCTATTACCGTGGACAAACTACCAAACAAATGTCTCGATCCATGAACAACTCAAATTAGAGAAAGCACTACAACTGTCTTCAACCTGCCTGCAACGTGTTGTGAGATACTTCGGCCACATTGCTCGCAGAGGTACGAACAATATGGTAAGTCCAATGGTGACTGGAAAAATAGAGGGCAAAGGACCTGAAAGTCGAAAGCCAAAAAAGGTGGTCGGACCAAATATCCGAGCAATTGGCGATACCTATCAGCGCGGTACTCCACCAGGCCACTAATCGTAACAGATGGAAAAAGTACGTTGACAATTTGATATGGAGTCATTGGAGTCACGACTGCCAGCAGTGTGAGACCGATTGAAAAGAGAGATACCTACATAGATGATCGGAAGAACTACGAAGTAAAACCCATTTTCGTATGATTAGTATAAACTCATTTTCGTCTGACCAGAATCAGTAATTTCGAAATTAATTAAACTGAAAAACGTAAATTATTTCAAAACCCTTTGCTTTGCCTCTTGCTACAGATTAAAACCACTGTTTATTACCAACAGCACTTTGTAATCAACACTAAAATTACAAACTATATGCAAACTGGTGAACTCGAAATTATAGTTCCTCTGTACAAATTTAATAATGCGGCATAATAGTAATTTAGATCTTAGTGAACCAGTGGCTTGGGAGTTAGTGACCGCTTGCGAACTGTTTCAGTATTATGTAATCCTTGTTTGTTTAAAACTAGTGGTTTTGCGCGGATATGCTTGTAGGAACTTGTGTTTAAAGTTGGTCCTTTGGTATACGCGGGGGCAATGTGGGTCAGGCATGTGAGATCGTGTAGCGAGATATCCTACTATCTATACAGCTATACATATATATAAAAATGAAACCCAGTCACGGCATCACGCGTGAACGGCTGGACCAACTTCGCGAATGATTTTTTTGTTGTGTTTGTAATTGTAAGGAAAAGGTTCTTAGGATAGGTAGGTGAAGGTAGGGTAGGTCGGTAGGTAGGTATGCAAGTAGGTAGTTAGATAAGGTAGGTAGGTAGGTATGTAGGTAGGTAGTGTAGATAGGTATGTATGTACGTAGGTATAGGTAGGTGCGCCGTAGATAAGTAGTTAGTGCTACTCGTGCGAAGCCGGGGCAGGCAGCTAGTTATAAACGGGAAGATGGATATAATATGTTTGTTACTCTTTCACGCAAACATGACTAAACAGATTTAAATGAAATTTGGTATACATACAGTTTATAATCTGGATTAACACAAAGTATACTTTTATCCCTGGTATTCCCATGGAATCCAGACTAGAGCGGGTGAAACCGTGTTGCGCTATTAGTCTGTTATAATTTACCTTCTAATTTTTTTAGGCACTCCTTAAGTAACTAATTAACTCATTAAATTGATTTGACGTCTATCAAACCAAATATCACTTCTCTGTCAATTAATCAATAATGAATAAATAAACTTTGCTTTATTTTCTATTTAACTTTGTTCCTTCACCTACACGAAACGAAAGATTTTAAATTATTGTGAAACTAACTCACCCAACAGACGTTGTATTGTCCAAAATTCAATAATACATACAAAATTCCCATAAGAATGCACTTTCAGTTTTTGCAACTTTTCAAAATATTCTTTCTGTAACAAGTTAACAACCTGATTAGGACTATTTATGAACATTTGCCAACTCGGCTCAGCCGTTGGAAGGGATGCACTTACCAACCAGCAGCATTTCATTTTTATTATCCATAACCTAACATAATTATTATAAAACAAAGTCCCCCGCCGCGTCTGTCTGTCTGTCTGAACGCGATAAACTCATAAACTACCAAAAAAATTTTCAAACAGTTTTCAACAATGAACGGAGTGATTCATGCGGAAGGTTTTAGTATATAATTCATCAAGGTTTTATGTAAATTGGCTGAAATATGACGATTATTGTTGAAGACGTCGGAAAAAATCATGCCGACTGGGAGCTTTACTGGCGTGCGCCGCAGAAACTGTAAAAGATTTAAAAAATTATGTTTTACAGAATGGTTCATCTTAAAAAGTTCAACAAAAAAGTCGGCAATGGCATGCGTCTGTCTTCTAAGGATGACTCACAGTAACCACTTTTATCTTTCAGAAATTGATAAAAATGTCATTGTTATTTCCGAAGCTATTATGACCGGTATTATATTAATGCATATCCAATAAAATATATTGTTATTTAAATTGGGCATTTAATTTAGATTAAAATATGCTTCGATATCATATCATTTAAATGAATATTATATTATAATTTATCGTTGACGGCAACGCGGGCGCAGTGGTAGGAGTCAATAACCTTCTCCTCGCCTATTAGGTATGTAATCCCTGTAGTACGTTGCCGTGGGATATTATGCGACATCCACGCAGACGAAGCCGTGGGTAAAGCATGTATAGAATAAATTATTAATTTGTTTAGTAGTGTCAAGCATCAGCTCCCTAATTGCATAATACACATTCAATCATAATCTGAATCATTTTGAAGGATATTGCTAATCCATTGCTTCATATTATTATGTTCGAATTTGTCTACTGAACAACGTAAATAATGCAATGAATGTTGTTGAACTGTCAAAATGGTACAGTATTTCGGTATTCGGTATTTCGATTTTGATGAGCCGAAAACAGCATAAAGGCTTTTGCAGACCAGCGCGACTTGTCGTGCGACGCGACACGAACAATACAAAACTTCACGGTATAACAATAACCGGTGTAACAAAGCTTTAGGCACGATTTCACAAGTCAGTATACTTTTTTTTACAAAAATTCATGTGAACGGTTCACGTTTTATACGAATTAGCTTTATTGTAATAATTTTACGATAGTAAAAAACTAAAACAATTAATTGGAACTTTATAGGAAGTTACCGTTATTGAATTTACCGTGAAATAAACATTTTATCAATAGAGTTCAAAGTCAAACTTGTATGTTGAACAGAACGGGAAGTCAAACCAAAATAGAGACGTCCTTGTCAGGTTGGTCCTAATACCCATTTGATTAGCAGTGAACCTTTGAAGCCGCCGACTCCAAGGCGATTAGATTACCGTGGAGTTTGGGTTTTGGATGAATGTTTAAAACTTAACTTGTTGCGGAGAGATATAAAATGTGATATTAAGTCTAAATCAATCTGCTTAGCCTTTTCCCAACTATGTTGGGGTCGGCTTTCATTCTGCCTATCTGACCTCCACAACCCAGTAACTGGGTAATACAATACCCCTTGGTAAGACTGGTTATCAGACTTTCTGGCTTCTGACGAGCAGTAACAACTGTCAAAGATCCACGAATGAAAGCCGGGACCAAACGGCTTAACGTGCTTTCCAAGTCACTGAGGAATCTCTGCATGTAAAGATGGTCACCCATCCACGGACCAACTCCGGCAAGCGTAGCTTAATCTGATGGTTTTAAGTCTAAATACACTATCTAAATTAATTACAATCAATAATAATATGGGATCTTGAAATGGATCTTTGAGCAGTGGGGCCACCACTGCTGCACTGCTGTGGTATCGGCCCCGACTTACGAGTTATGTATAGTTTATGAAACTATTTTGGACTATTATTTTTTTGTTTGAAAGGGTAAGTTCCCGAAGTGGTCCCATATTTTTATTAACTTTGCTTGGTTAGTTTTTGGGTTAACTTATATAATACGTATTTTTCCCACTTAGTTTATATGGATGATATTATGATGATAACTTCCAATCACTGTTATTTACATAGCAGGTTAGTGGTATTCGAATTTGTGTGGGGTAGATACCACAACTAAAAAGTGAAAAATAAAAACTTTTTATAAAAAAATTAAAACCGACTTCCAAAAAAAACACTACAAAGTGAAAAATAGCTAACTTATTTTTCACTTTGTGAAGTCGGTTTTTATTTCTTCTTTCGCCGTTCTTATATTATTATGCCTACGGTATAGAAGTTAGAATCGGTTGAACGGACTGTAAAAAAGGTTTGTTTAAAGCAATAGCAATATATTCTTTGTATCATACCTACCATTTCCAAATACAGACATTACCCGAAAATACATAACTGCCTATCGTGAAAAATCCTTACAACCTTGAAAGGAGTTCCATTTCAGTTTTACAGCGCTCCACGTAACGTTACTGTCTGTCAGTCATAAAACGTGTCTTTGTACGTACGTTCGCAATAAAAATGTTAAGTGGTTGTCCAGTTTATAGGTATTGGTATTGTGAATTCTGACCGAAGAAATAAATTAAGTAGATCCGTTATTTTAGTTGTACTCGATCCACCGTGGCCTTCCATGTGAAGTATAAAGGCCAAAAACATCAATATAATCATTAGTCAAAGAATTAAACACAAAGTACCAAATAAAGATATGAAAAAATATGAATAATAAAATGCTGGAGTGTATATAGTCCAGCATTTCCTTCCTAAAATTTCCTCCACAATAATCTTAAAACATTCTCAGTGATAGTCAAAAGCTGTTGTTCCTTTTGCCCGTTCATTTCTCTCCCTAGGGACCATTTACCACAAGCCTGAGCGTTGCACGACTCACGAATGGAAAAACACGGTCTAAAATCACACATTTTTCTTTGTTTTTAGGGTATATTTTTAGGGTTCCGTACCTAAAGAGTGCCAACGGGATTTTAATACTAATTTATTACTAAGGCTCCGCATTTCTTCCGTCCACCCATCTGTCACAGGGCTGTATCTTTTGAACCGTAATAGGTACCTAATGTGTACCTACTATGGCCGTTATTACAACAAACAATAAAAATAAAGTTATAATATTATAATATAATTTTTTTTGGGCGATTTTTGCTCGATCTCAATATTGATAGTACGCTGGCACGAAACTCTTTGGGTGCGAATCCGGCTCGCACTTGGCCGCTTTTTTTCTTTGCTAAATGTATTTTTTCTACACTCTCTGATTTGATAATTTACGATGTTTGCCTTTTGTTCCGGTACTAAATCAGGACGTTTTTTCTTAAAGGCTTTTTTTCTACACCCTTTTCATGTTTTCGTATGGTAAGTGCTCAAGTAATTGCGGATTCATCACGAACAGGTTTCGAGGTAGAATAAATAAAATGTCGGTGTTGTTTGTTTTAGAATTGAGGAGCTCGTGGCTAAGTAATAATAGCCGCATGGATCGATCCATCAGGTTAAGCTACGCTTGCCGGGGTTGGTCAATGGATGGGTAACCAGGCTTACATACCGAGACTCCTCCATGCCTTGGAAAGCACGTTAAGTCGTTGGTCCCGGCTGTCATTCGTGGATCTTTGACAGTCGTTACGAGTTGTCAGAAGCCCGAAAGTCTGACACCTGTCTTACCAAGGGGTAGCTTATTACCCAGTTACTGGGTTGTGGAGGTCAGATAGGCAGTCGCTCCATGTAAAATACTGGTATTCAGCTACATCCGGTTAAACTGGAAGCTAACCCCAACATAGGAAAAGGCTAGGACGATTGATTGTTTGTTTTAGAATATTGAGATACCTACAGAGAGAGAAATAAATGAGTACCTACCACAATTATATTATATTAAGTCTGCCTCTGTACATTTCTATGCTTTAAGTATTAAATAAAAATAAATCATCTTATTACAAACTGGCACGTATCGGACGAGCCTTCTTGCTCAGACCACAGAAGGATCCGCTTTACACTAATCACCAACACTAAAAAACCCGAACCGAGGCGAAACCCGAGGCGCACTAATGTCCCCGAGTACAAACGCCTCTTGGCCTCCCTATTAACCAGACACCTATCACAAGTAACTATAAAAGACCAGGCACAATTAGAATACACCGTGACAAAACTATCCGAATACCTAACTGAAGCATACCACGCATGCTGCAAACTAAGAGCGCCACGAAACAAGAACGAAAGGAACCCTTGGTGGAATGCTGAACTTAGTAAACTCAGAGATGCGCTGCGTAAGCAATTTAACAGAGCCAAAAACACTAGACTCCCTGAAGACTGGGAGGCGTACAAAGAGACCCAATATACATACAAAAAACAGATCAGAACCGCCAGGAGGACAGCATGGCGTAAATTCTGCGAATCCATCGAGACAAATAATGAAGCCGCAAGGGTAAGGAAGATCCTATCAACCGACCAGGACCGAACCCTTGGCGCGCTAAAGAAACCCGATAACTCATACACAATAACTGACCATGAAACCAGTAGGGTCCTTCTCGAGACTCACTTCCCAAACTGTAGAGTCCTAGAGGACAGAACCTGGGATGCTGTACCAGAATGGACCCCAACGGATCAAGACTGGTCTAGAGCCTGCACCATAGTAACAGAAGACCGAGTAAGGTGGGCTATTGACACCTTTCAGCCATACAAGTCGGCAGGGCTGGATGGCATCTTCCCAGCCCTACTGCAGTGGGGGGTAGATTATCTAACACCATGGCTGGTGGAGACCTACCGAGCCTGCATAGCACTTAGACACATACCTCTCGCATGGCGCGAGGTGAAAGTCATCTTCATACCCAAACCTGGCAAGACCGATTATACACAACCCAAGGCCTATAGGCCCATAAGCCTCACATCCTTCCTTCTGAAAACCCTCGAGAGACTCTGTGACAGGCACATCCGAGACGGACCTCTCCGGGCAAAACCACTTCACAAACAACAGCATGCGTACTCCACAGGCAAGTCAACAGAATCAGCGCTGCACAGCGTGGTTTCTAAAATTGAATGCGCAGTGGACCACAAATGCTCAGCACTGGCAGTCTTCATTGACATTGAAGGCGCCTTTGACAAAACCATGTTCGGCAGCATAAACACGGCCCTAGACAGACACAACATAGACTCGACCCTGAGTGGCTGGATCACCAACATGCTCAAACTGAGAGCTGTACAAGTTACAGTCAATGAAACTACGAGGGCCATCGTCGCTAAGGGCTGCCCGCAAGGGGGCGTCCTCTCACCGCTTCTATGGAACCTAGTAGTAGACAGCCTCATCAAAACACTAAATGATAAAGGTTATTTCACTGTAGGCTACGCCGATGACATAACCATAATAATAAACGGGACCCACGAAAACACCCTATGCAACCTCATGCGTCAAGCCCTGAAAATAGTAGAGGAATGGTGCAACAACCACCAGCTTTCAGTGAACCCTACAAAAACCGAATTGATTCTCTTCACAAAAAAGAGAAAATTGACGACGCTACAACTACCACGATTCTTTGGAACAACCCTAAGCCTCTCAACTGAAACCAAATACCTGGGCGTCTATTTGGATAAAAAATTGAACTGGGCAAAACACACAGACTATATCACCACAAAAGCCAGCATAACCCTGTGGCAGTGCAAGCGACTGCTTGGCAGGAACTGGGGGATTAGCCCCAAGGTCACCCACTGGTTATACACCACAGTCATTCGACCAATCATTACATACGGCTCACTGGTCTGGTGGCCTAGGACAGACCTGAGTACAGCTCAAAGAGAACTTGAAAAACTGCAGCGGTTCGCTTGCGTTGCTATCACTAGCAGCATGAGAACTGCACCCACTGCCGCCCTACAGGCAATGCTGGGACTGCCGCCTCTGCACCTCATAGTGCGGGAGGAGGCGTGCCTGGCTGCCTTTAGGCTCCATTTATCAGGAACTCTAAGCAAAGATTCCAGAGTTAAGCACACACGCATAAGGGAAGAAGCGATCAAACGACGTCCAATGATGGCATCACCCTGTGACAAAGCCCCGAAAACACACCACTTTCAAAGGCACTACAACATAATACTCACGGAAGAACAGTGTGACTACTCAGGCCCGAAAGAGATGAGAGTATACACCGATGGATCGAAGACCGACTCCGGCACCGGAGTAGGAGTCTTCTCACACGACTTCAACATAAATATATCCAGCCCGCTGGGAATGTTCAACACCGTCTATCAGGCGGAGTGCGTGGGCATCATACAAGCGGTCCACGCCCTAAAAGCCAGGAGAGTTACGGACATGCACATACGGATACTCTCCGATAGCGCCTCAGTTCTCCAATCCCTACAGAAAAAATGTATAACCTCAACGCTAACACTAGAATGTCACAATGTACTAGAACAATTAACGGTATCTAGCCGCAACACGGTGACACTACAATGGATAAAAGGACACAGTGGATCGCTAGGTAACGACGCAGCTGACGAACTGGCCAGACGAGGGTCCAGCACGGCAGTCTGCGGACCCGAGCCTATCGTACCCATCCCCTTCAACCAATTACGCAGGTGGCTACAGGAGCTCACCCACACACAAGCGGAGACCTGGTGGACTTCGACACCAGGCTGCAGGCAGTCCAAGGAAGCTATGCCATTTTTGGATAGCAAGCTGACCAGGCGTTTACTACGCCTGGACAGAAATGGCCTGCGCCTGGTGACGGGGACCATCACGGGACACTGCTCGCTAAACAAACACTTCCACACGATAGGCATAACGGACAGTCCTCTGTGCAGGGCTTGCATGGAGGCTGAGGAGACCGTCGCGCACGTGCTCTTTGAATGCACAGGCGTCACCCAGATTAGAGCAGAAACCCTCGGGTCACCCAGATCTTACACAGATGTTCTAAACAGACCAGGAGTTTTAATTAACTTCTGGAGGGAGGTGGGCTGGTTGGAATAACCCCCCCCAAACGGCCGCCATGGCCCACGCACAATGGTCCACTTGACGGACTAAGTGCGGAAACCAAACCCTATAACATAGAACATAGAAAAATAAATCATTATAATAATTTGCAAATTAAAAAACTTTGGCGGTCTAGTGGTTGCCAAAACCTACTATGACAGATTTTAGCTCGCTGGCGCTGTTCGGCAATTGCAAATAGTTATTTTTGTCATCACCACCGACTGCCTCGTTGATCTGGTGGTCGCCAGTGCTACTGCTGAGCTCAGCAGTCACCCGAACCGGGAATCCTGAGCTGATGAGGTCCTGGGTTCGATCCCCAGGTTGGGCAAATTGTTATTGGGTTTTTCTGTCTGCTATTTCTCACTAGCTGGAATTTGGCAATAGGCTGACCCTCTATTACATGAGACTAAAACGAAATGTAGGTAATAGGTACACCTCTGCACAACCCTTCGGGGCAAAAAGGCGTGATGTTATGTTATGTAATTAAAAATTATGATGAGCGCCATCTATATTCTTTAGTAAAGCACTACCGAATCCATAAGTTTACGCCCTACCAAAAATAACTGAATGCACCTAAAGATATTTCATTTAAAAAAAAATGTTAAGTCACGGTATTTCTGCTCTTTGATTAGATAAAATTGAATGAGATGTTATTATCAAGAAAGTCTGAGATGGTTGATGGCTATAAGAGTAAGGGAAGACCAAAAAAAACGATGGAGGGACTGTGTGAAAAATGATATGGCTAGAAAGGGGGTGACTACTGAGATGACGACTAATAGAGGTATGGAAGAAAAATAAATGTTGCGTCGATCCCAAATAAATTTTGATAAGGACAGGAGAATTATGGATTACGTCAGTTCCGTCCTGTCAAATCAAGTAGGTAGGCGATCTACCAGTCCAGTACCAGTCGGTATGCATTTAAGCGGAAATTGCAGAGTTATTTTCAAAACAAATAGGGTAGAGTCATCTCAATTACCTCTTTTTTTTACTTGTATCCTATATATGTATATATTATAATGTAGGTATATATTATAGTTAATATGTATGTATGTGTGTTTTAAGCTATATATGTACTTGTGTGCCTATTTTATTTATAATGCATTTAGATATCTTTTTAATATTTTTTTTTACGGTTTCTCCTCATACTCAGAGCACCTGCCATCTTATCTCTTCACCACCCTTGGTTGACTGGTAGAGAATGCCTAAGGCATTAAGTCCGCCTTTGTACCTCAATGTGTGCGAGAAGTTTAAATAAATAAATAAATAAATAAATCTACAAAATAAAAGGGGCGGTAAACAGTTGTGGTCATCTTATGCACGGGATTTAGTTTTCAAAGTGGTTAGATATGCATGACCGCGATGGTACACTTAGAAAAACATACATAAGTACACACGGATTAAAGAAATGCTGTACAATAGAGTCACATTAAAGGACGAACTGATGCCCCCTAAACTAGGCCACGAACCTATGTCTTAGGAGCCAATGGTGCGGATTCTCTTGTACACCGAACTAAACTATCACTAAAATTCCTTACTTTTGGCTATGAGAATCTTAAAGCTATTCTGACTAAAAAGATCTCTAAATTAAAAAAATATTTTGACACATCTAAAATCGAATTTAACAATCGCGTGAAGACGTGGTACCACGTGGTACTTGTTTACTCTACCCCGTGATTTTTTTTAGAGTCTGAGGCGCGCAGCGTGGGCAGCCTCGACGTGTTTTATGGCTGCTACACACAGTGCCAGCGGCATGGACACCGCCACTGCCGGCGGCCTGGCCGCCGGGAGCGTCCGGCCCTGCCGCACAAAGCCGCACTAACAAACGCAAAGGAAATGAAGGCGCAAAAGCCGGAGGCACGTGCCGCGCGGCAAAAGCCGGCGGCCATGCCGCCGGCATGTGTATAGTAGACATTATATAGAATTTTTCAGTTTTTGTATGGAAAATATGACCAACATGTTGGGATATAGGGGTTTAACGGTTTTCGTAAAGGGGGTCGAAATTTTCATTATTTTTGCGATAGGACGCACCATTTTCAAGATATAAGCAAAAGAAAAAAAAATATACAGTACTGTTTTTGCACTGAAGTCGAAGTGTTGATGTGAATTTTAGTTCATGCCAACTATTTTTATTCCACTCGTTTTTAATCGCGTTTAAAAATAGTCAGATTTAGTTGGATACACAAAATTTTTTGGTGAAAAACATCAAATTCAGAATAACAAAATTGCCATTTTCACTAAACTAATAACTCAGTGCAATCTTAGTGCTGTCAAACTAAAATATAGTTAAGTTGTGTCACTTTAGTCTATTTCAGAATGGTAAATCCTCGTTTAACAGAACTAAACTAAATTTAGGTAATTTTTTGTCTGGTTTAGACGCATTTGTGACAAGAGAATCGGCACCAATGTCCAGATATAATGGCATACAACTGGTATTGACTGTCATGCAGGTAATTGTAGAAACAACGACATAAAATTAACAAACAATGGCTTAATTTAAATACAGTATTAGTTGTATTACGAGACAATTGTAATAGGATTGTTTCGTTATTTGTATGTTAACTTCTGTAACCAATTTGTAAGTTTGATTTTAACTTCATGTTTAGTCAAGTATAAGTTTTTTATTTATTCTACGAGTATTATACAGTCGAGACCTAGTTGCCACATACTGTTGGCTGGCAGACTTGGAACGGCATTGGACTACATACCCATATATGAGCCCAGTTCATCCCGCTATCTTTTTTTGGAACTGCTCGAAGTTGTCAACTAGATATTTAGGTTTTTTTGTATATATTCTGTATCTATCTGGCATGCAACACATATTATGACAAACTCAGTTCTCAAAACTGGGAAACTGGGGAACTAGGTTTAGTCCTGCAGCTACATAGCATATATTATGGTGGTTTTGTGTTTTGGACACACAATCGATAAGTTAGGTATTGAATGAGGCGTTCATTATCATCATCATTGGCAGCCTTGTTCCACCAACTGAGTATTATAGGCCTGCTCCCTTTTGTGGCATGCTTCCCTAGTCTGTGCGAGTTTCATCCAAGTCTTCTCTGCTTCTGTAGATAGTACATCCACCTAGCTATTGGTCTGCCAATGCTTCTTCTTCTACCGTTTCTGGGTAATCATTCCGTCAGGGCTCTGCTCCACCTGCCATCACAATGTCTAGCCAAGTGTACTGCCCATCTACGTTTCAGAGGCGATACGTCGGATTTCTGTGTTATCACAAATGAATACAGATGGGACTCTGAGTTGAGGACTGGGAGTTGAGCTCATTAAGTTCTGAGTTGAGCTCCACGATTATTGACAAATGCTTGCACTGACTGGACAGGTCCACTCAAATCTGTGTGGTTCTTTCCTCAAAAGACCATTTCAGACACTAATCTACATGGTTCTTCTATGGCTTGACCAAGTATATGTCTGGACTTTAAAAGAGACTGCGACTTCTGAGTTTGTTTCGGCCTTTCTTCTCAGAGTAGTCAGTTAGGAAACGCCGACCTCATCTAGCTTATTTTTATTTTATTTTTTAATTTGACGTGTAAATGCGATTCCGGTATCCTATTTACAGAATAAACAATTTCATTTCATTTCACACTCCGCACTTTAGGCATGAAGCTACAAGTACGCGTCGGACCCGTCTTGCTGGGCCAATTCAGTGAGTGTAACATAGTCAGAAGATCTAAGAGTTATGCGATAGAAAGGGAGGCAACTTTAAGGTGAACATAACTGTAGGTTACTCCATGCTTAGTCCTCGATAATGATTAACTATGTAGTCTCACTATTTCCATATCGTGTTCCACGCGTATTCAGAGAATAAAATCCTGCAAAAAATACTTTTACACTGGCAACTCTATCCCGTCTGTCATTCACTTTTTTCGCGTCGTGTAGCGCACGTCATTTTCAAGAAAATTATAGAATTTTCTTATAAAAACTTATTATTTTTTAATATTATCAACAATAAACAGTCAAACAATTCCACTAAAGAAAATGTGGAAGAAAATTGGAAAGAAATCGCGTAGGCGAGCTCTTGGACGAGTTCGGCTAAAGCCGGCGTCCTCTTTGGAATCAGTAATAAAGGCTGATCAGTGCTTAAAGGACTTAACAATGTTATAAACAAAGAAGAAAACACAGGTATGTATGTGTGATTTTGTTGAAAGTTTTCAGTTGATTACGATTGATTGATTTGGATTGCAAAGTAGCAAGAGGCTTATTATTACCCGCCATAATGCCGGTATTTGGTCCATCTGTTCTTGTAACATGAAGTTCGCGTTACGACAGGACCTCGAGGGGCTCGAGGCTTGATGTCGAACCTCAGGTTGAGGAAAAACGCACAAAATATAGTGTATAGGTAACTAGAAGTTCTAGGTTATGCACCGCCTATGCAAGACATATTGCTTTCTCTGTTGAGAAACCAATAAGGCCCTCGAGACTTGATCTCGAAACCTCAAGTTGAGGTAAAAAGCACAAAATATAATGTATATCTAGTAGTTCTATGATATGCACATATTGTTTTCTGTCGTGAGAAACTATTGAGTAAGTATTACAATATTGATAAAGAATTATCAGTGCTTTACACTTGTGTCATCAGACTAAGTTAGTCCAATGATGATAATGTGCTTTGTAAGTACCCAAGAACTAAAGGATAATGGTTTTATGGAATTGCATGAAGAAATCATAATGGCCTTGGGAATCCCGTACAGCTCCAAACCTAAATGTTTTACTTAAAAAGTATTTAATGTAATATAAAGTATTGAAAGAAGAATGACCTATGTATAATATATTTGATACCATTACTGTTGTATTTACTACTACTGGATGCTTCAAAATTGATCATAGAATTAGAATGTCTGATGAGTAACCCAATCAAGGAAAGGGACCAAGAGTGGAAGACCACTATAGCAATTGGGAATTGCTTTACCGGAACGTTAACAGGATTGGTAATTTGATAAAAACAATCAAAACACAAAGAATATAAATATGTAAAGAAATTCTCACAGATATCTCAAGACCAATTAAGCTAGATAGAAACATTATTAGAACAACAGTTACACTGAAATGGAAAAGTTTTCTGTTTAGTGAAAAGTTTAATGAATTTGTCAATTAAAAAGGCAGCCCCTTGAGAGAGAGAAATCTCAAATGACCCCTTCACGTTCGAGTCGAACCAAACAGGGAAGGGGGGAGGGGGGCAGGTAGCAGCCTAGTAGGACCACGGGGTGGAACCTACAGCAGAGGATTTCATCAGACAAGATGTACCAGCACAAACCTGTGCGTCAAACAAAGAGGTAATGACATTTGTATGTCGTTTTAAATATTTTTACTCCCTCTTGACTGTCACTAATGAGACACAATTAAATTTTAATTGTTACCCAACTGCAGCCGTCTGTTGTACGGTTGAGCTCTTATTGGCAAAAGCTCACACTAGATAAAGTTATCTGGTCATGGTTGAAGGGATATAAAATTCCATTTATGGAAATTCCTGCACAAGATAATTCCTATATCACCTTAAAATTGTGCCTTTTCAGAGTCTGAAAATATACTTATACCAAAAGAAATAAATAGGTTCTTGGATTTGAGTGTTATTAATAGGCGTACAGTGTGCGTCTATCAGTGGACAGTTTTTTGTTTAATCAAACATATTTACTGTACACAAACGAATTGGATATACCAGTGTTATATGTTAAATCTAAAATGTCGGATTAATTGTATCCATACAAAACAGTTTCTAATGAAAGACATACGGACTTCATGTAAACTCATTTAATAAAAATGATTACATGTGCACAATTGATTTAAAATATGTATATTTTTTAATATCAGTGAACACTGAACGTAGATGTTCAGCTGATGACAAAAGATATTTGAGGGTTTATTATAAAAACAATGTTCATTAATTCAGTAGTTTGTGCTTTGTTTTATGTACTGCCCCTACACAGGCCCACAGTAGTACCATCTTATCTATGTAGTGGGGGATAAAAATCTGTGATTTATCTTGAGGATTTTATGTTTGGAATATTATTGTTTTTTGTAAAACTATCAAAATTTTGCAGTCTTGGATGTTACATAAAAGGATAAAAGTAATTTCAAATCCAATCGAGTTGCTGAGTACTTAGATTTGTGATTGATACAAAGAGTATGACCTTGTCAGTAAAAGATGAAAGAGATGTTCTATTCATCTATTATTTACACCGTAACCTAGCAACTTGTTGTCCATGTATGCGTTATGGTTTACTAATAAGTATACTAACATTTTGGAAAACAAAGATGTACAGAGTTAGTTTACCACAGTTATTACTTTGATTTAATTATGAACAATATCAAGTGTAAGTAAAGAAGATCTACAGTGGTGGCATAAATGTATGAAAACCCTGTAAAAATTGTCAATTTGAGATTGAAATTTACTCAGATGCATCTCACAGTTGTTGCGGAATATTTGTTTTGATGGTCAGATAGCAAATGGGGTTTAGACAGAAGAAGACAAGGCAAATCATATTTAAAGCTGCTTTTCTTGGTGTTTTCAATGTTTTACTGAGGACTTAAAATTATGCCAAATTTTATTATGTAGAAACAATACTACTAACATAGATTATATCTTTAAAGGGGTGGAAACCATTTTAATCATCTTAATTTCCTGGCTATAATATGTGGCACTCCGAAAAATAGGGATTTTTATATAATCCAAAGACAGCATAAAAGCTGATCTTGAGTCTAGAAATAAAAACATTGATTGTGACTGGGAACTGGCACCAGCAGCATTTCAGGACATAGTGAGATCTTTTCGAGATCATTCCATTGATCTATTTGCTAATAGAGCTAACAATATGTGACAGATCTGATATCCATCTTGGCGTAGAGATCCATTTGCAGAAAATATAAGACTTACATTAATTTTGGTAAATTACCCAGTATTTTATGCATTTCCACCATCTGCATTGATTAATAAACTATTCAGATAATTTAAGATGATCAGATTTTTTGGTATCTTAGTTTTTTACTATGTGACCACAACCTTGGTACCCATTTATCATGGTCATTTCACAGATTAAAGTACCTACTTATTGGATTTTAACCATCAAACCAATTATTGTCGTAACCTTCCGGAATAGTGCATCTTCTGCACAGCAGCCCTTTTTTCCCTAGGGGCCTGCATATTGTCAGGGAAGGGTTTTCAGAAGCAAATGATGCCAGATGACAAATGATGATGATGAATGGTCAGGATATCTTCTGTATTAGATAACACGGTCAAACAGTATTCAGTAGCACTACATAAGTGGTGGATATGTGGTAATGATCATGTTTTTTCAATCACTATAATATTAGAGTGCTCGTACACAACAAGTGGCAAGCCAACAAGGGCCAATGGCATTTCATATACATCACTCAACAGTGCAGTGTTATTGATCATAAATTCTGTTGTAGGGACAGATCCTCAAAGTAAAAGGTTATTTAATGGTATCTTTAAATTACGACCTTAGATTTAGGATGACTTTCCTGAATACTGATGATATATGGGATCCATCAATGGTACCTACTGAATTTTATAGGAAGATGGTACTCAATACAACAATAAATTATCACTTGACAAAGTAACCAAAAAGTAGGTAATTCTTTTAGCCCTTACTAGCGGTCCAAGAAACCTTATCTGTAATTAGACTTAATAACATCCAATTTATTGATTCAGATATTAACTCAAAAATCACTGATTTGTTAAAAACATGATCTAAGACAGGAAAACAGCAAGCAAATATTATTTTTGTTGAAACCAGTCATTTGTCCTGTGATTACATTACAATATTACATACACACAAATTGTGACAATCATAATGCCGTTGGATTACACATACAATGATGGACAGTGGCGTAGACATCAGTTGGTTGGTACACAGGATCAAAGGGTCTTACAAACCATTATAATAATAGACCTTTGATTAGAGAAGATAATAAATATCTCTTTGTCAAGACTGTTGGTAACGTTGAGACTGATGTGTTATTTGTCATAAATTAATGAAAAGCCAAAGAAGTATACCTACTGAACACATATTTTTGATAATTAGAATTAGACGAGAATTAAGTTTAAATGTTGAAAAGTTTTCAGTTACATCATAAACTTGATTTTATGATATTTGAATGTTTTATTATTTAATAGTGTCAAACATATTTGTAATTTCCAACTTCATCTCTCTAAACATCTACATAGTTAATCATTATCGAGGACTAAGCATGGAGTATAATTACTAAATTAAACGAACTTACCTAAGTGAAGTTCTATTGTAATTATACGTAGTGCTTAGTCCTCGATGCTATGTTCCCTCCCAAGCCCTAAACAAGACCATAGTTTGTTTTTGACCCTGGGATTGAAGTTGGGGAATTACTGTGTATTAATTTTAATTCTCTCTTGCAGATAGATACTCTAAATAGAATGACAGACGGGATAGAGTTGCCAGTGTAAAAGTATTTTTTGCAGGATTTTATTCTCTGAATACGCATGGAACACGATATGGAAATAGTGAGACTACATAGTTAATCATTATCGAGGACTAAGCACTACGTATAATTACAATAGAACTTCACTTAGGTAAGTTCGTTTAATTTAGTAATTAGCGCTGAGCAACCTGAATTGCACTTTATTGTGTCGTAGCGTTTATAAAGTCGCTTTTTATTTAAATGATTTTGCGAAGTATCCCATCTGTATTAATCTGTGGCTTTACGGACTCAGAGGCGTTACTTGGCGGATATCCCCAGTTAAATATTATGCAAATAAAAAGTGGTTTAAATTCCTTCATAACATTCAACACACTATCGAGTTCTTAATACGATGTTATGTAACACAACATATTCATAGTGATTTTTCTTTTGAACACAGTAGGTACAGAGTTTCTTAACCCTCGGCATGCCTGGTAGGGTCTGTCAGACCCACCTCTGCCCATTAACTGTTGTTTTTCATTCAAATTTGAATTTCTTGCCTAACCGCACTCAGTAGCTGACCTTTATGACTCGTTAGATGCCCTCTGCCTGCTACCTCAGTCCAGAGCACGCTCCCGTAGTAGGTAGTAGGACGTCCGTATAGTTCGCGCAGATTTCTATTATGTAATGTATGGTATAAAGAAACGAAATTTATTTCTTTGTTAGAAACGATACCTGAGTATAATTAGAAAAATAAATAAATGTGGTTAATATGTAATTTATTTTTTAACTCGTAATGTACACCACTAGTAAATACATTAGTACATTATAATAACTTATTTAATCAAAATATATTTGAGAAATAACAAGTTTTAAAAATCCGGGTCTGACAGACCCACCAGGCTTAACGTGTAACTTTTCGCCACCAGGCATGCCGAGGGTTAAAAGGTATTTTTATTCATAATAATCATGTTAAAATAACTAAGAAGACCTTGTCCCAGTCCTAGCCTAATTTATCGATAAATCTATAGAAAATAGAGGGCACGGTAAATAACTGTATCTAATTAATGCATTGGCTTCTGTTTCAAGGTAAACGAGGAACTATAAATACAAATGTCAGTGTAACTTATCAATATAGTTATAAATGTACAAGTGTTAATCGATTTATGGTTTTTTTTATAAATAAATCATTATGTACAATAATAATGCTCTCATTTATATGGAGGTATTGTGTTGACAATTTATGTGTTTGTATAATTATCTAATAAACTAGCTGACCGGACAGATATTTTCCTGTTTCCTAGAAATCGATCGTAGCGCCACCTACAGAGTCTAATTGTGAATATAAACCATCCAGAGACCCAATTAAACACACATAAAATAAAACCTCAAAATCGGTCCAGCCATTTAGGAGTTCAGTAATATACAGACGTATAGAAGAATTATCCTACTATACTACTAATATTATAAATGTGAATGTTTGTATGTTTGTGTGTTTCAGTGTTTGTTACTCAATCACGCAAAAAGGACACACACTGATTGGAATGAAATTTGGCACACAGATAGTTTACAACCTGGATTATTACATAGGATACCTTTTATATGTTCCCGTGGGATAATTTCCGACATCCACGCGGGTGAAGCCGCGGGCAAAAGCTAGTACACCGTGACATTTTAGTCGTCTTACAAAAGGCCAATCAATGTACTCGAAATAAAATACCTCTAGGAGCAATAAAAATTGTTATAATAATATAATTATTTATATTAAAAAAAGAGGGATTGTCAAACCTGCCAGTATATCGTGGACATAACATGGTCTGGAATAATCAACCAACATGAACATCATCCGATATGAAGGTCGTAGACCTTTCTTAGCTAAGTACCGTTGTAGGTTTAATATTTAGTTTCTTTTAAGCATTACAAAATCAACTGTACAATTTTTTGCAATTATTAATTTTTCGTTTCGGCACGCACACGAAACAATAAATTTGATTCTAATTTGCCTTTATAACCTGTACAGTTTTGAACCTATACAGTCAGACAATCTCTGTGTGATACTAGTAGTAGGCAAGTATTGAAAGTAGTACAGGATCGGAGCTTCACTCCCGGAATTTGCATTCGGGATGAAACTAATAATATAGGACCTGTTTCAGTTCAATTTTTTCTCTGAGAAGCGAGGCGAGGAGCCTCTCAAAGTACTTTATGGCAAAGATTAGGTAAGTAAAATAATTTACGATGTAATTTTTTTCTTTTAAATATTCATAAAACAATACTAATAACTTCCTAATTAGCGACTGTAACATAACACAACGGTATAGTTTCCTATTTGCGGTTAAACGCAATAAAATACACAAGTTAACGTTCGACAAACAGATGTTAATGAGAAAAACAATGGATTTTCCCATGGAATTATGCATTACATTACTGTTTTGTCTAGCTATTTTATGATCTTAATTAACACTAATTATTATTAACACAATATGAGAAACGCTGTTAAGTTAAGGACCAGATCAAATGATTTGGTCCTAAGATCCAAAAATATCTGGTTTAAAAAAGAACTTTGTTCTTATTTTACGACTTGGGGAAGTCAGTTTGCAACCTTAGTAGGTTCTAGTTCTAAGGGTGTTCCATACTTTCCTATAATTTTGATATATGCGAAATCTGTATGACAAACTGTGGGTTAATCCTGTCATGTGTCTATGTATTTAGTTGTTAAGCCTTAAGCCTTTATATAAATAAATAAACGTTCTACTGTCTAGTGATCCAACCGCTACTGCTGAGTATGAGGTCCTGGATTCGATTCCCAAGTCGGACGAAGTGTTATTGGGTTTTTCTATCAGGAAGTTCTCAGTAGTAGCCCGGAGTCTGGAATCGTGCCGGTTTGATGGCTCACCACCTATTAGTCAGGCCAGTTATGTTTAAGTCCCTTGGACTTAAACATAACTGGCGAAATGTACTATAGGTACACCTCTACTTCAAACTTTCCCGTCAGCATCGTCCTATATTTTGGCGTCGCCTGTCTTGTCAGATAGTTTTGGTATTCCTTCGAGTTTACATAATATACATAGCTGCTACTTGTTATTATGCCTTCCACAAATATAATATATTATGCTGTCATCTTGACAACAGATATTCATTTATATATATAATTAAGATACGTATATAACATAACAGATGAATGAATTAATGAATTTATGAATGAATCAAGATATAAGATATTTTTGCCGAAATGTCTATAGAACCTAATATATTTTGCGCGTGACTGTAAAATCCAAAGTAGGTACAAAACATGGTATCAGTAATCTATGCTGAAATGCTTAAAATTCCTCAAAAAGTCTATATTCAGTACGTATTTTATACACTACTTCTAAAAAAGGTATCGCAAGATCTAACTGATATGGATATGGCCTCTCTAAAACAGATGTTTAACCAAGTTGGTAAGCAAGTTAGTGACCGTAGGGTCAGTACTCTTTCGTGGCGTCGATCGAGTAGTCCGGTTCAAAGAAGAGGCACGTGCGGTCGTGGAATCGGACGCACTTGGTGATAGTGCCCACTAGGGATGGCAGGCTGACATCGGAGGTGCACAGAATGTACAAGGTAGGTATCTTCCGGGCCCCCGACTACTATTACAACAAGGAACCCAAGACTACTACACGTACAGTACGATTCACGAAAGATGACCACAAATGGCGGCCGTCTTTTTAGGTCCCTTTGGAGGTGCGAGGTGAAGCGCGGGCGGAATGCGTCAAGACCGGGGCGACGAGCGATTATTTAACCAACATTAAAATATTATTTTGTCTTAAGTCTTTTCTTCATGAGTGTACGTGCGCAAGACGGCCGCCATTTGTGGTCATCTTTCGTGAATCGTACTGTACGTTTGTACTAGAAAGTACAGTGAGGTTTTAGTCGGAAGGAGTCCAAAATGACCCTCCGTTCGTCCCAGACGTAGGGTATGCATGAGAATTTACCCACAGAAAAAGGGTCAGTTCTCTTATGTGCCAGTGAAGCTACAGTCATCAACAACAACACTTTTTTTTTAAGTACTAGGATCTAGTTGTCAATCGGTCGGACCTTATAGGTGTCAGTTCCCGATCACCGGTAAAGTGCATCCAGAAGATAAATTAAAAACGTTCTAAATAATAATAAACTAAAACTTTCACAGTAAAATGGAATTGGGCTGGCACATCTGCCACATTTCAGTCGACCGATGATCCTCACTTATATCGTTCTCCGTATTTCGGCCACAGCGGTCGAAATCTCAACGGAGACTAGCCTTCAGCGGGAGAGATATTATAGTGCACAAGTGTGTGCGCAGACACAGGGGTACTCTCTCTTCCCTCACTCTCATTGTCCGATGGGACGGCAATCCGACACGACCAGCGAGAGATCAGTCGTACGACCAACGGTTTAACGGTTTAACGGACCGCCAACTTCCAAACTCCGGGCTGTTACTAAGAAAATCCTAATGGAAAAAGCAATAACACTGCCCGACCCGGGAATCGAACCCAGGACCCCACGGTCAGCAATCTCGCTTGCGACTACGAGACCAATAGGGCAGTCCCACGGGGTCTCACTTATATGACCCAATGGAAGCGACATCGCAGCAGGCCCAGACGGAGATGGCGGGATGAGCTGGACCCCGTCAACAAAAACTGGTCCTCAGTAGCTTTAAACAAAGAGAAATGAAAAAAGATTAGGGACGTTTTTGCCCTCAGTGGGACATCACAAAAATAATAATAATATTTGCTTTTTAATTTTAATATAATATTTTGACCAGCAGTGGTGGCCCAGTGGTGACGGCCCCGATTTACGAGATGTAGGTCGTGGGTTCGAACCCAAAGCAGGCGCTTTACTTTGTGTAAATAATTTCATCACCACTGCTCTCAAAACGGTGAAGGAAAACATCGTGAGGAAACGGCATGTCTTAAGCCGGCCTCCGACGGTGCGCCATATCGCGGACGCACGCGCACCAGCGCGCACGACGCACCGTGGGAAACCTAACGTGCGTGGTAGCGCAGACGCGTGGCGGTGCGTCCTGGTTTGGATACATTCGCTTTGAAGTTACCGACGTGCGCGGATCAGCCCGCACGGACACGCACCATGGAAAGGGTAACGTGCGTGGTAGCGCAGACGCGTCCGTAGCGGTGCGCCCGATCCGCGGTGATTCGGTAAACTTCAAAGGTGCGCGAGGTATTCTCGGTTCCTATAAACGAAAACGAATCGTTTTCCTTGCCAATGATATTAGAATTTTCATTGCCTAACTCGGCATATAAATAGATTCGTAAGCAAATATTTAGACATGGCGTTTTGGATTTTTACGCAAATGGTTTAATTTTCTATTTCAGATTACGAAACGTTTACAAAATCCATTTTTATTCGTCGATTTCTGGAGCGGCTCTGACGCCTCCGGTTCGTAGTTTCGATCGTCTTTAGTAATATTACAATTCGATTGTAATGGCATCGATCAAAACTATCAAAACATAAACAAATACTTGCTTACGCAAATCTACTCTTGCCGTGGTTTTGTGAATTCGGTTTGTCTAGTTCGGATTATCGATACGATATGATTTGTGACTCAAATCGGATTTTAGACACGTATCGATATATCTGACGCATGTCTACTAATTTTACCTACCTTTAATAGCTACTTCTATTATGGGAAGACCTCATAGCTTTGCATAGTAGGTAGACCCCTACCTACTATGCAAAGCTATGAGGTATTTGCTTCATTATAGGTAAAGATACAAAAGGGTCTGAATTTTAACCAAATAACGGTTCGTAAATTATACCATCAGTCGACAGTCGATCAGACCCGACTGTTAGCTCATTTGCGTAGTCACACCGCAGTACCGCACGCGCGTCAACGGATACGGCTCCGCTAGCTCAATAGCTCTTTGGAAAATATATAGTAAACGAGCAGCGAGCAGCTAGCTCGCTCCGGCTTCGCACGGATAGCACTAAGTACTTATCTACGGCGCACCTAACTACCTACCTACTTACCTACCTACATAGGTGAAGGTAGGGTAGGTAGGTAGGTAGGGTAGGTACCCTACCTACCTACCTACCCTACCTTCACCTACCTATCCTAAGAACCTTCTCCTTACAATAACAAACACAACAAAAAAAGAATTATCGAAACTGGTCCAGCCGTTCACGCGTGATGCCGTGACCAAGGAAAATAGGGATTCATTTTTGTATATAGATACACTATAGTTACCTACTTTGCACGCAGCAAAAAAGCATTTCGTCAAAACAACCGAAAAATACTATTATTATTAAGATTTTTCCGGTTTGAGTGCTGTTTGTTTTTACGAAGTGTATACAGTGCCGCGAGTTTCTTGTGGCACTCTAGTGTCACTGCCTCGGCCCGGCTAGGGTGCCGTGAGTGTTGCATTGTCACTGTCACTTGTTATTTAGGTTAGGTTAGGTTAGAACTGTGACCACACAACGCACGAGCCGAGCGAGCGTAGCGAGCGGTGCCGCGGTAGCGGCCGGCGAAGTGCCAGGGTCCGTTTAGGCACAAGAGAATGTAATGTTTTGGGAATGTGGTGTTTTACAGCGATTTAACCTCGACAATCAGACAAAATACCAAGTGACGTGACTTAGTGACAGTGACAATGACAATCCAATGCTTGCGGCACTTTGGCCGGGCCGAGGCGGTGTTACTAGGGTGCCTGTAGTGGCACTTTATCCGATAGGGATAGAGAGCCACTGGTGGCACTCTATACACTGCCTTGTTTTTATTATGAATTTACGAAACAACAGGCATAATTAAACAAGTCCTTTTGATAATGTGGCAAAGTATTTTCTACTTTAACGTATTGATAATAAAGATAGATTTACAGTGACAGTCGTGTGATAAGTTTGCAATGACGTATTCCGCAGCGAGCCGAAAGAACCGTTCGGTTGGTGGCTTCACCGTCCGTCTCGCTCGGTGATATGTCTGCTGAGCCGACACCTCTAATTCCGAGGCAGACTGAAGAATTATCCGTAAAATTCCCTGTTTTTATTAATTCCTTGGTTTATGGAGCATGATTATAAAAAATTATAACACATCATTCCATAATATTTAATAACATAAAATACAGTAGGTACAAAACATTCATAAATTTACAAGATCAGAAGCTGAAGCATTTTTTTTTACCCTTGTTCGCTGCACATTTAAAAATATTTTATCGGTATTGTTCCTCAACCTGTTCGCGATGCAGAATGAAAAACAAACCAACTCAAGTTAAAATGCGACTTAGTTCCGATCTCGTCTTTAGCCACGGTAATAGCACAATAACATGGTAAGTACCTACATATACTAAAATTAGACGAATTACATTCATTACGAGTTTGAGGGAATCTCTTTTAATAAATCGCTGGTGCCATAGAGTAAAGTGAGCAGTTGGGTCATTGCTTATTTAAAAACAAAAATAATTCTAACGCAATCAAGCACATATTAAAGTATTTAGGTACAACAAAAATGCGAATTTTGAATAATTTGACCCCTTACTATACTTTCATTACTAAGCTAGTGAGACTGAATGCACTATTTGGCGAACGAGTGAGTGAGCGAGAGCGACGTCAATCGTCCACTTAATAGAGACGGTTCCTGATGTAGCAGCGCGGTGCGGGAGAGGTTTGGTGTCGTGATGCGAGAGCTCTGTGATTCGTCAACTTGTGCAAACTGTCACCCCTCCCGCACCGCGCAGCTATCTCAGGAACCGTCTCAGCCTACAGCTCTTTTCTATCACTCGTTCACTCGCTACCCAAGTCTAGTCAAGACCTGTCCTGTCTATTTCGCTGAGAGCCGTGCACGCGTAGTGGAACTTTCGTGTCCTTCACCACACAATCCTCACTTTTGAAAAGTTCATGAAATTGAATTTTGAAAACGCCAAAAAATAGTCAAGAAATAGTCATAAATAGTCACCAAAGTTAAAAAAATAGTCGCATTAAGATTTCGAAGTTATAGCTATAAGTTGGTGAGGATTGTGGGGTGAACGTCTCCACACAATCCTCACCTCAGTGCAAGCAAACGGCTGGGAGTATCGACTTGGTTTCAATTCCAAAAAATAGTCAATAAATAGTCGTAACGCTATGCCAAATCTCGAAAATAGTCATTAAGAGGTTCCAGAGATATAAAGGTGTCTTGGTGAGGATTACGTGGTGAGCCTTTCTCGCCACAATCCTCACCTGATTACCGCGGAATGCTTACGTTTTTTCATTTGAAATTGGTGTCAAAAAATAGTCAAGAAATAGTCGTCTCCAACCACCATAATTTCGACCTGGTTTAATATGTAGAAGTATGTTAAATTTCCATCTAAACTTCTACATACATTTTCGAGTCGAGTACAGCCGAGCACAAAATTATTATGTTCGTATTTGTAGTGGTCAACAAATTTTTTGTTTGCATTATTGTTAGTTATGTAGCTATTTTAGGTAGGTATTTTAACTATGTTTTATATATAATAATGAATAACATAATCATAACATATTATAAAACAAAATCCCTCCGCCGGCGCCGCGTCTGTCTGAACGCGATAAACTCAAAAACTACCGAACGGGTTTTCCTGCAGTTTTCACCAATTGACGGAGTGATTTATAAGGAAGGTTTAAGTGTAGTATAGAATTATTGCGAAGCCGGGTATATAATTATCTTTATATATCTGAATCTACAGAATTCATGATTTATGTTACTAAGTACCTACATACACATACCTGTTAAACTGTGTAACATGTTTTATTTTCCTAACAAAACTATTCGATCGTAAACTCGTAAAACAATAATTAAGATGGCCAGTATAATTTTGCGGACTTTAAAAACTTGTTTGTCTTTTGGCATTATACTATATTTAGTTACTGAATTGCCCAAAATTAAAAAAAAGCACGTTAACAATGGATTTTCATATACCTTTTCTGCCTACTCAGCACGTTAACCATGAATTTTCATAAATTTTTTCTATCCGCACATTTGTACAACAATAATGATGACGTACATTCTGCCTCATTTAAAAAAAAGTATAATGGTGCTTACCGAGCACGTATAAAGTAAATATTATACCATCCTACTTAAACAAAGTAGAGAATATAAAATTATAATGAATATCTGTAGGTATTTTAATAATAGGTAAGTAGGTAGAAGTCTTAATTTCTCATACTACAATAAAATTAATCTGAAATAAAGACTTAGTGCGGATTTCACCAGTGAAATTAAACGCGTTCAGCACATCTAAACGCGTTCAATTATAACAATTTTGACACTGACAGCTCTTGAACGCGTTTTAGAAATGCTGATCGCGTTCAATTTCATTTGTGAAATCAGTTAACTCAAAGCCAACCGGAAGGAAATGTCTAAATGAAATAATAGCAAGAAACATATTTAAAATTGGAGGAATATCATGTACAGGTAGATTGGTATTTATTAAACTCTGACAGAAATAATAAAAACGTAAGTAACTACAATATTTTATTACCGTATATTAATATACAACAATATTAAAATAAATTTGCAATTTAAGTATTCGCGACTGTACCAAAACATAATGTATGTAGAAGTTTAGATGGAAATTTAACATACTTCTACATATTAAACCAGGTCGAAATTATGGTGATTGGAGACGACTATTTCTTGACTATTTTTTGACACCAATTTCAAATGAAAAAACGTAAGCATTCCGCGGTAATCAGGTGAGGATTGTGGCGAGAAAGGCTCACCACGTAATCCTCACCAAGACACCTTTATATCTCTGGAACCTCTTAATGACTATTTTCGAGATTTGGCATAGCGTTACGACTATTTATTGACTATTTTTTGGAATTGAAACCAAGTCGATACTCCGAGCTGTTTGCTTGCACTGAGGTGAGGATTGTGTGGAGACGTTCACCCCACAATCCTCACCAACTTATAGCTATAACTTCGGAATCTTAATGCGACTATTTTTTTAATTTTGGTGACTATTTATGACTATTTCTTGACTATTTTTTGGCGTTTTCAAAATTCAATTTCATGAACTTTTCAAAAGTGAGGATTGTGTGGTGAAGGACACGAACTTTCTTGCTCACGTAGTGTGAATATTGTGAATAATGGAGTGGACGAACGAGCTTGTTTTTGATTTTTTAAATCTTTATCAAAACGAACCCACGCTATGGAATGCAGCGGCACCAGAACACAGAAACAAAAATGATTCTTATGATGCATGGAACAGAATAAAAAGAAACCTAAAGGATGATACTATTACAATTACGGAAATAAAAATAAAATCTGTCAAGTGCGAGTCGGACTCGCACACGAAGGGTTCCATACCATGTCGTACAAGATTTAACACTATGAATTTTTGTAATACTTTCGTAAAGGTAACAACAGAGGCGCTATAAAAAAACAAAGATTTGTAAAGAAATTGTCTAATTTTAATGAGAAAATGTTGTTGTGTTAAAATATAGGTGTAGGAGTATATTTCATTTATTTTAAGAGAAAAATATTAAGTTAACTTTATCCAGTAACATGCATTAACTAAAGTCAAAGTTGCTACTAACATAGTATTGGTAGGTATAAATAGGTATATATGGTAGGTAAGCAGGTAGATATGTAGGGTAGGTAGGGTAGGTTAGGTACCTACCTACCCTGGTAAGAAGGGTAGGGTAGGTAATTAGGTAGAAATAGGTAATTAGGAAAGGTAGATGCGCCGTAGATAAGTACTTAGTGCTAACCGTGCGAAGCCAGGCCGGGTAAAGCTAGTTACTTATAAATAAAAGGATTTCTCTTGCTACATCAGTCTATATTGTACAAAATAGAATGTAAGTAGTACGCCAAATTTTAATTTTAACTGTGCGTTTGCACTGGCGAAACATTCACAACAAAACATGTTGGAATCTCTATTTTCTGTCAATTTTTCGTACAATGTTTTGCACGGGTCAATACAGGTATTTATTTACGTTATTTTTGATAGTCATACAGAAATCTATTATTTCTTACTTATTATTTTTACACATCCCATCGGACTATGAGAGTGAGGGAAGAGAGAGTGCACTCGTGTCTGCGCACACACTTGTGCACTATAATATCTCCCGCGCCGAAGGCCAGTCTCCGTTGAGATTGGCCGCCATGACCGAATATTTTTACACCAATAATTTTTCTCAATATGAAATTGTATCCACAACGGTTTAAGCTAGGTAACTGAATAGTACACTGTATGTGCCAGCATTCATTTCAATGTTACTGAATATATTGTCTATTGGAGTGTAGTTTTGACACGAGGTACACACATCAACACCGTCTAGGGATACTTTGAAAAAAGTCGATAAAGTTCTTAAACTCAAAAAATACTGGCCGGTTTTTAAATCTTGTGAAGAAAGTTTATTTTGTAGACCTTTTTGGATGATCGAAATTTAAATGATCGAAATAGTATATGCTGTCATGATAGTAGGTACTTACTAATTCCATGTCATTACTCCGACTATCAAATAGTTATCTGTGGAATTTATATCGCATAATATTAGCATGAAATACAAAATTATTACTTTAAGTTGCAGAAAATCGCCCATATTATATAAAATACGTTATGAATCGGCGTTTTTAGTATTTGTTGATTATAAACAGTATATGTTAAATGATACACACAAGTTTCAAATTCCTAATTTGTTTAGTTGTTGAGATAGAGGTCGTACAAAAATGGTCTAAAACAGACAACTTCTACGGCCCCTAATTCATCATTTTTGAAGATAAAAACAAATAAAAATTATATTTATTCTCTACTCGATGAGCTCTAGAAAATGATACCCCACATGCCAGGGTCAGATAATTTTTTTTTCAAAATTTAATTTTATTGTATGGCGACCCCCCTTTATTTTTTAATTTTATTATTTGTTGCTCTTACGGCAATAGAAATGCTCAATCTGTGAAATTTTCAACTGCCTACCTATTACGGTTCATGAGATAGAGCTCGCTGACAGACAGACGGACAGCGGAGGCTTATGAATAGGGTTCCGTTTGTCACCCTTCGGGTACGGAACCCTAAAAAACCGAGATAATTTAATGTCGACGTACAGAAGGCAAAGATCCAAAGTAAAAGAGTCTATGGGAACTGGTAGTGGTGCTGACGAAATACACAAACCGGAATGGCCCTTTTATAACGTAATGTCTAGTTTTTTGGACCGTGTATACAAACCAAAAAAAACAAAGAATTCTGAGGTAAGTAGATATTTATTTTAATTCAACCTTATCATATTTATTATAATTTGTTTGTTGTTGCCAGTGCCAGTAACTGTGCGTTTGCACTGGCGAAACATTTACAACAAAACATGTTGGGATCTCTATTTTCTGTCAATTTTCCATGCAATGTTTGAGAGGAACTAGAGATTTCAACATGTTTTGTCGAGATGTTTCGCCAGTGCAAACGCACAGTTAAGAGTATAAATATATTTTTTACAATTAACATTTATGACGGGCTTTAGTAACATAAAACATAATCAATGCCTAAGGGCTCGTGTAGATGGCACCGCAGCCGCGCCGTTGCCGAGCCGCATCTCCGCTTGTTTTTACCCGACTGCTTCAGAAGGAGGGTAATGTTTTTCGAGAGTATGTAATCTGCGTTCGCAATGTATTTGCCAAATATGTAACAAACACGAGTTTTCCATTTAGACAAACATCAACTTTATGTTTGTGTAAATAAAGTTGATTTTAGACTGACTAGTACTGTTGGATAAGTCATAAAAAATATGAAGTTGTAGCGCAAACTGAACCTTATATGTAGGCATTACAGTTGTTTTTCCTAAAACTCGTGTTTGTTTACATGTTTGGCAAATGAATTGCGAACGCATATTATGTATGTATGTCTATTTCTTTGGCACGCTCTGAAGCCTAAACGGCTTGATGGATTTTAACATAATTATGAGGTGTCGTTAGATTCGTCAATTGTGGGAGTGACATAGGCTCTACAATATTTATCTATTGTATCTGCAAATACAAAAAAAGGGAAGGGAAGGTTTTTTTAAAAATAAATTACAACAATATTGGTATCAAATAAAAGCTAGTAATGAGTCAATTCCAAATTTAGATATATTGATACAACTAAACACTAAAAAGCTTGAAATAAAGAAAATCATTTATGTGTTTTTGCAGTCGGGTTTTTTTGTTTTTTAAATAATTTTCTTTATTGCCATATCACTTTACAATCTACGGCGCGGCGGCGGCGCGCGGCGCGTGTGACGCGACAGCGAGCTGGCAATGTTGCATACGGTGACGGCGCGGCGCGGCGACGCGATGGCATCGTCCCCCTGATCACTTAAACCTCTTGCAGCCTGGCGCGAGGTGACTCTAACACAACTTCACGGTAGACAAAATATTATTACCGGTGTTGCGTCGCGCTGTCGTGTCGCGCCAGTCTGCACGAGGCTTAAGTGATCAGTAGGACGATGCCATCGTGTCGCCGCGCCCGTGCGGCTCTCACAATTAAAAATGTTAACAAAATAAACTCAATTGGTTTAGGTAATTAATTAAAGGTAAACAAATCGTAAAAAGCGTTTTTATAGATTACACTTGTTTAATAATACGATTAAAGAGAAAACTATCGTAATTATCGACAAAATTATTAAGTAGGTATCGTAAAACCACAAGAGCCGCAGCTGCAGCGATACGTTCTCTTTTACGCATTTTGGAACGACAAAATGCCTTTGAATCTCAATCAAAGCCTACAGACTGACGCGCACCTTTGGAAGAGGATTTGGTTTGTAGCTGTCCGTGGTCGTCGGCCATGTGGGCTGGTGCACGTGCGTCCGCAATAACGCGAACTGTTGGAATGGCCTTGGTGCGCGGTGCGCGTGCGTCCGCGTTATCGCGCACCGTCGGAGTTGCCTTGGTGCGTGGTGCGTAGTCCGTGGTCGTGCGGGCGCGTGCGCGTGCGTCCGCGATATGGCGCACCGTCGGAGGCCGGCTTTAGAACCAAAAATTCGAAGACATGTGCACTGGGCCCGCGTGGTAGATTACGGACATCTCCCTCTCACAGAGAGGAGACCTGTGTCCCAGCAGTAGGAACATTAATAGGCTGATGATGATGATGATGATTTCGACCCAGTACTCGAAAAAGACCATGTCACGTTGTACTACGATCGGTCTATCATTACTGACAAGACTAATAATTGTCTCCAATATGAATGTTATAGTGGTGATAGATCGATTAACGTACCGTGCAATGATTGTCGATAATACCATTCTACTAGACAAGAACCTCGTGAAAGCTGAGAAAGAGAAACAAATAAAATATCTGAACACAAGGTTGTTGATAAGTGGAATGTGAGCTCGGGTGTCATTGTGCCGATTGCCTTAACGGCCAATGGCCTGATGGCCGAAAGCCACGATCAAAATATGTCGAGGCTGTCGTTAGACGGTTGGATCAAGGGCCTGACGCAGAAGGCAGTAGTCCTCGATACAGCCGGATTGTGAGTAGGTTCTTGTCTTTTCAGCCCTAACCACCGGTAGCTTGAACCCTGCTCCCGACACCGACGAACCTCTATTTTTTATATCTTTGTATTTTAAGAAATATTTATTTAAATATGTAATTGATAAGTATACTAATGAAATAAAATACATAATAATACTTCCATAGAAATAAGCAAAAAGAGCTTAATTTTATAGGTACAGTAGACCACACCACAGTGGTAACACTTTGGCCATTACCTGGCCTACCGTAGTACAGAGTTTCATTAGAATAAGAAACCAAGATATACTGGTTTTGTTATTAACACTGACGTCCGGTCTACCGCACTTGCAGTTGAAATAACCGTTTCAAATGAATTAAGCAAAAACCCAAATAAAAACAATAAAAAGAAATCTGTTTACTTAACTAGTTATCGTGTTCAGTCGTAACACATTTTTTTCCAATGTTTTAACCGAATTTACGTAAAAAGAATCTTACGCAAGAAAGTGAATGCACTTTCTGTTCGAATCAGACGATATTTTATTGTTTGTGGTAGTGCTTAAGTTTAAAAATAAAGTTGATTTAATAAATTAAAGTGTCTTACATAACGTTTCTTTTGTATATTTTTTTTTTCGTTTTGTTTTAGATGATGTAAAAGACTACTAAACAATTAGTCATGCGGACGAACATCAATTTTTTTCTGTATGTCATCTCGCATGTCATCTTATGATGTTGTCGGTTGCTTAAGGGGGATGCGCCAAAGTAGCCCGCGAAATTATATTTTTCTTACGTTTTTTGCAATTTGCAGGTCAGTATCAGATTGTATGTTGATCTAAATATGATTCGCGGTTGTATCAAATGTTTATTTATAGAATTATAATCATAAAAGTCATCAATACAATACTCTAAGTTCATGAAAGTGTATTGAATGACTATTTCATTAAATCATGACATGTGACACCTTTGCTAACTTAAGAAGTTGTTTATTAATTCTAATGATTATAATTCTGTAAAGCCATATTTGTTACGGTTGCGAATCATATTTTAATCAACATACAACTTGATACTGAGCTGCAAATTGCAAAAAACGTAAGAAAATTTGAATTTCACGGGCTGCCTTGGCGCATCCCCCTTAAACGGGCTATCCTGTGAACGCCTTAATAAATCAAGGTCTTCAGCCAGGGCATAAATAAAATAAGTGACTGCATGCTAAGGGCACCCTTGTAGGGGTACGGAACTCGGTTTAGGGCGTGGCTGAGACAGGGTGGATCAGATTTAGATCATTTAAGGACGAATTTAAAGCTACAGGCTTAGCGGCGCGGGCATGGTTTTTTTTTTTGGGTGGGAAATCATCCAATGACTTCTCCCGCTCTGGGCGGAAGGGCGTGTCAGACTCTCACTGACTAAAACCCACCCATGTTCCTTCCCTTGCCTAGCCACGGGCCTGGGATGGGGACGAGGATGAGCAGCAACATCCCCTTATCTCATAACAACATTTTCTCTTGATTTTCTACCACGAGTTTTTAGGAAAACAGTGGTTTGTTAGGTCAGCATCCAGAACAATATTTTCATCATAGAACTAGCTGGTATAATAACTGTGTTAAGCTCACATCATTATACTGAATAGTGATGACCAGAAAACACCTAAACGATTTCCTTCATTTAGAAATAACACACAATAATAACAAGTTTAAGCTTAAAAATCACAACCGGTTGACTTTTATAGAACTTGTTTTGCAAAAATTTGAACAAAACATGAAAAAAAATGAATGCAAAATGTGTCGTTGTTTCCTTGTTGACGAAACACAATTCCCAGAGTTAGATATTTTTACCCGACTGTGCGACACAAAGGAGGGCTTCGCACGATAGCACTAAGTACTTATCTACGGCGAACCTACCTACCTACCCTACGTACATAACTACTTTACCTACCTACATACCTACTTTACCTACATACATACCTACCTACTTGCATACCTACCTACCCTACCTTCACCTACCTATCCTAAGAACCTTCTCCTTACTATAACAAACACAACAAAAAATGAATTAGCAAAATTGGTCCAGCAGTTCCCGCGTGATGCCGTGACCAAGGAAATAGGGATTTATTTTTATATATATAGATAGATGTATGTTTGTTCCTTTGTGGCGCTCTAGACATCAAACACGTAGACCAATAATAATTCTGATGATTCTTACGTCAATCGTCAGTCTTAATCTTGTGAGTGTCTAAAGAATTGACAGTACATAATCAAATTTCAATACGATGATAACCAAAAATAAATTAATTAAAGTCAACGAACTATGTCAAGTGGGGTATCATTGAATAGGTCGTTGAAAATCATTTTTAGTTTTTCAAATCATTTTTCATTTTGAACGACAGTGGATTTAAAGTTGGTTAGCTCACTTAAATCAAAACTTATAATAAACCTGTTAGGTATAAAGTCCTTATTTAATCATTTATTATGTCATAATAACGTAAAAAGTATTATTTTAATTACAATTTTATTCAATTATAATTCTTAATCGCACACACCCGGAATTTTATAGCTTTGAAAAATATTTTTTAACGTCTGATACCTATAGTATTATATTACTTAATAATTATAGTACTTTATAAAAAAAATCAACTGCGTAGAAATCTTAAAAAAAAGATGGAAATAGGTACCTATTTCTGTCTACAACCCCACACCCTAAGCCGAGAACCGTGCCCATCTGCTAGTTTTCCCTAAATTATAATAAAACAATAAGTCTTTTTTGAAGATGCCTCCGATTGCATGAGATTGCAAAATAACAGGGACAACTAGCCGATTTGATGGATCTCGGCATAAGGTGTACTTACGGGGTGTGTCATCTTATTTCCCTCTTTTTAAGTTCTAGTTTTACGCAGTCGGGTTTTTTTTTTTTTGTTTACCTGTCAAATTGATCATTTTATTCAAAGTTCAGATTCAATAAAAAAAACGGGCAGTTACTCTGAAAGTGAGGGTTTAAAAAACGACTATCGTGATTATGATGTCTCTCGATCTTCTATTCTCGGTTTTTAGGACCATTACTTTTAGCGATCACAGAAAGGATCATAAATCATTTTAATTATTTGTTGTGAAACCAAAGCATAAATAAAATTTAAAAAAAACTAGCGAGTCTTACAGTAGTCGCATATGACGTGTAAAGCTCGACTCCCACCGTGCGCCATATCGCGCACGCGCACCAGCCCGCACAAGGACGCACCGCCACGCACGCGTCTTGCGCTACCACGCACGTTAGGTTTCCCACGGTGCGTCGTGCGGGCTGGTGCGCGTGCGTCCGCGATATGGCGCACGGTGGCAGTCGGGCTTAACATCTTACATCTCATCTTGGTAATAAGCAACTCCAGCACCGCGCGCGCTCATTGGTCAAATCAAATAGCGCGCGTTTCCTCGGCTTCCTGTTACACACTTCCGTCCCTTTTTAATAAATCACTCCCACAGATTGCAGGAAAACGAGACATATAAAACAATATCAAACATAAAATAATATCCTACTAGCTGCGTCCCGCGGTGTCACTCGTATTAGTCTCGATCCAGTGAGAATACCTTGATAAATGACATGCTATGTCTTTTTCCAGGTCATAGTTTACCCATGTGCCAAATTTCATCCAGATCTGTTCAGCCGTTTTAGCCTGAAAGCGTAACTAACAAGCAAATATTGGTGCCGATTCTGTTGTCAGAAATGCGTCTAAACTAGACTAAAAATCACCAAAATATAGTTTATTTCTGTTAAACGACGATTTCTCATTCTGAAATAGACTACAGTGAGACAACTTAACTATAATACGTTTGACATCACTAAGATGGCACTGCGTTATTAGTTTAGTGAAAATGGCAATTTTGCAATTCTGAATTAGTTGTTTTTCATCAAAAAATTTTGATTATCCAACTAAGGCCGCTTGCCCACTGGTCGGTAAGTGTGCGGGGCGATATCGTTTCGGTACTGCGTGACGTCACGCATTTTACTGCATCGGTACTGGAAGCTTACCGCGCAGTGTTTCCACTTTTAGGGATTTCTCCCTGTTTTAGGGAAAAAATACCAATACTAAGTTTGGTTTAGGGATATTTTATTTTGACAGGGATTTGGGGAATTTTGGGGTTAATATGAATTTAAGTTGGTAACCTTATTGTTTATAGTAGGCAGCACCCAATATATGACTTGACTCTATGGCACTACCGATTTATTAAAGGATTCGATTTATTCCACCACCGATTTATTCCCTCAACTCAAACTCATAATGAATGCAATTCATCAAATTTACCATGTTAATTGTGCCATTACCTTATTATTTATAATCATGCTCCCTAAACCAAGGAAATTTGAAGATTTTTAGGGAAATTTAGAGATAATTCATTCAAACTGGGGAAAAACAAAAAACAAGTGAAATATATAGTACGAGAGCCCATGACTAAAACCATGTCACATCGTTTTACTGGAATAATTGTAAAAAAATCTTTACGTTTTGATGATTCTGAACCCGACTCGGTGGGCAGTACAGTACCGGTCAGAAACGTTACAGTTTTATGGGAGCCTATTTCTGCTATGTCAAAAAAAATTGGCAGACGGTTTCATCATTCACAATATATGTCTGATAATAAAAATATACAAAGATTTCGTAATTTGATTACTAAAAAGTTTGTTTTCAGATATTTCATTTGCGTCACTTTGCGTGTCAAATGTGGCCTGAGAACATTTCCAAAAATGACGTATTCGAATCAACTGACCAATGTTCACCAGAAAACATTTTCAGATGGATTGAATACGGGTTTTATTGTTTGCCTCATATTTAATCTCTTGGGTACGTACTAGAAGCTACTGGTTTCTAAAATGGTGTTTTCGGTACTTATGTAAAATCTATCATTTTTAAACATGATAAAAAAGAATTATCGACATTTTAAAAATGCGGTCAGGTCAGAAGATGTGACGCGGAAAATTTCTGAAAATAGGAATTTAAGAATAACCAAATCTATCGTTTTTATACGATTTTGTTCGTAAAACGATTAGGCAAAAATGTTGGTCATGCGCTCTCGTACTAATTGAATTAATTTGAATTTGGAATTCTAGATGAAAGCAGTGCAGTACACAGATATAGTTATATAATAATACCTAGATAAGGCAAGTATCACAATCTGTATGAAAACCATGCGTGGCATTTAAAAAAAATGATCAAAGCGCCTATACCATGAAACTGAAGCGAAATACGATAGTATCACTTGTTTCGATAGTCATAACCTGTTAACACTCAACGTCACTTCAACCGTTCCTAGTAAAAAGCTGTAAAGTATTACGAATATAGGCATTTTCTATTTTATTATTTATGTCCGACTAGCGTGGCGGACAGGCGCAGACCATAGACTATATTATATAAAATGAGACACACTGAGTCACGTTCGGGCACGCGAAGTAGATGCTCTTGCGCTATCTAGGTATATCTATATCTGTGTGCAGTACCGATTCGGTACAGAGTGCTTACCGACCAGTGAGGAAACATAAGCAGTACCGCGCAGTACTGTACAGTACTGCGCGGTAAAATACCGACCAATGGGCAAGCGGCCTAAATCTGACTATTTTTAAACGCGATTAAAAAGGAGTGGAATAAAATTTGTTGTCTTGAATTCACATTCACACCGACACTTCGATTTCAGGTGCAAAAACAGTACCTAAATTTCGACCCCCTATACAAAATTTAGGTATGTTATATAGGGGTCGCAATTTACGGAACATGTTGGTAATAACTTTTCATATTTTCTATACAAAAAGTGAAAAATTCCATGTAAAACACGTCGAGGCTCCACGGCGCGACTCCGGCTCTAAAAAAAATCACGGGATATAGCAAACAAGTACCACGTGGATTCGCGTCTCGATTATCAAATTCGATTTTAGATGTGTCAAATAATTTTTTAATTTAGAGATATTTTTTTGCAGAATAGCTTTAAGATTCCCATAGTCAAAAGTAAGGAATTTTAGTGATAGTTTAGTTCGTTTAGTTCGGTGTACAAGAGAATCGGCACCAATATTAGTTAGGGTGACACTCGGCAATACTGTTGCTTCCCATCAGTGAAAGTATTTTCGGAATCTGATCAGTAGTCGCGAAGATAACCCTCTACATACAAATGGGTAACAAATTAAATTTGACCTCTTTATGACATTAGTACCTATTAATGTAAATTCCATATTACTATCATAAAAAAATCACATTCCCTACAAATATTTAGCCACATCTAGCTACGCATATCTGTGTTGAATGGAAACTTGTTTACTTTTGTATTTGATGTTTTGAACATTGAGTTATTTTTCCTAACTACCCACAAATTATTGATTGTACAATGTCTAGTTTTTGTAAAACACCCAACAGTACCTATTGACTTATTTCTCATGAAAGTGAATTATTGTATTCTTATGAGAATAAATTTATCTAATCGAATAAAATTAGAGCATGCAGAGAACTTACTCTTAAAATCGAACTCGCTAGTCCGTAGCCCTTGGGACTTTTGCCATAAAGGAGAAAAAAACACATTTACCTATCTACTTGCCGTGACCTTTACCTTTTTATTTTCTACCCCCAAACGGGGAAGCTCTTGGCCATGATGTCACTTGATGGTAAGTCTGGCCGAAGGTGGAAGCGATGTTCACCAGGAATCCTCAACCACAAAAGAACTGGCTATCTTACCTCTAACTGCCGAAACACAACAATGCTGTTAACATTGTTGTTATGGCGACAGACTTATATAAGATGCCTACCACCAACCAAACCGAGCAGAAAATTTTGACCTCGCTGGGTATCGAACCCGGGACCTCTGAACGTGAGACAGGTGGTTTTACAACTACACTACAGAGGCGGTTCACCTACTCAATAATACTACGCTTGAAATAATTTTCCTGTCCTTGTCCCAATTTATTTGGGGTTGGCGCAACATGTCCCTTTCTTCCATACTTCTCTATTATTCTTCATCTCGGTAGTCACCCCCTTCATATCATCTTTCACACAGTCCATCCATGGTTTCTTTAGTTTTTCCCTATAGTGCGCTTAAAATATACAACAAAGTTATGTGCGACACTAAATGGTCACACTCGTAATCCAGATCAAACGATTGTTAATTGACATAAGGTTTAAAGGTGAACAGGAAAACGTAATCTTAAAAATATCGGAGACGATTTATAAGCAATTAATCTTAATTGAAAAGTAAATCTTATCACTTTGTCATTTAACTTAATTGCATCGGCTTATTCTCTAAAGCCAACTCTTTCTTAACGATCAGTAGTGCTGCGCCACTGCTGAACTGCGCACGCGCAAACTGTATCGCGATTCTTACGCACACGAAGTCACGAAATTTAATTCGATATTCGAATTTCATAAATTAATTAATTGCGGAATTGAATGCTAATCGAATCGAATATTGATTTTGATTTTATTTGGATATCGTTTATCTTTTATGTGATGCTAAAAATATTTTAAACTAATAAGTGAATATAAATATTTTTAAATTGAAACTAGGAATATTAATAACATTTCACGAAGTAAAATTTTAGGATAAAGTGCGTTACAATTTGTGCCTAACTACATGACAAATTAGTGCAAACTTTTCGAAAATGGCAACCGTTCCGTTAGTTCGTAAGGCCATTGTGGGGGCCGCGTTGGCCCATGCAGCCCCATCGACCAATCCCAACCCCATAGTGTTTGAGGAAGGTCAGGAAAGTCATTGGACCCCGGCTGCTTTGGAAAGGGCCGGATCTACTTTGAAGGCACTGAATCGCATGGCTAAGCGACCACCAGTGCACATCGTTTTTGAGGATGTCAATTACACTGTCAGCTCACATAAAGGTAAGTTTTTTTTAAATATTTTGATGTTTTTTCCATAAAAATAATTAATTATTTTTGTTAAAAATCCAATTGTGGTCACATTTTCTTAGCCGAAAAGAGGCTAATAAAATTTTTATATAAAGCAAAAAATTACAAAAAAAAAGGTATCACGACATGAAGAAAATACCTACATGTTGCTGAATTAGGTTCATATGGCCTTATAATTTTGTTTCATTGTGTCAAAAAATAAAATTTAAGCAAAAAAGGAGTACCTATTTAAATGCTTAGGGCACGGGGCAGGTACTTACTTTTTTTTATTTATTTTTTTTCTGAGCATTTTAATTTGCAATAAAATAACAACAAGTGTATTCTTTCGCTTTTTTAATGTCAGAGCAACATTTATTTCGTCATATTTAAAAACAATACACATGCCTCTTGTAATAATATTATTGAATCATCCAATTAAAATGTGAAAACAAATTCGTCATAAGTTATTGTTAATATTATCCAATTACGATTCGATTGGTATGATAATAAGTCATTGTTTCATCTCAACTTAGTAAACACCTGAAAATGGGTGTCAAAACTGTATTTTCCTGTATAGAGGGACATCGACGCGAAGCCTGTTACCATGGATTCAGTACATGATTCTTCAAAAAATTTCAACGAAGGGGTACGTTGAAATTTTTCTTCGGTTATTTAAAAAAAAAATCTGCTGTTTCATAGAAAAGTGCAATACCTACGCGGTCAAAATGTATGGAATAGCTGATTAAAAAAAAAAAAAACAATGAAATATTTCAACGGAGGGGGGTTCAGAATCATGTACTGAACCCATGTAACAGGCTTCGCGTCGATGTCCCTGCCACCCTGTATTATGTCCCTACTGACGACAATCAGGCCTCTCTGCTCACTCTGTGAGGGGGAGTGAGTCATAATCCACGACGTTGGCCCAGTGCGGATTGGTTTTCGATCAATGATCATTTCTTTACATTTTCAGCATATACTCGTAGTCTCATCTGAATATAGTCAATCTTTCCATAAAAATAATACGTCCAAAACGTGTCCTGCTAACTTTGCAAGTGCAAAAGATTTAACTTAACTCTATCCAATTATTATTTTGCGCAAATTACCAATTTTTTTTTAAACGAAGTTATTGGTATTTAATACAATATACATCTATTACCAACCTGCGTCATATTTGACGTCATTTTAAGCTCAGTTCGAAGCCAAAAGTAACTAAAATCACGTTTTCTTGAGTAGAAACCAGTCCTAATTTTTTTTTAATAGCCTATCCAAATTGAGTACCAATATCTATAAACTCTTGAACTATACAATCTCAAATAATAGTTTTACCTATAAGAGGAAGATTTCGTAATCATAATTATTATTATGATAATTTCCTGTGTTTAACGATTATTATTGAAAGGACATTGTTCGGCGTCCATACATCGTTCGCCTAAGAACCAACAGAGACTTGAATGTACTTTCTGTGTTCTATATAATACATATATTCTATTGAAAACAAATTAAAATGACGGACAGTACTGAGAATTGTAAAAAAATCTAAAACACTTTCGGATTTTGGGGTTATAATTAGGACAATAGAAACATATTAACTTAACGTATATTAGTGAAAATACATTGGATTATATCTTCAAACGTTTCATTACATATTATGTAGGTGCATTTATCTATTAGTTGGTCAGAACCATTATTTCTTTAAACTAATTTATTTATAGTTATGAGTATGACCATTATAAAAATGCACTGAGACAAAATGACACTGTCATTACTATTACATGTCAAAGTATCATCTGTCAATTCATCGATTGTCAGTGTTGTTATTGCTTGTTTCACACAGCGCTTTCAATCGCTTTATTCCGTTTGTAACTAAAAACCTTATTCACAGATCAAGCGCTGAGAGAGCGTATTCAAAACGTCAAATTGAAACAAAAAATAATGGCGCTGGGGAATAAGACCGATGTCAGATGTGAATTACTTTTTAAAATGTTTTCGAAATTATGTAGTGTCCGTTCTATTGTAATTATTGTAATGTAAATTATAAAAAAAACTAGTAATTATAGTAAAGGTTTCCTACGTGTTGATTCATAGGCCATTTTTTACATTGTCCTTTATTGATAATAATAATACCTATGCACCAAATACGTGAAAATAGGAATAATAAAAAAACCGGACAAACCAGAAAGTCGGACTAGCAACAAAACCGAGCAAAACACGCAGAAAAAAACACGTTTATTTTATGACTAGGGGGTCATAAAATAAACGTGTTTTTTATAATAATTAGCTTCATTAATGTTTGATTATTTGTTATTATAGCAGCAATAGAAGTACACAATCTGTGAAAATTTAAACTGTACATCTATCCATGAGATACAGCCCACTGACAGACAGACGAATGGACAGCGGAACCTTAGTAATAGGGTTCTATTTGCACCCATCGGGTACGGAACCCTAAAAGACTGCCAGCAGAAATAAAACAGCAACTGACTCGCCGCATTAGAGGTTTCACATAGAAAGAAAACAAAAAATATTAATGGAAATTATTATACGAAGTGTATGACTCCGTATCAAAGTTGCGACAAACAAAGGTGCGACAAATGCAAGGGCGACAGTACGATAGGTCGACCATCAGCGGTGCGACAGAACATCAGCTCGACGAACGTTAGTGCGACAGATTGTTTTCGCGACAAACGATGGCACGACGAAACTTTTGATCGACGAACGTTAGTGCGACTGATTATTGTCACGACCATCGATGGGGCGACGAAACTTTTGATCGACAAACGATAGCGCGACACAATGTTCGCTCGACAAACTAAAGCACGACAAACATTTCTATAATATTTTGTTGTAATAGCAGATAAGATTTTTTTTTTTAATAAATGTTTTCATTCTTTATTGTCAATGTTAAATGACTGCAGTGCGCGAGTGCAGTTACGAGCAAGGTAGGCGAAAACCATGTATAAAGAACCTAAAACTTTACATTTTTTTTCTTATAGAGTGCCGCGAGTTTCTTGTGGCACTCTAGTGTCACTGCCTCGGCCCGGCTAGGGTGCCGTGAGCGTTGCATTGTCACTGTCACTTGTTATTTAGGTTAGGTTAGGTTAGAACTGTGACCACACAACGCACGAGCCGAGCGAGCGTAGCGAGCGGTGCCGCGGTAGCGGCCGGCGAAGTGCCAGGGTCCGTTTAGGCACAAGAGAATGTAATGTTTTGGGAATGTGGTGTTTTACAGCGATCTAACCTCGACAATCAAACAAAATACCAAGTGACGTGACTTAGTGACAGTGACAATGACAATCCAATGCTTGCGGCACTTGAGCCGAGCCGAGGCGGTGTTACTAGGGTGCCTGTAGTGGCACTTTATCCGATAGGGATAGAGTGCCAATGGTGGCACTCTATACACTGCCATTATTATATTCTTAGCTTGAAAACAAAGTGCATTGAATTAATTCCTCATTAAATAATAAAGACACAACGTGAATATGTGCAGCTGGATCATTAGTAGGTGTTGAAAAACTATACACACCTAGAATTTATTCACACATGATATCAATCAGGTTATTGTATTAATTTTAATATGATATTATTATTCAAATTAGTGAATAATATTATGTTACTCAGAGGTGACATTATTTTTAGCCAAAGTGACTGGTGGAAAAGTAGGATGTTTTTATATTCATACCTATTCAATTTGTTGTTTGTTGCTTTTTACCCGACTACGGCAAAGCAAAATGGAGGTTGTTGATTTTGACTGGTATGTGTGTATGTATGTATGTTCATCTGTTATCTCCTAACTTCTAAACTATTGATAATAATCTGACAAATGTAGTATCGTTGGAAGAGTCTTAAGGCTGCCTATCCACTGGAGCGGAGAGGAGAGGAAAGGAGCGGAGATGTGCCAATATTAACCAATAGAAGCGCACCTCTGTAGCGGAGTTTAGATTCTATTGGTTAATATTGGCACAATTCCGCTCCGTTCCTCTCCTCTTCGCTCCAGTGGACAGGCAGCCTAATTGTGCGCTGTGACTTCACATTATATCAAATTAATATGGCGCCCTCTAGAGGACTTTCCAGAATCGAACAATTTTTTTTTTCATTTTAGTTATGCTATGTCGACAAATGAAATTAGTAGAGACAACATGTAAAATTACATATTATTTTATACCTTAGTGTAAACGTGTAGTCAACCATAAGTTAAAAAAATAAAGGAATAAAATAATATTTTACGCGTATTGGATTTTCGACGCTCTGCTTAGCGCCTAGAGTTGAATATCCAACAGTGTGTTTTCTTGACGAGCTGTATGCACTCTGTTGGATTCTCAATGCTCTGCTCAGTTGAAAATCCAGTGAACGTACAAAAAAAAAAATACCGCGATAAAAAACGTCCGTGCGTACCTGGGCTTATACTATTTGTGAAAAACTCAGCGTATATCAAATATCTAGTTTTATCAAAAAAAATACTTATCCTATCCTAAGTCATAATAGGACATAAAGTAACCTTATTTGTGATGTTCTTCAGAAAGATCATGCAGGTGCGTAGTACTCGCGGTGTGTATGACTAAATAAATCTACGTAAAAGGAATATGTAAGGCAGTTGTCCCACCGCGATTAACGATTCGCGGGAAGAAGCTAGTCGGTTATAGAGAGGTTTTAAGCTATTGCATAGCTTCTATCGCGGGCCTTGAGCGTGGAGACCGAATCCAGAAATTCCGTAACGAAAATAACCTAACCTAACACCCCTGTCTCTTTAGTTCAGCAACTCGCCTCTAGGTGGCATTGGTTGTATTATAAATTATAATTGCATAACTTGATAAAAACAGCTATGCAATAGCTTTACCGCGGCAGTCTCCGAGTGCCACACGTCTTTTTTTGTTTGTGTGTTTGCATAGTGTTTGTGTGTGTTACGTTATGTGTTTGTACTAGGTACTGCTCCGACTCCGAAAATTATTTCGCTAACGAAGCTTCAGTATTGCCGAGTTTCATATGATGTACATACGTACATAAAGTCACGCCTGCTTCCAATGGGGCTAGGTAAAAACTATAGAACACCAACTATAATAATAACCCGTGCGCGATAAGTTGGGACCTGGCCCGCTTCCCCCGCACTTCCCCGATGGCGTCTCGACCCTATAACTTTCCTTAGAATTGGGATATCCAATGTAACAAGAATTTTTAAATCCAACTGGTAAATATGGAGATTACCCCCTTATATACAAACTTACAAACAAACAAATTTTACCTCTCATACCTAATATTAGTATAGACTAGATACGTCCCGCGGTTTCACCCGCATAAGTATCGATTTCGTGAGATTATCGAGATAAAAAGTTTCCTATGTCCTAACCCAGGTCATGGACTACCCTTGTGCTAAATTTCATCCAAATCTATTTAGCCGTTTTAGCGTGAAACCGTAACAAACAAACATGCATACAAACATACAAAAAACATTTTTTTTTTCTCTTTGAAATAATAAATTAGTTTAGACAAAACACTAGGTAAAGTAACTGTGACGTCAGACTAGTCAAATCCTGATTCACTATCTGCGCGCGACATGATCATAATGACCCCCTCACAAAAACTTGTCCACTAAAAGTTTTTATCGACTCCACTGATAGCTTTAGATTCTGGAACTTTGGATGCTTGGACACTGTTCCTGATTCCGATGGGCCACTATTTTTTATATTTTTAGATGTTTTTTTTTAAATTAATATTTCATAAAAATATGTTAAAAAAATTACCCTCCTTCTGGGACAGTCGGGTAAAAATGTTATTAATATGTCATCATCATCATCATCAGCCTACTAATGTTCCCACTGCTGGGACACAGGCCTCCTCTCTGTGAGAGGGAGTGGGCCGTAATCTACCACGCGGGCCCAGTGCGGGTTCACAGTTTTGAGAGCAGTGGTGATGAAATTATTTATACAAAGTAAAGCGCCTGCTTGGGTTCGAACCCACGACCTACAACTCGTAAGTCGGGGCCGATTCCACTGGGCCACCACTGGTCTTACCTCTGCTCTGCTGTATTCATAATGTATGTAAATGTAATAAAAGAAATATAAAAAATAATATGTAAAGATACAATATTTTTAAGGATCCAAAATACGATAATGATAGAACAAGTTTCTATGATAAAACAAGGCTTTAGAAATACAGAAATAAACATTTTCTTTAAATATGCGGGTTTTAAAATGAAGCAAACAGACGAGTAAATAATGGAACTTCCGCCTCTTTCTCGTCTGCAAAAATAAATTAATGAATGTGAATTTATTATCATAATAATCAATAAGCTTGGCTAAATCAAAGGTAGCTAGTAATTATTTTTCTACTCCTAATTTCGCGATAATGATTTTTATTCAGTTTTAAATTCTCAAAATGCAACACGACCAACCTACCTTTAAACTCGATTAAAAATTAACATGTCATAATTGAGCGGGCTGTGGTCACAACCACAAACGTGCAGCATGCGACCAACGAGCCATTGGTCGCATGGTCGCACGGTATGCAAACCGAGCCTAGAATTTAGTTACGTTTTAGTATTGAAGTTGTGTAGGTTTGTAGTGGATTCTATTTGACTAGCACATAACTATTATGCACCAAAGCCATATTCTAGAACGATGTTCAACATCGTTCTAGAATACGTTTGAAGCGTATTTTGATTTAACACTAGATTTAAGTAAATGTAAGTCAACATCACCAAGCGGCTATCTACAATGTGCCAGGTGCGTGCCCTCAGTTTTTTCGGACACATAATGCGTTCACCTAAACATGGTCTGGAAAGGCTTATGTTACTAGGCCGGGCGGAAGGAAAACGCGCTCAAGACAGAGCAACGGTGAGATGCTCAGACGCGATCAAGAGCGCTGTTGGAGGCAGCATTTACCAAGCGGTCCTCACTGCAGAAGACCGCATAGCTTGGACATACGTATGTGGTCGCGATCCTCAGCATTGAGGGAACGACGAAGAAGTTAGTAGGTGTCACTATTGAATCAAATTTCTAGAATGCTAGAATACGCGCTTTATTTTCAAGGCAGATTCAAAATTATAATTTCGTTAGTTTATCAAGTCAGACAAGATCGCAAATATTTCACTTAATCCGAAAATCCTACAAGTTGATAGATAGGTTTTTTACAAAAAAAAAATCTGCCAAGTGTGTGTCAGACCACGCACAATGAAGGGTTCCGTAGTTGGAATGAATTTATCCCGATAATAAAGTTAACATTGTAGTTGAAAAACGTGTTCTCCCATACATTCCAACTGCAAACGTAAGTTTGTAAGCACAATATTGTGAGATTTACTATTTGATTTTAGGACCATAGACTTCTATAGTTATAGTTAATCCATGGGTTTATCTGTAATCGATGAGAATCGTTCTTGGTATGTTTTTCAAAATTTTAGTTTCTGTAGTTTCGGAGATAAGGTGGTAAAGGAGTTTGAAGATTTTGGCCCTAAAATCAGCCACCATTTTAACATTTTTTAAATCGAGGTGCACAATTTATAAATGTCATTATATTTAGATAGGGGACACTTATACAAACATAAAACTCGATATAACATAACATCATAAAGCGTCACGTTTCTGAGATTATTCAAAGATAAAAATAACAATTGTTATAACGAATTTATTAATTTATTTTGTAGTTACTTTATGTTGATTAAGTTATTTACTGTTAATCTGAATCAGATAAAGAATGAAAACAAATATTATAATAAGTACACCTATCTACTAATCATTTATTTTGTTCATAAAAATATTTTTGAATACAAGCGGAACATAAGAATATGAGTGTGTTGAATGAAATGAAATGAAATAAAAAAAATGAAATGAAAAATGTTTTATTGACATAAAACAATTTTCCAGGCAATATAAGAATTCCCTGACTCCTGCGCTAGTATAATAACTGTGTTGCAGGAGCCAGAAACATGAATAACAATGATATTTTTGTAGATATGCATGAATTAATTGAATACACCTAGTGGATAAAACATAAGATTTTTTAATCATATTCGGTATAAATAATATCATCAAAGAAGGCAGCGGGAGGCTGAATAAGAGTTTCTTGATGTCGCGCCTATGGCATGCACCATAATATAATAACCATATAATATACGTCCTCATTCGGCGGGGGTATACATATATTTATATAACTTTCGTTTTGCAACGCGATTCTGAAAAAAAACAAATGGCGGCCTCACTTTAGGGCCACCCTCCATACAAAAATCTTCAAACCGGAAGGGGTTTATCTATTTTCTTAAATATCTTTAAAAGTTTTATAAACGTAATAATAAAAATCACAACAGGACCTTTCATTTTGATCTTATATCACACGGTACAGTTTGCAAATTTTCCAATTTGCCCCCGAAAACTGACCCCCATAATCAAAATTCATTATTTACGTTACACGTCCGTGTTTTGGTCACAGAAATTTATATGTGTTTCTGTAAATTTCAACTAAATTGATCCAATAGATTCGGATTAAATTGGCTGTGACAAATGAAATGAAATGAAATGAAATGAAATTGTAATGAAATGAAATTGTTTATTCTGTAAATAGGATATCGGAATCACTTTTACACGTCATATTAAAAAAAAATGTTTAAAATAAGCTAGATGAGGTCGGCGTTTCCTAACTGACTACTCTGAGAAGAAAGGCCGAAACAAACTCAGAGGTCACAGTCTCTTTTAAAGTCCAGACATAATCTTGGTCAAGCCATATGAGAACCATGTAGATTAGTGTCTGAAATGGTCTTTTGAGGAAAGAACCACACAGATTTGAGTGGACCTGTCCAGTCAGTGCAAGCATTTGTCAGTAATCGTGGAGCTCAACTCAGAACTTAAGGAGCTCAAATACAGACAGACAATACGGACAGACAGAGAGACAACCAGCCAGCCAGCCAGCCAGACAGATAGACACAATGACATGAATGATACTATAAGGGTTCCGTTTTTAAGCTATTGCATAGCTTCTATCGCGGGCCTTGAGCGTGGAGACCTAATCCAGAAATTTCGTAACGAAAATACTACCTAAGAAAAGAGTGTTTTGTATTGAAAATTATGTTTAACTGCTTGACAACAAAGTTCAAATTTACTTAAACGAATGATACGAGAGTGTTGTATTGAAAATTATGTTTAACTGTTTGACAACAAAGTTCAAATTTACTTAGACGAATGATACGAGAGTGTTGTATTGAAAATTATGTTTAACTGTTTGACAATAAAGTTCAAATTTACTTAGACGAATGATCCTTGACTATTAATAGTTAAATTAAAACCTTTTTATTAGTTTGATGTTCCCGGCCATTACGTTGTGTCAAGTTTTAAAAACTATAAATGTGAATAACAGTTCCTGTCAATGTCATCATTGCTATTTTCTTGTATTCGGGTTAATATTTTACAATTGCGTAAGTTGATAAAAAATGCTATGCAATAGCTTCGCCGGGGCAGTCCCCGAGTGCCACACGTCTTTTTTATTCCTTTTAGACCTAAAAAACCCTACAAAAGCGACCAAGTGCAAGTTGGACTCGCACAGAAAGGGTTATAAAACGACCCAATTCCTGTAATATGCCAAAGCATCTATTGATTGAAACCAACCATCCCACATGACGTATAGAGCCGCGTATTATCACACAATGACATTCCGTTCTGCGTATACGCACTACGCAGACAGTTTTGATGATTGATGTGTATTGTCAGTCTGTCCTGTATTTGTTATTGCTTACTGAGAAATGGGAAAGTACCACCTTTTATTTTTATTTAATTTTTATTAGGTATTTTTGTTGTTATGGGGGCTATAGTTGTACCACAGATAATATAATACTACGTACAGATACCTAATCCCATACAAAGAAATGACACCTCCCTAAGTCGGGCTATTGACTGTTAATTTCATAATTGTTACCTATGCTGCCATCTATGATCTTTTTTAAGACTAATTATAATTTGTTCGAATTTGAGACCCCATGGTAGTACACACTCTCTGAGAATTTCAAGTGTCTACCTTATTACGGTTCAAAAGATACAGCCGTGACTTACGGACAATACGGACGGATGGTTGGATGGACAGAGGGTTCTGTTAGCACTTTATGGGTAACTACGGAACCCAAAAAATCGAAACCAGTGAAACGGTTAGAGGATTTTGTACGAAAAAATCCGTGCGTCATTTGAGTTATTAATAGTCGACAACTTAGTCAAAAAAGGTCGAAAGTCACCGTTCTAGCCTGAATCAACAGACTTAATATCAATCATTTAAGATTTTTGTTTAATCAGTGTTTGCAAAAGGAGGCCTGATGTGATGATGAGACATTGTTAAGTGTAGGGAGTTAATCAACTAATCAACTTAAATACGGCATTAACAGAATTCTATAATACCAATTTTTATAACACATAACCAGGCCTCCGAAACCTGGTTAATATTTTTAACCAGTTCATACAAAACGGTGAAAGAAAACATCGTGAGGAAACCGGCATGTCTTAGAACCAAAAATTCGAAGACATGCGACATCTACCAACCCGCAGTGGGCCCGCGTGGTAGATTACGGCCCATTCCCTCTCACGGAGAGGTGGCCTGTGTCTCAGCAGTGGGTACATTAATAGGCTGATTATGTGCAAATAAAACGGCATACATTAAAAAAAATGCGTTTAATTTTCGATTCTACTCGAACAGAATCGACATTATTTCGGTTCTAAGTTCTTCAAAGAAACAAAATAAAACTGTTCCGGCTCGAAATACCGGTTAAAACGGATTATTTCGCTCGGTAATTTCTGCTTTGCGCATCCGCAAACCTCTTTGATATAACTTCCTGTCAGTTGCAAGTTGCGAATCGACTAAGAACGCGAAGCCCAAAATTAATCAGGTTAATCCCAGCGATACAACGCTCGCGAATAGATTCCACTACGAGCGAGCGTTTCCAAAAAACTGTAATTAAGGTGACGATAACTAACTTTTAATAAATAATAATAAATAAATATTAAAAAAACTAGGCAGTCTGGGACTGCCGATTGAAGTAAAAACTAAGTAACGCCATCTAAGGAAAATGTCAGAAATTTATGTGGCTTGCTGTCAGTACAAGCACGAAAGCTGTAGCTCCATTAAAAAAAATCCAAAACAATAAAACAGAGTGCGCTGTCAACAAAAACTTGAACGTCTTACGAATAGATCAGATCACGTGTCCTGACGCGAGTTTATTTTTTTTTACCCATTACAAAAAAAATGCACAACGCTGATAAAGAAGGTTGACAATAAGTAGTTAATGATTTTATACTGAAGATCACACCTAAAAGAGTAATGCTAATGATTTGGAAAACATATTATGTTAAATTAGAGCATACATATTGAAATTAATTTGTAAAGTTATGTGGATGTTATGTTTGTGTGTTAGTGGATAAAAAAAAATGTGAATCACGCTAACAAGCGTTATTTTCTGGAACCTTCACCATTTTAAAAATAATTTAACTATTGATCTTTTAGTATAAGTGATTTATTAAAATATATTTTTGTATGTATAATAAATTAATACTGCGTCTAATTTGGGACTGAGCTCCTTGATGGGCGAATCCTATTACTGGCTGGACAAACGACGCGTTGCGTGAGCTCATTACAGAACACGCAAATCCACTTAAGCTCACTGGCATATGACATGTGTCTTAAGCGATATTTTGCAAACCGTCCCCAGCACACAACAGTAAAGGTAGGGACCATCATTCTTAGAAAACTCACAATCAGAAACCAAAAAATATCTTGGAAAGAAGGGACGGTCACGTCGTCACAATAAAGCGACGGAAACTATTTCTGACTCCACCCACCTTTGATTGCACCCTTGTGTGAGATTCATAGGAAAACTTTCAGCCGTTCGCACTGAAAACTTTTTTCATAGTAATCTTTACTTGAATTTATTGTGAAGGGAATTTATGTGTGTTTTTCGTAGTTTTCAGGGCTTTTTTCCATTCCTGGGCAAAGGCCTGCTTCCACTATTCAATCTTTCACGAGCACACTGTCCTTCTTCCAGTTTTAACAAAACCTATACAGATCATCCCGCTATCTCCAACTCTGGTTTGCTGTGACCCCGCTTCACTGTCTCAGGGCATCAGTTATAAGTAATTAGAAATCTATCTCTGCTTCACACGTTTTTTACGACAAGTCAAACTCAAACTCAAAGCATTTATTTCCATTAAACCATTCACAGGCAATTTTCAATTGTCAAGGGCGATTGCGGGAATGTCCTAAAGAGTTACCGTGGCCTCTGGCAACGTACAGGCAACTGAAGGAACACGGGTCAATTTTAGTCAGTAAGAGTCTGACACGCCCTCCCGCTCCGCCCAGAGCGGAAGAAGTTATTGATTCATTTCAACACAAAAAAAAATGGGTTAGACAAAACATCAAGATTTCTTTAATCCACGTAAGTTTAATTAATGTTTTATTCAGATAAAACTGCTGGAACTCATTAAAATCCGTTGCGAAGTTTACAACAACTACGCGGTCACACTGACAGGTACGCACATTTAAAATATGTATACTTACATATTTCAGTAGTTTTGCGGCTTCTGTATCTAGAAACCGCAAAACTACTGAAATACGACCTAGAGGTTCTTTCCTTGAGACCTGAAACGATCATCTCCAAGAGTTTTCGATCAAACTACGGCCTTCCCTTTTCTAAAACCCTAGGCTAGTAAATGCAATGTGTCAGTTTCCACACATAAACTCCATAATTTATTTAGAACCACATAATAAAATATGCTACCCAATGAACTGTTACAAAGCGGGTTCATTACAGAAAACAAATAAATAAATACGTAATGTTGGGATATATTTAATTTGAAAAAGGTTTTATTCATACAATTTGTGACTGCGACTTTACTTTGTAGGTACAAAACAATCCAGAGTTATTAAAAAAAAAATAAAAATCCTAGAGTATCAGACGTCATGTTTTGTTTGTATAACTTAAGGCTCGCGCACATTTGGACGAGCCACACCACATTGCATCGCATTCCAAAAATCCTCCTGCATCACTTTAGTCCGGGCCTCACCCGGGCCTCAGCGCAATGCACTGGCGATGGCACATCACTCGCCAGGCGTATTTTTGCGGCTACTATTTTACGTTGCAATGCGGCCCGCCTGTAGTGTGCGATGGTTCATACAAAATGTACTTAAGTGATGCCGGAGGATTTTTGAAATGCGTTGCGATGTGGCGCGTCCTGCCCAAAATGTGCGCGAGCCTCATTGCACTGGAGTAGAAACAGTTCAAATTCAAATTCGAAATTTGAATAATTATGTCTGAAACAATTACTGGCTTCGAAGGTTTTTGCAATACGAAGAGCAACGGCTCACCGCGGCTTTAAGTGCGCTTAGCTTTACTCAATATAATTGGACAAATTATTTATAGACTGTAATTAGATATTTCTAGTTTGTCCTACGTCACAACAAACAAACACAATATTATTTTATTGCGATGATATTTCCATCTAAATAGTAATTATGGAAAAAGCCATGTTTGTATATTGCTGTTAAGTATAAAATAGGTAGGTTAAATACCAGCCTTTTATTTTTCCACTGCAGTGCACAAGGGTCTTATCATGCAGAGAACGAACGGCCATAGATCACTATGATTACTCAGCGTGAAGTCATTGGCGATTGTTCAATACGAAAACGAAAAATTGATATTAAATTAAATTTATTAGCAAGAATTGAAGTATGTTCCAGATGACCCGGGTACTCTAACAGTTTCTAAAACAATTCACTAAAACTAGAATGAAAAATTACATTAATTATATAAATGAATTAAGCTAATAAAATTGGAACATTCCTACAATGTTTTCTTCGTTGTAACACACTGCGTTGTCCAAGATTACTTTTAATCAATTTATACAATTCCAAAAACACAATTTAGGTAGGTACCTACATGAAGCAACAAGTAATAAAAAAACAACGTATGAGCTCAACCGTCCGAAAGACTGATGCAGTTCAATAACAATTAAAATTTTATTGTCTCATTAGTGACAGTTACTAAATAGTTCTTTTAGATTTAAGAAGCAGTTCATCTGGTGCAATTTTCGGCTTATTGGTGACTCGCCCGGATGCGGGCGAATCTCCAATTTAATAAATATTAATTTTTCTTAAGGCGATTCGCACGAATTCAATTTTTTTATGGAACAATGGACAACTCCAGCAATACGTAGTAGTAAAGTATGCTGGCGCATAGAAGTAATTAGAGTAAAATTTCTCCTCTTAGAGAAGTTAAAGTTTTGTTGAAAAGATAATACTAAAATGGTAGAACACACACAAAAACTTGCTTATAAAAAATATAACAAATACCTACTTAAAAAAACATTCAATTTCCATTCACTCGAAATGGAACGGAAACAATTACATGACATGACTAGTTTTGTTCATCGGAATCAGCGATGCGTTAACTTGATGTCATAAACATTGTTTAAAGTGTAACCATACATGCATTAGGTCATGTAATTGCATTGACTTGTAATTGATCTGGCCTAAATCTTGCTAAACAAATCGCCTGTTTGAACATAATTAAAACCGGAATTTATTTGGCAGATTTCACGCAATTTCAGTAATTGCATGAAAACCAATGAGAACAAGTTTGAGAAAATTACGAATAATTTATTCGTATTTATTATAAATGATAATATAAATCACAATAATAGTTTATAAAAATAAATAATTTCACATAATATCAATATACATAATTATTAGGTACGTACATTAAAAACAGTGGGTATGTCAGTGGTATAAAATTTTAATTACTCCTTGTATTGTGGGTATATCAATCAACTGAAGCACGAATTTATTGTATTTAAAAATAAATAAAATACCTACTCTACATTACTATTACGACGTATTTTGTGCAATTATCTGGTTTATCTTTAAGTATTTGCACGTGTTAAAGTCGCGATTAACCTCTAAAGCCGCGCGATTCGCGATTTCGCGACAACCCGTCAAGCCGCGCGACACGCCCGCGGCGCGTCAGAGATAAGAGCTCGCTAACATAAACAAAAACTGAGAGCTTTTTGTTACGTAAATAGTCTTATCGTTAATGGTTTTGGGTTCCTGATTAGACAAAGGATTTTTTATAATACTTAGAATCTTTGTAAGCGAACGCTAGTATTGATAAATAAACATTCTTATAAGATTCTTATAAGAAATTCCGTTGTTCATTGTTTTGATTATTTATAATAAAACTACTGGTTCGATTCACATGAAATTTCGCAGGATACATTATGAATACATATACTATCGGTCAAAACCATTATTTACGCATAAACACAATAAATAAAAACACATATAATCAAAAAAGTTCAATAAATAGATAACCGTATCATTACGTAACATTATTTAGTTGACAAAAAAATATTGAACTCTTTTTTTGTCTGTATTATGCATTTTTATTATTAATTAGTTATTCAAGAATATAAAATAAATGACTTACCAGCGATTACATGCACAAAACACACACAAAACAACAAATATCACATCAACACGTTTTTTCACAAACGAGTTTGTTTACATTTTTTGATGGGTCCGTAATAGGTAATTACGATGTTATTTAGTGCAAGTATTAACTATATACGATGACGACACTACTTAATTATTGAATTATCACCATTTCCCGCCGATTTACACTTAAAAAACAATAGAAAACAAATAAATACGACGCGTAGTGCAGCGCGCTGAACGCATGCGCGGTCGCCATTTTGCCGTGCCAAAATGTTCAATTTTTACTTTTTTCTAGAATTGTTTCTGCATATTTTGACGTTTTAGTCGATGTATTTGACAAGTATATTACCAAATCCATAGAATAAAATTAACTGTAGACCATATTAGCCCCTATGCATAGTACAAATACAGTTTGAATCAGCGTGAACGTACTGTCGCTAATCGTCGACAGCCCGGCTTGACGGTATTGGCAATTATTGTCCCTAATTTTCGACGGCCCGGACTTAGAGGTTAAGAAAACTATAAAATCATTAGGTACCTATACATAATAATATCTAAAAAAAAAAACAATAAATCTTTTTTGGTTTTGTTTTATAAAGAAAAAAAAGATTTTTTTTTATTTGAAACACGCACAGGAAATACAACAATAAAAAAAACATTAAAACTAACAAAATCGTAAAAAAACAATAGCAATTATATAAAAACATTAAAAAAAAACTAACGAAATAGTGAAAACAAAAAGAAGACCTGTGCGAGGCCAAAAAGTCTCCTATCTCAGCATAATGCTACGATGTTTGAAAAAAAAAACCACAGCGTTGGTATTCTAATAGCGCCCGCTATGCACCATGTTATCGTATTTAGATATCCATACCCATCACTTCTGCGGAGTTTCCCTAGATAATTTAATTTGACTCTGTATTAGGAACGGTTATTTTCTTCTATCTGATAAACATTAATTGCCGTGCGTTTGTCTCGCAAAAACTCGAAAATGGATCGACCAATAGTGATGAAACTTTGGTAAGTTGTTTTGTGCGCGCCGGAGAAGGCTCCTAATAAAAAATATAAAAATGAAGTATGGAACGCAAAGTGTTTGGTGACGAATGACGATGACGCGAGTTCCATGATTTTTATTTACCCAAAAAGTGCTCAAACCACACTAAAGAAGTCTTCACTTAAAAAAAATATGATAATAGATGTTAGTATCAACCTACTCTACATAATAACGCATTTTGGTTTTAGTATTTGCACGTGTAAAAGTCATGAATATGAAAACCATAAAATGATTTATTATAAATCTTACCACAATTTATGCAGCAGTTTTTGTGATTATATCTGCCAAACATACCCACAGACATAAATCTTATGTTGGTTATAAAACTTGTTTAAAGAATAAAGGAACGGCTACTTTAGATCTGACTAAAGAGTTAATTAGTATTCATTATCATAGTGATATTACGACATTATTAATTTTACTGCCTCATTGGTTTAGTGGTCGCAAGCGGTACTGCTGAGTATGAGGTTTTGGGTTCGGTTCCCAGGTTAGGCAAAGTGTCGGCATGGTCTACCTGGAATTTTTCAGTAGCAGCCCGGAGTCTGCCGGAGTCTGAATGATACTGGTTGATGGCTGGCTCTCCCCCTATCACACGGGATTTAAACATAACTGGCGATATGTGGTTGTACTATAGTACATGTCTGCCTGCCCTTCGGATATTACAGGAGTGATGTTATTTTATTTAACTTATTTAATAGATTTCATGCGATCGCAAAAAATTTCTGTCAATGAGAAGAAGTTTGATGCCAAAGAATAATATGAGAATCATTCACAATAAAATATATTTTTTTAAATAAGGAAAAAAATATTTTGGGACACGTACAGGAAATATAAACAGTTATTATGTAGAGTTGGGTGATAATAATTATCAATTTTTAATCTCAACAAATATTTATGTTGCAATTGATAAACAATACAAGGTGTATTTAAAATAAATCTAAACCCCAGACCAAATATTTTTAATGTCCGTTTCTAATTCAGGGTCAAATTAAATTAGCTAGCGAAATCCTCAAACGTGATGGGTCAATATCAAAACAAGATAAAACAAAAAAAAAAGACTAGATTTTTTTTCTGGGGTCTCCTGGGACCACCTGTCTTGTAATATAGTTACCTGAAGTATGCATGTCTACATTTACGCACATGGTAATGCGGATTTCTATGGGTAATGTGGTAATGGGGCGCGTCATTTCAAAGTGGACCAGCTATAGTTCAGAAAATCAGTTTTTTTTTGTTGTTTTATCGTGTTAGATATCGATATCCATCACGTCTGTTGAGTTTTGCTAGCTAATTAAATTTGACCCTAAATCAGAAATGAACATTAAAATTGTTGTTATGTCTGTGGTTTAGATTTATTTTAATAACACCTTGTATATTAATTGCAGCAAATATTTATTGTGATTAAAAATAGATATTATTATCAATCTACATAATGAATGACGCATTTTGTGCAATTATCTTGATTTAAAATAAGTATTTGCACGTGTAAATAAAAATCATGAATATGAAAACCCCAAAATCGTATAAATCTTATCACAATTTATGCCGCAGTTTTTGAGATAACGACCCTCAGACATAGATACTCACATAAATTAATCGTACGTTTGATGTAGAAACCATAAATAAAAAAACTTGTTTAAAATAAAAGAACAACTACTTTAGATTTGACTAAAGAGCTAATTCATATTCGTTATGATAGTGATAATTATTATTAATATAAAAGCGAAATGTCAAAAACATAAAAATGTCTAACAATATTATTACCTACATGCAGGCGTTGTCTCCATTAATTTATTCGAACCTTTGACATTGAATTAATATAAGTCGTGTTCAACCTACTTACTTCAATAGTTGAATTATAGTAAAACATTATCATATAGAAACTTATTTTTAGTAAACAAATAAATAAAAAACAATGTCAAGGCTTATCATTAAGGGCAGTAGGTCTGAGTGTTTGTGGTTGACTAGCTAAGTATCTATCTAAGGTTGCCAGATCAATCCGTGATTATGAAACTAAAATAGTAATTTAATTTAGTGTTAGATTCTATATCCTACTGTCCTAATATCCTACTAATAATAATACTAAATATATATATATAATATTATAAATGTGACAGTTTGTATGTTTGTTACTCAATCACGCAAAAACGGCTGAACGGATTTAGTTAAAATTTGGCACACAGATAATTTATAACCTAGATTAACATAAAGGATACGGAGGTACGTTCCCGTAGGATAATTTTCGACGTCCACGCGGGTTAAAGCTGGTTGTATACGGGGTGGCAGGGACATCGACGCGAAGCCGATTACCATGGATTCAGTACATGATTCTGAACCTCCCTGCGTTGAAATTTTTCGTCGGTTATTTAAAAAAAAATCAGCTGCTCCATACATTTTGACCGCGTAGGTATTGCAATTTTCTATGAAACAGCTGTTTTTTTTTTAAATAACCGACGAAAAATTTCAACGCAGGGGGGTTCAGAATCATGTACTGAATCCATGGTAACCGGCTTCGCGTCGATGTCCCTGCCACCCTGTATAATTTTTTTCATCAATGGTTATAATAAAAATATTAATAAAAAAACTAACACATAACATAACATGACGCCTATTATATTTCCCGAAGGGCCAGGCAGAGGTGTACCTATAGTAAACCCACATTTCGCCAGTTATGTTTAAGTCCCATGTAACAGGGCCGGCGAGCCTATTGCCATCAACCGGGCACAAATCCAATGTCAGGGCTAAAGTGCTAAAGGGTCTTATTCGAAACCAGAGAAGGGCATTCTCTGGTTTCGAATAAGACCCTTGAGAAATCGAAAGCATTAAAAATTTTCGGTTTATCCGAGACGAGTAGGTACATTTCAAACATTTTACCGTAATCAGCATCATTTTCCTGCCCATCCCAATTTATTTGGGCAACATTTTTTTTTTCCATTTTATTCCATTTTACCATCAATCAACTCGACTATCGCAGTCCACTGCTGGACATTGGCCACTCCCAGGCTGCGCCACACAACATCCCATCCTCCGCCTTCAGCATCCAGGCTGCCCCAGGGTCCATCTAACTGGGGGGCATCCCACCCTATACCATAAATACAGGTATTATTTATACAGTATGTTAACTAACAGAGGGTGTTCCCGTAAATCTGCAATAGCATAGCGCCGAAATGCAAAAAAAAAAATAACAGAAAAAAAAGTGATTTAAAATATTCACAAAAAATGCGCGTGTAAAGAGTGTTTCTTTTACGTGTCAAAACAATATTATTTTTGTGAAAAAATAAAAAACCTTTTCATTTTTTCGATGTTATTTTTTTTTGCAGCTATGGACGCTATACTATTGCGGGTTAATGGAAACGCCCTCTGTTAGTCAACATACTGTATATTGACGATACTTTTCGTAACGCACAAACCATCACACTTCGTTGCGTAATATAGATTTATTATTACATACGTAAGGCCCAGCGTCATTACTAAACACGAAAAGAAGCGTGCTACAGTAGAAAATTTGTAATTATCACCTTCTAGAAACCTAAGAAAACATTACAAAAAACAAGCAAGGTAACCGAGTACTGCGTATGCGCACAATTATAAACCTAGAAACCGCGACCTAGACAATTACAAACTACTTATCATTTAACTACCTACTATAAGAATAGAATATGGGTTTTTCCTTCAGGAATTTTTCAGTAGCAGTTCAGAGTCTGGATTTGAGCCTGGTTGATGGCAAAAGTCTCAACCCCTGTTAAATGGGTCTTAGGCCTCTGCCTCGAATCTTGCGGGCAGCGGGGCGGCGGGGCGGCGCGGGAGCGGCGCGGGCAACGAGCGGTGGACTCCAGTCAAGCGGTGACCGCCCGCGCGTCTGTATTGCAGTGTTGTGCAATTTATTAGCCACAATAAATCGAGCGTTAGGAATAAATTTTAATCAAAAAGGTGTTGCCGCCGTTGTTCAGACATTTCGTTTGCGAATAAAAACCAATATCTCGACGACACAACCACGAACACAACACTACGCCGCTATAGTGCCGCGCGATCTGCCCGCTGGTTTCGAGTACGGGTCTGCGTTGCCCGCGCCGCTCCCGCGCCGCCACCGCCCGCCGCCGCCCCGCTGCCCGCAAGATTCGAGGCAGAGGCCTTAAACATAACTGGCGAAATGTGGGTGTATTGAAACGTACACCTCTGCCTAACCTTTTGGGGAATACAGGCGTGATTTAATGTATGTTTTGTATTAGTAAAAAAATATATATATAATCCGCACTGCGCCCGCGTGGTAGATTACAGCCCACTCCCTCTCACAGAGAGGAGGCCTATCCTCCTCTAACATAACATGACGCCTATATTTCCCGAAGGGTCAGGCAGAGGTGTACCTATAGTACACCCACATTTCGCCAGTTATGTTTAAGTCCCATGTAACAGGGCCGGCGAGCCTATTGCCATCAACCGGGCACAAATCCAATGTCAGGGCTAAAGTGCTAAAGGGTCTTATTCGAAACCAGAGAAGGGCATTCTCTGGTTTCGAATAAGACCCTTGAGAAATCGAAAGCATTAAAAATTTTCGGTTTATCCGAGACGAGTAGGTACATTTCAAACATTTTACCGTAATCAGCATCATTTTCCTGCCCATCCCAATTTATTTGGGCAACATTTTTTTTTTCCATTTTATTCCATTTTACCATCAATCAACTCGACTATCGCAGTCCACTGCTGGACATTGGCCACTCCCAGGCTGCGCCACACAACATCCCATCCTCCGCCTTCAGCATCCAGGCTGCCCCAGGGTCCATCTAACTGGGGGGCATCCCACCCTATACCATAAATACAGGTATTATTTATACAGTATGTTAACTAACAGAGGGTGTTCCCGTAAATCTGCAATAGCATAGCGCCGAAATGCAAAAAAAAAAAATAACAGAAAAAAAAGTGATTTAAAATATTCACAAAAAATGCGCGTGTAAAGAGTGTTTCTTTTACGTGTCAAAACAATATTATTTTTGTGAAAAAATAAAAAACCTTTTCATTTTTTCGATGTTATTTTTTTTTGCAGCTATGGACGCTATACTATTGCGGGTTAATGGAAACGCCCTCTGTTAGTAAACATACTGTATATTGACGATACTTTTCGTAACGCACAAACCATCACACTTCGTTGCGTAATATAGATTTATTATTACATACGTAAGGCCCAGCGTCATTACTAAACACGAAAAGAAGCGTGCTACAGTAGAAAATTTGTAATTATCACCTTCTAGAAACCTAAGAAAACATTACAAAAAACAAGCAAGGTAACCGAGTACTGCGTATGCGCACAATTATATCCTCCTCTCTGTGAGAAGGAGTGGGCTGTAATCTACCACGCGGGCCCAGTGCGTGTTGGTAGATGTCACATGTGTTTGGATTTTTGGTTCTAGGACATGGCGGTTTCCTCACGATGTTTTCTTTCACCACAGCAGTGGGAACATTAATAGGCTGCAGTGGCGAAGGGTGCCGTAATAGAAAAGGTAAGCCGCAGCCAAAACAAAAGGAAAAAAAAAAAAATAAAATAAAAAAAAATAAAAAAAAAAAACAAAAAAAAAAAAAACCAGGGGCTGCAGCCGTGCGTGAAGTCCAGTTACTTACAATTTGTGGCTAGCTTTCTGGCTCTTCAGTCTTGTACAGGCAGATGTTACTATTTACTATATGATAAGATGATACTATTTACGTGTCCAAAAAACGTTTTCATTTCCTGAATATTTTCAAGGGAACGGCTCAGTACTAAATTTAATATATGAGCGTAACATGGGACAAACATTGCCATATGGACATGCATCACGAATTTTCGCTTGTACTCCACCGTGGCTCGCCAGACATAACTGCCGCGCCGTCGTAAGATTGACCAACTAACTTATTTCTACAACGATACTGGTCAAGTATTTCTAACAACTGTTTGGATAAAACTTCAGCAGTTCGACTTTCGCTAACATCGTAAAAACCCAGGAATCGTTCTTCAATTCCAGTTTCTGATAAATATCGAAAAATTACAGTTAATTGCTCCCTATGACTGACATCTGGAGTTTCGTCAATCATTACAGACAGAAATTGAGCTTTATCTATCTCTAATCTAATGTGGTCTCGTAAAACGGATGCAATACAATGTATTAAATCATTTTGAATATCACTAGAGAGACCAGAAAACACGGGGTTCTGAACTGAAGATCATAGTTCTAAATGCGAGTTCATTACGGATCATATTTCCTCAGATATAACAAAGTTTTGATATAGTTACCGCGGTTATTGGAATTCAGACCTTCATCGTGGCCGCGAAAAGCTACTTCTTGTGTATCTAACAAAATAATGGTGTCAATAAACCGTTTCTTAAATTCCTATTTCGATTTACTTTTCTAATAGGAGCTTCATACGAATTAGCGAAAAATAATCAAGTTGTTCTGTGATTCGTTTAACGACATCTGTCGGCGAGTAGAAATACTATTTTGAGATTTGTGAAGCTAGTTTGGCGTTTCAACACAAGATGACAGCACATCTGATTTTACTCTAAGAGTGAAATCAAATGTAATTATAATACAAAAAGTATTTTTAATTATGGAATTTGTTTCATAATGTAGGTATTAATAAAGAATTCAGTATTAATTATGTGTTTCTTATTTTCAAACCTTGAAAAGCATGTTTCCTCACAAAGTAAATAATTCGTCAAGCAACAATCAAAACTATTTGCCGCCATCCTAATCCTACTGATAGTACTAATCATTTTTCAAATCTACTCTAATGATGTAAGTTCAACTTATTAAACTTTCTACTTACCCCAAATACCTAATTACAACGTAGTTCAATCAACGTAAGTACGTTTCTTTCACTAAACTCATAACACAAACACTATCTTAATCACTTTTCTATACCTGAAAACAAATATTACTCGTACTAGTAATGATAAACTAATGAATACAATGAATACAAAATGCAAATTAACTACTGTAAACAAATTATTTATGGTTGCGATTACGACAAAAACCAACACATTGTCAATCGAATGATGAAATAATGTTTTGATGTCCGAACACCGAGCCGAACGCATTACGATACTCAACGACAACAACCGAATATCAAATGCGAGAACGAGTGAGTAATAGCAATACATAGTTCTTTCTCGTTCACACGAGCGCGTTTTCGCCTACTGTCCCTATAGTAACTCGTTGCAAACCGGCTTACTCGGCTGCTAAGAAAGGGCGGTGTCACGTGACCGAGTGACGTCAAGACGGACTATATTTTCTATAGAAATTAAATTCACGATAACCCGTACGCGCCTACGAGTTATTTTAGAGCGAAATGTTTTGTTGTTGGGATATAAAGACAAAAATTTTTATGTAGGCGTTTTGTAATGTTTTAATTGTATTCAAATACTTATAGTGTGATTATTCAATGACGATAGAGTGGTTGTGTTCCGAATTACCGAAGGGAAGCCGATAGGAATCGGCTTGTACGGAGTCTACGCCCCTGATAGGCTGATTATTTATGTATGTATGTATAACCATAGATGACAAATCTTATAGACTAGCTTTCACCTGTGGGAGTGATGTGTCGGCACCTACAACGCCACATGCAAACTACTTATCACCATGACGTCATGCAAAATCCTGCATCGTGCAAGCAGAGTTTAACGCGCGACGAGTTACATACCTATGTACAACATCCCGACAATAATCGTCGGGCAGTTCCCTACCAGACACAACACTCGCCTGGTTGGAGGATCCTCCCTTTTCTATAGAGGAAGAGTGAGCTTTACATCCTGTTAGTCATACCTTTTTATATTCGTCGAACAAAAAGTGACATATTAACGCAAAGATCTCTTTTAAATAATTAAGAGGTTCTTTATAAAAACTAAGTGCGAGCGTGTGAGCATGTCGTATACACTTAAGAAAGAACAATGAAAGGTCATTACATTAATTAAAGAGATATTAATAAGCTTAGATTATGGTAGGTATTGTTTATAATAAAATAAATTATTTAAAAAACAAATCTTATTAAGTATAAAGAAATAAATTAAATAAAACAAATTAATTACCTTATTTATAATTAATAATTCAAAATGAATTTATGCAAAATCAAAAACATTGAAAATCGTCAATCAATCTTCATCAATTTTACATCGGTCACTTATTGTTTATATTAAAATAAATTTAAAAATATATATTATTCGTAATAATTTAAATTGGCAACACCGTGTCAACAAAACGTCTCATTTCTCAATTTTATCAGTATTATTAATTCTCACGCATTTTTACAACAACAACAATAGTGTTTCAATATAAACCAAACCGGACACCGTAAGACCACTAAAAAACCTATTAAAGAGATCCAAATACAACAAAATGAAATAGAATTAAATTAAAAACTACCGAATCGGAGGTGACATGACATATGTCACCTCCGATTAATTATCAATGGACAGAAAAGGAAAATAGGAAAATGAAGATAAAATGTTGACAAGATCGGCCACACGTCGAGCACGCCTTCACCTCCGGACTCGTCGCTCAGCTCCGCCTCGCCGCCGCCGGTACCCAGCCCCACTGTGAGCGCTGGGACGACACCAGCCGCGGCAGTTGCGTCGAGCTCGAGTGACGAGTATTTCTCTCCGCCCACGACACCACCACCTGCTCGTCGACGGGGAGGACGCCGGCCGCGGTCGCTGACAGGGTCCCAGCTCCCGGCGGAAGTGTGCAGCGCATGAGATGGACACAATCCATCAACGAAAACGTCATGCGCTCATACTATGGGGCTACAGAGGGGGGAACTAACCTGACCGCGTACCGTGTCCGGATGCTCTCTCTTTTTCAGGTGCTTGAGCCAGCAGTCAACGTTTCGGCACAACGACTGTCGGATCAAGTGCGGGTCATCCAGCGTAATCACATGTTGGATGACACTGCACTTGATAGCCTGCGAATCGAAATGCAAAGTAGCCATGTCATCGCCCCCCCGTCGCAGACTGCAATAATACCACCGCAGTTAATTACAAGTCAAGCTGACGAGGGGATTGATGACAGGGCTACAAACGTAAGTACCCAGTGCAATGAGGAATTGAGGAGTGCTTTGGAGGGTGCGATTCGGGAATACCGTAACATGCCGCCCGAACTTAGACCACGTTTACCTCGTTTGCCCATGCATAACAAAAATAGGGCGCTGGTGGCGGTTCTAGATTCGCAGCTATCAAACTATTTTGATGGCTGCGAAGACCTCACCGATACTCATTCAATTCTGTACTGCGCGGCTGTAGCGGCATGTCGTGTAGCTCACGTCAAATTTGCTAATGACTCTGGAGCTACACGACCGAAACCAGCCGTACCAGCTTGGCAGTGCAGGATTGAGCACCGTATTGGTGGGGCCAGAGCGCTCATCGGCAAACTAATCTGCTTCAGGGAGGGCAATAATCACCCTAGAGTGATGCGCTTTGTGAGGCGGGCGTTCTCAGGAACTGATATCAGCCCTGAGGACTAAATGTCCCGTGTTACAGAGCGCATCGACTTCCTGAAGCAGAAAGTGTATGCATGGGCAAACCGTATCCGTAGGTATAAGCGGCGAGTGGAGCGATACACCCAGAATCGCACTTTCCAGAGTGACGAAAGGTGGGTTTATAGGGCTTGGGAGCGACCGGACCAAGGTGTGGCTGACATGCGCCTACCAGATGATGATGCTATGTGTTCTTTCTGGCGGAGTATCTGGTCGGTGCCTGTCAGTCACACCGAAGGTGACTGGACTCGGGAAGTCGAGCGAGCTTGCGATCCAATTCCAGAAATGGGGGCTATTACCATCTGCCCCCAAGATGTAGCTCGTGCAGTCCGTCCGTTGCCTAACTGGAAATCTCCAGGACCGGACGGGCTGCACAACTTCTGGATAAAATGGTTCAACCCAAAAATTATAGACCGATCACGTGTTTACCGACGGTCTATAAAGTTCTTACATCCATTTTGAGAGCTAAAATTAACAATCATGTAGACAACAACTCAATCATGTCTGCCTCTCAAAACGGATGTAGGAACGGGTCCCGCGGTACTAAGGAGCTACTCCTCATTGATATGGCCATTAGCCAGCAGGTTCGCCGCTCCCGAAAGGATCTGTCGACATGCTGGATAGATTATAAGAAGGCCTATGACTCGGTGCCACATACATGGCTCATGAGGGTGCTGGAGTTGTATAAAGTAGATGCAACTCTGCGCACCTTCCTGATGTCGTGTATGGGGCAATGGAGGACGGTCCTTCGCTACCCAGGATGTCGAAATATCCAAAGGAATAGCGAACCGATAAGGATCGAGCGAGGCATATTTCAGGGTGATAGTTTGAGTCCGCTCTGGTTTTGCTTAGCCCTGAATCCTCTAAGCACACTGCTGGAGGATTCAGGTCTAGGCTATCGGCTGAGGAGAGGTGGTCATGTTATATCTCACCTCCTCTACATGGATGACCTAAAGCTCTTTGCCCCCAACAATTTGCGACTGATGGAGCTACTGAAAATAACTGAAACTTTCAGTAGCGCCATCAGGATGGAATTTGGTGTGGACAAATGTGCGGTCATGCATGTAAAGCGAGGGGAGATTGTGGAATCCGTGGGAACCCAACTCTCGGATTCCATAAACCTTAGAGCCCTCTCCCCATCCGAAACCTATAAGTATTTGGGTATGTCGGAAGCGTTGGGCATTAATGTTACTGACATGAAGCAATCGTTGAAGGAGCGCTTCTTTGGCCGCCTGAAGAAAGTATTTAATAGCCTTCTTTCGGGCGGCAACAAGGTGCGCGCCTTCAACGGCTGGGTCATGCCGGTTTTGATCTACTTTGTACATCAAAACCTTTGTGTCTTTCGGCATACTCAAATGGACTCAGACCGAACTCGACGCCCTGGATAGGAGGGTCCGTACACTGTTAACTGCATATCGAATGCATCACCCACGGTCATCGGTAATGAGACTGTATATCCCGCGAAAGTGTGGAGGCCGAGGCTTTTTAAACGCTAAGACCCTCCACAATCGCGAGATATGCAGTCTTAGGGAATATTTCCAAGAAGCCGACGTGGGGATGCATCGAGATGTGGTCGCGGTGGACAAGGGCCTTACCCCGCTCTCCTTGGCTAAAGAGAACTGGCGCAAGCCTGTAGTGCTTGACACTAACGATCGCAAGGAGGTATGGCAGAGTAAGGAGCTTCACGGACGCTATTTCCGAGCCCTACATGGACCCGATGTAGATTTCCTAGCGTCCGTAGCCTGGCTGCGTTTCGGAGACCTCTTTGGGGAAACCGAAGGTTTTGTCTGTGCAATTATGGACGAAGTTATGATGACGAACAATTACCGGAGATTCATTGTGAAGGACGGCACGGTTGACATTTGTCGGGCATGCCACCGTCCGGGAGAATCAATCCGACACATTATCTCCGGGTGTTCTCGTCTAGCTAACGAAGAGTACTTGCATAGACACAACCTTGTAGCCAGGATTATCCACCAGCAACTTGCTCTGAAATACAGCCTTGTGGAATCTGAAGTGCCGTACTACAGGTATGTGCCCGACCCAGTTCTCGAAAATGGCAATATCACATTGTACTGGGATCGCTCCATCATCACTGACAGGACTATTGTTGCCAATAAACCTGATATAGTGGTGGTGGACCGAGTAGAGCGGCGCACAATGATCATTGACATAACGGTCCCGCATGATGGGAACCTCGTGAAAGCCGAGAAAGATAAACAAATCAAGTATCTTGACTTGGCTCGCGAGGTTGTCGACATGTGGGATGTGGACTCAGCGATCATTGTGCCGATAGTCGTATCAGCCGATGGCTTAATTGCCAAGAGCCTCGACCAACACCTAAGGAGGCTCTCGTTAGGCAGCTGGGTCAAGAGCTTGATTCAGAAAGCGGTACTCCTGGACACGGCTCGCATTGTCAGGAGGTTCCTCTCTCTGGAGGCCTGGCCGCCGGTAGCTTGGACCCTGTTCCCGATACCGGTGGGCTACTATTTTTTATATTTTTAAATGTTTTTGTATTATTTTGTTTTTATAAAAATATTTAAAAATGTAAATTATATGTATATAAATGAAATAAAGGAATAAATAAAATAACTAAATAAAACAAATTAAATACTTTATACCTATAATTAATAATTCAAAATCAAAAAAATCGAAAATCATACATCAATTATCAATATTTTAGATAATACATTTTTCTTGATAGCGAGAGATAAAAACCGTTGACTTAGGTCAGTTTTATCAGTACTAATATGAAATATCTTTAATGAGTATCGTGGGTGGAGAAGGAGTGTAATTAGTATTCCATTAATGAGTATCGTGGGTGGAGAAGGAGTGTAATTAGTATTCCAGTGTCCAGGATTAAGTCTATTGACCTAATGATGATATTAAGCACAGTAATTACAGTTCTTACATAACCTATACAGTAGAAGTTATTGCCACGGCGTGGGCAAAGTATAATAGTTTGGAAAATCCAAAAGTGCACGCCTCATACTTATCACTCATTCATAAACGAAAAAGAAATTCAAAACATAGTTTAAAAATGAACAATTTATCACTTTTCATGAAGTCGTAATGTCAACGACTGACAAAGATATTTACTTGGCGGTTGCTAGGCAACTTACGCACGTCAAGTCAATGGTTGGAAATATTTAGTTAAAGATATTATATTTTAGTTAGTATTTTATTAATTATAATTAAACTACTTTGAATAAAAAAGCCATTTTCAATAGGGTTCCTTCTACGGCTGAAACGAATGTATAAAAAAAAAATTGACTCAATTAATTGATTTTATCGCAAGCTACAATGTTTTCAGGGTTCATAAATTGACAGACAGGAATTTTTTTTGAACTATTTTGATGCTTTTTCCATTTCTGCTGCATTAAATCAATTGTTAAAAAGTACAGTATTAATCTCCATTTAATCATCTATACAATGGTATGTAAATTAAGTAGGTTCTGTGTACTAGCAGGAGTGTAACAATAAAAACAGTTACAGAAATGGGGCAAAAATAATTTTTCGATCGTAGAGCACACTCTAATGCTTCGCATTACGAGTCGTGCAATAACGTATTATGTCTCGGCAGTGACCTTGAAATAATTACCTACGGCCGCTCGGTAGATAAACCTTCTGCGTCCGTGCGTAACTGCCGCGCACTACAGCGAGACTGTTGCGTACTGATATACACTGAGCTTTCGAAGCGCGTCGGCTTTCGGCTGTTTTCTGTGAAGACATAATACTGTTATTATTTATACTGTGACAACGGGAAGATAACTGGCCGCTGAATTAGATCGAGTAACATTGCATTTTGCATTGTTAGCACTATCGTTACCTGGTAGTTCCTACAGAGTACTTTAAGAGGGTTTTTTCAGAAAGTTGGCATGGTCGCAAATACCTAGGTGACAAAAATTCCTCTATTTTTAGAAAAAAAAAAAATTAAAATTTATTTAAATTAAATTATGAAATATCGCACTACTATACTGAATGAATTGAAATAATAATTAATATTGTTACATTTAAGGCGTGTATGCACGAACGAACAAGAACATGGTGAACACAAACATCGAACAAAGTGTTCGCATGTGCGTACCACTAACGTACATCAAACACTGTGTTCGTCTTAAATATCCGTGGTGATCTAATTTCGAATCACCAATGGCTACTAAAAAAAGTGGGACGGTTGAATGCGAACACGGGTCGAACTATGTTCGTATAGTGTTCGTGTTCGCTTTGCTAATTTACGTCCACACGTACGAACCAAATGTTCCGTGTTCGATGTTCGTGTTCGCCATGTTTTGTTCGTTCGTGCGTACACGCCTTTTCCCCTACAAAACACATTATTTTATACTCCTACTAAACCAGCATCCCCATATTTTTCTTAGCACCCTGATCAGCAAAGGAACAAAGGGTACCCATAATACCCTTTAGAAACAATAGCAACTTGCAACTTTAAGTACTTGACGATAACTAATGAATAAAGTTTTCCTATTGCCTTTACGCGTTAGTCTTTGAATGTATTTGTTCGGTTTTCGGCTTTCAACTGTTCGGCTTTCAACTTTTTGGATAGTCTGCAATTTTATATGCTCTATAAAATAATGTGATTGAGCAGAGAATTATGTTATGGTACAATAACAACCACACTGCGTTAAAAATAAATGAAACAATCTACCTAGCCCTTTCCCAACTATGTTGGGGTTCGCTTCCAGTCTAACCAGATGCAGCTGAATACCAGTATTTTACATAGAGCGACTGCCTATCTGACCTCCACAACTGGCTGTTAGACTTTCGGGCTTCTGACGAGTTGTAACGACTGTCAAAGATCCACGAATGACAATGGGACTGGGACGTGCTTTCTAGGCACGGAAGAATGTCGGTTGGTCACTGATGGTCATACTGATGGATAGACTCGTGCCGCTGTTATTACTTAGCCACAAAACTCCTCAAAATCATAATAATATTTATTTTAAACTCAGTCTGGCTATAATTTTATATACCTTAACATAATTAAAGCGACTTTTGCTCAGTACAAAGTCGCTATACTTACTCAAGTGCGAGAAATCTTTGACCTGCAGTATAGGTTGTTTTTCTTCACCGTTACACTATGAAGTCTTGATATATCTAGATTAACTGGCATTGGAAAAGTCAATCTTGAAGCGAGTGTCGAAAAATGTACTTTACCTTATAGAAGACGTCGATTTCAATAAATTGCGAAAGATAAATGAGCTTGTGTTATGGTATTTTATGTTATCATATACAGTTCCGATGGATAAAATAAAATAATGACTTATGATCAATCAATCTTCCTAGCCTTTTCCCAACTATCTTGGGGTCGGCTTCCAGTCTAACCGGATGCAGCTGAATACCAGTATTTTACATGGAGCGACTGCCTATCTGACCTCCACAACCCAGTAACTGGGTAACACGATACCCCTTGGTAAGACTGGTGTCAGACTTTCGGGCTTCTGACGACTCGTAACGGCTGTCAAAGATCCACAAATGACAGCCGGGACCAACGGCTTAACGTGCTTTCCGAGGCACGGAGGAGTCTCGGTTTGTAAAGATGGTCACCCATCCACTGACCAACCCCGGCAAGCGTAGCTTAACCTGATGGATCGACCCGTGCGGCTCGTTATTACTTAGCCACGAGCTCCTCCAAAATAATGACTTATGATATTAAAAACGATATTAATAACTTATGATTATTAATAACTTATGATATTAATATCTTAAGTCAAAATAATGACTTATGATATTAAAAAAAAATGAAAGCTGTGGATAAGTAATATTTCCTCCCATTTTATTACAATTTTAGTGGAATCATGAACAGGGTGTAAAGTTCACCTATCCACCATAGAAAAGGGAGGGTCCTCCGACCAGAAGGGTGTTATGTCTGGCGGGCAACTGCCCGTAAGTTGATTTCGGATAGTCTTATCTATGTCGTTAGCGCGGTAAACTCTAACTGCGCGATGCAGGATTTGTGTGACGTCATGTCTTTGATGCGTAGTTCGTATGTGGCGCTGTATAAAAAAAAAGGTTTATAAATATTTAATATGGTACAAAAAATATTTAACTGAACCCATCAAACCCTTTTTTTATAATGATGGAATTAAAAAAAAGGGGTATCCTCCTAGAGGATCATTTTTATGCATCAATGTGTATCAATCGTGTGATCGTTTGGGGACCCTGTAGATTATGCCTACCTAATCTGTGATAAACCGCGCGCGAGCCGAGCGAGGGCAGCGAGCCATACCGCGGGCCGGCGAACGCTACAAGTTAATCGTAGTTTCTTGCCTATTTAGTATTTTTAGGGCCCCTTGTACTTACTTGTAGGTTTACAAAACAGGCGCAATCATTATATTAGAATGTTAAATAGTAGTTTTAAAATTGTGCCATAAAAAGTGGCGTAGCTAGGTAACCAAAGGCCCTGGGGCAAAAAATAAACTAGGGCCCCAACTAAACTATTTAAAATCGTTTGTTCCGTATTCGTCGTGTTCCGAATTCGACGTTTTTCGACGTACAAAAATAATTTGTCATTATTAAAGTGGCGTTCCTGGAATCTGGTTTATTTATATTCCGAATGTGGGAGAAATTTTCACTAGTTCAATTTATAGTTTGTAAGTCAGAGCCCGAAGTGCCCCCTGAGTTTGAGGGCCCCGGGGCACTGCCCCGTCTAGCCTTCCGGTAGCTACGCCAGTGGCCATAAAGTTCCTTTGCTTATTTTTCCTTTTTGACCATCGTTGTTCTTGTAATCTTAGTCAATATTATATTAAAGATTACAATGACTACGGCAGTCACTGTATTAGTTACAATATTATAACAACTTAATACGGAAGTGCATTTAACGGTGCAAACATTAAACACGCCGTTACAAATAATTGTTTTACACAACGACATTTTTTACTGTATATTTTAACCATATTTTTACTAAATAACGAAATGAAAATGTTAATGTTAGCATCAGTAGAAAGTGCGTGACTGTTTCACTCCATTTCATTTCTGGGAAACAATATTACACTAGCTTCTAGTTTGTTATGAAACTCTAATCAGGAAAGAACTTATATAGCTTGAAGTACCAGCTACGACAAACATTTTTGGTATGAAAAGTAGATATCGAAAAAAGATAATAATAATATAGGTACATTACGTATATACATTTTTCATATTATAATATAAATTTGTATTTTTCGTTTATTCATCTAGGTTCTTATCAATTTACATTTTTAAATATTTCTTAAAATAGACAGAATTAAAATAAAAACATTTAAAATATAAAAAAATTGAACCGGTGTCGGGAGCAGGGTCCAAGATACCGGTGGTTAGGGTTGCAGAGACAGGAACTTCCTCACAATGCGAGCCGTATCGAGGAGAACTGCCTTCTGAATCAGGCCCTTGATCCAACCGCCTAACGAAAGTCTCGAGAGATGTTGGTCGAGGCTTTCCGCCATCAGGCCATTGGCCGTAACAAGAATCGGCACAATGATAGCCGAGCTCACATTCCACATGTCAACAACCTCATGTGCTAAGTCGAGATATTTAATTTGTTTCTCTTTCTCAGCCTTCACAAAGTTATCGTCATGTGAAATGGTAACATCGATTATGATTCACTCCACATCCAATCACTACTATGTCAGGCTTATTGGCTACAATAGTCCTATCAGTACTGATAGACCGATCCCAGTCCTACAACGTGACATGGTCATTTTCGAGAACTGGGTCGGGCACACTTATAATACGGTATCTCAGAGTCCACAAGTTTATATTTCAAAGCAAGTTGCTGGTGAATAATCCTAGCCACTTGGTTATATATTATTTTATTATTATATTAATTTTTTGAAGTGATAACTTCTTATGGGAGGGTAAACCGTTACGTAACGCGTTACGGCGCCATCTGTCTGTATAGTTCAACTTGGATTAGTTTAAGTTATCGCTTCTGTCGGGCGTCCCAAGACGCACACGCTTTTTTTTTCTTTTTTTTTAAACGTGAAATTTTGGCAGTCTACTAGGTATACTTAGTAATTATGTATTAGGTGTAGTGCCATAGTTCAAAAACTAATACATCTTAATATCATTTCTATAGGCATTTCTCTAGTAGCTAAATCGTGCAAAAATTTAGTAAATATGTAGATACAATGAAGCAGAAAAACGGCTTGTTTTATTCATTTTATTATACTTTATAAAAGATCCGGAATGTAGATGTACTGAGGTAAACTTTGTCTGTTGCCAATTACTCGCCATCTTGGCCACGACTTTCCTGAGGTCATTGACTTTTATAGAACCGTAATTTCTCTTTTCCTCGACTTTGTTATTTATACCAATGAACTAAGCTGTTCATTCTACTTTTTTTTTACTTCACCGCACGGGTGGATCGATCCAAGGTTAAGCTGCGCTTGCCGTGGTTGGTCCGTGGATGGGTCACCGTCTTTACATACCAAGACCCCTCCTGTAAGCCATTGGTCCCGGCTGTCATTTGTAGATCTTTGACATTTGTTACGGGGCATCAGAAGCCCGAAAGTCTGACAACCAGTCTACCAAGCGGTATCGTAGCCCAGTAACTGGGTTATGGAAGTCAGATAAGCAGTCACTCCACGTAAATGCAGCTGTATACCAGTATTTTACATGGAGCGACTGCCTATCTGACTTCCACAACCCAGTAACTGGGTAATACGATACCCCTTGGTAAGACTGGTGTCAGACTTTCGGGCTTCTGACGACTCGTAACGACTGTCCAAGATCCACAAATGACAGCCGGGACCAACGGCTTAACGTGCTGTCAGAAGCACGGATGAGTCTCGGTTTGTAAAGATGGTCACCCATCCAGTAACCAACCCCGGCAAGCGTAGCTTAACCTGATGGATCGACCCGTGCGGCTTGTTATTACTTAGCCACGAGCGTCTCCTTAGCCACGAGCTCCTCAGAGACGAATTATCTTCTAGCATTGGTACATATTTTATAAGAATGTGGCTCACGGTAAATTAAATAATTTAGACGCCTGCGCAGTAACGGGGCTGTTTATCCAAGGTGCGGTCATTCTTAAACATATAATCAGCATTCATAATAAAACGTTGTATACACACAAGCAACTGACGTCATCTCCAAAATATATTATTTTGTGGTTCCTGTTTATGATCTACAATCATCGCATAAACTTATCATAAAAACTCTTTTTGTGAAATCAATGATCTTGTTAAGTTTTATGGCAGCTTGCAATCTGATTTAGAAGAATTAAAAAGTACTTGTGCGAACAAATTAAACAAATTATAAATTACAAAAAAAAAATACTTCTCATCTTGTATACGAGCATTTGAGAACCATTCTACGAATTTCAACGACAAACACGAAAGCAATAATAGATACCTTTTATCAAAATTATGAACAAGTGCGGCCCGCCTCTTCGTGATTTTGCCACTATGTGGCCCTTGTCTGCTAAAAGGTTGCCAACCGCTGATCTACACTAATAATAATATAATAATATATAAAAAAATAAGTTTGGAAAATCCAAAAGTGCACGCCTCATATCACTCATTCATAAACGAAAAAGAAATCCAATACATGTTTCTAACAAAAATTAACAATTTATCACTTTTCATGAAGCATGTTTTGACTGCTGTTTTACCCATCAATATGGGTAAAATTGCTAACCTCGCAATCCTTACGTAATGTCAAAGACTATTTATTTCGATATTTACGTTGTGGGTTGCTAAGCAACGACGTCAAATCAAGGTTGGAAATATTTAGTTACAGATATTATATTTTAGTTAGTATTTTATTAATTATAATTAAACTACTTTGAATAAAAGAGCCATTTTCAATAGAGTTCCTTCTATGGCTGAAACGAATGTATAAAAAAAAATTGACTCAATTAATTGATTTTATGAGTATCGCAAGCTACAATGTTTTCAGGGTTCATAAATTGACGGACAGGAATTATTTTTCAACTATTTTGATGCTTTTTCCATTTCTGCTGCATTAAATCAATTGTTAAAAAGTACAGTTTTAATTTCCATTTATTGATCTATACAATGGTATATTAATTAAGTAGGTTCTGTGTGCTAGCAGGAGTGTAACAATAAAAACAGTTGCAGAAATGGGGCAAAACAATTTTTTCGTTCGTAGAGCACACTAATGCTTCGCATATGAGTCGTGCAATAAAATATTTTTATTTATATGTTTACGAGCTGCCCGCCCCGGCTTCGCACAGGTAGCACTAAGTACTTATCTACGGTGCACCTACCTACCTACCCTAACTAACTACCTACCTACATATCTACCTACTTACTTACACCTACCTACATACATTCCTACCTACCCTACCTACCTACCTACCTACCTACCTACCAACCTACCTACCTACCCTACCTTCACCTACATATCCTAAGAACCTTCTCCTTACTATAACAAACACAACAAAAAAAGAATTAGCGAATTTGGCCTAGCCGTTCACGCGTGATGCCGTGACCAAGGAAATAGGGATTCATTTTTATATATAGATAGATAATGAAAACTCAAAAACTTCTGAACTGATTTTTAAAATACTTTCACCAGTGGGATGCTATTTATCACTGAGTAACCTATGCTATAATTTATAAAGATATCACGCGGGCGAAGCCGCTGGCGGAAGCTAGTGATCAATATTTTGGGTCGAGAGTCGTGATTATGACCAAATAAATTCCAGTTTCGTTGTCTATTAAAATATGTCATAATAACTGATAATATAAATGGTAGGACAAGTTTGTCTAAAACTCAATTGAGCGGTCATTACACCGTTTCCTTTGTTTTTATAGTCCATCATTGTCGTCTAATACTAAATAAACATTGATGCACTTAAGCGAATAAATATTTTATTCCTTAGATTGAAAACATACGCACAATTTATTTGCAGAACAACATTAACACACACATGACAACATAATTATTTTGCGAGTCATTAGTGTCTCCATTGTAAGCTAATTAAAATATGTTAGAGTTCAAGCAATATGTTGATTTAGGTTGCAGCATTTTTTAGGAAACTGTTGCAAGAGGGGAATTTTTTATTGTGTGTATCTAAAAAAGGCAAGAAAAGGCTAGGAGCCTGTACGTGTCTCGTTCAGCTCACCCTAGACATTCAGCATAGCGCAGCTGGCGATACTTTGTTGATTACCGTAACCGGCTTGAGCTAATATTTCCGATCTCGGACAACGAGAAGAAAAAAGGCTCAACATAAAAAATGATATTTCATCATTCTATTTAAATCCTTAAATTCGTAAAAATATATGATCAGGTAAAAAAAACTCTGACTTCATTATTCCGTGCGTGGGAGTCAATTAAAATACATTATGAGAGTTTATGACTCGAATATTAATAAGTGGAAAATCCCTTTACTTAAGTTTAATATCATAATCAATAACTGAATAATTATTCAGATACCTCGACTTGGCCAAATAAAAAATTATTTATAGTCCGATACGAGCCGCGTACAGTTTGCACCTCGTTACGTGTGGAAAAATTAATAAAACCTACCACTGGCAACGGTAGTCACATCCGAATGCGTTCAACGAACACATGGAAGTGGCAGTTCTAGAAGTGACAGTCCTATATTGCATAAAAGCATTATATGGAATAGGCCCAACGAGTGAACGACCTTTAAATAACGAAGACTTCACTGATTTCCCCACAAATCAAAATTATAATTATTACTATATAGGAATAACAAACTGTTAAATCAAACGAGTCCAAATAATATTAATAGGGAGGAATATTATATGGTAGGATATCATGTTAACATGATACGACATTACGCTTAAAATATGACGGCTTGTGGTGGAATCTCCTTCCTACATTCGAGGTCTCGAGTTCAATTATTTCCGTATTGGTCCAAAAGTCTCTATGATTAAATTAATCAAGTTAATGGATCGAGACCCGGAAAATATAGATAGTTAAAAATGTTTTTGTTGCCCAGAATCACCTAAAGGGTTCAATTAAGTAATTCTGACTGTAAAAAGATGCGATTCCTATCTGAAGATCATTAATGCGGTTTTTTTTACCCTTGCAAAGAAGAGCAACAAAAAATAACGAACCATTTTTGTGAAACTAGTCTATCCTGGCAATGATTGCAGATAGGCTGGACTGCCCTTATATCCGGCATGGCTGTGGCAGGCATGTTGCTGTTCCAATGTCGGTTAGGAAATTTTATGTATTGTATTTTTATTTTATCTTGTGATAATACAATTTAATTTAATTAAGAAATTTATTTAGAAAGAAAAGAAAAGAAAGAAAATATGTTTATTTGCGGTAAACATGACGCAAAAAAAGAAATAATTTACGAATAAAAAACAATTTGGGGGAAAATATGCGTCACATCTACGCAAAACGGCCATCGCTCAGCATAAAGCTGCGACTCCATACGAGACAGAGCCCCAGCGCTGGTTTTCAGCGACAGCCGGTATTTAAGGTTTTATTAGAAAAATTACATTGTATTGAATATATATTTTAGTTTTATAACTATTATTGATTTTATATTATTTTCAATGCTATGTATGAATAGTTCTTAAATATATATTTTCGTGTACAATTACTGTGCGACCTACTATTGGACCAATAATTTGTCTTTGAATAAATCAATTATTATTAGTTGCCTAACTAGAAGCCTTAGCCAAAAATGTGACACTTCCAGCAAAGGCTCATCTTCGCAAACCGTGTATCCATATCGATATGCAATTTGGCAGTTTCGCGGCAACCGGAGGAATATGCGATATTCGGAAAAGCTATCGCGATTTCGACCGATATATACCCCGGACGTGACAGAGATTCTGTGTGTTCCCGCCGTGATTCTGGTGCCTTCACGTTTATTTTTGATATTGGTCTCTTGTTTATGTTTGTTTGTTTGTTATTGTGTTTGTAGATAATATTCAGTTAGGAGATTGTTTGGTTTAGAGAACTATTACATAAATTATAAAGGTGTTATTATCTTTTTTTTGTATATTGGCGTGTGTTAGCTGAAATATGGAAAATAATTTAAATTAATGTTTTGTGTTTCGTAATGTTAATGGTTACAAACAACTTTTCCCAGATTATGAGACCAAGCTATATCGATTTTTCACCCCCGCCGTAAACCCCTAAATTGCAACTTTCATCAAAATCGTTGAAGCTGTTTCCGAGATATTATATACATATACAAGAATTTCTTGTTTAAAGGTATTAGATTAGTTATTATTAGACATAGCTGTGATAGAGAATATTGGTTATGATGTCCAATGCTTTTCTACCAGCACCCTAATTGCGTATAACACGTTCTACAAAATCTGTTTAATTTTGACAGTTCAACAACATTCATTGCGTTATTTACGTTGTTAAGCAGATTTTTCAAACAAATGAAGTAATGGATTAATCAGATTATGAATGATCGTATGTTACGCATTAAGGTTACTGGCCGGCCTGTTTATGATTAATTGCTTATAACCGTTACTTGTTTAAATAATGATAGAAAAACTCACGTGTTTGACCCGAAGCTAGCAAAAAATGTAGATACCTACAACAGTGAATTGGTAATCATTATTGATTAATAGTTTCATAGGTAACCTATAAATGAATGGTTATTAACACCATGCGGGCGTTGATCTCTTGAACATATTATTTTATATAGAAGTTTTTTTTAAATTTATTTTTTATTTATGATCTTAATCTCATACCATCATTATTATAATCCTCTGACATGATATTATATTTTAAATGATTTGTGTTAATATTTTTTTAATGTAGCCAATTTAAAAAAATTGACAGCAAAAATATGGTATCTCATTTCTCTCTAGATTTTTTTAAATTTTGCCCATCATACAGTTTCGTAGAAAATTCCCTGTAACAGTCAAAACCCAAGTGATTTTGTTTTTTTTTGTGTCTGTTACGTTTTGCTAATTTCCACATGTAAAGATACACCATTTAAGTACTAATATTTCTGTATTTTATATTCTTGCAAACACAACTATTTAGTTAGGTACTCAATATAACAACGTTATAGAGTCTAGACTTCTTAAAGACGAGCTTTAGGTTTCGAGGCTCGAACTGAACTGACTTAGAAGCTAAGCGACGCGACGCTCCAAACATCATTCCGTCCCGTTTAAAAACCAGTACTTTGACGGTAAATGGCAAATGAGATACTTTTAATTTTATATTTAGTATTTATAAAGTGATAAAATCACTACAAATCTTATTAATATTTGGAAATCATGACACACAAGGGTGCACGCTCGACTCGAGCGTCCGGCGGGGCGGGGCGTGCGGCGTCTGTGTTAAACACATGCAACCACTCGCGAGTGGTGGGTCCTGAGTGGCGGCCTAGCGATGCAATGAGCGGGGCGTCGAGCGTGGCGTCGCGCAAGTTCAAACCAGAGTGTGTTTGCAGCGGTGACGGAAGCGTGCGTGCTATTTCGTCCGAAGATATTGTTATAGAAATAAGCGTGCACTATGGCCACTGAGCGAACGCTCTTTCGCAGCTTGCACGCAACGCTGAACGCTCCGCTGGATGCTTTTTCACTCAGGCCGTACACTTAAACCCCTTACTAATAAACGTTGTATATCGCCTGTATAGTTAAACAACGCTTTGTCTTCTTCTTTCGAATGTCAAATTAGGTACTGACGACTGAAAGAGAAAAATCGGTGTGTAACTATACAGGCGATATACAACGTTTGTAAGGGGGAATTAATTCACAATCTTTATGTTTTAATTACAGGTTATTAAAAGATGGGAACCTGTGATAACCGGTCGTTTGTCGGTCGTTAATGCCACAATGTTGCCTACTCAACGTCAATGTAATTGCTTATTATAAGTGACACCATGAAACATTTTAACTAGAAAACGATTAGAAGCACTATTCCATTAATGTTGCGACATACTTTGGTCCCACTAAAGGCCCGACTAAAGTTGATTAGCCGTACTTTGCCATGTGAAAAGGGCGTTTTCACGGTTCTTCTTTCCTTCCAGCACAGCTTCTACCATGATTCAGTTGAAATAGATCCACTGTTGGACATATCTCCCGAGAATCGCCGCATAAACCGGTCCTGTGCTTCTCGCATCTAGCAGATTGCCGCATGGCTCATATTAGGTAAACATTATACATACAAGGCATGTATTATTGAAACTCAAATAATTCTCATGTTGCTTTCCAAAAAAATATGAATCAAAACTCTAATACAGTGTTTTTCAAAGTCTTGACCCCCAAACCTCATTAAGGGGCCGCCGTTAGTTTAAAATTTAAAGCTCATAAATATAAAATCATATTAGTAAAAATTTAATATTTATATGAAAAAGTTAATTAAAGGCTTAGGTCAACATAAATCAACAAATACCTACAAGTCACATAAATAATTTTATTAATGTAACGGGGAACAGGCGCACCCATTCACATTAATGTGATAGTTGCGTCTGTTTCCCGTTAACCAATTTTTCCCATCGCGGATCCGTTTTTGCTACAATAGTGTGGCGGCGTGTATGTGTGTTCGCATGTGGCCATGTACAATTGTACATGGCCACATGCGAGCTACGCATCAAAGACCTGACGTCACACAAAATTCTAAAGTCACACAAAACCTGCATCGCGCAATTAGACTTTACCACGCGAACGATCAGGGTGTCAGGGACATCGACGCGAAGCTTGTTACCATGAACTCAGTACATGATTCTGAACCTTAAAAAAAAAATTCTGCTGTTTCATAGAAAAGTGCAAACGTAGTCAAAATGTATTGAACAGCAAATTTTTTTTAAAATAACCGACGAAAAATTTCAACACAGGGGATTCAGAATCATGTACTGAATCCATGGTAACAGGCTTCGCGTCTATGTCCCTGCCACCCTGTATAAGACTATCCAACATCACGTCATCGTTGGGCAGTTGCCTACCAAACACAACACCTGTCTTATCGGAGGATCCTTCCTTTTCTATAGAGGATGAGAGAATTTTACACCCTGTTCCTTATACCACAAAAATAGGATAAAATCGTTTTCTAAATTTAGGCGATTTCTCGGTTTGCCTTTTATTTGAGCCATCGACGGAAACATTAACTCGCACAAGTAGGAGGTTTCAAATAGAATAAAAAACTTCAAAGCTTCTGTGGTTAATTGTGGGGATTCTGTTTTTCAGTATAACCAAGAGGTATCAAAAGTGACACACTTGAATTTCAAGTTAAAAACAGCCGAGTGTAGGGGATCGTGAAATATTTTTCGATATTAAGGGGGCTGCGCCACAAAAATGGTTGAAAAGCACTGCTCTAATATAATGAATGCGTCTTTTTTTGTGAACCTCATATAATTCCAATAACGGGGTTCTAAAAATACTAAATAGCCAAGTAATTGCGATTAACTTCGATTTAGCGCTCGCCGGCCACATGGCTGAAAAAGTGTTGTTTCTAAAGTATTTAGGAGTTTATAGAACATTAGAATTGGTATAAACGAATATTCAAAATATAAATAACAAAATAAGTAATAAACAAATGCATGTTATTAGAATATAATAATAATAGTAATATAAATATACTGTAGGAAATTTGCACGCGCCTGCAAGCAAACAGGTTAAAAGATCTCACCTCCACCGTCTCGATTCCGTGGGCATATCAAAACTCAAACTCAAAGCATTTATTTCAAATAAACCAATTACAGGCACTTTTGAATTGTCAAGGGGTCGGTCAGTAAGAAAAATGAAGCTAGATGCCCATTCCAAAGCGTAGTAGGTACCTATGGAGAAGAACGGGCAAGAAACTCCACGGACACTCTTTTAAATAAAAATTTGGTTACAAAATATTGGTTACATCATTCATATTAAACTTGTACATGCGAGAACGATGCAAAACAATATCGGGACTGATAAACATAATCGGGAGAAAAAGTATCATATGTATTAATTCAAGTTATAAACTGTTAGAGTGTCAAATTTCATCCGGATCCGTTTATTCGTTTTTGCGTGAAAAGGTAACAAACATCCATCCATCCGCCCTCACAACTTTTTTGTTTATAATATTAGTAGGATGTATTTCTAATAATAAATGTTTGATTTCATTTGATGTGACCTCGATAAAAGAAATAAACGAGTTAGTCAATGAACCAGTTTTTTTCGCAGTAGAACATTTTACTCCCACATTAGCATAAGAGGAAGTCGAAAATGTCGGTACAAAAGGTGATACTAAACAGGCTAAATTATCATGATAATTTTATTGCACTGACTACCTTAATTCGCCTCTATCTGACTCATTTTACTAGCCAAATTCATACCAAAGCTGCTAAGGCAAAGACATTAGCCCAAAATTAAGGCAAAAACATCACGGTCTACTTATTATTTTTTGTGTCTTCATCGAATCGAGACGATAATCACGCCATGATAATAAATTATCGTCGCGACGACATCGTAGTGTAGAGATTGATTCAAAGAGTTTCTTATTCCATTTGATGGCACGGCGAGAATACGTCGCGATTTTCCCGCCCGTGGAGATGGGGCCTTAAGTATGTCAATTAACCGGAAAAACAATAGAATAAAATAATAACCCAAGGAAACGTATAAGGACCATTTAACACCAAGTGAAAGCTTAAAGCTCTGCCTACACTGATGCGAATCCTGCGTAAGATGCGGGACGCGACTGCATGCGTCGATTGCAATGCATTTGCATTCTCATGCAGAGTGGAAGCGTTCTTGTCAAAGTCACGGCTTGTAGCTGCCGACTATTTCTGTTGTGTGATTAGGGATCTGTTTTGTTTTTTTGAAGTGTAAACTTCTTTAACGGTGTTGTGCACTTTTTTTGGGATGGGTAAAAAATGTTAAACTCGCGGACACACGTGACCTGATAGGAAATTCGTAAGACCCCATCCCTTTTCTATGGAGGATGAGTGAACTTTAAATCTAGTTCCTCATACCTCTATAATTTTATTACTTTTTTTATTCAATTGCCAGCTTCACACGTTTGGCCTTGATCAAGCGCAGGTCACACTGGGAACGAAGTGAAGTTTGTTTAGCTTCGCTCATGTAGCTACCGCCTTTTCATATAATTCGGTTTATAGTTCGCTAAGTAGTAACAGCCACACGGGTCGATCCATCACGTTAATCTACGCTTGCCGGGATGCTCCGTGGATGGGAGACCATCTTTCCGTACTGAAACTCCTCTGTGCTTTGAAAAGCACGTTAAGCCGTTGGCCCGGCTGTCATGCGTGAATGTGGACAGTCGTTAAGGATCGTCAGAAGCCCGAAAGTCTGACAACCAGTTTCACCTAGGGGTATCGTAGCTCCATGTAAAATACTGGTATTCAGCTGTATCCGGTTAGATCGGAAACCGACCCCAACATAGTTGGGAAAAGGCTAGGCAGATTTGTGTGAACCGAAGTATGAAAAGACGACGTAGCTACATGAGCGAAGCTAAACGAACTCCGCTTCGGTCCCAGTGTGGCCTGGGCTTTAGCCAGCACACATGTATTTATTTATATCCATATCCATATCCGTTGGTAAAAAACTTGATTGAAATCCGTCCATTAAGTTTGGAACTAAAGGCGGTTGAGTTTTTAATTTACAAGCAAAACTTTTTTTTACCTCCTAGTAATGGTGGTAAAAAAAAGTTTTGGACGTAAATGCCAGTTTTAGATGATAGATACATATCAATGATGGAATTGTATATAGGTATGTAGGTTGTTCAGCAATGAACCACATTTTTTTCCTGTATCTTGGCTTGTTTTTTACTTGCAGAGTTTTTATCATTTTGTAGTACATTTTTGTTAGTTTTAAGGAAATTAACCACGTTGAATTAAGAAATGAGATAATGTCAATGCATTCATGTTTTTTATAAAATGACATAGTATTCTCCAAGAATGGCAACGATTATTAAAAAATAACGGAACTGGTTCATTGTTCCTGACTGGTTCACTGTTCAACAACCCACCCAAAGCATCTGCGTTGCCGATCAAAGTGACAGCTAACTATGGCAACTTTTTGACTGTAACATGTCAAAGGTAGTCATTAGTGGTGAAAAAAAAGTTTACCTAGCCTTCCAGCGGTCGCGCGCGGTCTCTGAGACCGCAGCGAACTTATTTTAGTTATTATGCACAAACTATGAACAATAGGAGGTTGTGCTTCGGTGATATCCTCGGGGGGGTGAGTTACTGCTCCTCAGTAGCCTGTGACATTGGTCGTAAAAGCAGCTGTTTCTTTATTTGTGTTTGCGGTCCTAGATTCCGCGCGCGACCGGTTGTGTACTAGAAAATTCCTTGGAATTTAATTGAAACCGGGGTAAGTATTTCAAGTTTTTCTATCTTTTTAGTTTTTTACTTAAATTATGTCATATGTAATTATGTTATTTATATGTTGCACTATTTTTTGTGGACAATAAGTTACGAAAACTTCAAACGGCGAGTATCTCGTATACTAGAGCACGCGGAAACAGATGATGAATACTGTGATGGTGTGTCAGGCGAAGAAGATAAACCAATTCAATACTCGACAGCACAGGAAGAGTGTATTCAATTGGACAGTGAATTTAGTGGCAGCGACGATGATAATGTGCCTTTGTCATCATATTTTGACAGACGCATCATAAAGAAAACAAAAAAATATATATGTTATTTTAGAATTCCTATAACATGATGGCATTGATGATAAGATTGATTGATGTCGATGATAACTATAGTAAGTCTATCAATGATTAAAACTAGAACAGATAAATTCATTTTGTTTTGTTATTTTGTTGATTTATAACGTTGTTTTGTGTCGTGTGTGTAAAAATTTGCGTTTTCACAGACTATTTAACTATTAAGTACATTTTTTTTTAAATATCAATAAATAATGTATTTTATTTATTATACATACAGATAAAAGACTTCTTTTTATTATGTGCTATACAATATCAGGAAATATTCATTCGTCTTTTCAAAATAGACTCCTAAAGTTGCGGAATCACAGACCGCGCGCGACTGCTTATGTTCGGCGCAAGGGTGCGACCACTGGAAGGCTAGCCTAGCCTTTTGGTAAATATGCTAGGGTCGACTTCCAGTCTAAAGGATACTCAGCGCCGGCGGCACGGACCGTCAGCTTTTACCGAACGGCACTCTTTTGTGCGGCAAGCCGGGCGCTCCGCGGCTTGCCCGGCAGCAAGACAGTGTGTGTAGGAGCCTTAAGTGGATGCAGTTGATTACCAGTATTTTTGACATGGAGCGACTGTCTATCTGATCACAACCCAGTTACTGGGTAACACTAGCTAGAGCAATAAAACATGAATTATAGTAAAACAAAGCGATTATTTAGCAGTTTGTTTACAGTCAATTCGAATAAACCAGCCAAGCATTAAATACACACCAAAAAATAGGCATGAAAGCTTATTGGAAAATACAAATTCAATTATTCCAAAACATTTCCGATGAGAGTGTAAATATTTCTCCATTTCCGATCTATTGTTTTAGGTAATGCATTATGTAATATATCGATAATTTATGAAACATTCACTGATTTATGCGAAAAACTATATTCTGTCCACTGGCTATACTTTTCAATATTTTTATGTGTGCATGGTATGGATATTAGAGTGGTAAGGCTGATATTTCAATGAATGATTCTTCAGAATTAAGAGCTTGTGAACAAGTTGCACTTCGATATTTACAGTTCACAGCACGTTAAAAATACATACGGAGTTAAAAAAAAAAAAAAATTGAAATAAAATTATTGATTAAGTAAGTTATAAAATAAAAAAATGCTTACCTACATTTTTAATTAAAATATTTTTTATAATATAATTTGTTTGAATGACACAGGCGTCGCTCCACCTTCAAAATCGAAGTTTTTAAAACTCCATATGGGCAGCCGAGAATCATTTATAGTTTTATCTAAAAACCGAACAGAAACGTGCCGATATCTAGCTATTTATGTAACGGTATCTACAACCGAAAAAAATAGAAATAACTCTACAAAACCAGAAGTCTCGATCATAAACAATTTGCGAAGAAAATATTCCGTTGGCAACAACAAACCTTGCTGCAAAATAGTCTAACATTTAGTAAAGCCCGCAGTCCACGACGCTTCTTGATGGTGACTGTAAAAATAGAGGGCAAAAGACTTATAGGCCGATGCCCAAAAAGGTGGTCGGTTCAAATATTCGAGCAATTGACGATACCTATCAGCGCTGCACTCCACCAGGCCACTGATTGTAACAGATGGAAAAAGACCGTTGACAAGTTAATATGGAGTCACGATTCTCAGCAGTGAGAGAGCGATTGAAAAGAAAAGAAGAGTGTATCGTCGTGGACGATGGTCTTAAAAGTTGGAAAAAAAACCAATGACCTAAAATGACGTCTGCTTATTTTAAATCTGCTTTAGAATTCATTCTATAGATGTTAAGTTTAGTATCTTTTGAATATATTACTTTGGAGCATGGATTTGTGAATATGAAGACAAAAACACAATCCAACGAGAAAAAATACAGCCTATGCCATTGCCCTGCAGTTATACAAAATGGTTGACTAAAAATAACTGGCCTTGGATTTCGGCAAAAAAAGGATAGGTCAATGCTCTATTTTTAGCCTATGGCCGATTGTTCACGACGCTACTCAAGAGTAACGTGTTTCATACACAAATCTTCAATAAGTAGCCAGAACGTCATAGCATTAATATCACGATGATCGGCCTTAGTGAATTAAAAATAGAAATCTAAAAATAAAAGTTATAAGCTTTTTTGTCGTAGTTGGGTATTAGTTTTTATATAAATTATGTTGGATAAAATATTATATTATACAAGGTGGAGATGACGTTACGACAATAAATTAAAATGCGTTTGTCTACTGACGCATACGCGTATATGTTATTTTTCGTGTTCTTTTTTTTTTCTTTCCTTGCGTCATGTTTACCGCAAATAAACGTATTTTCTTTCTTTCTTTCATACGAAAATTCAATCAAATATATCTAAATTTAATAGTTTAGTCACTATAGTTAGTCAAAGATTGGCAATACCCATAGTCGGCCCATCACTACTATTTAGTTTGCTTGAAAAGATCACTTTTTTAATTTCGATGCTAGGATTTATTTAATGGTTCCAAAATACTCTTATGCATTAGAATTGCCAGCGTTTTCATTTATTGTGGTAGTATTGTTGTCACCACAGTGTAGTAGTTGTTATCTTAAGAGGTCATTGTACTCATCATTATGTACAACTTGCACTAAGGGACCTAAGCTGAAATCGCGAAAATGAATCGGTTGTTCCCTACATTTTGACGAGATATGCGAACATAAAAGTAGAGAACAGCTGATTTTTTTTTCGCGATTTCAGCGTTGGTCCCATAGTGAATGTTGTTCATTATGATGAGTAAAATGATCCCTTAAGAGGTTTAGTATTAACAAAAAATAACGTTAGGTATACGAGTATATGTATTATAATATTATGTATTATTTTGAAATGCCATTATTTTGATACCCAACATAGCATCATCAAAAATAGTAGATTGTTTACTAAGGGAGCAAACAACTATTTTTAAGGCGAGAGTGTTTCTTTGAATCCAAAGCGGAGCGAAGGATTCTAGAGTAGAATCCCGAGCGTAGCGAGGGATTCTAAAGTAGAATCCTGAGTGCAGCGAGGGATTCAAAGTACATCACTCGAGCTTAAAATAGTGTTGCTCCCGAGGTGAACACTCTACTTTTTATCACCCTCTATGAGAAAACAAACGTGTGCGGTCCGACCCCCATCAGGAACGAATTTCCTACTCACTGATTTACACAAAATAAAAAAATTATGAAAAAAAAATAAAATCGCAGACGTCATGTTGGATTCACATTTTGACCTCACTATCGGGTTTATCACCTTCGAAAACTATGAAAAACGATACCCATGACGATTTTTTTTTAAATTTTCGAATCCACCATCTTGGATTTAAATTTTGACCTCACTATCGGCTTTACCACCGTCAAAAACTACGAAAACGATACCCATGACGAAAAATTTGAAAATTTTCGCATCCGCCATCTTGGATTTAAATTTTGACCTCACTAGCGGCTTTATCACCCTCGAAAACTATGAAAACGATACCCATGACGAAAAATTGGAAAACTTTCGCGTCCGCCATCTTGGATTTACATATTGACCTCACTATCGGCTTTACCACCGTCAAAAACTACGAAAACGATACCCATGACGAAAAATTTGAAAATTTTCGCATCCGCCATCTTGGATTAAAATTTTGACCTCACTATCGGCTTTACCACAGTCGAAAACAATGAAAAAAAAAATGCGAATCCGCCATCTTGGATTTTAATTTTGATCAAATTCACACTTTCTCTCTTGCCAGCCTGTTACTTATTCATACAATGTTCGTGATCGATCTCTTTGGTCTATTCACCAAAGAGATCGATCACGAACATTGTATGAACTTTTACTAACAATTTCCACATTCCAAATTCAAATCACTTTTAGTCCCTAGGGATTAAAACGCTATTTTGGTCCCTGTTTACGAGGATTAAACTGTCTTTTTGAATAGATGTGATAAAAAAAATATTTTGTTCAGGAGTTTATGTCCTCTAGAGGGCGCCATATTCGCCATAATGTGACGTCACATAACCTACAGCCAGCGGACATTGGAGACTCTTCCAACGATACCTCTGTCAAATTATGATGAGGAGTTTAGAAATTATGACGGATAAGATGAACATACATACATACATATCGGTCAAAATCATAACCATTCCTTTTTGCTTCGCCCTATTCGCATAAAAATCAAACATTAACATGCTAATCATAAATTCTCTGCTGCCATAAAACAATGGCAAACGGACCCTTTCTCGAATATCCGACAGACTAATTTTAGCGAAACGGATCCTAATTAATTCTACCCAATTCTTAACAAGTTGAGGTTTTCAAATTGGAATTTCTTGAATCAACGTGGAACAATTTGAAGTGGCAAGGTTTTAATTAGTTTCTCAAAATGTTGAAGTAACTTTGGTACATTGGTGATCTCACAGTGACTGTAAAATATGGAAATATGAATGTTTAAAATTGATGTCATTATCAACATTCATCATTCCAGCCGAAAGACGTCCACATCTGGACATAGGCCTCCCACGAAGTACCGCCACTTCGACCTGTTCTATACTTTCCGCATCCAACGGATTCTTGCGGTTTTCACAAGGTTATCGTTCCACCTTGTAGAGGATGGTTTAATTATTTTTTAACTTAATTATATCAAATTGATTTTATTATTGTTTGCTACACGTATCTATTTAATTTTTTATTTATTTACACACACTATAAAACTGTACTGTACTGTAGTACTTCTTACGGATCCGTAAGAAGTACTCGTAACATAAGGTTCAGTTGAAAACCAGCATCAGGCACTTGTAGTCTGGCATTTATACTGAACTGAGCCTATTTGGCACAGCCGTGAGTACGTAGAAACGTACTTTAATATATTCGGATTAAAAGTGAGCTCAAAGCTTTACTTTTAATTAAAGTGTCAAGCTTTACTTTTAATTAAAGTGTCAAATTAGATTCATAATTCATAAGTCTCTGCTGCGCGCTCGATGTATGCAGTTGTTAAAGAGTGTACTGTACTAAACGTTTTTAAAAATGTCGTAGGCTAATGTGCTTAAATGTAATCATTTTAATCTCGTGGTTAATGAACTGTTAGCGTTTGTGCAACATAAACAAGAAGTGAAGGACAGTGAAGTCTGTGTGGTTATGTAGAACGAAATGGGCCTATAATTGCTGTTATCTGATGCATAACCAGTTTTATTTTTGATTGATTATTATCTTCATATACTCATCAGGCAGGCATAAGTGCCAAGGGAACAAATAAAATAAATATTTCCGGTAAATATAAAAAACTCAGGCACATAGTTCAGGTAGCAAAGATCAAAGTTTTGAATCAATGAATAAAAAATATGTAATTGCATAATCTTGTAGATATTTGCTAATGAGTGCTAATGCAGTTATTTTGAGCTTAGTAAATAAATCATTGAATCATAATTTACAGCAAAAAATATGTAGCTAGAGTAATGGCCTTATAAAAACGAAATTCGTCGGTTTGTTTCGTTGGTCTATTGGTTGCAAGTTCTATTGCTTTAGCTTGAGGTCCTGGGTTAGATTCCCGGGTCGGGCAAAGTGATATTCGGTGTTTCCTTCTGGAATTTCTCGGTTTGCAGTCAATAGTCTGGATTATTGCCCGCTTGATGGCAATAGGCTCGCCTCCTCTTAAATGTACTTAAACATAATTGGCGAAAAGAGGGCGTGGGTGTATTATAGGTACATCTCTGCATAATCCTTCGAAGAAAATGCGTGATGTTATGAAGACGGAATTACTATAATATTGTTGATTAATTCTATTTTTTGGGTTTTGAACCATTTTAGGTACTTAGCCACAACCTTTAACCCACTATCATTTCCACAAGAAAATGAGGGTTTTCTGAAATAACTTTCACAAGGTAGCAGTATGGCAGCATCTATGTCGCCACATGCGAACTACACATCAAAAACCTAATGGCTGCTACACACAGTGCCAGCGGTATGGCCGCCGGCACTGCCCTCCAGCCTTGCCGACGGCCATGCCGCACAAAGCCGCAGAAAGAAACGCAAAGAAAATGAAGGAGCAAAAACCGGAGGCACATGCCGCGCGGCAATGGCGCGGCAAAATGTGTAACGTCAGGATTTTTGTGTGCCATAACGTCACACAAAAATCCTGACGTTACACAAAAATCCTGCATCACGCACGACGGCAGGTTCGGGCGAGTTAGTCGTGACTGTATGATGAACGAATGAATGAAACGAATGATGAATCATCATCATCATCAGCCTATCAATGTTCCCACTGCTGGGACACAGCCCTCCTCTTTATGAGAGGGAGTGGGCTGTAATCTACCACGCGGGCCCAGTGCGGGTTGGTAGATGTCACACGTCTTTGAATTTTTGGTTCTAAAGCCGCCCTCCGACGGTGCGCCATATCGCGGACGCACGCGCACGACGCACCGTGGGAAACCTAGCGTGCGTGGTAGCGCAGACGCGCTTTGTTCGCGTGCGTGGCGGTGCGTCCTCGTGCGGGCTGGTGCGCGTCCGTGATATGGCGCACCGTGGGAGTTGGCTTTAAGACATACCGGTTTCCTCACGATGTTTTCCTTCACTGTTCTCAAAACGGTGAATGATGAATGTAATCATTATATTTTACATTAATTGTCAAAACCCTCATTGCGACAATGTTTATGTAGCTCATGTCGTGTTGGATAAATTATCTTGCAAGTTTATTGGAGAGACTGACTGTGCAAGACTGTGGTGTGAATACCTTTCTTTATTTTTTTGTAATTTTTGTTTTTATTTTTAGTTATAAACATAACGTAACATCACGCTTTGTTACCCCGAAGGGTTACGCAGAGGTGTACCTAATAGTACCTACCCCCCTTATTTCGCCAGTTATTAAGTCCCATGTAATAGGGGGCGAGCCTATTGCCATCAATCGGACACAAATCCAGACACTGAGCTGCTACTGAGAAATTCTTGATGGAAAAATCCAATAAAACTTTACCCAACCTGAGGATCGAACCCAGGACATCATACTCAGCAGTAGCGCTTGCCTGCCACTACTAGACCAAAGAGGCAGTCATTGATTGATGATCATAAAGGAACTTTTTATTATGACGTCATCACCTTGAAGACTATCAATTAGCAAGCAGCACTTTAAAAAGCGCTTTATTCAAATGTGAATTTAATGCAGACATATTAATCTTGAATTAGCCAAAGGATATTTGATTAAACAGTAAACAGATTTAGTTTTATATTAAACTTAGGCTTTGAGTAGACTTCGTCTAGACTCTGTGACTGTCAAGTGTCGGGTACCAGTTCCTGTCTGATCACAGTGTCAGATAGATTTTTTATTAAAAACTTACTTCGGCCCGCGACTTCGGCTATCCAATGCAAAAAGAATTTTTCAAATCCTACTGGTAGTTCCGGGGATTACCCCCTACATACAAACAAACATAATAAACAAGCAAACAAACAAATTTTACCTCTTTATAATATTAGTATAAGTAGTATAGATGTTTTAAAAAAATATACAGGGCATTTTCAATGATACTAGGCCTAATCGGTTTGTGGTACACAAACCATCAAACTAACCAATTTTCTCCATGGGCATCGTTATCGCGAAAAAAATATAAGCTGTCCCGTACAAAACTTTAATACCTGCTCGACCCAAATTTATGGGACGACTCATCATCATCATATCAGCCGAAAGACGTCCACTGCTGGACATAGGCCTCCCCCAAGCACCGCCACTTCGACCGATTCTGTGCTTCCCGCATCCAGCGGATTCCTGCGGCCTTTACAAGGTCATCGGTCCATCTTGTGGGAGGCCTTCCAACGCTACGTCTTCCGGTACGCGGTCGCCACTCCAGAACCTTTCGGCCCCATCGGCCATCTGTTCTGCGGGCAATGTGTCCTGCCCATTGCCACGACCCGACGATTGCCATGGGACGACTGATATTGAAGAAATACATAGGACGAACCTCGTGATCGCGAAAACATAGTTCTTCAATTCGATGGTATGTACCACACCCTTTTGACAACACCTTTCTGATCATCATCTGCCTAGCCTACTTCCCACAGAACAGATAAAACTTTTTCTCATGTATGTTGGGTTCGGCTTCTAGTCTAACCGGATGCAGCTGAATACCAGTATCTTAAATAGAGCGACTGCCTATATGACCTCCACAACCCAGGTACTGGGTAATATGGTACCCCTTTGTAAGACTGGTTGTCAGACTTTCGGGCTTCTGACGACCCGTAACGATTGCCAAAGATCCATGAATGACAGCTGGGACCAACAGCTTGACTTGCTTTCCGAGGCACGGAGTCGGAGGGGTCTTCTTGGTATTTAAAGATGGTCACCCATCCACGGACCAACAGCGGCAAGCGTGGCTTAACCTGATTGATCGACCCGTGTGGCTATTATTACATAGCCACAAGCCCTTAAATACACTTTTCTGATAGATTCTGTATATTAGAACCAACTCCACTTTATGTCAGATTGTCCATAAATTTTGATTTGAGTTACGTCATCGATTTAATTTTTAATAACAGGTATTATAATTGAAAGTTGATAGGCATTCTATGGGCTTGGAAGTATTTTTTTTTCTCTGTGGTTTTTTATGTCCAGTTCGGTGTCCGTCAATTTAATTATACTTGCTAGGCAACCGACCAAGAGTTGTGTCAGCATTTTGCTTCAGTGAATCGGTATTAGTGATGGTCTATTAGCTGGGAAAATTAATTTTTCTGCTAAGTAGCTGCTTAAATATGTGCTAAGTATGAATTAAAAAATGTCTATGTCGCTTTGTGTTGGTGAAATCGAGCATAAATTCTAACAAATATTATATGAAAGCTCACTTGTTTGTTGGTTTGTTTGTTACGTTTTTACGTTAAAACGGCTGAACGGATTTGGATGAAACTTGGCACATGGGTAGACCATGACCTAGGTTATGACATACGATACTTTTTATCCCGATATTGCCACGGATCGAGACATGCGGATGAAACCGCGGGGCGCAGCTAGCATCAAATACTTCTGACATAATTTAGGCAGCTGCTAAGCTTAGTGCAACGAATATTTATGGCTAATTGCGTCCTTGAGTGCTTAGGCATGAACTTGGGCGTTGTCAAAGTATTGTGCAGACGGGTAAGTTCAAACTCTTAACCTTCTTAATAAAATTCAAAAGCACCGTTCTTAACGCACTCCGCAGCCAAATTTATTCCCCCATTCAACTTGATAAATAGATATGGTACACCCACATAAGTAACACGTCATCAATCGCCGCAAATGGCAAAACGAAGACGTAAGAAACGTAACAAAATGGAAATTGGTGTAATTTGTTCTGGGCATACCGTGAAACACCCGTTTCCTTAGGTCTATCCGTAATATCGGCTGTTGCCATCTTGCCAATATTTTTTGCATACTTTCCTTGACATGGAACAAATCTTCTGGGGAGATTGATTTGAGTGAAAATGGAGTGTGAGTTTATTCAGTTTGTATGAGCAATAAGGATTATTGAAGACGAATTTCCGTAGTTAAAAAAGTTACAAATCTAGTCGCATTCTCATCTCAGCAACAATTAAGTCGCAGATATATATGGCAGTGACCATGAGTGGTTGGCTTGCGTTTTCTGTACTGAACTCACGCAACGCGTCGTGCGTCCAGTCAGTAATAGGACTCGCCTATCAAGGAGCGTTGTCCCAAATTAGACACATTATTAGTTTATTATACATCAAACAACAAGTTTGATTTTATCTAGACTCTTAGCTATAGAGCAGGAACAGCATGTTTCCAAGCATTCTTATCTATAAAATCCTCTAATTAGTAATTTGCTTGTTTACAAAGTGTACCTACTTTTAATTATTACAAGTTTTACTTTCAGAAAATCAAAATAATCGAATATAAAGTTAATACACCCCCATCTATCGGTTATTAGCTCCTTGTGTAAAAGGCAGCCTGATCCCTTTGTTTCTAAAGACCATCAAAAATGAAGAAGAAACCCCTTAAATTCAATTTCAGATCACTCCTTATCTGGGTGACATCGTAAAGTTAAAATGAAACAGCCAAGAATGTAATAACGCTGGAAGAAAGCAAAGATCTAATAAAAAGTAATAAAATACGTATCTTGGACTCACAGATTGATTTGGGTTTTGTTTTTTATTCTGATCGTACCGGATTTGATGAAATGGCGTCAGTTTGAGGTCAGGGACACGGCTTGATGAGTCCAAGTTTTAAATAAAAAACTGTACCAATATACAATTGGTAGTTTGTGCGTTCTAGGTCGGATAGCAGGTTGATTGTAGGAAAAAATAAATTAGTTAGTTGCTTAGTATTGAGCCGACAGCCACATGGGTCGATCGATCTGGTTAAGCTACGCTTGCCGCGATCAGTCGTGGATGGTGACTATCTTAACATTAGCCACTCCGTGTCTCCGAAAGCACGTTAAGTGGTTGGTCCCGGCTGTCATTCTTGGATCTTTGACTGTCGTTACCGATTGCCAGAAGCCCGAAAGTCTGACAACCAGTCTTACCAAGAGGTGTCGTGTTACCCAGCAACTGGGTGTGGAGCTCAGATAGGCAATCGCTTCATGTAAAATACTGGTATTCAGCTGCATCCGGTTAGACTGGATGCCGACCCCAACATCAACATTGTTGGGTAAAGGATAGGCAGATTGATTGCTTAGTATTGTGTCATTTTTGGTGGAATACTCCTAGCTAAAAGTCAAAGTCAACTATTGTATTTTAATTAGGCACATAAATATCACTTTTAAACAAAAACATAATAAGTAAAATTTACAAAAAAAAAATTTAATTGAAAATAGAATATATTTACAGAAATACATACATCCCTGCCCTCGATCTCAGACCAAAAAAAAACCAAGACAGTCATGTGAAGCCGGTTTCGTAAACATGTATGCACTTTGTGTAGTTTGATTGTAGTACCTATCATTGTTAAAGGTTATAGCATGCGTAGTTTCAGCATGTTTTACTGTGTTGTTCGCAGCGCACTGTCTTGCTTTTTTATTTGGTCTGAGCCCCCGATCAATCAACTATTATTAGTTGATTGATCGGGGGCTCAGTGCTCTTAAATTTTGTGCCACCGGTAGTCAGTAGCAGATATGGGTGGGATCAGAATAGCTACATCTAGCCGAATTGTCAAAAGAGTTTCAGAAGCTATCGTAACTCTACGACAGGAGTCGACAAGAGTTTATAATATTTCCAGAAACAGAACAACATCAGTAAGAGAGAAGGAGGAATTTTACAAGATTGCCTGTCTCCCTAATATCTTCGCTTGTATAGATTGTACGCATATAAAGATACACAATCACCAGTTAGCTAACTTAATCGTAACAGCATCCTGAATTTCTGAAAGTTCAGACGAACAAATCGCTGTCTTCTGTCAAGCTGTCACTATTTAATACATCGTTTTCTAAATGGCAACGGCGTTGATTGCATGAATATTGGATGATATTTTAAATGTAATCATATTTATTTATGTATTTTTTCGTATTATTTTATATTAGTCTACATGATTTATCGATGGAAAACAAAATCGGTAATTTATTCGTAAAAGTACGATTTGTAAATGTCCTGATTTGAAAAAAAAACTGTGACCTAGGTAAGTGGTCCTTACGTAGGTATCCCTTAATCTTAGGTAAGGGGCTGATTTAAGAAGTCTGTTAGGTAAAGAGACCCTTAGTAAGGAAGTGTTTGAGGAAATTATTGTGAAAACGGGCATTAGATTATGACGGTTGAGTGATCTAAGTGAGTGTGTATGATGTGTAACTACACACATCATATAGGGTGTGAATGTGTGTGGTGTGTGTGAGTAGTGTGTATGTAGGGTGTGCATTTGTGTGGTGTTTGTAGTGTGGGTAAAGAGTGTGAATGTGTGTGATCTGTGTAGTGTGGTAAGTATAGGAGTGTTGTCGCGAACGTGCAGAATATACTTCCCTGTTACATGAGACTTGAGAGAAAAAAATTACTATACATCTCTGCCCACTCCTTTGTGGAATATAGCCATGCTGTTATGTTGTATGGTAACAAAATAACTAGGCAACAATTCCGTATACAGAACATGACTTGGATACAGAGAAGGGTCAGAACTTTGCGGCTAATTTAGTTTGATTTAGGTAGAAAGTTGGGAGATTGAGAACAGCCTTAGTTGGGTTGTGAAAGCCGATATGAAAGCCTGAGTTTTTCTGCGGTACGCAGACGTAGATGACGATCTCTTTTAGAAAGTACACACAATTTTCTTGCCTAGATACTCACTAACCGTCGAGGTATTAAAGTGAAATCAGTAGAGTAGAAGCTGAAATGAAATTAAATGATGAAAAGATACTATTTTTTGTAAATTATGTTTGTACTAACACTTTTACGCGTCAATGATATTTTAAAAACTAAATGAAAACGTTTCCAATCTGACTCCGAGAAGAAAGGTTGAAATAAATTCAGAGGTCACTTTTTAATTTTAGACTTAATCTTGGTCAAATCATGTAATTGGTATTTGAAATGGTCTTTTGAAGAAAGAATTAACTATACAGATTTAGTACACCTATGCACGCATTTGTCTATCAGTAATCGTGAAGCCCAACTCAAAATTTAAGGAGCTCAATGATTGCTGCACGATTTAATAATGCCTATCCAGAACAACACTAGGTCCTCAATTTAATCATTCACTTTTGGCATGGCAGCCGTCTGATCATTAAATAAAAATTATGTTTTTACCAGACTGCACGAAAGGTATCCTAATATTAACTATCTATACAAATAATAAAGCTAAAGAGTTTTTTTTTGAACGCGCTAATCTCTGGAACTAACCGCCGGATTAAAAAAAAAATACATTTGATAGCCCAATTCTTAAGGCAGGCTATAGGCTATATAACATCGCTAGGACCCTTAGGTGCCGAGCATAAAGAAAAAAGTCAGAAAGAACTCTAAGCGAACACGAAATAATAGCGCGGGCGGGCGATGCGATGCGACGGGGTGGGTTGGGGGAACAATCAATTTCACGCGGACGAAGTCGCGGGCAGAAGCTAGTCTATGTATCTTTGTGGGATTCTTTGTATCCCACATACAATATATGAAGCATCCTAAGGGTTAGATGGACTTTATCACCTTTCGGGACACTAAACGCCCCCAGACGTAATAAAAATAAAACTTCTGTTGTGTCTCGTTCAGTGTTCTTCTACCAATCATTGGTTGAAGCGTCTTTTGCGCTTGTCTGTCTAAGTTGTACGATGGTTAAGGGCTAGATTTTGTTTATATCATCGTTTCCGCAAACGTTTAGTGTTTTATCTGATAAATATTCCAAGGAATGAAATAGAATTTGGCATGGCATATACCTATCTACTTAAACTGCCAACAAACCTAATGGCAAATTTAACATATCCGGTTTATCTTGAATACGAGAATTAGACTGTTTTACATACGAAGTGGTACAGGTTTTAGTGTTCATTGTTCTTGATTTCGTGTTTTTGTAGACAAAACAAGTGCTAGCAACCTGGTTTTGTTTCGCACGGTTTGTACGATTGTTGAGGATTCCGGGTGAAGCTCGCTTCTTCCTTCTGCCTGATCATCACTTACCATCAGGTGGGATGCTGGCCAAGAGCTTCCCAGTTGTGGTTAAAAAAAACTTGACACAACATCAATGTTTCTTGATATTTCTCGGGACCCTGGACCTTTGGAAGACGTACAAGGTGCCGAAGCCAACTCGCAGAGGCCCGATAGACGTGTTTAATGAAATAAGGCACCAGGCGACGATTGTCCCTGTTCGTAGTATGCAAGTGCACCAAAGGACAACCCCCAGTTGGTGTAGGACTATTGCGGGATATGGGAAAAAAATATTGGATTATGGGTTTGGGTGGCTTAAGTGACTTAGAAACCTAAAACTATGGAAATACTATGGCTCCTACCTGACCAATGTTTTACATACAATACACAGATAAAATGTCAGGGGGTGACTTGCTCACTCAATAATGGACTCCCGAAAACGATATTTCTTTATTATTAAGTGCGGATTTCACCAATGAAATTGACCGCGTTCAGCACATCTAAACGCATTTAAGAGCTGTCAGTGTACAATATTCCATAACAATTTTGACACTGACAGCTCTTGAACGCGTTTTAGAAAGGCTGAACGCGTTCAGTTTCATTAGTGAAATCAGCAATTAAACACATACACTAAACCTTTCGGACTACATGATGGTGAAAACCGCATCCGTTGCGTAGTTTACAAGAACAAGGCGATCACATAAACAAACACGAAAAGCGACTTTAATTTTTATATGCAAAGAATAAAGAACATAATAAATTAGAAGTGATCGCAGGATAAATCAAAATATAGTTCAAAATGCAACCATTTTTTGACAAAGACTACAATAAAGAAAACAAAACGAAAGTCCTGTTCGAGACCGCTGCAAAACGCTCCGAAGGCATCAGGAAGCCAGCTATACGTCTTATAGAGAGACACCACCGGTAATGTAGGTCGTTTATCTCGGAGAATCTCGACGAGTATTGCCGAAAATAATATGCTCTCTTTGGTAAATGCTTGTGTATATCGCCAAGCTATGATAGAGTTAAGCGATAGAATATTTGAACCGAGAAAAGCAAACATACATAAATAAATAAATATACATACATACATACATAGAGTGCTAAAATCATAACCCTTTCTTTTGACTTTGCCGTAGTCGGGTAAAAATCAATAAACAAGTAAGTTTTTTACACAATCACGACTTGACTTTTAATTATTGAAGAAAGGATATGAACTGAAGGGTCTACAAGTTTTAAATCTTTTGCATAGGAGGAGGGACATTATAATATTAGAAGAGGGCTAGGCTAAGTTATAACAGCCGCATGTCTCGATCCATCAGGTTAAACTACGCTTGCCGCGGTAGGTCCATGGATGGGTGACCATCTTTACATACCGAGACTCCTCCGTGCCTCAGAAAGCACGTTTTGCCGTTGGTCCCGGCTGTCATTCGAGGATCTTTGACACTCGTTACTTACGGGTCGTCAGTAGCAACCAGTCTTACCAAGGGGTATTTACCCAGTTACGTACTGGGTTATGGAGGTCACATAGGCAGTCGCTCCATGTAAAATGCTGGTATTCAGCTGCATCCGGTTAGACTGGAAGCCGACCTAAAGATAGTTAGGAAAAGGCTAAGTAGATTGAGGTACATTTTAATATTGCCAAAGTAACTAAAAGAGATTTGAGCGCCTCAAATCAGTTTCCATCTCTCTTTTTCGTGCGGTTAGTGACTAACCTGGTGTCAGAGTTTTAAATCCACCCCTGCGCCCTGCCCTCCAGAAATATCTGTCAGGCATGCCAGTTTTCTGACCATGTTTTCGTTCACCGTTTTTAAAGCAAGTGATAATAATAATTATATACAATTCGCACATGAATCCAGAAAGTCAGAGGTGCGTGCCTTGGGTTCGAACTCGAGACCTATGACTTGGCAGTCCGACGGTCACACCTATAGGCATCACTGCTCTTCAGTTTAAAAAAAAAAAACGTACAAAAAAATCAAAAACAAAATGTTTTTTGAAGTTCAAAGTGACTTATTTGACTTTGAAAACAGTTTTAAAAACGTGTTCTCATAATTTAAGCGTAAAATCCTAGTCAGGGACTTTAAGGTTTATTTTTTGCCTTAAAAATGTGACTCAGTGTTGTGCCAAATGCATTGATACATCAAAGCATTGCTGTCACTCGGAGCATTTTTTGTTTTCAAGCGGTTTTAGGTAAAACAATTGTCAATTGTCAATTGATGTTCTTGACATTTAAGTTGAAGATTTTAGTATCGAAATACCAACGTATACAATGCGGAGACTACCATACAACAAAAAATTTAAATACTGGCACTACTATTGCATAAGAGTATTTTGGAACTGTCAAAAAAGTCCTAACTTCGAAAAAAAAACATGAGTTTTTCAAACAAATTAAATGTAATGTATCCGTTTATCCAACTAGGCATGCCGCCGTTTAATTTTTTGTTGTATTGTTGTCTATACCTTGTATAAGAATGCTCTATCCCTGGGACTAAATCTCGTAGTCTCTCGTAGAGTCTATCGTTGAGTCTCTCATATAGTCTCTCGTAGTCTCACGTAGTCTCTCGTAGAGTGGATAGGATGTGCATTCGCTTGTTTAATGTAAACCGACTCTAAAAAGGTAACTTTTTTTTTTATCTCTAAGCTCGCCCTAACAATGATAAAAGTGGTAAATCTTATCAAGAGCGTACATCTTATAGCTTTCAGTAGCTATCTTGCTTAACAAAGATAGGAAACGATTGTTCTTACCTCCCAAGTTCCTTATGCTTAGAAAACCGTTTTCTGGGTTAATTTTAACTGACTTATTAAATGTAATTTCCTGAAATGTAGGTAAGTAAGTCAAAAAGCTTACTTAGCATTTAATTAAATATTTGAATATTTCATATTAATTCTATCTTGTGTTAAATTCTTATTATTTAATGGCGTAGTAATGGACAATAGAGGAAAATCAAAATAATGTTTGTGTCTGTTATATAAATTGCAGTCATTTTGCATAATATAATAATAATTAAAATGAATCCTTAATAGATTCATTTTATTTTATCTACCTAAAAACGTGTATATTTTGTCGCTAGTTGTTTATTCCTTTTATTATAGACCAAATGCAGGTATGCAAAATTTATTAAATAATTATATTAATTTATGTGCTGATTTATTATATACCGAAGACGCTTTAGCATCGCAATAGCGGTCATTGCCCTTTCCCTTTATCTCTCCAGGAACCCAAACAATAAACTACCTACCTAATATGTATGGTTTATCGTTATTGGAATATGTTGTAAAGCTCAATAAATATTGATTCAGGACGTTAACCGACTTTATTTCAGTTTTTAGCCGACTTCTAAAAAGGAGGAGGTTATTAAGTTCGTTGCGTATGTTTTTTTTTATGTGTCCACCGATTTCTCCGTCAATTGTTGACCGATTTTGAAAATTGTTTTTTCGTTTGTAAGGGTCCCTTATAAATTTTAATATCTTTGCTTGGATAGTTTTTGAGTTAGCTTCAAGAATACGTATTTTTCCCACTTATTTTATATGGATGATAATAATATTATTATGATGATAACTTCCTATCACTGTTATTTGCATAGCAGGTAGTTTTATTCGAATTTTAGTGGGGTAGGTACCACAACCAAAAAGTGAAAAAAAAACATTACAAAAAAAAACACCGACTTCCAAAAAAAACACTAAGTATGTACAAAGTAAAAAATAATTTTGATTTCGGAAGTCGGTGGCAAAAAACGAAAATTCAAAACAAAAGACATCGATTTCCGGAATTATAATAATTTTTCACTTTATAATGTATTTTTTGGAAGTCGGTTGTTTTTTTAAATATTTAATGCTAGAAAATTTAGGTATTTCAATGACTGCTATTGCCACGCTAAAGCAATTCAGGTATAGTAGTTTTAGAAAAATATATTTTTATTTATTCTTTTACACAATTAAGATTGAATCCGGCTTGGATGATGATGATGATGGTTTTTTTTCTGATTTGTATGCATCAGTCAAGGATGATATTATTATACCTACGTTTTTATGCAGGTACTAAAATTTTACGATACTGGTTTCTTACCATTTCAGATAGGTTAATGTTATGACTAATAAGTTGATATAGCAAGCGTTATTAGTATAAATGATATTAGTGCAAGTAAATATTATGAGAGGGGATGATTATGGAAAACAATATTAGTACAAATAATTTTATGGAAAACAACACAATACCTTTTCCAAGAGAGCGTTTTTTGCCACTGTAAAGTCGAACGCCGCTGCCAAACAGCCGTCACTACGGCCGTTATGTGGCGGCCACCGTACCCATAAACCATAACTTATGAGTGGTGGAAACTTGGTCTGTCATCTGTGAATCTCCACCTATTTCTGTGTTTTCCTTGCTTCAGCCTACCTGGGTCCGGAGTCATCAGACATCTAAGTCAACTAAGGAAACTCATGTTTAGGTGGGAGAATTTCAGCAAGTGGAACGCATGGGTTGAGTGCAAAGCTACAGGTTTAGCCTATCCACAAATTTCGTGCCCTCACGCCCCTAGCCGCTGCAGGAGACGCCCTGGGTGTCGGGAATTGGGAGCCGATTTCCGGCCACCGTAGGCGCGGGCTTGCGGACGGAGAGCAATGGGCAGCTCGCCGTCCGATATGGACCAGGCCCGGATCGACGGCGCGTTTTGTTCCACGTGCGCCTCGAAAGAGACAACTAACCGCCGTCCCGTCAGTTAGCTAGGGCCTGATGCCTGCCGGGGTTTCGAGAAAGTCCTATAGAGTTACCGTGGCCCCTGGCAACGTACAGGCAACTGCATGAACACGGGTGGGTTTTAGTCAGTAAGAGTCTGACACGCCCTTTCGCTCTGCCCAAAGCGGGAGAAGTTATTTGATGATTTCCGAGCCACAAAAAAAAACGTCTAAAGTGAAATGAATATACATTAAGTAAAAAAATCCCTATCATATCCAAAAGGGGTTCATAGGTACTGCAATATAATTACCTAAAAGTAATAAATAATCTAATTATTATCATATTTTTAGTACTAAAATCACTTCAAATTAAATTGCTAATTTTCAACAAGGGTCATAAGTTATGACTTGTAGACACCCACTAATCGACGACGGCCGCCCGCGCCCGAGGTAATAATCCGGTAAAACTCCCAATGGAACAAAACTGAGACGATTTTTTTTTTTCGTTTTCCCTGAAACCACCCAACCAACCCACATTACCACATAAATAGACTCTCAGTACAACACCTAACAACACCCTTACAGAATCGTACAGGGTTTTTCTACATGTTCTATATAATCAAGTATGGTCTTAACTTCTTGCCTCACATTGTTTCAGTTCATGACTGCAAAAAAGTTAACGTTTATTGACCTTAGGTAATATCCTAGTAGGTAACAAACGTCGAATACAAAGGAATTGATCTGATATCAATTTTTATCACAGTGCAACAGGAAACTGCAGAAGTCTTAATGTATTTTTAGTCTGCAAAGTATTTTAGGGTTCCGTGGTCGACTGACGTAAAAACACAAACAATATTATTATATTATGTCAATTTCTCTGTATTTGTGTATTATGCCCGTTTTCACCATCATTCATTAAATTTAGGGAGGCTCTTAAGACATTTTAAGTGTTAGTTTCTGCTAAGGGATCCTTTAAATATAGGGGCCCGATATTCGGCATCTTAGCGATAAGTGACAGTTCATTTGTTGTTGAAGGTAAATATTTTCTGCGAAATGGAAGGTCATCTGTCAAGATGTCACTATTTCAATACATAATTACCTTCTTCAATTTTTTCTTTTTTTTAATAAGGAATTTTGAATGATATTTGATCTACATATTTTTAAATGTAATCATGTTTATTTTATGTTTTCTTTCTATTTTGTCATATTATTTTACATTAATCTACATGATTTATCGATGGAATACAAAATCGGTAATTTATTCGTATATGTACGATTTTCGCACACCCTGATTTAAAAAAAAAACTGTCACTTAGGTAAGTGGCCCCTAAGTAGGTATCCCTTAATCTGGTGAAAAAAAACTTAGGTATGGGGGTCATTTAAGGAGTCTCTTAGGTTAAGAGATCCTTAGTAAGGAAGTGTTTGAGGGAACGATGGTGAAAACGGGCACTACTATTTGTTTGACAAACTGAACTACTTATTTAAATCATGCAAAAGGAAAGCATTATTAAGTAGTAAATGGGTTTTATAATAAATTAAAACTAGTTAGCATGTCCAACCAACATGGTTTTGGGTTTCCTTTTAATATTAATACAAAATGTCTATGATAAACTGATTGGTGCATATTTAGAAGTATGAGGAACAGGGTGTACAGTTCACTCATTCTCCATAGAAAAGGAAAGATGCTCTGACTAGACGGGTGTTGTGTCTGGTGGGCAACTTAGCCGACAATTGATGTCAAGATGTTCTATAAACATTGTTTGCGCGATGCAGGATATTTGCGTGACGACAGTGTGATTCGTAGTTCGCATATTGTGGAGATGTAGATGCCGCCATATAAATTTATATACTAAAGATTTATACATATACATATATATATTCAATGAAAGCTTTTATACATAGGTACCATGGTATTACCTACTATTACTAGTTCTCCAAATCGAATTTCGGTCATGGCGGCCAATCTCAGGGTAGACTAGCCATCGACGCGGAAGATATCATAGTGCACAAGTGTGTGCGCAGACACAGGTGCACTCTCGCTCCGCTCACTCTCATAGTCCGATGGGACGGCAATCCTACAAGAGCGGAGAGAGACCTACATACTCTTATTAAAGCTTAGCCCGCGGTTTATATTCAGTTTTAAATTGCCAGTGCGTGTAGATAGTGATACCATGTGTTAAATCATTGCAACCGCAGTGCGGGCTAGGCCTAATAATGTAAAACACGTTCTTGACCACTTTTAATTACCTACAACTTCAACACAAAAAATTATGCTATATTACAAAATCAGCGTAATAATTTGCATAAAAACAACGACAATTAAGTCGTGGTTTAGAAATAAAACATGAGATCTTTGAAGAAAAACTGCATGCCGTCAAGGATTAATGGCGATAAGTAATATTGATTGGTATTTCAAAATGATCGAGATTATGATAGCGTGATAGTTGAGAATGGAGGAACAAAACGTGTTGCACCGACCCTAATTAACATGGACAAGGGCACTAAGAACATAATGATTTCAAAATGAGGTTAACATTGTAAACGGAATAATGAATCTTTTAATTGAAGATGACGAAGTTCGTGTGGCACTCGGAGACTGCCGCGGTAAAGCTATTGCATAGCTGTTTATATCAACTTATGCAATTTTATTATAATACAACCAATGCCACCTAGAGGCGAGTTGCTGAACTAAAGAGACAGGGGGACTAACCTAACCTAACAAGGTTAGGTTATTTTCGTTACGGAATTTCTGGATTCGGTCTCCACGCTCAAGGCCCGCGATAGAAGCTATGCAATAGCTTAAAAAGTTTGCCGATATTTCCACTGTGTTGCGGATAAACTAGCATAGTGTTATAAATAATTATCTGTAATAGATCATGACCTGGACATCTAGCTAAGAGCCAAATTATATCGCAATTTATTCAGCCATTAAGGCGTGAAAAGGTAACAGACAGACAGATAGACAGACAGATAGACAGACAGATAGACAGACAGATAGACAGACAGATAGACAGACAGATAGACAGACAGATAGACAGACAGATCGACAGACAGATAGACAGACAGATAGACAGACAGATAGACAGACAGATAGACAGACAGATAGACAGACAGATAGACAGACAGATAGACAGACAGATAGACAGACAGATAGACAGACAGATAGACAGACAGATAGACAGACAGATAGACAGACAGATAGACAGACAGATAGACAGACAGATAGACAGACAGATAGACAGACAGATAGACAGACAGATAGACAGACAGATAGACAGACAGATAGACAGACAGATAGACAGACAGATAGACAGACAGATAGACAGACAGATAGACAGACAGATAGACAGACAGATAGACAGACAGATAGACAGACAGATAGACAGACAGATAGACAGACAGATAGACAGACAGATAGACAGACAGATAGACAGACAGATAGACAGACAGATAGACAGACAGATAGACAGACAGATAGACAGACAGACAGTTAGACAGACAGATAGACAGACAGATAGACAGACAGATAGACAGACAGATAGACAGACAGATAGACAGACAGATAGACAGACAGATAGACAGACAGATAGACAGACAGATAGACAGACAGATAGACAGACAGATAGACAGACAGATAGACAGACAGACAGACAGACAGACAGACAGATAGACAGACAGATAGACAGACAGATAGACAGACAGATAGACAGACAGATAGACAGACAGATAGACAGACAGATAGACAGACAGATAGACAGACAGATAGACAGACAGATAGACAGACAGATAGACAGACAGATAGACAGACAGATAGACAGACAGATAGACAGACAGATAGACAGACAGATAGACAGACAGATAGACAGACAGATAGACAGACAGATAGACAGACAGATAGACAGACAGACCGATAGACAGACAGACCGATAGACAGACAGATAGACAGACAGATCGACAGACAGATAGACAGACATAGTTACTTTCGCATTATAATAAGTATTATAAGTTTGAAAGTACGAATCATAAAAGTTGAAATAAACTGATGTAGTCTATAACATTTAATTCTTCAATACCTAACTGCATTCACTCGAGTTACGAAGTAGGTGTAACAGTGAATGCAGCTTCACTTTCGATTCAGACTTGCAACACCACTTTCATAGGTCATTGACCCGCTCAAGGCAAACAGCGCAATTTCTTTTGTTTGCATTTGCGCATATTATCTTGTGGTAAGACTCAACTTACGAGTTTCAGATCGTGGGTGAACTCAATTAGGCGCTTTATGTCGTGTACTGTATGTCATCACCACTGCTCTCAAAGCGGTGAAGGAAAACATTGTGAGGAAACTGGCATGTCTTAGAAGCGAAAATTCGAAGACATGTGATATCCATCAACCCGCACTGGGCCCGCGTGGTGGATCACGGCCCACTCTCTCAGAGAGGAGGCCTGCGTCCTAGCAGGGGGAACATAATCAGGCTGATTATGCCATATATCTTGTATGCGAAGAAATTTTATAATTCATTTCCTGTTTGAGGATAAATATCCTTAAAACTGATTTTTGAAGTCTACCTTTTATGTTAAGTTTTATTTATTTGTTAAGTGATTTACTGTAGAAAACAATGAATATAATTATGTTAACACGTTAATTTCTGCGAGGTTTCTCTGATTGCAGACTATCTACTGTGTGATGATCAACGTTTTGTGTTTTAATTAGTTTAATTTATATAATGTATTAAATATAAACTTATACTTATAAAGTTAGTCAATTCATCTGATCGTGTCATTATTTTATACTTGCTTCCGCCCCCGGTTTTGCCCGCGTGGTATGTCAATAAAAGTAGCCTATGTTCTTCCCTAGGGTATAAAGTAAGTATACCCATAGTATCCCATACCAAATTTCATCAAAATAGGTTCAGTTGTTTAGCCGTAAAGGCGTTATAAACAAACATACACAAAACCAAAAAAAATCTCTTTACGAAATTAGTGTAGACTGTTTTTTTTTTATATTTATATTTTATTAACCGCGGTTTTCCCGTGTGAACCCGTGTGAAATCATCCCACGGATGAACTGCCTGAATAAAAAGTCCTGAATAAAAATCCTATCTCCTAAACCAGGTCATGGTCTATTAGTGGGCTGAATTTCATCCAAATTCATTTAGTCGATAGGGCGTGAAAGTCAGACCCACAGACAGACAGAATCACTTTCGCATTTAAAATATAGAATAATATTAGTATGGATTTTAGTAGTCCTAGATCTTACCTGTACTTTGTATTAGGTGCCTATCTGTAATAACCAAAAAAGAAGACATTTAAGGGAGATACGCCAAGGTACTAAATTCAAATTTTCTTACGTTCTTTTGCAATTGCAGGTTAGTGTCAGGTTGTATCTTGATGAAAAATGATTTAAGACCGTGACAAATATAGGTAGCTTTATAGATTTTGTATCATAAAAATCATCAATACATTTGTTATGGTCGCAAATCATATTTTAATCAAGATACATCTTAACACTGACCTGCAAATTGCAAGAAACGTAAGAAAATTTGCATTTCGCGGGCTACCTTGGCATCTCTCTCTTATATTGATTCTTCAGAGCATAACTTCAGGGTGACGCTGAAGTTATGCTCTGAAGAATCAATATAAGATAACTTTCAGTCTCGTTGGAGCAAGTGCAACAAGATTTCTAACAATATTTTATTTCCAGCAAAGGTCTTCTGACCTTAGCATCCTGACCAATTGGAGATACCGGTATTCGAACGTGAGAGGAGTTGTTAGACATTTTTCAACCGGAACTGCCTCTGACGACTGTCATTGACATTCGTGGGACTTCTATGTGTAAATATGACCGACAATCAAAGAATTAAACGAGCCAATCGATTGTAGCTAATATATTATTATATTTCTCATACATGCTTGGAAATTCGAACATTATTTTGAGAACCTTCTTCGAGATAAATCGAAATTGCTGTACTGGTCAAAAACAAGTGAGCGCGCGGCCGGCAATCTAAGTATGAAAATCCATATCTGTCGTGTTTAGCGGCCAAATAAATTACTATGAAAACTCATATCTGTCGTGTTATTTAAAAATGGAAATAACTTTTTACTTCAACACATGGCAACCAAGGAGGTAACTTATCAAAGATTTTATTTAAATTTCGAACTGGCTTAGCAAATGGAACTGTTTAAAGAAGAAATAAATGAACTTACATATGGGCGCGTGAAAAATTTGCTTTGTTCGACATTGATTCTGGAATTTATAATTAATTTACTTAGAGTTTCCGCGCAATATTTGAAAAAGTACTATACAAGCCTTAGCCGCAACCAGGCATTGATGGACTCACATATTTATGATCGTCTAACAAGCCCTTGTTGCAGGCCGCGACAGTAATGTACTATAGTATTGTTAGGTCCGGGTTTCTAGCTATGTAAAATACATACTGTGCCTCGGAAAGCACATTAAGGCTTTGGTCCCGGCTATCATTCTTTGATCTTTAGCAGTGGTACCGGGTAACCTCTACTATTAAATGCGCAATATTTGTTAATATATATTTGTAATCTCGTTGTGAAAACGGCTCTATCGATTTCGATGAACGTTGCAATATAGGGATTCACGGGGGCGCAAAATTGATCTAGCTAGGTCTCAAATCTGGAAAAAATTGTTTTCTCCGTATTTTCATCTTAGAATAATGACATGGCAGCATGGAATTAATAAGTACCTACTATCATGGCAGCATGGACTTAATATGAACTTACCTATAATATGAAATGAGCATTCTCTATTATCACCAGAGCAGAGGTCGGGCGCCGAGGTACTAATATTATTATACATGCAACACAGCCCAAAAACAATGTATCCGTGCACTTTGTGATGTGCCACCATTGACTTCATGCAAACCTCTTTTTAAAGATTTAAAAATATTGACTGTGCCCGGTATGTACTTATTTGAATGCTGTAAATTTGTTAAAATGCACTCCGAGTTATTTCAACGTCTTGGAGACACGGTTACGTTTAACACAAGATATCCTGATAGACTTATTATACCTCCAATGAAAAGCCACTTATATCATAGAAGTTGCTTTCCAATGGTTATAAGGATATATAATAAATTACCAAAATCATATAGGGACCTGCCAATAAATCGTTTTAAGACAGTGTTATTCAAATGGCTAATAGAAAAATCATTCTATTCTGTGAATGAGTATCTAAATTTGAGAGATTCACACTGACATTTTACTTACTATTATAATTTGACAAATGATTGACATTCTAATTCTATACTATACTAAGTGACTATGATGTATGTGTATTAATTTGAATAGTTTATTTCAATTATTAATGTAATTTTGCATGCTAGTTTTAGCGAATTGTTTTAGAAACTTTTAAAAAAACCCGACCATCTGTAATGTACTACAATTCTTGCAAATAAAATTTCATTTCATTTTCATTTCATTTCATTTCAACAGTTGTAATGAAACAAAAACACAAATTAATCTTAAAACAGATAATAAAATTGGTACTGACAAGGGTTTAACCTGGATGACTTTCTCATCCAACCTCCACGTACGTTTGATAAGACAATCACATTTACAAGAAGATAAAATTAATTTCATACTAATATACGGAGTATTTAAAACAATCGAGTATCAGCCCCGTTGGCGTTAGTCAACGGGGCTGATACTCGATCGTTTTGTGGCAATGTGGCAGCATTGTCACGTTGAATGGCCATGCTAATTCTTTGACCAAAGAACGAGCCAACCCTTTGGGGGACAATTCTACTAATTTATAAACGTCACAATGGTCTCTCGATGGTGAGTTTTTGACAGATTTTGTATGGCAAATCTGTCAAAAACTCACCATCGAGAGACCATTGTGACGTTTATAAATTAGTAGACTTGGCCCCCTGGTCACGTGAAAGTGTCGACCAGCCGGCGAAGTCGCACGCTCGGGCCTCACCCGAGCGTTTCGACCCTAAACGGCACGAAACTATAGCGCCGCTTGTACCATTGCTAAATACATACTAAGGCCTGCTTGTAAGACATGTTGGGGTCGGCTTCCAGTCTAACCGGATGCAGCTGAATACCAGTATTTCACATTGAGTGACTGCCTATTTGACCTCCACAACCCAGTTACTGGGCTACGATACCCCTTGGTGAGACTGGTTGTCAACTTGCGAGTTAGCCGTAACGATTGTCAAAGATCTGCAAATGAAAACCGGGACCAACAGCTTAACGTGCTTTCCGAGGCACGGAGGGTTCTCAATATGTAATGGATGGTCATCCATCCACGGACTGACCTACGCAAGCGTAGCGTTACCATCGATCGTCCTGAGCGGCTGTTATTGATTATTATTTATCTAAGAGCCCACACCTTTTATAATAATAATACCTGGAGCTCTACTCGGGTAAAAATAGAGAATGCTCATTTATTTAATAGTACAGGACAGTGCATACAAATTCCATGCTGCTAAATAATTATAAAAAAATAATAATATAATAGTGGCTACTCCCTAGAAATCTATCCCAAACTGCGAGGTGACTAATTGAAAACTTCAACCGACTTAAAATATACATTCACTCCGTCCGTTCATTATTAAAGAGGGTCCAAATGTCGGGCAATCAATAAGGAGTACGTTTTTACTCCATTACTCGTCGACCAAATACTAGCCCACGCATATTCAATCAATGGTCTTCGAATTTCGAATACTGCGTTATTTTAGGGCTAATTTTATTGATAGGGTAGGGAACACTATTAATTGAAATAAAGTAATACATCTGAGTGCTCCTTTAAGTATTTTATGGGTATTACCACAGATTAATACAGATGGTTCACTCTGCGAAATCATTTAAATAAAAAGAGACTCTTGCTACGACACTATTAAGTGCAATTCAGGTCGCACATAATTACCTACTGGTATATTCACCTAGCAGTTGCTTCTTTTTCCATCGCGTAACTCTTATATCTTTGGACTACGTTTCGCTCACTGAATTGGCTCTACAAAACAAGCCCGTTCATCGCGTACTTGTAGCTTCATACCTAAAATGCGGTGTGCGCCTTTTGTACCACAAACACAAACTGCGAACACCAACCTGTTTATTCAGCGTAGTTATAACACAGTAAACTCATGTCAATATCATGTATCACCAATATCATCCCAGGCTACTTCTATTACGTCAGTACCTTAACAGAACTCATTTTCTTTATAAAAATAAACAATAGGAAAATAAGTTTCCCAAGAGTCTCCAAGAAAAACTGTCGAAAAAATAAAAATAAATAAACAAATTATTCCCGGAATCTTCTTTGATCAGAAGAAAACACACACACTAAAAACAGTAACTATAAGTATTCCGAAGCTCAGGGGAAAATACCTTGTTTTTATTAAAAATATAAAAAGTACTTATTCCTGGAATCTTTTGTAGTAAGTAGACAAAAACAAAGGAGTCGCTGATAATATCGTTGATAAAATTGGATAGTAGTCGGTATTATATATAGAAGATAGTTGGAATGTCAATTTTATTTTTATTACCCACTTATCTTACTCCCATATTGAGAATTTCTTGTAAAAAAACAAAGATCTTTTATACGAACTGTTGATGTACCATGATTTCGACATTTCGTGCCATTTAATATTTAATAATAAATAATAAAAATTTAAAGTTTCTCACACACTTAGCATAATTTTAATCATCATAAGTCTGCCTAGCCTTTTCCTAACTATGTTGAGGTCCGCTTCCGGTCTAACCGGATGCAGCTGAATATCAGTATTTATTTACATGGAGTGACAGCCTATTTGACCTCCCTAATCCAGTTACTAGGTAACACGAAACCCCTTGGTAAGACTGGCAACTGGAGTTGTCTAATCTTAAATAATTATTAAATGTTTAAGTTATCTCTTGCAAGATAACCTTTGACGACAAGTAATTAAACAATGACTTTTTGAAACAATGTGTTTTTTGCAGAACTAGGAATTAGCGCAAGGTTTTTACGGCTTTTTAAGAATATTTTACAAAGCCACAGAATTCCATAGTCCCATGACCTTCTGGCGCATTGAGAAGGAGGAGGTTTATTTCACTTACAAATCAGAGGAGTTAAAAAAACGGAGAACTTTAACCAAACATGTTAAGAATAAATGAATACCTACAATGAAAAATAAAGTAACTTTTCTCAAACATGCTTGGAAATTCGACCATTATTTTGACAACCTTCTTCGAGATAAATTCAAATTGCTGTACTCGTCGAATACATGCGAGAATTTTCATACAAACGTTGCCGGTCGGGCAGCCGGCAACATTTGTATGAAAATCTATATCAGTCGTGTTTAGTGGCCGAATAAATTACTATGAAATCATTTTACTTCAGCACATGGCAACCAAGGAGGTAACTTATCAAAGATCATATTTTAATTTAGATTTGACTTGCAAATAGAGTTGTTAGAAACAAATGAACGACGTCATTGATTCTGGAATTGTATCAACAGCCGCACGGGTCGATCCATCAGCTCCATTAAGCTACGTTTACCGAGGTTGGTCTGTAGATGGGTAACCATCTTTACAAACCGAAACCTCCCCGTGTGCCTCGGAAAACGCGTTAAGCCGTTGGTCCTGGCTGTCATTCATGGATATTTAACAGTCGTTACCTACGGGTCATCAGGAGCTCAAAATTCTGACAATCAGTCTTACCAAGTATTACGTTAGTTGTGGAGGTCAGAAAGGAAGTCGCTCCATGTAAAATACAGGTGAATCAGAAATAAATTCAGGTGTATCCGGTAAGACTGGAAGACTGTTTAATTATACATGTCACAATTTGAAGTTTGTCACTGATCAACATGCCTCTCAAATATCTTAAACAAATTAAATTTTTAGACCGAGATCCGCGATATGCTCTAGTAAGACAAGATTTCGAGAGCTTTGCAAATAAAATTATAATGTAAAGTGATAAGTATTAAGATGTTGAAAACTGTTGGATCTTGGTTTGTGCGTTATTAAACCTAGGTAATAATTTATTACTTTACACATGGGTAATTAGTGCATATACGAGTATTACGATTATAAAAGTCACATAGGCATCCAAATCATATTTGATTAATTTTAAATAATTATGAGGATATTATAAATGTCAAATCGTTTTAATTACAGTAAATGTCAAATTAATACAAAAATATAAAATGTCAACAAGCTTAGAAAAAAAAAAGAAAAATTGCAGCCAGGGTTTAATTTTGCTATAACATAGATTAATCAAATAAATATAATATCCTTACCTAACTAAAACTAATAACAAACTAAAATATGGCGACGAACAACTCCTCCGCATCGCTGTCGACTGGTGATGTACCCAAAAGACTGGCGACATTGCCACGTTGTATGGCAATGCTTAGCCTCTGGCTAAGGCAAAAGCCAGTCCTTGGGTCACGGGAAGTGTCCACCAGTCGTTTGGAGATTTCGCTGACTGAATCAGTCAGTGATTCATCATTTAGGAAAATTTAATTGTTATCATTATAATTAATTATGAACTAATTAGGCTCACTCACAGCCTGCAACACGAGGGGCTTTTGGCTAAGTAATAACAGCCGCAAAGGTCGATCGAAGCTTAAATCAAGGTCGGTCCATGAATGAATGCCATGAATTACATAAATCAAGACCCCTCCGTGCCTCGGAAAGCACGTTTAACAGTTAGCCCCGGTTGTCATTTGTAGATCTTTGACAGTCGTTACGGGTAGTTAAAACCGAAACTCTGACAACCAGTGTATTAAGAGGTATCGTATTACGCAGTGACTGGGTTGTGGAGATCAGATAGCAAGTCGTTCCATGTAATATACTGGTATTCAGCTGCATTTGGTAAGACTGGAAGCCGACCCCAACATAGTTGGGAAAAGGCTAGGCAGATGATGACTCACAGCCTGCAAATAAACGTTCTATTCGACTACTTATCTTTAAATTCTACATTAAATTTTATATAATTTTTATACTGCGACACTAATTAATGCATAATAAGTTTCAGACCGTTTCGCTATTATTTAGTCAATTTATATTTCCTTGAACTTAGTTCTTCATCGCACAGTTATTAAACACGAGTTTTATTAGTGTAACCCAAGACATAGGTATATCTAAGTAATTGTATATATTTAACTGCACTTTAGAGTAATTATTATTTTCCTTCATTTATATTAAATTTTTTATATTAGATTATAACAAATATATATAGCCTACCGGTATCGGGAACAGGGTCCAAGCTACGGGGCTCCATCCTAACCGCATTGTTACCGTGTTGCCGTGTCAAGAACCTACCGCTTTCTGAAACAAACCCTTATTCAGATCAGTGGCTGTCACGACTATCTGTTAATTATTTTAGGGAACGTTGTAAATAAAAAGCAAACTTCTTAAACTAATTTTTTTTTTTGGAATCTGCCCCACTGGCTCCCTTTGGCGAGGGATTCCACTAGTCTAAAATCTTGATTGATTCTGCACCACTAGGGTTGGCACATTAGAATTTATGAAGGTAGGTATGCTCGTATTTTGTATTTTTGTTTGGTAAAGAAAGAAATGTATATCTAAATAAAATGTAACTAGGACTGGTAACGTTAGACTTAGTACACACCTAGGCAGTGTTTTTAAATAAAAGTTCAAAAATAATTGTTTGGTAATTTTTATTTACTATTTGTATCTGGAAGGAATCGGGTTGTAAATCACAGATTAATTACACGATTTGTTACAAATAAAATAAAATCTTAGTAAATATAGGTACATTGGGGATTTGGGGCAAAGAAGAATGATTCTTAAATACAATAAGCGCTAAGCTTATTAAGATATTTGTATATACTTAACGTTAAATAACATACCTTCTTATGTTAGGCAATGTAAATACTGTCAGTCAGTTTTTAGAATATTGATATTGATCGAGGAGTAATTGATTTATATCTACACTAATATTATAAAGAGACAAGATTATTTTTTTTTTGTTTGAAGAAGCTCAAAAACTACTGGACCGATTTAAAAAATTCTTTCACCAGTAAAATCCTGTATTATAACTGAGTAACATATCTATAATTTATAAAGATATCACGCAGGGGAAGCTGCAGGTGGAAGCTAGTTTAAAATAATTTTAACAGCTTATCCCATTATTGACTATAACCAGATTTGCCGAGTCTTATTTACATTTTCGCCCATGTGTCGCCACACCCACAGAAAACAAATATTCATGTTAACAGTAGACCTTCACCTGTACGCTTATATAAACATAACCAACCAACACTTATCTACCTCTCATGCTAAACAAATTACCTACTCAACCCAAGATTTAAATTATATTTATCATGGTAAGGCAATTTGCCGCTAATGCAAGCTGTATAATCAGAATTATCCGTGGTGAAATGAATGCTTTACCGGAATGCATTTACAACATAGCCCTAGTGAGGCGAGGCATGAATTTTCACGGATGGAAACATACTTGGTTGTATATTGAAGAAGAACGTTTCAAATGCTGTCGATGATACCACGGCAGTTACACACAAGAGTTATTCTTAGTCATTAAAAAGTAGCGTAGCGTGGGACGCCCCCCAGCTAGATGGACCGATGACCTTAAGAAAGTGGCCGGGACAGACTGGATGCGGAAGGCGGAGGACAGGGTGTTGTGGCGCAGCTTGGGAGAGGCCTATGTCCAGCAGTGGACTGCGATAGGCTGAGTTGATTGATTAAAAAGTCGATGATGCCAGGACAAGAGTTTTTCTCAGTAAAAATATCTTCGTGAGCGTCCTTGAATCTCTCTCTCCCTACATCCCTTGGCTTATACCAAGAAAATTGACCCATAATATAAATACATGTTATATTTTAATAAAAATACAATATTACCAAACACACAAACATAGAAACTTGCACAGATTCACATTTATAATATTACTAATTTTAGCCAGCAACTTGGCCGCGTTTAGGTCGGAAATTATCCCACGGGAATGTACTACTGGGATAAATAGTATCCTTTCTGCTAATACAGGTAGTAAACTATTTGTGTGCCAAACATTTCAATCAATTCAGCCGTTTTTACGTGATTAAGTAACAAACATTCAAACGCACAAACTTTCACAGATTCACATTTATAATAATTATTATACTCGTATGTAGGATAAGTAGAAATAGTACGATTGCCATACCTGTCAAAATCTTCTCTAATTTGGCTATACAAGAAAAACTCTTGTCTTGGGCCAAAATGAAAATGAACTAGAAACAGGAATGACTTTCTTGCATCATCATTCAGGCGTTTTCCAAACACGTTACTCTATCGTGCGTGCAATAGACACGCGTAGTTCGTCAATTTATTACTTCGTGTGTTTACATTATCTTGGCAATATCCGACCTGCTTTCCCATTTATGTAATCTGATCCTACGTGCTTTTATATTTCGACAGTATTCTAAGAAACTTAGAAGAATTTAGCATCGTAAGGTGCTGGTAAGTTGTCAACATTTTGATAATTAATGGGTAGAAAGGGCCTCATTTGTTTTTCCTTATAATGTCTAGGCCAGGGATCACCAATTATAATTATGTAGTTTGATAGCGGGTCCGTCAAAAAAAATTATAGGACTGTCAAGGCCCGTTTCGGCAATCGATTACTAGCAATAACTTTTTTAGTAAGTAAGTTATAAACATTTATTAATTGATATTCTACTACTTTGAACTATTTGTCTGAAGTCTGGAGTGTTGACGGCAGAAAAGACAAAGCGCGGGCTAAATAAATGAGTAGTAGTGAGAGAATACTCAAAATTTTTATTGAATTATTTTGTTTATAAATATTACTGTTGACTTAAGGTTCAACCAAAATAGGTGGGCGCCGGCATTTAGTGACTCCCGGTCTAGGTTGTACTGATGGCTGTTTTTACATAATTATTATGTGAACAAACATAAATATTACTAGTTTTTGCCTACGGCTTTGCACGTGGATGTCAAAAATTATCCCAAGGGATAAAAACTACCGGGATAAAAAGTATACTTTGTTCTACCCCAGGTCATGGTCTATCTGTGTGCCTTTCATCTAAATCAGTTCAGCCGTTATGGCGTGATTAAATTGTACTTAACAACTTTTGACTGAGGAGACCGATTTTATTGAAATAAAGACTAAATGTTACCTCAAGATACGGAAAATGACTATTTTCCAATTCCTTAAAAATCTCAAAAACATAACCTTCCGTCTGGGGCAGTCGGGTAAAAATTGGTACACAAAAAATTCAGTATTACCTTCATGTGAATTAAAAAATCTGCGGTTTTGTAAACTAACTGTGTGACAAAAATTCTGAAAACTATAGTTTTCGATATCAGACTCGTTCAATTACTTTTCCACACCTCGTCGCAATTACTTTTTTTCTTATAATATTTTTTTATACGAGGTGGAGACGACAATACAACAAAAAATTAAACGGCGTGTCCATAATGACGTTCCCATTCTGTATACAAAAATTCAATTGAATATATTCAATAGTTTAGTAATTATAGCCAGGCAAAATCCATAGTCGGCTCGGGCTATTCCGTTTATCCACCCCAAAAATCCACCCTAAGGTGGATATTCTGAAATGTATGCCCGAGAATTCACCCAAGGCCTAGTTGAATAAACGGAATTTATAGGCTTAGGGTAGATCAGGCATACATTACATTTAATTTGTTTGAAAAACTCATTTTTTTATTTTGAAGCTAGGTTTTTTTTGACAGTTCCAAAATACTCTTAAGCATTAGTAGTGCCAGTATTTTAATTTTTTGTTGTATGGTAGTCTCCACATTGTATAGTTGTATAAATCTTATTGGATTAACTCCATAGCTGAACACTGTCTCTTAAGATACAGGTAACCCTAGTTTAAGAGGCAGGGCTCACCAATTATTGTCTACAGATTTCTGCATTACTTGTTCCGCTCTTACCTCCTTTTTTTTTTTTTTTTTTTTTCGTGGGAAATCATCCAATGACTTCTCCCGCTCTGGGCGGAGCGGAAGGGCGTGTCAGACTTTTACTGACTAAAACCCACCCGTGTTCCTTCCCTTGCCATGCCAGGGGCCACGGTTTCCCCTTGGGACTACCCGCAACCCCGGCAGGCATCGGCCCTAACGGACCCCGTCAGTTTTGCTGACATCTCTTTGAGGCGCGCGTGGAACACGACGCGCCGTCGACCCGGGCCTGGTCCTTATCGGACGGCGAGCTGCCCTCTGCTCTCCGTCCGCAGGCCCGCGCCTACGGTGGCCGGAAATCGGCTGTCAATTCCCGACGCCCGGGAAGTCTCCTACGGCGGCGGCGGCTAGGGCTGGTCGGGCGCGGCCTCTGCCACTCCCTCGCGCGCTCCGCCTCCTCTTTCGCGAGCATTACTGCTTCGCAGAAGGAGGTGACGGCTTGCCATGCCCTCTCGCTCCGCACCATGGCCTGGACCAGGGCCGGACGCGAGAGGTCACTGCCGCCGATCGCCTCCACGAGGACACGGCGGTGGTCCACCTAAGCCGGGCAAACCTCCACCGTATGCTCCACCGTGTCCTCCGGACGATCCACACAATGGTGACACCCGGGCGTTTCCTCCCGCCTTATGCGAAACAGGTACCTCCCGAAACAACCGTGTCCGGTGAGGACCTGCGTCAGGCGGAAGGTGAGGACGCCGTGGTGCCTCTCAAGCCACTCCTCAAAGAGGGGACTTATCGCCGTAATTGTGGCGTGCCCACGCTCTTACCTCCTACCACTAGAACTAAGTCTGTAACCTTTTTGGAAATAAATAAATTTTATTATTATTATTTTTTTCAAACATAGTCAGTGTACCGTTCTGACTTCGTTACTATTTTATTACAATATTTAAAGATAAGTATAAATATTTATGTTTGGATTACCTACATTCACACTACAAGTATTACAAAAGGAGATTATGACCTAATACCTACTAAATTAAGGTCTAACCCCCTTACTAATAAACGTTGTATATCACCTGTATAGTTACATACTGATTTCTCTCTTTCAGTCGTCAGTAATTTGACATTCGAAAGAAGAAGACAAAGCGTTGTGTAACTATACAGGCGAAATACAACGTTTATTAGTAAGGGGGTTAGTCATCAGAGTGAATTGTGCTATTTTATAAGCATGAGTAAGATCTTTAATAAACGCGTTTATGTTATTCTTCACGATTTCCCGGCTTATTGGTTGATTTGCACGAATTTACTCTCCTAACTACTACTTCTCCAATAATATTATTTTTTCTTGAGGCAATTCGCACGAAGTTTATTTATTTGTGGGTGAATCGACAACTCCAGAAATATGAATTAGGCAATTGGCACATTTTGAATTTTATGAAAAAAAAGAAGTTTTTTTTTTTTTTTAATGGTTGATTTGCACGAATTTACTCTCCTAACTACTACTTCTCCAATAATATTATTTTTTCTTGAGGCAATTCGCACGAAGTTTATTTATTTGTAGGCGAATCGACAACTCCAGAAATATGAATTAGGCAATTGACACATTTTGAATTTTATTAAAAAAAAGAAGATTTTTTTTTTGCGCAATTTACACCAAGTTCCATGATGTGGGTCTTCATCATAAATCCAAATTATACCATCAACCACATTATAAGTCCAAAGTAACCAAAAGCTTAGTATTATATAAATTAAATAAAACTGTTTTGACTAGGAAAAAAATCTATTTTAAATTACCTTTGTAAATAAAACACAGGTCAGAAGCCACTAATTACAATTGTTCATGTGATTTAGACCATACTTTGATTACCGTGAGATATTTAGATTGAATGGTTGACGTACTTAAGTATTGCACTTGAATAAAACTGATTGAAACTGTGTTTAGGGCTCTGTACCTCAAAAGGACAAAAACTAAACCCAAGTGATTCTGTAGGAATCATTTCGTTGTCCGTCTGTTTGTCTGTCTGTAAGCTTTTTTTTTTGTGGGTGGAGTATCATCAAATAACTTCTCACGCTCTGGGCGGAGCGGGAGGGCGTGTCAGACTGTAACTGACTTAAACCCACCCGTGTTCCGTTAAGTTGAAATAATTATAAAATAGGGAGGTCTAAGGTCCCTTGGAGCTCTAAAAAAATTAAGCTTCTAAGACTTCTAAGTCAACGCAATAAAAAAATACGATCATTTACGCGACATATAAATCAAGGAGATGGGGTAGTTCCCGTTGACTTAGAATCATGAAATTTGGCAAGAAGCATTGTTTCACAGCACAAGTATCACATAAACAAATATTTTTTTGCTTATAAAGTTACATTTACAGTTAGAAAATTGAGTAATTGGGAATATAATTATAAATGCAGACCCTTCAGCAGCTTCCGCCCATTGTGTAACCCTATGTAAAATTTCTAAATCTGTGTCTGTAATTTTTATGGTGTACATAATAAAGAGTATTCTATCTATCTTCTATCTATCTATATATTTATCTTCATTCTTATACTATAAATTAAGCGTATGATATTCAATCGGTAGTGACGCAGACAATTAATCCATAAGATTTGCACACAATTTTCCATAAAATAGCTCATAAATAAATTTTTCACACGGCAAATTAAATGCAAAAACACAATTGTCTTATTTATAGGCGGATGTATAATTACATTTATTTATAGAAAAATATTATTCATAACACCATGCAACATTTGCATCCATCTCAACAAGGCGTTTTTTTGTTGCGATTCAATTGCGTCGACAGTTGATAAGGGTATGCGCACGCGATGCTAAAGAGTAATTTTACTGTCGTGCATTCATTAGCAAAGTGACACCCTGTATAGTAGGTACCTAAATGCACAAGGCAGGTAGAATAATAAAATTATTATAAACTTTTTTACGAAAATAAAAAGATAAAGGTGTTTTTGAATCTGTATTTTTGTTTTTTGCCGTAGACTTTCGAAATTAAAGTTATTTTTCACTTTGTAGTTTTATTTTTGGAAGTCGGTGGTTTTTTTTTATCAAAAACTTTTTAGTTATGGTATCTACCTAGCCCAAACCAATTCGTATATATAGGTACTAACTTGCTAGGTAAGCAACCCGTGAAATACTTATTATTGAGTAGTTCCGACGGCCGTCTGTGGTCTTCATCATCATTTCCACTTCACCAAATGGTGCTTTCCGGGAGCAAATGCACGATTTTCTATAAAAAATACCAAATTATATTTGAAGAGTTCCCTCGATGTCTCCAGGATCCCATCATAAGATCCTGATGGGATGGCAATGGAACCCTTTCAAACAAAAAAAGAATTTTCCAAATCGGTCCAGCGTCATCGAGTAATTGGAGAACAAACATTAAAAAAAATATTGCACAACTGAGAACCAAAAATCCGGAGTCACACGTGTTAGGGCGAACAGATTACGTGTGACTTTTATTGATTTTTGACGTTGTGATTTTTAATTTGTCTGTCTGTGATGTCTTGTTTAAATACCTATTTATTAGTTGACTTTTTGTCATAGTTGGGTTTTAGTTTTTATAACTTTTATTTATTTATGTATCTTTCTTTAAATCAAACATGGCATATTTTTTTTTTTTTTTTAGTTCTTGACTTTATGTCCTCTAGGGGACGCAATGTCGTCCGATAGCCTATAAATAATAACCAGCGGACGATCAAGACGCTTCCAACGATACCTCATTTGACAAATAATATTATGATGAGAAGTTTAGAAGTTATGAGGGAACAGATGAACATACATACAGATCGGTCAAAATCATAACCCTCCTTTTTGTTTTGCCGTATTTGGGTAAAAAATATGTTGTATTTTTACTGTCACTTTTTGCCAAATTAGTCTGAAATTATCAATGCTTTGTATGACTTCTAATACATATATGTATATCACCAGACCTGAACCCCTGGCAGTAATGTATAAGTAACTCCTTATTAACAAGCATTATTAGATAGCTTTGTTTTATATTTTCCAGGTGAACGCAAGATTCTCCACAATGTCTCCGGGGAGTTTCGTTCAGGAGAGCTGACCTGCATACTTGGCCCTTCAGGAGCTGGCAAATCCACACTATTGAACATACTGGCTGGATATAAGTAAGTATCTAGTCCCATTGTTGTGCGTGTTATTTATTACGGACACGAGAGGAGCTCGTGGCTAAGTAATAACAAGCCGCACGGGTCGATCCATCAGGTTAAGCTACGCTTGCCGGGGTTGGTCAGTGGATGGGTGACCATCTTTACATACCGAGACTCCTCCGTGCCTCGGAAAGCACGTTAAACCATTGGTCCCGGCTGTCATTTGTGGATCTTTAACAGTCGTTACGAGTCGTCAGAAGCCCGAAAGTCTGACACCAGTCTTACCAAGGGGTAGCGTATTACCCAGTTACTGGGTTGTGGAGGTCAGATAGGCAGTCGCTCCATGTAAAATACTGGAATTCAGCTGCATCCGGTTAGACTGGAAGCCGACCCCAAGATAGATGGGAAAAAGGCTAGGAAGATTGATTGGTTGTTATTTATTAAAGGGTTCTGAATGAAGGTATGTTATAAGGAATAGGTATAAGGGAGTTACATCTAAGAAGAGTAGTGACACAATGTGTGTGTATGTGTAGTGTTCCATACATTAACAAAACAGGAAACTATCGTAAAAATCGACGATAAATTTGATTTGGGTATAACGTATTTTACACAAAAAAGTGTCATCTATAAAAACCCTTTTTACGATTTGTTTACCATTATTTAATTACCTAAACCTAATAAATATTAATAAACTAAAATACGGCGTCGAAAAACTCCTCCGACTGGTAATGTACCCAAGAGACTGGCGACATTGCCACGTTGTATAGCAATTGGCTTAGCCTCTGGCCAAGGTAGAAGTTAGGTTTGTTTAGGTTAATATTAGAAGTTTATCCAGTGTAAATATTTTTATCGTATTAATAAATTCAATTTCAAGTCTATGTTAAACTGTACAGTTCCGCGAATCATATTTAAATCAACATACAACCTGACACTGATCTGCAAATTGTAAAAAACTAAAAAAAAATTGAATTTCGTAGGCTACCTGAAGTTAAGTTTACTAACATAGTTGTTACTAACATATTGAGTACAATGCTACTTGTTACTTAAATATAATTACATTTATTAGATACTAGCTTCCGCCAGCGGGCTTGCCAGAGTGATAAAAAAAAAATACAAAATAAAATTATAAATTATAGCTTACTATATTATGCATGTATTATACATATAAATCTTCCAGTTGAATCACTCTATCTATTAAAAAAAAATTGCATCTAAATCCGTTGCGTAGTTTTAAAGATCTTAGCATACATAGGGACAGACAGCGGGAAGCGACTTTTTTTTATACTATGTAGTGATGTAGTGATACAGCGACCATACGGCCCGGCCCTATCCTGTTCCGTGTCAAATTTATTATAATCAATTACTTTAGTGTTAAAACCTGTCAATTATTTTTATAATAGCTACTCATTATTCTAACGAGTTATGTATGAAGAAACTTTTTTTTTAAACACCTTAATTATTTAATTTTAATTAATACATCTGTCATGACATTGTAATTATGTATGATTAAATCAAAGTGGGTTTTTAAGATAATTGTTGCTCGCGGGTATTGTTCGTAAGCTTAACTCGCGAAATGAGGGTGTTACTATAGGTACACCTGGAACCTAACCCTTCGGGGAATACTAACATGATGTTATATTATGTGTGTGCGTGTTCTTCGCCGGGAGGGGACGCCCTAGGAGGACATAATACGGGGTGGCAGGGACATCGACGCGAAGCCGGTTACCATGGATTCAGTACATGGTTCTGAACCCCCCTGCGTTAAAATTTTTCTTCGGTTATTTAAAAAAAAAAAACAGCTGTGCTATACATTTTGACCCCAGCGTAAGTATTGCACTTTTCTATGAAACAGCAGATTTTTTTAAAATAACCGACGAAAAATTTCAACGCAAGGGGGTTCAGAATCATGTACTGAATCCATGGTAACCGGCTTCGCGTCGATGTCCCTGCCACCCTGTATACTGACCTTATTGATGATGTGCTTCAGAAAGCACAGGTGCGTAGGACTCGCAACCGGCGTGCGTGTATGACCAGATGTATGAACGTAAACGAGGCAAGGAGTATGTAAGGATCGTAGCAAGTGGCGTTCTGTAGTTTCTGCCTACCCCCATGGGAAGAAGGCGTGATTTTATGTATGTATATATTAAATTTGTTGTGGCAGTGTCCTGTAAAAATAAGTGTTTCATTGTAAGAGCATTCAATCAATCTGTCTAGCCTTTTCTCAACTATGTTGGGTTCGGCTTCCAGTCTAACCGGAAGCAGCTGAATACCAGTATTTTACATGGAGTTACTGCCTATCTGTCCTCCACATTCCAGTAACTGGGTAATACGATACCCTTGGTATGACTGGTTGTCAGACTTTCGGGCTTCTGACGATCCGTAACGAAACGAAACGAGATCCACGAATGACAGCCGCGACCAACGGCTTGACGTGCTTTCCGAGGCATGGAGGAGTCTCGGTATGTAAAGATGGTCACCCATCCATTGCAAGAGCATTGATGACCATAATTAAAACAGTTTTAAAAACAATGAGTTCATCAACGTCCTTGAATTAGTACCTGTCCAAAAATAAATTAGTCCGCTTAGAAATGCTATAAATAACATTGTTGTTTCGTTTTTTTTAGGCTACAGTATATAATTGTTGGTAACAGATAGGCAAAATTTTTTTTCGAACTATACAATTTTGGGGTACCGTAAGAAGATCCCAAGAGATTGAAGACGATAGTCTTATTGATGGACATAATATTTATTAGCAGTTGAGCTGTACGATTACCGAATTATGCGTGCGTTGAATGGACAAGTGCACTCAATCTGTGTGAAGACCATTTCAGACACCAAAAAACTTAAAACTTAAAAGAACGTTTCTACATGGTCTTTACAAGGTCTGACCAAGATTATGTCTGGACTTTAAAAGAGACTATGACCTCTGAGTTTGTTTCGGCTTTTCTTCTCAGAGTATTTAGTATGGGAGCCTATAACCTATTTATGGATGTGCGGAACCAAATAGGCAGGTAAGAAACACATAGTATACATGACCCTGCCAAAGATTTTTTTAATTGCGTAGCAGGAACTGTAATGGACAAAAAATTAGATAAGATACGAAAAGCCATACAAAAAAGAATTAATTGCCTTGAGTTTATATTACAAGCTTATCTTTTAATTAGAGTGTGAGGTCGAGGTCTTTTGCGTCTTTTGGTTGAGTTAACACCAATAGGTTAGCTTGGGTTGGTTGTTAGCAACATTAGTTGGGTTGGTTTTGGGTTTTATTTCTGCCTCGTTGGTTTAGCAGTGCGCAAGTGCTACTGCTGAGCATCCTGGGTTCGCTTCCCGGGTCGAGCAAAGTGTTATTGGGTTTTCCAGGAATTTCTCAGTAGCAGCCCGCCGTCTGGATTTGTGCCCGATTAATGGCAATATGCTGTAGGCTAAGTGTTATGAGTTTATTAGTTAGTTAATTTATTTTCTATTATTGTGAAAATAGCTTTTGCCCACGGCTTCACCCACGTGGAGGTCGGAAATTATCCCAAGGGAACATACTACCGGAATAAAACGTATCCTATATGTTAATACCTAAAGGTTTTAAAGTATCTGTGTGCCAAATTCCATTTAAATCCGTTCAGCCATTTTTGTGTGATTGAGTAATAAACACACAAACATACAAACTTTCACATATAAAATAATTTTTTATTAATTATAAGGAAGTAAGATAGTGGGAAAAGAGTTCCTTATGACGAAGGTTCAGCACAGAGCATTTTTGAAGCTCATCTCCTAAAGGATGTGAGGAGCTCGTGGCTAAGTAATAACAAGCCGCACGGATCGATCCATCAGGTTAAGCTACGCTTGCCAGGGTTGGTCAGTGGATGGGTGACCATCTTCACATACCGAGACTCCTCTGTGCCTCGGAAAGTACGTTAAGCCGTTGGTCCCGGCTGTCATTTCTGGATCTTTGACAATCGTTACGAGTCGTCAGAAGCCCGAAAGTCTGACACCAGTCTTACCAAGGGGTATCGTATTAACCAGTAACTGGGTTGTGGAGGTCAGATAGGCAGTCGCTCCATGTAAAATACTGGTATTCAGCTGCAACCGGTAAGACTGGAAGCCGACCCCAAGATAGTTGGGAAAAAGGCTAGGAAGATTGATCTCCTAAAGGATGTTAAATAGTTTATGAAACTTCATCAATTTTGCCGATGAGAAATGTCATTGGGCATTACATACGGCTTGTAGTTTAATCATTATTATGACTAATTTACGAGTACATGCATTTTGTTTAAATTTGCCAATATCGGACAGCAGGCGCGTATTGTGCATAAATGATTGAATAAATTTGAGCGACTGACATACGTTCGGACATGTGAATGTACCCTTTTGATATCAATCGGTATCTGACCAGCCATGACATGTGTAGCCTAAATTAGTTTCTTATAAAAACACTTAAAAATACTTAATCATTTTTTAATAGTTCTACGTCTACGTCATTTGAATAAATTAATCGATAGATTATTTTAAGATTAAGATTCCATTTAAATTCCACATAAAAATAAGACATCGTAGGAGCTCGTGTCTAAGTAATAATAGCCGCACGGGTCGATCCGTCAGGTTAAACTACGCTTGCCGGGGTTGGTCCGTGGATGGGTGACACATACCGAGACTCCTCCGTGCCTCAGAAAGCACGATAAGCCGTTGGTCCCAACTGTCATTCGTGGATCTTTGACAGTCGTTACGGGTAGTCAGAAGCCCGAAAGTTTGACAACCAGTATTACCAAAGACTGGGTTGTGGAGGTCAGATAGGCATTCAACTCCATTTAAAATACTGGTATTCAGCTGCATCCGGTTAGACTGGAAGCCGACCCCAACATAGTTGGGAAAAGGCTAGGCAGATAGATTAATAAAATAAAAATAGGACTTCGTTAAATCACCGAAAAACTATTTTTTTTTATTGATTTACTATTACCACTTATATTTGTTTTTACAGGTGGGAACCCAAATACAATAATGTAGTCACAATTTCCACACTCAGAGACGTCACCCAAAAACCAATTAAACACCACCACCAACCAAAATGAAATCTTTTTAAACTATCCTATTACCCTAATCACTTCTGTGCGCTAATGTACTTTACTACTACGTATTGCTGGAGTTGTCGATTCATTTACAAATATATTGATTTCGTGCGAATCGCGTCACGGAAAACAAATATTAATTAAAATGGGCGATTCGCCCGATTCCGGCGAGCAAAAAATTCGTGCGAGCCACCAATAAACCATAAAATGTTGCGAGTTTAAATCCCACCTGTTGAACTATTGCCGAACTCCTTTTACAACCACAATTTACCGGAATACCACAAAAATTGTTTTAAATTAATATTTTTCCTCCTTAACAGTACAAACGGCGTCAACGGCAGGATAACAGTGAATGGTCACTCTCGCGACATGAGGGTCTTCAAGAAGCTGAGCACCTACATCATGCAGGATGACTTGCTGCAGCCCAGGCTTACAGTCCAGGAGTCTATGAGAATCGCCGCCAACTTGAAGCTTGGGAAGGAACTTGGAAAAGCTGAGAAGGAGCTTATTGTGAGTAGTATAACTTACTAACTACTTAACTAATAATAAAATGTGTCACATTAAAAACCCAGTGCTCTTCCTCCTCTCTCCTACTTGATCTATGCTGTGCCCGACAGGGTCCATAATTGTGACTAATATAATTATTTCCATACCAACTATAATACATTATGGGTACGCAATAAAGAATTGAGAATTGAGAATTGAGTAGTAGTTTATTTTTTTTTTGCTTTTTGCCTGTTAACTACGTGACACACGGATGCAATGGATTACATTTTGACAGTTCAACAACATTAATTGCGTTATTTACGCTGTTGACAGATTTTTTTTTAAACATAGAAGCAATGGATTAACAATACTTTTCAAAGTAAGTTAGCTTGTGATTGAAACTGTGTTACGTAATAATTGTGCTGAAAGTAAGGAGTAAAAATGGTTCTCAAGAACATTTTGCTAAGACATTTCAAGCATATCATTCGATTTTAATAACACCAAAGTAAAATCAAAGGCCTATAAATAAAATTAAAGCGGTCTTTCCCCCTGGCTCCAATATAGTTCATAAATAAAGATTACTTGTTCATAATTAACACCAGGAAGTTCAACAAAGGAGTTAAAATAAACGAGAAGGTATCTACGAAATCAATTACATTGATTGAAGCAGGAAATTTATTTCATCTTAATCACTTTGATGGTTCAATATTTAAGTTTGATTTTGTTACAGTATAAAGTAACAGTATTATGTCTCCATAGAAAACGGCCGAAACGACGCGATTATAAATTTCAGTTTATTAGTACGCAACAGTATCGGGTGCGTTGCAGTTACGCACGTTTATCTACCGAGCGGCCGTAGGTAATTATTTCAAGGTCACTGCCGAGACATAATACTGTTACTTTATTATACTGTGGTTTCTATAAGCATAGAAACTTATTGGAGTAATTTTAGAAACCTTTTGGCAGTTTCCGGTTTGAGAGAAATCTTATCAAGCTAATATCGAAGGGGAATTGTACTGCGGGGATCCCAGCAAAGTTACCGTCTCTCTCTCTTTCGGAAATAAAAAGATGAAAGGGTTATTTAGGAAGATGAGCATTACAGTATGTATCTCATGTGCACTAAGAGGTGTACTGATCGTTATCATTCTCTTGCCTTTATCCTTATTTATTTGAGGTCAGGGCAACAAGTCTTTTTCTTCTACAGGTTCAAATTAAATTAGCTGGCGAAACTCTGCTGACGTGAAGGGTACCGGTAACAAAACACTACAAAAAAAAACCTTAATAGATAGTGTAGTTTTATTAGAAAAATCAGTTTAAAAATATATTTTTGTGTAATCTTCAGAGACGATATTTATGAACATGATAAAACAAAAAAAAAAGGATTTTTTCTACTCATACTTCAAGTAACAACAAAACCAGCGGTCGATGACCCCATAAAAAATTTGTTCTTATTTTTGTTGTATCTTATTTAGGTAATATATCGATCCTATTATCTATCCAGCACGTCTACAGTTTCGCTAGCTAATTTCATTTAACATTATGTTTTCCGACATCAACGACAATAATCGTCATATTTCAGCCAATTTACCTCAACGAATTATACACCAAAACCTTCCGTATGAATCACTCCGTCCATTAGTGAAAACCGTTTGAAAATCCGTTCAGTAGTTTTTGAGTTTATCGCGTTCAGACAGACAGACAAACAGACAGACAGGCGCGGCTCGGGACTTTGTTTTGGCTACGAATAATAAAAGGTAATAAAATAGGGATAAGTATAGGTAAAACCGATTCTGTGGTCTAATGGTTACACCACCTGTCTCAGACCCAGAGGTCCCGTTTTAGCTAGGTTTGATTAGCGGAAGGGCTTATTCTAAGTCCGCCTCGCTAGCTACCACCATTTTATCTAAGTCTGTCGCCATAACAGCAATGTTAACAGCATAGTTGTGTTTCGGCAGTTGGTGGTAAGATAGCCTTGTGGTCGAGGATTCCGGGTGAAGCCCGCTTCCACCTTCGGCCTGATCATCACTTACCATCAAGTGAGATGCAGGCAAACAGCTACCTTGTGGGGTTAAAAATATAGGTAAAGAATGCAAACACGGATGCATCGTACGAGTTCTCTTAATGCCATATCGAACGTCAGAAGTACGTGAAAATTATATAGGAAGAGCCAAATGCCATACATTCCCTTTAAAACTACTGCCCTTTTCAACATAAGCGATGAAAAGTAATTTCGCTTACATTCCAGTAATTATTATTTATGATATTCTTATTTATTTTCCCAAAGTGGCGGAAGTTGTAATAATTAATTTATTGTTTAAATATTTTGGTGGCAATAGGTAACGTATCTAAATACACACTCTAATTGAATTATTATTATGTTAAATTGATTATTGACTTAATTAATCATTTGATTTTGATTTGCTTTTTACTTGTTTATTTCTTCTGTATCTTTCTTTACCTTTTTTTTGTATTTAAAAATAACATTACATAAGATCACGCCTGTATTCCCCGAAGGGTAAGGCAGAGGTGTACCTATTAGTACACCCACATTTCGTCAGTTATGTTTAAGTCCCATGCAGGGAAGCCTACTGCCATCAACCGGGCTCAATTCCAGACTCCGTGCTGCCACTGAGAAGTTCCAGATATAAAAACCCAATAACACTTTGCCAGACCCGAGAATCGAACCCAGGATCTAATGCTCAGAAGTAGCGCTTGCAACCACTAGACCAACGAGTATGGTGTTTAATCTTATAGGTAAATAATTTGTCGTGAGTCAAAATGTGTTGTCGAATGTTCCATCTGAATAGTCAGATTTCAAGATTGATAAGAAGCCACCACTGCGTGGTTAGTTCGGTTTAGAAGGACCCATACAGTTTTTATTAAACCACGAGCCTCTTTTTAGGGAGCGCACTATTATGCGTTTTTTAAGGTTGCGTAGTCAACAAGGAACCCTTATAGTTTCGCCATATCCGTCTGTCTGTCTGTCTGTCCGCGGCTTAGCTCAGAGACTCTTAGTAGCAGAAAGCTGTAATTTGGCATCGGTATGTAAATGCATACCGATGCCGACAAAATGGTAAAATAAAATCATGTTCGTTTTTTATACTTACTTAAAAAAATAAAATAACCCCACTTTACGAGTACACCTGGCACGTAAAAAGGGAATATTTATTTATAGCAAAATTTTTGGTATAACGAAATTAAGGAAGACTATCACAGCTAAGTAGGCTTTACAAGTTAACGAGTAAAAATCTGTTGTCCCATACATTCCATAAGGGAGAACCTATTTTTCAACTACAATCTTAATTTGTTCTTGGGATGAATTTCATCCCAACTACGGAACCCTTCATTGTGCGTAGTCCGACACGCACTTGGCCGGTTTTTGTATAAATAATTGATTCAAGTAAAAAAATAAGATGAAACAGATATCTGAGATAGTAGCCCTTTGGTCTCATACAGGACTTTTTGCTTTTATTTTCATTTTATTTCGTTTTTTATTTTATTTTTATTTTATGTTTAGTTAAGTAGTTGTTTTATGATAAGTTTAATTTGTGTTCTCCTGTGCAAGTCCCAATAAATACATTTTCTTTTTTATTTCTTTATCTAATTAAAGAATCAGTACTTTTTCTAAGTTGAATTAAGTTTTCTTTGAAGTCCCTCTTAAATCAGATTAGGTCACGTTTGCCTTCTATTGGACCATGAAAACTTTTAGATTGGCTACTTGAATGTGACCAATCAGTTATCTAGCTTAAATATAAAAGGTACGTAAATAATTAATGGCTTACGTTGAAAATGACTTTGTAGAAATGTACAAAAGAAATAAATAGCTATTGCCCGCTATTTCGTCTGCAATCAAGCATTAAAAGTAGCCTGTGTACTTTTCCAAATCATAGTCTACACATATGCCAAATTTTATCCAAATCCGATCAGCCGTTTTAGCGTGAAAGCGTAACAAACTCACTTTCACATTTATAACAGCAGTTGTGATGACATAGTACCGACGAATTTTTTGTCCGTTAGACAAAAATGTCGCCGTTTGTTGGATGTATGTTCCGGATTAGCCCAAAAAACAGCTAAACGGATTTTAATGAAAAGCACATGATAGTTTATAACCTGGATTAACACATAGGGTACTTTTAATCCCGGTAGTACGTTCCCGTGGGATATTTTCCGCGATCCACGCGGGCGAAGCCGCGGGTAAAAGCCAGTGTACAAATAAAAACTAAAAAAATAAGACTTTAACTAAAGTTTACTTTTGCCTTTCATGTGAAAGCCTTCTCTGGCTTTATGTCAAAGGATTGAGAGGCGTCTAGTAAATATATGACACATTTACAGACTGTTAAAGTATTTATTTTGTTTGATCAACAAAAACATAGACCGTATTTTAGTTGAAAAGCATTTCAAGATTTCTGTATCTATAATTTTATAAGCATGCATCTCTTGCTCAGCTTACCGAGTCGAGGTTTTCTCATAAAGAAAACGGTGCCAACTGTCTAATACATAAAGGTAAAGGTAAATAATCCAAATTTATTAGTCTAATACATAAAGGCTCCAGCAGACAGGCGTAACGCGACACCAAGTAGAACAATTTCCGTGAACTTGTCATAGAAATTGTTGCGCCAAGGCATGTCCTGGCTGTCGCGATCATCATCGAAATCATCGTATTTATTATCGTAAACTATTTATGCCTATGCCTTTATATTCAAATAGTTTACGTTTAGTAAAAAAAATCGATAATGTCGATGATTTATATCGAAATTATTTTCTATACGAATCTTTAATAATCTGACAAAAGAGCTGTTCCATCACGTTTTACAGACAGTCATCGCAGTATCTCTTTCCATTTCCTTGACACCTTTTTTTATCAACACTCTCCTAGGCTAAGGTTTTCCACATAGCTTTTTATTGCTCTTTCTGCGTTGCCATCTCCAACCAATCTCCCGTAAACACATTTTAAAATTTCATAAATTTCATGAAATAAAAATTAATATGAAAGGAAAACACAGAATTTCGCAGCATTTAATCTGATAAACTTAGCTTGTTGCTTATAAATACTAGGATATGTCATAGGACGCATACCAAGTAAGACATCTAACACGTCATAGGAATTACTGAATTTCCCAATAAAAATAGTGACAATTATTAAAAAAAACGGAGACAAAAAAAAAGAAATACTATGCTTGAAAATGTGCTGTTCTGAACTGTTGTGAATTTGTTTTTTCAGGTGGAAGAGATTCTCCAAACTCTTGGCCTTTGGGATCACAGGAACACCATGTCTGAAAAGTTATCCGGTGGTCAACTGAAGCGGCTGTCAGTAGCCTTGGAGCTGGTCAATAACCCACCCATCATCTTTTTGGATGAACCTACTACGTGAGTTTGACTTGTCCTGTTTATTAATATAAACACCGTTAAATGCTTCATGATTTGCCGAAGTAGGTCTTTACAGGTCAAATTGACTAATGCCAGCCACACACGTAACGATTTGCTTGCGCAAACTTAGGCTTGCGCAAATCTAATTTGACGGTTTTTCAAAGAAATTTGCGCAAATTTCTTTGAAAGAACGTCAAATTAGATTGCGCGCAAGCAAATCGTTACGTGTGTGGCTGGCATTAGTCAATTTGACCTGTAAAGACCTACTTCGGCAAATCATGAAGCATTTAACGGTATATCATAATCTAATTTGACGGTTTTTCAAAGAAATTTGCGCAAATTTCTTTGAAAGAACGTCAAATTAGATTTGCGCAAGCCTAAGTTTGCGCAAGCAAATCGTTACGTGTGTGGCTTGCATTAGAATCTAAGAAGTCTACTTCAGTAAAAGTACTTTATTTTCTTACTACTGTAGGACATGCAGGTTGCTGTAATATTAAGGCAAAACAACCAATAATCTTTCAATTCTGATTTTTGTTACATCTTGAACTAATTTAGAAATCCCCATCACCTTTTCAGAGTAGCAACTTAAAACGAAAAAAAAACAATAGAAGTAGATATATTTAGTAACCTATTCCGCATAATATCTATTCCTTAGTGTCATAAAAACCCTGTAACAAATCGACACGTATTTCACCTCTTAACGAGGCTTCCTCAGGATGACGATTGACTTGTCAACAAACCGAACACGGCATATTGCCTCACCGAGCGCCGGACGCAGAGAACCGGCCTCTATCGATTTCTTATAACCTCAGGAATAGTACGAAATAGGTTATTAAAATAATGTATGTCTATTGTATTTAAAAATTGATTTTCACAAGGTTACGCCTGAATCAACTAACTTAAAACGAAAAATATGTCTAAACAAACTATCTCCCTCTTAAAAACACAGTCACATCTTAGGAATAAAAACACCTCTATTCATTAACAGTGTTATGACAAAAGCTACCCAAAAACATCCCCTGTTTTTCTACGACGATGACGTTTGTCTCATTACAAGGGGCGGGTTAAAAAAACAATTAGAGACAGCCGCCATAACAGAATTAATCCGCACGTTTGAGGAAAAGAATAATCCCCGGATTAAACATGAGTAATTGGTGTCATTATGGCCGCCCTCGTGTGTTCTCGTAATAATTTTTCTGCTTTCTTTTGAGAAAGGAAAAAGGCGTTATTTAATTTAACCCTAATCTGATAATGACGGAACCGTGTTTTCTTGACGCAAAAGTCGAGTGAAAAAATGGGATTGTTTAAAAAAATATCCGGTACCTAACGTGTTTTTCTAGCAGGAGAACCCTTTTCAATTTTTGTACCGTTGATCATCCTATAAAATGATTATGCCAGGTAGTTGCCCACACACATCAAATAAAAGTACTACGAAAAAGTTCTACCTACCTTGGAAAACTAACTACGGGTAGTAACGACAATACCCTAGCTAGAACCAGAAAACCTTTTAAGAAAACGATTCACCAACTAAATACAGTCCTTCTAATCAGTATTCTCCCCTTTGGGCTGAACAGCAATCTTTTGAAAGCAGGAAATCTTTGGAGCAATTCATTAATATCTATTGCCGAAAGGGTCTGTTCCGATCGGAAAGCTAAACAGAATTACATAAGTACAATGCTAGATAATTACCTTAATCACTAGGTCCCCCCCATAACCTTTTATTGGACGTTTAACCTGAAGCGTGTTTACGGAATCACGGCATGTACTTAATCCATTGAAAGAGGCTATTGGACAAAAATTGCCCGTAGGACCTCGGATGCTGATTTGTGGGACCTTTTTGATGTGATCCCTTTTCTGTTGCATTAATTTGATCCTGGTCATTCGGTATTGCTTTTGGGGTATGAATAAAATAATGCATAGGTAGGTAACATTAATTTTAGGAATAATGGAAATTCAAATGATTCCCATTTTGCACTCCTTAAATTGTTATTGGACACTCTATTATAATGCTTGCGTCTCTTTTTGTGAACATTGAATTATTCTCATTTTGGGATTCTTAAAATACTAAATAGCCATGTCACTGCGACCAACTGAGAAAAGAGCAGAAAGTTATATAGAGTCTTATTTATTTAAAATATTGTTCATGATGAAGCCCAAAAAGTTGATAGAGGTTCTTAGTTTTTTTTTAAAGCGTTCATCATTAGACTCTTTATAAGGTTTTAGAGGGTCAGTTAAATATTTCTCTTAATTCAACTGTGCTCGTAATGATTTCAACTTTAATGAATTAAAGCGTGCACGCAACGCGGTGCGGTGAATGACGATGCAAATTTGGTTCGATCTTTTGGTTTCTTAGTACGGTGAATTTGCGGTGGAGATTCAATTAATTTATTTTGAACTACGTACGGAGGAAGGCCCTACCTAACTTCTCATTATTAAAAATATATTATTAAAAATCTTACAGACTTAAAATAATAATAAAGCATTATATTCTATAGAATTTTATATTTTACGCGGGTTTTTTATTACAAACCAATAACCTGAAATGATGGTGTTTGTTTGTCCCGCCTGCGATACCAAAATTCTATAAATTATAATCTTTTATTATAGATATTGTATGATGATAGTTTTTGCAGTCGGGTTTTAGTTTTTTTTTTAAATAATTTGCATTATTTCAAGCTTTTTGTTTATTTATATACTGTATAATTATTTGGAATTGACTCATTAGTAGCTTTAATTTGATACCAATATACTTGCAATTTATTTAAAAAAAGACGTGTGGCACTCGGGGACTGCCCCGGCGAAGCTATTGCATAGCATTTTTTATCAACTTACGCAATTGTAAAATATTAACCCGAATACAAGAAATAGCAATGATGACATTGACAGGAACTGTTATTCACATTTATAGTTTTTAAAACTTGACACAACGTAATGGCCGGGACCATCAAACTAATAAAAAGGTTTTAATTTAACTATTAATAGTCAAGGATCATTCGTCTAAGTAAATTTGAACTTTATTGTCAAACAGTTAAACATAATTTTCTATACAACACTCTCGTATCATTCGTCTAAGTAAATTTGAACTTTGTTGTCAAACAGTTAAACATAATTTTCAATACAACACTCTCGTATCATTCGTTTAAGTAAATTTGAACTTTGTTGTCAAGTAGTTAAACATAATTTTCAATACAACACTCTCGTATCATTCGTTTAAGTAAATTTGAACTTTGTTGTCAAGCAGTTAAACATAATTTTTAATACAAAACACTCTTTTCTTAGGTAGTATTTTCGTAACGAAATTTCTGGATTAGGTCTCCACGCTCAAGGCCCGCGATAGAAGCTATGCAATAGCTTAAAAACCATCTCTTCCTTTTTTTTTGTATTTGCAGATGAGGTAATATTGTATTATAATATTATGAAACGGGCCAAAGAAAAGGGTGGTAATTTTTTGAGGGACAAGATAGCGCTCTTTAGTGCACCTTCATACTCTGAGGCCTTCATCTAGAATGCACCAATTATTCTTTATATTGGTACCGCGTGGGATTTACGGTGTCCTGTCTGATTGAGGACACACGTGTCATTTAACCGAGTTCAATAAAACAAAATGAAAGTTCCAAGTAACACATGGAAGTAGGTAATTGTATGTTTCATTCTTAATTTCCTTTGTAATTACTTTTTATGAGAAAATTGAATAATTGAGCAACTGAATTAGCATACCAGAAGTAAAATCTAAGTATCGATGAACTGCAATAATTAACATTATTACAGCAGTGGTACACATGGGCAAAGGAGGTGCTCGTGGCTAAGTAATAATAGCCACACTGGTCGATCCATCAGGTAAAGCTACGGTTGCCGGGGTTAGTCAGTGGATGGGTGACCATCTTTACGTACCGAGACTCCTCCATGCTTCGGAAAGCACTTTAAGCCGTTGGTCTCGGCTGTTTTTGTGGATCTTTGACAGTCGTCACTGGTCGTCAGAAGTCTTACCAAGGAGTATCGTATTACCCAGTTAATGTGGTTGTGGAGGTCAGATAGGCAGTCGCTCCATGTAAAATACTGCAATTCAGTGGAATCCGATTAGATTGGAAGCTGACCCTAACATAGTTGGGAAAAGGCTAGGCAGATTGATTGGTTCACAAGGACAACGTTATTTAAGGTTCATCATCATCATCATATCAGCCGAAAGACGTCCACTGCTGGACATAGGCCTCCCCCAAGCACCGCCACTTCGACCGATTCTGTGCTTCCCGCATCCAGCGAACTCCTGCGGCCTTTACTAAGTCATCGGTCCATCTTGTGGGAGGCCTTCCGACGCTACGTCTTCCGGTACGTGGTCGCTACTCCAGAATCTTTCGGCCCCATCGGCCATCTGTTCTGCGAGCAATATGTCCTGCCCATTGCCACTTAAGTTTGGCAATTCTTCGGGCTATGTCGGTTACTTTGGTTCTCCTGCGAATCTTTTCATTTCTGATTCGATCACGTAGGGAAACTCCAAGCATAGCCCTCTCCATTGCTCTTTGGGTGACTTTTAGCCTTCTGATAAGGCCCATTGTGAGCGACCACGTTTCAATGCCATAAGTCATCACTGGCAACACGCACTGGTCACACTGGACTTTCGTTTTGAGACACTGTGGTATGTGGGACGAGAAGATATTGCGTAGCTTCCCGAACGCTGCCCAGCCGAGTCGGATTCGACGATTGACTATTTAAGGTTGTATAGGCCAAATATTCGATGGTAATTTTGATTTCTTGATAGCGTTTCGATACAAAAACAGTCAGACGTCCATTTTATTCCACAGATATAATGATCAACATTGTAATACTTTTATTTATTGGTTGAATACGAGGCTTTTGGCTGCTTTTGTATGTGTGTATTTTATTATTTAAAAGATATGATTGATAGGCTGAGGAATACTGTGATAAGACAACGGTGTGATTTAAAAGATGTAGTAACAAAAATTGAAACGAGTATGCTAAGATAGTTTGGTCATGTTGAGAGGATGAATGAAAGGCGATTAGGCGACTAACAAAAGGTTTACAAGGCAGATGTGAGTCAAAACGCCGGGAGGGGATGCCCTAGAAGTACATATTATACTGACCTTATTGGTGCTGTTCTTCAGAAAGGTCAGGTGCGTAATACTCGCAACTGGCGTGCTTGTTTAGGCACGTTATGGGGCCCTGTTTACTTGAATGAAACTCAGTTCAATTGTAATAGATGTATATTTGCATCACACAGCACAGTATTTAAGCGACAGTGGAACAAACGTATATACAAATATAGGATAATAAACTGGTTAATTATACGGTACTCAGAGTCTAGTAATATTATTAAGATAGCATGATTTTTTTATATTCAGATTTAAAATCCTCTATTCTCACTCTCTCTCTCTGAACCATAGACTAACTGCTCTAGATCAACTATACTCTATTTGAAATAAGATTTGACATTTAAATAAAACTTTTTAATAGTCCGTTCCACCGAATTTGACTTCTATTGCGTTGGTGGTATGACAAATGGCAGCTGCAGTAAACAGTTGGTATTGTAACCACTTTTTTTGCTTTTAATGCCATCCTTATGCCTACGGTATAGAACTCAAAATCGGTTGAACGGACTGTCAAAAAGTTTTTTTAAATGTTTTATTTTATTTCAAATGGAGTATTATATAGTGTTGTCAGATTATATTTAAAAGTGGAAACCATAGATAATATTAGTAAGATTCGCTACACTTGTATGACCAGATCGAACGTATACGTTGTACGAACGTAAACGAAGCTAAAGAAGTATTTGGTGGCGTTCTATAGTATCTGCCTACCTCCATGGGAATTAGGCGTGAGTGTATAAAATATATCCGACGTTGGGGAATTCAACCCTCATCATTTCAGCTGAAAGACGTCCACTGCTGGACATAGGCCTGCCCCAAGCACCGCTACTTCGACCGGTTGTGTGCTTCCCTCATCCAGCGGATTCCAGCGATCTTCACAAGATCATCGGTCCACCTTGTTCAACCCAACCACACACCACCACCACCAACCACTTAACCAACTCGTAGGGCCTGTTTCACCACCTACGATTAAGTTGCAATTAACTTACTTGGCAGATAATTTCATACAAGTTCTGTTCCATTTTTGAATTTATTCGGTAAGTTGTGGCTATTCGGACATCGTGAAATAGGCCCTTAGTCAAACAAAAATAGAGTAACGTTCAGATTCATTAGCATTTTTTACTAACCAGGGCTGTTTTCGCTTAGGACCATTTCGATTTGAACCATGGCGATCTATGGCCTACAACTACTGTAAATTACATAGCCTTTCAAAGATCATGGTTAACATAATTATAGTTATGTGACCGAGATTAGCAAGAAATCTAATTAGTACTCGGATAATGTTATCCTTGTAACTTAATGTATGTATTTCTTGCGTGTGAGCCGCTAATGATCCTTTTGTGAGACGTACTCAGTCATAGTGCACATTTGTAACTTAGTTTTTTACGGCAAAACGCAATTATTTCAAAGTAACTAAAATGTTGGTATACATATATGGGGTAAAAATAGATGGAACAAAAAAAATAAAATAAAAAATACACACTGAGAAATAATTTTAATTTCGGAAGTTGGTGTCCGTACGTACGAGTATTATTGAAACTTACTCAAAAACTACTCGAGCAAAGTTAATCTAATACTTTTAAACGAGCAATTCTTGTATATACAGTATGTTAACTAACAGAGGGCGTTCCCGTTAACCCGCAATAGTATACCATCCATACATGCCAGAAAAAATATAAAATTTAAAAAATAAAAAAAAAAAAATTTTTTTTTAGATAAAATTTTCTATTTTTTTTTAAATTGATGCTTAATTGTAACACTCTGTACACGGGCACTTGTCTTTCAACGTGGAAAGACAAGTGCGACAAGTGCGCGTGTACAGAGTGTTTGTTTTACGTATGAAATTAATATTTTTTGTGAATATTTTACAATTTTTTTTTTTTTTTTCGATTTTAATTTTTTTTCTGGCATGTATGGACGGTATACTATTGCGGGTTAACGGGAATGCCCTCTGTTAGTTAACATACTGTATAATGTATATATATAATCTGAATCTCGGAAATGGCTCCAACGATTTCGATAAAAGTTGCAATTTAGGGGTTTACGGGGGTGAAAAATCGATCTAGCTAGGTCTCGTATCTGGGAACAATTGTTTTCTTTAAATTTTCACAGCCTCGGAAATCTGATAAAACGTTGCCTAAACTGTAAAATTTAAAAAAAATTACTAATTTTACAGTTGGTATTGAAGTTTAGTTCAGACATTTGCTACTCATCCCTGTTACTAATCTTATAAGGTCTATAATATAAAAATCAATTGCCGTGCGTTAGTCTCGCAAAAAAATAGCTGTAAAATATTTCACCGTTTTGATTATATAATCATTATTAATTATATATGAAATATCGCTCTGTGTTGCACTAAAATATTCGTTTTGAATAGCAATAATGACACTGGATTAAGTTTTTATACAACGTTATTTTTTGTTAATACTAAACCTCTTAAAGGGTCATTGTACTCATAATTATTAACAACTTTCACTATGGGACCAAAGCTAAAATCGCGAAAAAAATCTGCTGTTCCCTATTTATGTTAGCATTATATCTCGTCAAAATGTAGGGAACCCCAGATTTTTTTTTTTGTGATTTCAGCTTTGGTCGCGTAGTGAAAGTTGTTCATAATGATGAGTACAATGACCCCTTAAGAGGTTTAGTATTAATAGTATAAACAAAAAAATGCGTTGGATATAATGCAAAGCGAATCAACGAAATATAAGCGACGCAACGTTGCCAACTTTCAGAATGCACCCTATTAAAACGTATGCTAGTCTCAAAACTGAACTGTCAACTGAACATAACAAAACGCCTTGTTTCCCCAAAGGGTTGAGCAGAGGTACACACCCACATTTTCCCAGTTATGTTTAAGTCCCATGTACTAGGAGGCGAGTCTATTGCCTTCCAACTGGCACAAAGCCAGACTCCGGGCTGCTACTGAGAAATTCCAGATGGAAAAACCCAATAACACTTTGCCTGACCTGGAAACCGAACCCGAGACCTGTCAACTGAACTAGCCCGCAAATTGGTCTTGTGTTCATGATATTAAGCTAGCAACCCGCTCCTGCTTCGCTGGTTTTTACGACTTGACAAAACATCGAGATTTCTTAGTTATATGTAACTTTAATAGTAACATATATTATACACATAAACCTTTCGGAATAAATTCTCTAAACGATGGTGAAAACCGCATCAAAATCTGTTGCGTGGTTTAGAAGAACAATGCGGTTATACAGATCTACGCGAAAAGCGACTTTAATTTATAATATGTTAAGATACCAATTTCATAGATTTTACACCGCTTACAAATTCCAAAACTCAAAAATTACTTATCTCTCCCATTCCGGGACTTATGAAATTTTGTAAAGGGCTTTAATTTTAACGGTATTTAACTTTATAGGGTCATAACTCAATTTTATTTGTTTAGGTGCGTCAACAAACCATAAAATTTTATGGTAATTAAACAATGGTCATTTATTAGTGTAAGGATCTGCTATTCTCCCTAATTGTTCATAATGTGCGTCAAAAGTTAGTACTTATTTTGTAACCATATTCCATGTAGGTAACAGTGACTGTTTAATTACTTTAAAAAATGTAACGTGGGTTACAATATCCAAAAGTAACGAACAGAGCAAACAAAATACTACGACTTGGTTTTGTATTTTCGTTATTTGCCACCGACTTCCGAAAAAGTTATTTTTCACTTTGTAGTGCTTTTTTAGAAGTCGGTTGTTTTTAGGGTTCCGTACCCGAAGGGTGACAAACGGAACCCTATTCATAAGCCTCCGCTGTCCGTCTGTCTGTCAGCGAGCTCTATCTCATGAACCGTAATAGGTAGGCAGTTGAAAATTTCACAGATTGAGCATTTCTATTGCCGCAAGAGCAACAAATAATAATATCTGTTTATATATATAATTGTTTGTCTGTTTTAGACAATTTTTGTACGAGCTCTATCTCAACAACTAAACAAATTAGGAATTTGAAACTTGTGTGTATCATGTAACATAATACTGTTTATAATCAACAAATACTAAAAACGCCGATTCATAACGTATTTTATATAATATGGGCGATTTTCTGCAACTTAAAATAATAATTTTGTATTTCATGCTAATATTATGCGATATAAATTCCACAGATAACTATTTAATAGTCGGAGTAATGACATGGAATTAGTAAGTACCTACTATCATGGCAGCATATACTATTTCGATCATTTAAATTTCGATCATCCAAAAAGGTCTACAAAATAAACTTTCTTCACAAGATTTTAAAACCGGCCAGTATTTTATGAGTTTAAGAACTTTATCGACTTTTTTCAAAGTATCCCTAGACGGTGTTGATGTGTGTATATACCTTATGTTAAAACTACACTCCAATAGACAATATATTCAGTAACATTGAAATGAATGCTGGCACATACAGTGTACTATTCAGTTACCTTAAACCGTTGTGGATACAATTTCATATTGAGAAAAATTATTGGTGTAAAAATATTCGGTCACGGCGGCCAATCTCAACGGAGACTGGCCTTCGGCGCGGGAGATATTATAGTGCACAAGTGTGTGCGCAGACACGAGTGCACTCTCTCTTCCCTCACTCTCATAGTCCGATGGGATGTGTAAAAATAATAAGTAAGAAATAATATATTTATTTTATGACTATCAAAAATAACGTAAATAAATACCTGTATTGACGCGTGCGTTTGCACTGGCGAAACATCACGACAAAACATGTTGAAATCTCTAGTTCCTGTCAAACATTGTATGAAAAATTGACAAAAAATAGAGATTCCAACATGTTTTGTTGTGAATGTTTCGCCAGTGCAAACGCACAGTTATAATTAAAGTTTGGCGTACTACTTACATTCTATTTTGTACAATATAGTCTGATGTAGCAAGAGAAATCCTTTTATTTATAAGTAACTAGCTTTACCCGGCCTGGCTTCGCACGGTTAGCACTAAGTACTTATCTACGGCGCATCTACCTTTCCTAATTACCTATTTCTACCTAATTACCTACCCTACCTACCTACCCTACCATTCTTTAGGTAGGTACCTAACCTACCCTACCTACCCTACATATCTACCTGCTTACCTACCATATATACCTATTTATACCTACTAATACTATGTTAGTAGCAAATAAATAACTTTGACTTTAGTTAATGCATGTTACTGGATAAAGTTAACTTAATATTTTTCTCTTAAAATAAATGAAATATACTCCTACACCTATATTTTAACACAACATTTTTTCATTAAAATTAGACAATTTCTTTACAAATCTTTGTTTTTTTATAGCGCCTCTGTTGTTACCTTTATGAAAGTATTACAAAAATAGTTTGGAAATTCCAAAAGTGCACGCCTCATAACACACATTCATAAACGAAAAAGAAATTCAAAACATAGTTTCTAGCAAAAATTTACAATTTATCACTTTTCATGAAGTATGTTTTGACTGCTGTTTTACCCATCAATATGGGTAAATTTCTAACCTCGCAATCCTTACGTAATGTCAAAGACTATTTACAAAGATATTTACTTGGCGGTTGCTAGGCAACACGTTAGGTCAAGGGTGGAAATATTTAGATAAAGATATTATATTTTAGTTAGTATTTTATTAATTATAATTAAAATACTTTGAATAAAAAAGCCATTTTCAATAGGGTTCCTTCTATGGCCGAAACCAATGAATTAAAAAAATATTGACTCAATTTATTGATTTTATCGCAAGCTACAATGTTTTCAAGGTTCATAAATTGACGGACAGGAATTTTTTTTCAACTATTTTGATGTTTTTTTCATTTCTGCTGCATTAAATCAATTGGTACAGTATTAATCTCCATTTAATCATCTATACAATGGTATATAAATTAAGTAGGTTCTGTGTACTAGCAGGAGTGTAACAATAAAACAGTTGCAGAAATGGGGCAAAAAATATTTTTCGATCGTAGAGCACACTCTAATGCTTCGCATTACGAGTCGTGCAATTCATAGTGTTAAATCTTGTACGACATGGTATGGAACCCTTCGTGTGCGAGTCCGACTCGCACTTGACAGATTTTATTTTATATAATTAAGTTTTTATTTCTCACTTTTTAGTGGGTTAGTTTGTAATTATTTTATCTAAGTTTTATTTTAGTGTTTTAAGCTTTTTTTTAGTGTTTTAGAGTATGAATGTCGATGGCTATAAGAGTAGGGAAAGACCAATGAAACGATGGATGGACTGTGTGAAAGATGATATGGCTAGGAAGGGAGTGACTACTGAGATGACGACTAATATGGAAAAGGGACATGTAGCGCCGACCCCAAATAAAATTGGGATAAGGGCAGGAGAATGATGATGATGATGATGACAATAGCCTGATGTCAACTGCTCATCACCTTTTTCGAAATATGGCTTTTACCGATGCAGGAACATTAATCGTTGAGGAGTTCTCCTGGTACTTCACCATCAGCTAAACTTCTCTATATGCATTGTGCCAAGAATAAATTGCTTGGCAACCAAACTAAAGTAATCGAATCGCGACCCGTGAAATACTTATTATTGAGTAGTTCCGGTGGCCATCTGTGGTCTTCATCATTAGTTCCACTTCACCAAATTCGCGTTTTCCAAGAGCAACTGCACAAGTTACTATTCAATATACCCAATTCGATTTTTTTTTATTAAGCATTCGAATTGATAACCTCCTCCTTTTAGAAGTCGGTTAAAAAAATGGCAAACGTAACGTAGGTAACGAAAATGTGACTTCCTATACGTAACTTTTTTCGCACCCTACGCAGTGCAACCTATGCAGTTTTTCTGTACCTAATTATTATTATAAATCCACAGCGTCACACAGTCTCTGCGAAATCGAGGAAAAAAATAAAAATGAAACTTCGTAAGCTAAGTTATAAAAATATAATAATATTATTAAATCTATGACTATTCATCTGTTTCAGTGGTCTCGACATCGTCTCCATTCGCCAGCTGGTAGTCCTACTTCGTCTCCTGTCTCGCCAAGGCAGGACCATCGTGTGCACGGTCCACCAGCCATCAGCATCACTCTTCGCTTTATTCGACAGAATATTCGTATTGGCAAGAGGAATGTGCTGTTATCAGGTAATTTCCCTTTTTCAATTAGGTTTTCTTTTATAAACTTCTCAGTGTAGTCTTGGGGAGGAAGCGGAACGCGTGAGGGAGAGACAAATTTCGCGCCCTTACGCCCCTAGCTACCGCAGGAGACGCCCTGGGCGTTAGAAATCCCAGGCCGATTCCCGGCCACCGTAGGCGCGGGTATGCGGACGGTGAGCAATGGGTAGCTCGCCATCCGATAAGGACCAGGCCTGGGTCAACAGCGCGTTGTGTTCCACGCGTGCTTCAATGAGATGTCAGCACAAATGACGGGGTCCGCTAGGGCTCAAGCCTGCCGGGGTTGCGGGAAAGTCCGAAAGGGATACCGTGGCCCCTGGCAATATACAGGCAACTGAAGAAAACACGGGTGGGTTTTAGTCAGTAAAAGTCTGACATGCTCCCCCCAGAGCGGGAGCAGATAATTTTGATAATTTCCCATCCAAAAAAAAAAGGGGAGCCTTGGGAAAATCGGTTAGCACAACTGAACTTTAAGGCCAAAGAATGCTTTAAGGCCTCAAGCTTTTAAAATAAAAGGCCAATTACACTGCTCGACCTGAGAATCGAACTCAGGACCTACACATTCCAGATAGAAAGCACCGAAGAAAACTGAGACCCATAAATGACAGCGTAGTCAAAGAGACGCGCTGTTTTGAATTATTTGAACTTTATTTGAATTACAGTAGAAACGTAATTATGTCACTTTGAAGTTATTTTTCGAGCGTCACAGTTTTATCTTGCGCACGTTTTCTTTCTAAATTGATACGCTCGCTGCTATAGTTTACTGATTTAACGTCAATCAATCTGCCTAGCCTGTTCCTACCTAACCAGATGAAGCTGAATAACAATATTTTACATGGATCGACTGCCTACCAGACCTCCACAATCACCATAACGATACCCCTTTGTAAGACTGGTTGTCAGACTTTCGGGCTATCTGCGAATGATATCCGGGACGAACGGCTTAACATGCTTTCCGAGCAACGGAGAAGTCTCGGTATGTAATGAATGGGTTTGATGCAGAATGTGCACTTCGCAAAATGTGCACTTGACGCAGAATATGCACATCGCAAAATGTGCACTTCGCAATAATGGATGGTTACCTATTCTATGTCTGTGGTCTTAATAGACAACAAAAAACAAACATACAGTATTTTTGTCACGCGCACGATGTGCTTACAAATAGCCATACTACAAACAAACTTAGATTGTCTCACAAACTAATTATCTAACTTCCCGTCAGGAAAGATGTCAATCACTTCAAAGTTTCGGGAAACCCAAATCAAATGGTGTATTCATTAAAATCGTCGCGTTCTGATTTACGTCACCAATTTAATTGGTTTGTCTTCACTTTCAAAAGGCTTATATTTGAGTTTTGTGATATTTCTTAAGACTTGTTGAGTTTGCTGTAAATATTTGCTGAGTAAATGGCATCCTAATTTATTTGTAATACACTCGTAAACGTCAAAAGGAGCTCGTGGCTTAGAAATAAATAGCTGCACGGGTTGTAGCTTAACCTGATGGATATGGTTAAGCTTGCCGGGGTTGGTTCGTACATGGAACCATCTTTAAACACCGAGACTCCGCAACTGCTGCGTCGGAAAGCACGTTAAGCCGTTGGTCCTCTTATTCGTGGATCTTTGACAGTCGTTAAGGGTCGTCAAAAGCCCTATAGTCTGACAACAAGTCTTACCAAGGGGTATCGTATTACCCAGCTACTGGATTGTAGAGGTCAGATAGGCAGTTGCTCCATGTAAAATACTGGCATTCTGCTGCATTCGCTTAGATTGGAAGCCAACCCCAACATAGTTGGAAAAGGGCTAGGCAGATTGATTGACTCGTAATCGTCAAAAGTATTCAAAATGATGGCCCAGCAACATTTTAATAACATTATAATCATTATGTAAGTAGTTATTGAGACTACAATCGAAACAATGACCCCAGTAGCAGTAATTCGAGTAGCGGAATATAACACAAGCCAGTTGAATTGAACTACTGCAGTTTCGCTGCTATGGTTTCGCGGTGGAGGTATGCTACCGGCCTGAACATATATTAATCGGGGCGTGAGTATCCTATCGTCTGCACGTTACAGGAACTGATGACGCCAAACACGTAGCCGAATATTCTCGGCCGAGTCCATTTAGATTGCCATCGACACGCTTAGAAGAAAAATGAGCACGACTTAAGGCTGCGTTTCCACCAGAGATGAGCGAGGATGCGATGGGTTGGATGTGTGTAAAACCAACCAATAACAACACTAGCTTAGCTCAAGATATGACAATGAAGCGATGTTATTGGTTAGTTTCGCACACATCCCTCGCTACGCATCCTCGCTCATCTCTGGTGGAAACGCAGCCTTAAGGCTACGTTTCCACCAGAGATTTGCGAGGCCTCTAAGCGGTGCAGCGGTGTGAGGATGCGTAACAAAGCTGTGAAACCATGTGAGCGTTTCCACCAGAGATGTGCTAGGCCGCTGAGCGGTATGAGGATGCGTAGCGACGCTGTGAAACGGTGCGCAGATGAGTGGTGCGAGTATGTGGAGCGGGCTCTTCACAGATGCGATTTCTCGCTCGTGTCCATCCCTAGCACACATCTCTCGCACACATCCCTCGCACACATCACTCTCACACATCCGTCGCACCCATCCCTCGCTTGTTTTGTACGTACAAATCAACAATCTCGCTCCGCTAAACCACTTCCACAGGAGCTGCGCTGAGCGAGGCTAGGTAAATAAAGCGATTCTATTGGCTCTTAATAAACACATCCCTCGCTACTCATCTTCGCACGTCTCTGGTAGAAAAGCAGCCTAAATTAAAAAGTAGATTTTGAACGTTCGTAATTATAATTACAAAAAACAGAGTACTGGTTATTCTAAACACGAATATTTTCATGATGCTGACTGGTCATTGAATTCAATCTACCTAGCCTTTTGCCAACTATGTTGGGGTCGGCTTCCAGTTTAACCGGATGCAGCTGAATACCAGTATTCTACATGAAGCGACTGCCTATCTGACCTCCACAATCCAGTTACTGGATACCACGATATCGTGTTACCAATCCATTAAATAATAAATTGTCAATAAAACTTTCTTGCTGAAACTTTATTTTGAATGTAACATTATTACAATAGATTATGCCTAAATAAACCTAAAACTCTTAAATTTCTTAATTAAAATTTTCATTGTAATCATTAAAATTCACAGGAGAGCTTGCTTCACCTGATATCAACCATTTTGTAAATTAAAACCCCAATCGTTTTTTATTAGATTCATATTTTTACTACTTAGTTTTAGTTTTAATCTCTTTGCTAATTCGTTTTATATCTAGACGGAGTAGGTATTACATCTTCAACTATTTAATTCAGATGATTTTGAAGACTGTGCTTCATGAATTTTTTTCCTGGAATTTTCTACTTAAGACTTCAATTTCATGCATGTGCAAATTAAAATAAAAAGTCATTTAATCAAACTGGGGTTAGAATCAACACGTTTTGAACTTCAAAATTTTATGAGACTGTCCCCCAAAACGCCGATCCTTTAGCCCTTCCTAGTGCTTTAGCTGGGAAGAAGCAGTAGCGCAAAAAACTCCCCAGCAGCTCAGCTGTCTGTTCTGTTACAATGATTGTACAAAAGTACAATAAATTCATCAGTAACCAACAAAAAAAGGTATAGTGTAAAGGTGTGTCCAAAAATTGAGCAGCAAGAGCGCGGCAGCAACGTATGCAGCCTTCTGACACTTGACACATTTCTGCCTTGCTCTAGTTAGGACTAAACCGACGAATGCTTGCGTTTAAAGTGGGTGATCGACATAAGAACTAAAAGTTCGCGGTTTTTAAGTTGGCCAACTTAGACGGCTCGCCATCGGTGACACACGTGAAGCTTACTCACACTGTATCGCGATATTGTCGAATTTTCTGAGTCAAACTAAACAAACATTACACAAATTTCGAAACAAAACGCCGGTTCGCGACTCGTGGTGATGACAGACGTACGAAACTACGAACCAAGGCTGGCTAAGAGCAAAATTTCAAACCTGTGGGGTCGCCGACGAACTTACTCGGCAGTTTTAAAGTTCGTATACTAAGGGCCTATTTCACTACCTACGATTAAGTTCCTATTCACTTAATTGGCTTATAATTTCATACAAATTCTGTTCCATTTTTGAATTTATTCGGTAAGTAGTGGCTATTCGGACATCGTGAAATAGGCCCTTAGTGTGACATACGGGCGAGTAAGGTCACCGAGCCATAAGTACGCGTACTTGCTCGCCCGCAGAAGAATTCTCCCGCGGCAGTCGTCAAATCGCAGCGCGGCATGCCGCTTGCGCGTGCTGCAGCCCCGTTCCATTGCCGCTTTATAATAATACACACCACACTCACCTTTAGAATAATAATCGTCCGTTTGGACAAAGTTAGAACTTTATTTAGGGGATAAAAAATTCCAATTTCTAAATAAAAATTGCTTCACCTAATACACTTTTACAAAACTCTCAGTATCAAACAAAGACGAAACAAACTAAAAGCATTCACATACTTTCACTATCAATAAGGAAATAAAATATGAATATTACTATATAAAACTTTGAAGAGTTTCAGAGGATCTTTCTTGAAGAACTGATATACCAATTCTCGACTGATATTTAAGAGGCAAAACTTTGGTAAACATGTCCTGTTATATTTTTCTCGTGAAGTTTGTAAGCAGTTTATGAGGTACTGCGTACGTGTGCAGTTATTCTTTATATTGTTTAGGTTCTGTTTGAATATTGAATTTGGTCACCTTATACAATACTAGCTGAGACTTCGCGATTCAAGATAAAAAAGTAGCCTATATCCTTCTCCAGGTGTACTCGCCTACCCATGTGCCAATTTTCATCCTAATCCGTTCAGCCGTTTTAACTTGAAAGAATAACAAATAAGTAAACAAACAAACTTATATTTATAATATTAGTTAGGATGATACAATACGTGCAGAATGTAGCTTAATATTATTTAACATAACATCACGCCTCTAGGTAGGTATAGGTACACCTCTGTCCAACCCTTTAGAGAAAAGAAGGATTGGACAGAGGTGTATCTATAGTACACCCACATTTTGCCAGATATGTTTCAGTCCTACGTAAAAGGGAGCGCGCTTATTGCCATCAACCAGGCACAAATCCTGACTCCGGACTGCTACTGAGAAATTCCAGATAGAAAAACTAAATAACACTATTATACCCGACCTAGGAGTCGAATCCAGGACCTCAAACAAAATTTTGTTTGGCTCAAGTGGAGACGTATTTTTCTTTTTTTACGTACCTACTTATTCAAAAGATTAAGGAGATACATTGAAATAAAGTGTGACCTGACGTCATTCTTTGCTAGATTTTATACTGAATTGTGCGGTAGCGAGCCCTTTACTCCCCAACTTTAATGCATTTTATCGAAGTATTTTTTTATTATTCATATGATAAAGCAAAAAATGGACTAAATAGTTTTTTTTCTACCCAGGCATCATTGCTATTGATTGATTGAACAATTCCAAACCCTTCAAATCACAGACACATTAAACACTTGACGTTCCTTTTCACTACACGATGTACAATTTCGTCCTAAATCGTTTGACAAACTGCCTCGACTGTAAAGTTAATGACGAGATCAAAGCTGTAATTGACATCGTTCGGGGTTCGTACAAAGGTTTTTGAGTCAAAGGGTGGAGGTCCTAAATTGCTGTAAACAGTTCTTGCGTTGAACTGGATGTCAGGTTTTTAGATAATCTTCATATAGGAATATCTGGCTCATTCAAAATTGTTTTATTTTATTTCGGAATGATGGAACTGGTAGGTAACTGATCCAGATGTTGTAAATAGCCTTCGTCTAAATCAAAACTTAATATTACAAAGAGAAAAGATTTTATTGTTTGTTTTTATTTTACGCTTTCACGCTTAAACGGCTGAACAGATTAGGATGAAATTTGCGACATGGGTAGACCATGATCTGGGTTAGGACATACTACTTTACTAGATTACTTTTATTTATTTAGATACTTTTATTAAACTATACTACCTACTTTTATCCCGCTTTTTGAGCAGTGGTGGCCCAGTGGTAACGGCCCCGACTTACGAGTTGTAGGTCGTTGGTTCGAACCCAACTAGGCGCTTTACTTTGTGTAAATAATTTCATCACCACTGCTCTCAAAACGGTGAAGGAAAACATCGTGAAGAAACCGGCATGTCTTAGAACCAAAAATTCGAAGACATGTGACATCTACCAACCCGCCCTGGGCCAGCGTGGTAGATGACAGCCCACTTCCTCTCACAGAGAGGAGGCCTGTGTCCCAGCAGTGGGAACAATAATAGGATGATGATGACTTTTATCCCGATAGACTTATGCGGGTGAAACTGCGGGACGCAGCTAGTAATAAAGAGTTTACTGTGCGAACAGCGTAGAGCAATGATGGCCCATTCCCAGAGCAGTGGTGACCCAGTTTGTAGGCGCAAGCAGGCGCTTTACTTCATGTAAGTAATTTCATCACCACTGCTCTCAAAACGGTGAAGAAAAACATTGTGAGGAAACTGTCATGTCTTAGAACCAAAAATTCGAAGACATTTGTGTCATCTACAAACCCGCACTGGGCCAGCGTGGTATATTACAGCCCTCTCCCTCTAACAGAGAGGAGGCGTGTATCCCAGCAACATTATGATTATAATTATGATGTGCGAACAGCATTATAAATAGCCTCCCCGACAGCAATCGTTGGGCAGTCGCCAGAAACGACACCCGTCTGATCGGAGGATCTTCCCTTTTCTATGAGTAAACTTTACACCCTTTTCCTCATACCTCTAAATTGGTGACCACGACGTGACGTGACGTACGTGAGTTACCAAGTTCAAACAGCCGTATGTCTAGTGTACCAATCTACCAACCGCTGTATACAGGGCTTAGATTGGGTAAACAAACTGCCACTACCACCAAAAGGTCAAGATCTCATGCAAATCCTACGACTATAATATTTACTTAGGTAACATAATGAGTTTTTGGTAAGGGTGGCGACGACATAAACTTTATAGCGAAGATACGTGTTTAACCCTAAAATGATGTCTCGATAATAGTCTGTCATAACTTCGGAGTGTTTCACTTAACCCCTCGCGTGAGTAATGGCTCAGATATAAAACGCTTTTACGGCGATTACTTAAACACTATTAGATTTTTTGATTTTGTCACACGATTTGAGATAAATTATTCATATTTTTGGTATATGAAGTAGAATTTTTATTTTTGTTATCAGATTAAGAATCAATCTCTTTTAAAAGCCTTTTATAGTTTAACTGAAAATGTAAACCAATTGCACCATTTTGCACATAACACTCTCAAAGTATTAATATTCTTAAACACCCCTTGCGATCGACCCGGGGTCTGTAACGTATGATATAATAACAAAAGTTCTAATGATCATAAAACCTAATTTCATTTAATATATATTTTTTTAAATACAACGATCAAATAAATGATATAATGAATTATTGATATAATTTCATTTTACCTATTTTCATATGGTAGGTATAATGAACAGTTTATTATAATGGACATTTGAAATAATATTCAATTAATATAATTTATTCAGTTGCTATTCATTACTATGTAACGTTTTATATGTAACGTTAAATTTAATTTGGAAATGTCTACTTTTATTTTTGCAAAAACTGATTAGATTTTAAACGCCTGCCACTTTTGTGCTAGCAAAAACAAGTGATGGTTGTTTTTGCCAGCACGTGAATGGCTGATGTTGTTAACGTTGTTATTAGTTTGCTTTTATGAGGGTGGACGGATATTTTTTATTTTTTTTTCTGTCATACAAGTAAAATATTTATTGTATGTCTTACTATATTGTGATCACGCTATTAGTTCTGCCAAATAAAATGGCTACTATAAATAATTGCGGTTTATTAAAATTTAAAAGTTCCAAAGGTGGACAAAAACTTTGTGTTAATGGTTACATTTACACCAAAAATAGACAAGTGAAAGAAAAAGTTTATTAGGTTTGTGAATGACAACGTCGATATGGCGACAACATAATCATACACCGGCTTGTAGTTAATAGGTTGAATCTGTTCCAAAACCGAATCGGGCCACCCCGACTTTACGTAGTCTTTTGGCTCTTACCCTAGAGTGTATATAAAAACCGGAGGCGCGAAGGGAGAGCAACCCCCGCCAGCTGTAACAAAGCATAGGCATGGGTGCCTATCCTTTGTTACGTAAGGGCGAAGGGCTTTCACTTCCCGCAGCGCCGGAGACGATGCAGAAGCAACTTTAATGTTTTGAGGTTAGGTTACAAAATGTTACAAATTACAATATAATTTGCTTTTCTCAAGGACGATGCTTTACCTTAGAAAGTTTGTTAATATGGAAGTTAGGTCAATTGAACAATATATAAAAAGAGCATTATGCAATTTGAAAATAATACGAAATGAACGTTATACTATATTAAATTAGAGAAAATGAAAATTATATCAAATATAACATTAGATCATATGAAATTAGGTTAAATGTTTTTACAGCATATGAAAATTATATTATATGAAAGTTATGTCAAATGAAATTAGACTATCTATTATTATACCAAACATTACACACCCGATCGACCCGTGCGGAAAAAATATATTGGTGTAAACAAATAAATAAAATTGAAATGTCTATTTGTAATGTTGAAATAATAGCTTTTTACTAAATGCATAATATGAAAGTGTAGTAATATGAAGGTACATTATGACAATGTTTTTTTCTTTCATTTTTGTCTGTCTATCTGTCTGTTTGTTTCGGCTAATCTCTAGGTAAATTAAGGTTCCGCGCAAAAAAATAAGGATACATATACTTATATGAATATAGAAAACACAAACGTTCCGGTGGGATATTTTCCAAAATCCATAGGGGCGAAGACGCGGGCCACAGCTAGTTCATAAATAAAATCCGCGTATCCTATTTGTCTATTACGTAACAAATAAAAAATCTAATTGGTAACTATGTCAAAAGTTTACCAAACATCTACATACGTACAAAATGAAGTTAGACGTTTAAGTAAGACATTTACGTCAAGACGCGATTGAAGGGTTAAAAGTCTGCAGCTTAAAGTATTTAGTTTCTTATATGAGTATTTAAGTACCTGCCTTGATTTTCACGACTTAAGTTTGATTCTGACATAAAAACTTACATTGATATTCAAACATAATAATACTAAGATATATTAGTATTTAGGCCTAGCACGTACTATCGTGCGTTATTTTACCGCATTATCTGTGAAGTATGACAAAAACGCATGCAGTTAATTCACTGTGGGCCTTCCGCTGATTTGTGGTGAGTCCACCGCACGTATTTTGTATCGCATAGAGATATATAAAGTACCGCGCAATACCGTGAAAAAAAACGCACCAAGCCCGGGTCTACAATTTATACCAGATAGGTAGGTACTTTATTTTTTGGATTTGCCCATACATTTTTATATCTAACAAAATAGTAGACCTTAATATGCTGTCAAGGGATGACGCTGATGAAATGCCCAAAACTGCTTGGGTACCTAGGTACTCTTTTTTTTAACTTGCTTTTTTTACCCGCCAGTTCGCGGACCCGCGACTGCGTTTGTTAGACCGTACGGCAGAAACAACCCACCGCATTCCTCCGCACTGCAATGCGTGCTAGGCTTAAAGGTACCTATAACTTCAGGTAGAAGATTATGGACCCTTTTCACAAACTATGTCTCAAGGGTTCGTCCTCTACTAAACATGGGCCTAGCGAAAGGTCAAAAGGGTAACAATCTCTTCGAAAGGTCACTATGACTGATTGGTTATCGCAGTTTATTAACAGGCTAGTGGGTCCCATCCTCATAACGTTTTGTTTATTGTATTTGTTTATGGTACCTGCTCGACCGAACTGTGCTCTGGTGTTTTTTATTTTCGAATTTTCCCAGATTTATGATACCTATCTAGATCGATTTTTCGCTCCTGTAAACCGATATTAGAATAGAATATAATAATAATAATAATATGGATTTTTTATATCTTTTTTTTAAGAAATATTTAAAAATGTAATTTATATGTATTAAAATGAAATAAAAGAAATAATATGGAAAATTATATAGAAAATAATTAGAATTGAATAGAATAGAATATTCTTTATTATGGACACCATAAAAATTACAGATATAAAACAATGACAAACAACGACGAGAATGACGACGATATTGCAACTTTCATCGAAATCGTTAGAGCCGTTTTCGAGAACGTGATTACAAACATAAAAATATTGCTCATCATCAGCCTATAATGTTCCCACTGCTGGGACACAGGCCCCCTCTCTCCGAGAGGGAGTGGGCTGTAATCTACCACGCGGGCCCAGTGCGGGTTGGTAGATGTCACATGTCTTCAAATTTTGGTTCTAGGACATGCCAGTTTCCTTACGATGTTATCCTACACCGTTTTAAGAGTAGTGGTGATAAAATAATTTACACAAAGTAAAGGTTCTGCCCGGTTCGAACCCACAACCTACAACTCGTAAGTCGAGGCCGTTGTCACTGGGCCACCACTGCTCTCTGCTGCGTGTGGAGGAATTTATTACTCATTACGACATGACAGAATATTTATTTTAATAGAGTACAAACACCAACAACTGCAGTTTAATAATATAGGTAAAATAATTTTTCCGATTTATTTATATTTAAACTTTTCGCACTCAAAAAAGGTGCAAAGGAAGACTTAATGTCCAGTCAACCAAGGGTGGTGAAGAGATTTGATGGCAGTCCTATTATAGTCTATTATTTTCTGACTGCAAGGAAAACGTATCTTTGCTTATAGAGAAGGCACGATATCATTAGTTTAAAAGCAGAGCAAGGCATTAGGCTGCCTGTCCACTGGAGCGGAGAGGAGAGGAGAGGAGCGGAGATGTGCCAAAATTAACCAATAGAATCGCACCTCTGGAGAGGAGTTTTGATTCTATTGGTTAATATTGACACATCTCCGCTCCTCTCCTCTCCTCTCCGCTCCGGTGGACAGGCAGCCTTACTTTGATTTATCCTAGAATTGTGCGTAAGTCCTACAAAAATATTAAAAATACATTTAACACTAGCTTCTTCCCGTGACTTCGTCCGTGTGAAATTTTTAGTTCCCCGTCCCACCCCATCGCATCGCATCGCCCGCCCGCGCGAATACTTTTTTTATTTTTGCTTGGTTCCTAAGAATCGTAACGTGTTGTTAGCCATAACCTTCCTCAAAATTGGGCTATCAAAGCCAAAAAGAATTTTTCAAATCCGACTCTACCAGTCGGATTTGAAAAATTCTTTTTCATTTCTTTCTTTTCTTTGCGAGATTAGCGCGTTCAAACCAACAAACAAAAACACAAATTCTTCAGCTTTGTTATCTATTAATTATGCAATATGCAATTTTCATACCTAATTTAAAACCTACATAAAATATATTTTTTCTGAGAGCTCGTGATCTAGAGAGGTTCCAAAAAAATATGTATAAAAAAAACATCTATTTAGATTAAAGCTACTTAGTATAAATTAGATTAGGAAGGCTTCTTGTTTGAGTTAATTATTACTAAAATTATATTATCCATCTATTCCTTTTACATAAAAAAAAATACAAAAGACCTACAACACAAATCTGTGCATTACTGTACCGTGAGACTTTATGTGGGCTGCCGGATTTCCTGGTTCAGACTTAAAAGCTTTTAGGAAAACCTGTGTTGGGATAAAAACAAACATGATATTGCCCAATTTTTTCATACTTCCTATTTTTCTCTCATGTTTCCAGCGACTACATAATTCCATCCATTTCTCACATATTTGATGAATATATTTCACCTTTCCAGGGTGCACCTCAACTCCTAGTGCCATTTTTGGCCGAAGCTGGCCATATATGTCCCAAGACCCACAACCCTGCAGACTTCGTGCTGGAAACTCTTGCCACTGATATGGAAACAGTTGCTCCGTTGTCAGAACTGTGCCAGAATGGAAAACTTTGCAGAAGGCTGGACAGAATGACGGCTAGAGGTGGGAGGTTAGTAACTACCCTATAATTTATGTGCTGGTGTTTTTTGCATGCTATACTATTAGTTTCATCAAATATTTTCATTTACACTTCCAGCATTATCAGATTTTATATTAAAATAATTCTTAAAATACAATACCCTAATCCACCACCAACCCCCCCCCCCCCCTGTTGAAGAGAAATGTTCTAATCCTGTAAGAAATCGACAGGTGATTCACCTCTCACCGAGGCATCCTCAGGATGACGATTGACTTGTTGCGAACCCGTACACGACGTGTTGACATCGTCGTCTATTGTATTTTATAATCAATCAAGAGACAATTAATTTTTTAATTTTGTGGCCGAAGAACCTACTTATAATTTTATTACAAGCCATAGATTTTTACAGATTGATGGTGATAATATATGTATTTGTTAATGAAAATCAACACCTTAGCCTTTATTTCTTTAACTTTCATTTCGTCATTACAGGAAACCGGTGCTACATTCAGACGAGTCAATACAGAGAATATTTACAGAACACGTTGCCAAAGACCTGTCGTTTAAGGGGGAGTTCCCCACAACATTTTGGGCTCAATTCCTCATTTTGAGCGGTCGAATGTTTCTGCAGAACAGGAGGAACTCGGTAAGTCACCTTAAGATAATATTATGTTCATTCCTTCGGAAAAAAATACTTATCCAACTTCTTTAAGTTCTTGTTTTAGTTTGATCGGGGAAATGTTTACTGGGTTTTAATCTCAGTAAATCAAAATCAAAAATCATTTATTCAATCTAGTCTGAGAATTAGCACTTCTTGAACGTCAAAATTACATAAGATTTTCCCCCAAAACGCCCGTCATTACCACTACATTCGTATTTTACATAGCTGGGAAGAAGAAATGGAGCAACTGTTCCGGCTGTTGCCGTGTGTAAAAGGCTTAGAAAATAATGCATGTTAGGCCTGGTATTGAATAGCTTGCCGTCCGATAAGGACCAGGCCCGGGTCGACGGCGCGAGGTGTTCCACGCGCCGTCGGCCCGGGTAGGGCCGATGCCTACCGGGGTTGCGGGTAGTCCCAAGGGGAACTGTGGCCCCTGACAAGGCAAGGGAAGGTACACGGGTGGGTTTTAGTCAGTAAGAGTCTGAAACGCCCATCCGCCCCGCCCAGAGCGGGAGAAGTCATTTGATGATTTCCCACCCAAAAAAAAAAGGGCCTGGTATTGAATAAATCTGGAGATCTGAAAAATCTGAAGATCTGAAAAATCTAATGATTGTCTTATTTTATCAAAAACTCGTGGCACCCCCATAACGATGCGAAGAGCACAGCACGCTGGCGCAGCGGTATGGATACAGTAAATCCCACCATGCGCCATCTGGCGGCGACGAGGCACCGCCGCCGCTGCGGCTGAGGTGCCGCTGTATTAGTCACCCTTTGAATTTGTATGGCATCTCGCAGGTTACCACTAAGATATTCGCTGCTTAACCGGACTTTCCTGTGGCTGCCTTAAGCTCCTAAAAGAACTCAAAGCCTCCAGCCAGGGCATAAACTAAGCTAAACTAAAACTAGACGAACGCCCGCTAAGGGCACCCCCTGTGGGGTACAAACCTCGGCTTAGGGCGTTCGCTGGGGGGAGGACAGCAAGAGGGACAGGCTGGATCAAGGATAGATCATTATTATTATCAGGGGAATTTAAAGCTACAGGCTCAGCAAAAACGCAGGCTGGCGCATCGTAGCGGTGAGTCTTAAATAGTCTTGATACCGCGGCGGCTGCGACGCAACGCCCTAGCAGCAAAGAAATTCCAAAAAAAAGTATCTATAAAAAAAAATCTGCGATTTATTAAAATAACAAGATATTTAGGCCATCCCGTAGATTAATAGTAATTTTCTATTTCAGACATCTATCTGGATCCAGTTAATGCACCATATATTATCGGCAGTGCTGCTGGGCAGCATATTCTTCAATGTGGGCAATAATGCTGCCATTCCTGTGGTCAACTTCAAGTTTTGTCTCAGCTGTCTCGTGTTCTTCATGTACACGTATGTCATGATACCTGTACTGTTATGTAAGTAAAGCCTGTTACGATAAGTTCTTAAATTATAACAGTCACACACAAAACAAGTTTTATATTTAGACATAATTATCGAGTCATTTTTTATTTATAATATATTTCCTCTCGCATTCGTGGAATAAAATATCTTTGGAAGTGATTCTGTGAAAAGCGACGGAAGTGTGTAACAGGAAGCCGGGGAAGGGCACGCTATTTGATTTGACCAATGAGCGCGCACGGTGCTAGAGTTGGCGTCAGAAACGACTTTGACGAGGCCGCCCCTTTAATGTTGCTTATCACCAAGATGAAATGTTGGATGTTGCATCATCATATGCGACGACTATAAGTCTCGGTCGTTTTTAGGGTTCCGTACCTCAAAAGGAACAAAAAACGGAACCCTTTTAAGATCACTCTCTTGTCCGTGTGTCACCACCGATTTTCTCAGAAACGGGTGGACCTAGCAAGTTGAAATTTATACCAGATACTGAAGTCTATAGTCCCTATTAGGTGTATAAAAATCAAAATCCTGAATCAACACGATAAATAGATATGAGCAAATTTAGATTTTCGCAAAAACTTGTAAGTACCAAAATGTTTAATAAAATTCAACTTTTTTTATTTTGCGGAATTTTCCCTTTACTTGTACTATAAGATGCTTTTAACCAAAATTGACAATTCTAGGTCAACCATAAGTACCCTTTAAGTTTTGGGTCGAAAACCTATATGGTAGTTCCCGTTGACCTAGAATCACGAAATTTGGTAAAAAACAAGGTCTTACAGCACAAATAAAGGAAAACTTCCCAAAAAAATTGAAAATTAAAGGGAGTCGCCATACATACATAGTTGACGCCGATTAATTAAGATAGTTCTCTGAGTTGTATGGGCGCTCATACAATTTGGAGGACTAGTTTTTGGGTACAGAACTATTTACGTACCTAAGCGAATGAAGCTCCTTACGGAACCCTTGGTGCGCGAGTGCAACTCGCTCTTGACCGGTTTTTTATTATTTCGAACTTTATTCCGTAAATTTTTTCTAAATACAAGAAATCGTTTAGGCTACAGAGCGTGCCAAATGAATAGAAATACATACAAGTACATCGGAAAACGTGTTTCGTCCATCGTTGAATTTCTATTAGTTGCCCTTTGCACTTGGTGCAGACCGGATGCTCTCAATCGACTTGCAATATGCTTGAGAGAGTGCGCTTTGTAACTGATAGAAATCCGACGACTGCCGAAACATGAAGATTGGCTAGGGACATTAAGAAAATAGTTGTACTACATACTCTTGCAAAACATTACCCTCGTTTTGGAGTAGACGTGTTAAAACTGATTTTAAACCCGAGTCTAAGTTGTCAATTTTATATTAAGAACTTTATCTCACACAGAATAAAGGTATGGATTACAAAAACTGACCAAACGTAGAGTTTTGTTTGTCTATTTGAATTGCGTTTTGTTGTCCATTATAATGGACCAATCATTTTGAAGGAAGTGAGGCTCGTCCGTACTACGGCAGGGATTACCAATTAGTTTCAGCAGAGGTTCGTTTAATAAAAGAATATGTCTGTCGCGGAAGGCAGGTTAAGCAGTTGGTCCGGTTGTCATTTTTAGATCTTTGACAGTCTTTACGAGTTGTCAGAAGCCCGAAAATCTGAGAACCAGTCTTCCCTAAGGTTATTGTATTACCTATTGACCATAATTTACCCAGTAACTGGATTGTGGAAATTGGATAGGCAGTCGTTCCATGTAACATACTGGTATTCAGCTACATCCGGTTAGACTGGAAGCCAACCCCAACATAGTTAGGAAAAGATTAGGCAGATGATGAACAGTCTGTGGTAAAACTACCACTATAAGTTGGCCTCTTATTCTATTGAAACTCCGTACTACGCTAGGCCAGATCAAGTTCAAAATGTTATCAATAATGTGCGACCGACTGTGCCAAGTTCAGTAGTTAAGGTACAGTTCCGTAGCCGAGCGCAGGCGGCAACTGCAAGCGACCGCGACGTATCGCTGCAACACGACAGATTACAATGAATTTCTATGAAATCCCTTCCGTAGCTAACAACACGTAGCCTGCATAGAAATGTATATGTATACGCCTGCAGTTGCCGCCTGCGGTCGGCTACGGAATTGCACCTTTATTATCTAACAAAAAATTTAATAAAAATCTCAAAAAATTATGAGGATACAGGATTGGAATTGCCTAATCGGAACCTCACTTATCCCATCCTTTTTGCTATAATCTTGTTCCTCATATTTATAGGGGTTTCTTGGGTTATCACGTCAAGTGACACCTTCCTCTGTAATCTAAACTAATATTCTACAGAGAAAAGATTTTTTTTTTGTATGTTGGTTTGCTTGGTACGCTATCACGCTTAAACAGCTGAACATACTTGGATGAAATTTGGCACATGGGTAGACAATGGCCTGGGTTAGAACATAGGATACTTTTTATCTCGATATTTCCACGGGGTCGAGACTTATGCGGGTAAAACCGCGGGGTGAAGCTATAATTTACAAATATATTTTCTCATTACAGTTCCGTTCCAAGTACGTTTACTTCGGAGGGAATATTTCAACCGGTGGTATAGTTTGAAAGCCTATTATGCAGCTCTAACTATCTCCAGTATACCTAGCATGGTAAGTTTTTTATCATATTTATAATGACTGCTCATCAGCTTTTTGTTGAACTGTCCAATAATGGAATAATCGAGGTCCTCCTGGACGACGCACGAAGCCGCCAGTCTCCGGGTATCGATGGTAAATTATTTGAACGGCAGTTATACTTACACGAACTTGTGCAATTAAATTTCGCTGAGGAAACCCATACTGAAGAAGTGCCGGCTACTTCAGGTGCAGTATCCATAATTTCAACGTCAGAATGGATAAAAAATCTTATATGTTTTTGTTAAACTCATGCATGCAGATACGACTTCAGAAGATACTTAGAGTTGCAACTTATAACCCTAATTTTGATTTGTTACAGTTCATTCTTGGATTGCTATTCATGGTAGTCGCGTATCTGATGTCTGGACAGATGTTGGAATGGAATCGATTCCTGTTGTTTGCGATCAGCGGATTTCTAATAGCTATGTGTTCTGAAGGACTTGGCTTAGCTGTTGGCTCTGCTTTTAGTGTAACTGTAAGTATCCTAACTAATATTATAAATGCGAAAGTGTTGTTTGTTTATTTGTTTGTTACGAAGTTGTATCCTAAAAATGTTATTTCGATTATCTGAGGAACTCGTGGCAAAGTATTAACACCCGCTGGTCGATATATCAGATTAAGCTACCAGTACCTGTGCATGGATGACTATCTTTACATATCGAGAGTCCTCCGAGCCTCGGAAAGCACGTTAAGCGGTTGGTGCTGTCATTCGTGGATTCATGACGAGTCGTCAGAAGCCCGAAAATCTGACACCAGTCTTACCAAAGGGGTTACCCAGTTACTGGGTAGTGGAGGTCAGATAGGCAGTCGCTCCATGTAAAATACTGGCAGTCAGTTGCATCTGGTTAGATTGGAAGCCACCCCAACATAGTTGGGAAAAGGCTAGACAGATTGATTTGACGTGTACAAAGACAATACTATCAACTTATAGGTATGATGCCTACCTGTGATTATAAGATAAGTTATAGTTAACAGCAATCTGTTCTTCTTTACAGAATGGCTCCATAGTAGCTCCAGCAACTGCCGCACCTCTCCTTGCCTTATCCTGCTACGGCATGGGTTTTGGTCCATACATCGAAGGAACCATGAGGGCACTCATGTCAGCCTCATTTCTCCGCTTCGGAGTTACCGGATTCTCAATAGCCCTCTACCAAAACCGAAACCTAATGGAATGTAAAGAAGACTTCTGTCTCTACTCAGATCCAAAGTTAATATTAAGAGATTTAGGAATGGAAGATCAGAGTTATAGTATTCAGATAGCTGGCCTTGTGGCTTTTACGCTTCTTCACAGGATTTTGGCTTATTTAGCGTTAAGATATCGTCTAACTGCTGAATTTTCAAATAAGTTTATGTGTTATATCAGTAAATTTTTGAAGCATAGGTAGAGTATTTAGATTTTATCTTTGATTTTTTTACATAAAAATACGGTTGCGTAAATTTTTTATTTATTTATGTTATGATTATTATTATATAGCGAGCAGTGGTGGCTCAGTGGTAATGGCCCCGACTTAGAAATTCTAGGTTGTGGGTTTGAACTCAGGCAGGCGCTTTACTTTTTACTTTTTGTAAATAATTAGGTGCATCACCACTGCTTTCAAAACGGTGAAGGAACACATCGTGAGGAAACCGGCATGCAGGGTTGGGCAGTATTTGAATTACTTGTAATTGAAATACGTAATTGAAATACAAATACGTAATTGGTATTTGTATTTCAATTACTTCTTATAAATGTAATTTGTAATTAGTATTTCAAATACCTGCCGCTGAGGTATTTTGTAGTTAGTATTTCAAATACTTATAGCTCCAAAATACATTTGAACATAAATACATTTAGCGATCTTATGAATGGGTGCGATCTGCAGAAAATAGCGTTCGATAGTTTTCGTAAGCAAAATGGCGACCGCTAAATATGTAATATCTTTAAAGTTGGCAACACTGCACTTAAACTGTACTGTAGTCTGTACTGCAGGTACATACGTCAAATTTTCAATTACATAACTTGTCAATTGTAATTTTCATTCGGCGATGGAGTGAATCCTGTGAATGCTGTGACATATTTAGCGGTCGCCATTTTGTAAAATATGATGGTAAGAATATATTCCCTTTGCCCTAGGCTGGGCTGGATTAGTTCTATTCTATTTATATACCTAACCTAACACCAGACTGTATTTTGTAATTTGTATTTTGTATTTTAAATAAAAATAGTCAAAATACTGTATTTTGTATTTTATATTTCAAATACACAACTTAAAAATATTTTGTAATTTGTATTTTAAATAAGTGCGAGATAGTATTTTGTAATTTGTATTTTAATTAAAGCAAAGCATGTATTTTGCCCAGCTCTGCCGGCATGTCCTAGAACCAAAAAAGTCGAAGACATGTGACATCTTCCAACCCGCACTGGGCCCGCGTGGTGGATTACACTCCCTCTCGAAGGCAGGAGGCCTGTGTCCCAGCAGTGGGAACATTATAGGCTGATTATGCATTATTATATTGTAATCTACTGAAGCGACGATATCTTGCCACAATTTTTTTTTTGTTTTTTTGAAAACGCATGAGAATGTAAGAAATGGGGTAGGATATTACATAATTTAAAGTAATGAGCACTTGGTGAGACAGTATTGTAGGTAGCAAAAATAACAGGTGATACATTTTTAGATAGCTTCCTTACATATTATAAAATAAAGTCCCCCGCCGTGTCTGTCTGTCTGTCTGAACGTGATAATCTCAAAAACTACCGACGGATTTTCAAACGGTTTCCACCAATGGACGGAGTGATTCATTCATTAAAAAATGTTATTTAAATTGGCCATTTATTTTAGATTAGAATAAGCCGTGACATCATATCATTTAAATTAATAGTAAAAAAGTAAAAGATGTCACAGATTCAAAATTACGAGTAACTTAATAATCATGGTTGACGGCTGCGCGGGCGCAGCGGTAGGAGTCAATGACCTTTTCCTCGGCTATTAGGTATGTTATCCCGGTAGTACGCGTTCCCGTGGGATTTTTTCTGACATCGACGCGGGCGAAGCCGCGGGCAAAAGCTAGTAATATTATAATTAGTTCAGAGGTAGCCTAAGAAATTTGACTGAGGTACCACAATATTTTAATCCATAAATATTATAAAGTTAAAAATATGTATTAAAAAGAAATCTCAATGTTTTTTCAACTGAAAAAATCCGTGCAAAGCAGGGTTTGGTCTCTAGTAACGAATAAATTGATAGTGTCCCATAAAAAAGTGACATTATATCCTAAACTAATATACAATATTTGTTTAAATATTTTTAATCACGTTCCCGAAAACGGCTCTAACGGTTTCGATGAGGCTGCTCCCACATCTCCGCCGCGAAACCGTGGCAGCGGAACCGCAAAAATTCCGCCATGACTTGTCCGTTGTACGAAAGGCGAAACGGAAGCGAAACTGCCTGCTCTATCGTACAGATTTGATTATGATTTTATCTCTTTCTCGCGTGATTTCGCCGATCTACTGGGAAGCCGTTTCCACCTCCGCGCGCAGTCCGCCGGTTTTTTGCGGTTCCGCGTTCGTTCCGCATAGATTCGCGACATAATGTGGACATGTTTCGCAGCGGAATTGGTTCAGCGGTTCCGCTGCCACGGTTTCGCGGCGGAGATGTGGGAGCAGCGTGAAAGATGTAATATAGAGATTTACGGGGGTAAAAAATCGATTTAGCTAGGTCTCATAGCTGGGAAAATTTATTTTCTACATTTTCACCCGAGCAAATCTCGTTCGGCCAGGTACTTAAGGTGGAACTAGTCGCGGGCTCGAACTCAATGGTGGGCGTGGCCAAAAACCACCCTGTCTCACCTGGCATCGCGTCTGACAGAAATAGTATCAGTGATGAGCAGTTAGAAGCTGGTCTACATGGATAACGTTTAGTTCGCACGCACAGAAACACCGTACCGAACGATTTTAGTAAAAAGAACGCGTAAAAAGTTACAAAAAGTCCTTTGGAAAATGGAGTTTTATGAAAAAACCACTGCATGAGTCAATTAGAAATAAAATTAATTGAAATTTTCGATAATTTTGCTGTGTCGGTACGAATTTTGTTTTCGAGATTTCACACTTTTTGTTTTACTTATTTACGCCCAAAATTGCGCTAAAATTAGCAAGAAAAACGAATCTTTGTTGGCTTATAACTTTTGAATGGCTTTTTATTTTACTATTCTGCTTCCGTACAGACAAAATTACTAATGAGACCTAACGATATCATGTTAAACTTTGAATGTACGATATCAAACAGTGTAGTAAAACCGCTCCGAAATATGTATGGAAAAAATATCAAATTGTTTCACCTTAATACTATAAACAGCGTTTTAACTTTTTTCTCGAAAGACTTGCATATTTTACATTAATATATCTTAACTTTTAACTACGTTAGAACGACGTATTGAGGTATCTGTGATAGTTAAAAATAATCGTATCCTTTTATTTATAGTTTTTACTCGTAGAACAAAATTACATTTAGTTTTAACCGTCTCTGTGATCTAGTGGTTAGACCACCTGTCTCAGACCCAGAGGTCCCGGGTTCGATTCCCAGTAGGAGCAAAATTTTCTGCTCGGTTTGGTTGGTGGTAAGAATTCTAAGTCCACCAGGCCCGGCAGTCTCGACATAGATAGCGATCGTTATACAACCGAATTCGGTCGCAAAGTCATAATGGCGTCCCTAGATGCGTGCGACGCGCTTGACAAGCACGTGATTTTGTCGTACTTGTCAAGCACATTGCACGCGTCTAGGGACGCCATTAGGACTTTGCGACCGAATTCGGTAGTTTAACGATCGCTATCTATGTCGAGACTGCCGCCCCTGGTTAGCTGCCACCATCTTATCTAAGTCTGTCGCCATAACAACAATGTTAACAACATTGTTCTGTTTCGACAGTTAGAGGTAAGATAGCCAGTTCCTCTGAGGTTGAGGATTCCGGGTGAAACTCGCTTCCACCTTCGGCCTGATCGTCACTTACCATCAGGTGAGATGCAGGTCAAGAGCTTCCCTGCTGGGGATTAAAAAAAACGAAAAGATGAATTGTATTTATAGAAGAATGCAAAAAATGCTGTACCTACATTATTATATCAGATTCTACTGCACATTTGTATTTGTGACATTTGTTAAAAACACTACAACATTTTTCATTACTTTTTGCATTTTTTAATATCGCTCAAATAGATTTAAGGTAAAAAATACTACAATGCAGTTTGTGAGATGAATGTGTGAATTAGACGGGCAGGAAAGCCAGTGTGTATGAAAATGGTTTAGTAAACTGATCATTGTTTTAAAAGAGAAATTAAACTTTAAGTACCTAAATAAAATACGAAAAATTCTTATGTACTTAATTATGTTATTAAGCTTACCTATTTACAAATTAAACTAATTTAATAAAATGTGAAAAGAATTATGTATTTGTGGCTGGGGTTATAATAATAAATAAAGATTTTTAGACAAAACTTTGTTTAATTTAACATAAAAATCCTAAATTATTATCATCTATACTTACTTATCTTATAGTTTACACGTAGTTTTATGAGAATAATAAAGTGCAAACCAATCCGCAAAAATATGTATTTGTAGAATTCTAACTATTTAAAACATCAATACAATTATTTAAGTTCACATTACCCTACTCAACGACTACGTCATGAAATCATAGGATTACACGCCTTATTCAGAGAGCAGTTTTGATGATTCTAATGATTATAATTCTGTACTTAAATACATATTTCTTACTGTCGCAAATCATATTTTGATCAACAAACAAACTGACACTGACCTGAAAATTGCGAAAAACGTAAGGACCTATTTGAATTTTTCGAACTATTCATGCGCATCCCCCTTTCCTTAACGCAAGAAATTACAGAATGCATTGAGGTACATCAGCAGTCGTATAAAATGATATTTTAATTAAGTGAATTTATTTAAATTACAAAATTATTACAACAACAACAACAACAGCTTTATTATTTATTTATTTTATGACCAGACTTTAAACAAAAACTAAATTGTTAAGACTTATGTAACTAAGAACCACATGGCATTGTCTTATAATATCAAATACTTAATTTATATATAAGTTAAGTCTATAAACGGGATTTCTTTTCTTCGCTATATTCCGGTTCCACAATCACTGGCGGAGGTCTCCTCTTTGGTCCTGAAATTATAAAAGTAGTTTTTAATAACCACTGGCTTGCCAAATGGTACTTAGTTATTGTTTTCTAATAAGTCGCAATCCGGAATTTGTAATTGTGCCCGGTTTATGGTAATAGGCTCGCCCCCTATTACATGGGACTCAGACATAAACTAGGGAAGTTACCAATTTAAATCTTAATTTATGCTTTGTTATAGTGTCTTACCCAGAAACCAAAAACAAAATATCAAACGGCTAATGTCAGACATCGTTACCAACAAAGATCGAAAAATACGCAAAAGCCAAGTAGAAAAAAAAAATCTCACCTCCACCCATAAAATGTTTGATGAGAACGGAACACGGTGTATCAATCACAATAGTTATCAAGAATGCAACTATTACTGCCAGTGAGAAGTCGGCTAAGAACTGGAACAACTGGAAAAAAAAGACAGTTTTGAAAAAGGAATTTTACGACAGCGACATCTACGGTACAGTGGGCGAACTAAGTATGGGCTCGTCTCTGCTTCCTAACGCCTATTTGTGTTTGTTTCCTTAGCATCTGTTAGAGGGAGCTTAATAAAGTTGAGAATATAATTTTATCTTTATAATTTACAGTCTCGAACATTTAATTTATCGACAGCTATGGACAATAATATCTGATTACATGATTCATCCATTAATATATGACGGAAAGTTGTGATAATTTGTGGCAGCACAAATATGTGGCATCGAAGGAATACCAAAACTATCTGGCGAGACAGCAACGCCAAAAAATCGGATGCTGCACAGGCTTAAAAAATATGTGTCAATGAAATAATTATGTTGTCTTGCGTCATAAAATTATATCTGCCTATTTAATTAATCAGAAGAATGTGATATCTCGTTGTGATTAAAAATATCTGACAGCACTTCAGCAGCATAAAAACCAGGGGGGCTACCACCACCTCTAAAAGCAGTATTATTTTAATATTACTTTAGTGTGGGAAAGAGATGAAGCTCTACAGGACGTAAAGCACCATCAACGCCGTTCATATTGCAAAAAAAAAGTGCCATCCTACTGGATGCATAAATATCTGATAGTCTTGTTTGCAAGTAGAAGAAATGTCAATAAGCGTTTTTTGTTTATTTTTGGTAATTGAGCCAATGTTGACTATTATTGTGCTAGTATCAAATTAAAGTATCATCCCATCATAAACTAGGTGAGTATTAATTTAAATAATTTGAATACCACTACCTGCTATGTAAATAACAGTGACAGGAGTAAAGTTAATAGCATTAAAAGTAAAAAAAAAAACTATGTCGGTCCACAATATTAACGAATATATCGACGGACATACATTAAAAAATATACAGACGAACCTTCTCTTTTTTGAAAGTCGAATAAAAATACAATAACTTACCGAGAATCGTACGTTGAAATGGACAGGAGCAATCGGCGTAGCATTGATGACGAACATCATAGGGTAGTGCACTAGATACATCGCGTATGATAGACGACTCAGCACCTTCCATGCTCGGAGTGACAGAATCCAGTTGACAGGGCCTGAAAAATTAACATCATTAATTTAAATAACTTATCAATATAACAGCCTTGTTTCCCGAAGGGTTAGGCAAAGTGACTGCCTCATTGGTCTAGTGATCGCAACCCTTACTGCTGAGCATGATGTCCTGGGTTCGATTCCCAGGCCGAGCAAAGTGTTATTGGGATTTTCTATTTCTACGCCACATCTGCGGCTATCATGACAGAGCAATGTGTACCGAAGCTTTGTATGTTGGTGGTCGCATTAGCGGCTTCGCCACGATTATTATATACCGCCACCCGGGTGATAAGAGATACGCAGCCCGAACTATCGCGACGGTAACCGATGTTGGTTGGTCACATTCACCTCGCGTATATCGTATCACTGTGCAAAGCTTCGTCACGATAGACGTAGATGCGGCCGCAGTGTATCAGGAATTTCTCAGTAGCAGTCCGCAGTCTGGATTTGTGCCCCATTCATGGCTATAGCCTCGCCGGCAAATTATGGGTGTACTTCAGGGTACACTTCAGTCTTAATTCATTTTATTAATTATTAAAATCTCTCAGCTCGTCGCTTGGCCTAATTTTTGCAGACTGATAAATTTTGCTTATGAGCTTGAAGATTCAAGGTATTATTATTATTATGTGGAAACAAGCGTTTCATACAGTCATTGAGGTTGTTCAAATATTATATAAAAAATATTTATGTTGTTGAAGGTCATAGATATGATTTAGTTTGGTCATAGAGCCAAGCCAAAGTAGTTAAATATAATTTTAAAGTGTTCTAATGTGACCACAACTGCTTTTGAACCTGATTGTTAAAAGACAGTCTTGACCCGTTTATAAAAATAATGTAAAATTTTCATTAGTTTAATATTATGATATTCAAAATTACACATACCTCCATAACCATGCACACAAGCGAATATAAGCCACCCAACAAACATGGCCCACGCTGGTCTCATGTACGAGTTTATCATACTGTCAGCGAATTGGTTGTCCCAGTCAAACTGCATGATAGGGTAGGACGAGTATATGATGAGGAGAGCGATTACTATCGCGCAGATCCATAGGATCGATGCTGAGATCTAGAAAATAATAATAAAATGTGATATAATTTTGGCAAAGACGCATCATTCAGTTTAGAAGGTGGAATTCGTGCCCAGATTTCCAAAACCCATCCATTTTAATAATGAATGAATTCGATATTTGGGCGTTCTTGTTCGATATAGACATGCATCAGATACAAATTCAATTTGCATTCATTCAAAAACAACTGGACAGATTCTCAAAACAACTTTATTAGTGTAAGTAGATAACAATTATTTACCAGATTTAAAGAAACTTTCTTTCCACGGTTGAGATGCAGAATATACCCAAATATTAATCCTACGAAGAACGGTGAGGCTCTGGTGAGCGTGTTCACATAGTAGTTAATTAAGTAATCCCCTGCATCATATGGGCGCCTGAAAAAAAAAAGGTTTTTAACAGCACATTCGATTTTTCTCTAGCTTATTTGAGACTCAAAACATAACACCTAATTTGGATACCTTTTAGACCCCCGAATGTAGCTTCATGTAGGTAGGCCATTACTATGGGTAGGTACGCAAAAAATTAATATCTGAAATAAGTTTGATAATTTCTTTAATTTTTGTTTCAATACTCACGAAGGTATAACAGGACCAGATGGGAACTCCTTGATAAAGTTGTAAGTAGTAGAAGCAGCAAGTATAGCAATCAGGGCACCGACGAGCGCCGACCAAGCAATTCGTCGTTTGCCTGTCAGCACCCACACTAGCACGAGAGGCGATAGTATATGGAGCTGGACATCTATAGCGAGGTACCAGGAGTGAGCGAGACACTAGAAGGAAAAGAGAAAAAAAAACATTCACATGCTAGAACGATGAAAATTAGATTGTAACGGAAGATAACTTTTAGAAGGATATACAACTCAAGAAAATACAGTACCAATAAAATAATAATAATCTCCTTTTCAAGTGCATGATTTCAAATTGCGTGGAAGCACGTTATAAGGCTCGGTAAAGATGATATATTATTGTAGTAGGTTGAGATTGTTTTATGGATACTTCTATATTTAAGTTTTTGAAAGTTAACCACTTACCATATGGCTAGGATTGATAAAATTCTGTATATGCAACAGCGTGGACCACCAGTATACTCTGCATCTATGCGTGTGTGTCGCCGCAACTTCCCAATATGGGCCATCAGTAACCCGACTCAATATTGAGATTTGAAGAAGAATCACTGCAGCCAGCGCAGGGAACATTCGGAGAAGGCGGTTGAGGTAGAATAGATGGAGACTCTTGACGAGTTTCACTAGAAAAAAAAGATGCGGTGAAAAACTTCATCATCGTGTCTGTAATCATTTTATCTCTGGGTATCATTATTGTGCTTTTTCATCATCTACATAAATATAGATAATGATAATCATGACCATATTGAATATTATGTTTTTATTGACGCAAAGAAGAATACTAACGCTGATCGTCTCAATATTTAGTTTATTTTTTAATTTTATCACATTTATTCAAAAAGAGCTAGTTTATTCTTCGTAAACAGAGACTATAATAGCTCTTTAATCCCTAGGGATCCCTAGGGAGTGATTTGAATTTGGAATGTGGATATTAACAATAAATTGTTAGTAAAAGTTCCAATCACCAAAGAGATCAATCAAGAACATTGTATGAACAAGTAAAAATTTCGGGCGAGCCAAATAAAAAAAAACTTGGGTGATAAAAAGTAGAGTGTCCACCTCGGGAGCAACACTATTTTAAGCTCGATTGTCGTACTTTTGTTGGCTCCCTAGACGAACAATCTACTATTTTTGTATTTTCCATAAACTTGAGGTAAGAATTTACTTACTGCTACTAATTTTCCCAGCTGTAGTGTATACTAATAAAAAGCCACTCAGCATGAAGAAAGTGTCCACAGTGATTGGACCAGCAGTAATCCATACAGACTTTAATGACATCATCCACTGGAAAGAAATAAATAACTCGGTTAGTGAACTATTTAATAGCAGATCGTCGAAGTATGGATAAGCGATGGATAAGAATGAGGAGCATGTGACAAGAATATTATAATGAATGTGGATCGCTATAAAAAGGCAGACCTTGGAACGAATAGATAGATGAATATTTCGGGACCTCACCAAGAGGTTATACAAATTCAAATTAAAAAAATATCGAATTCAAAAGTCATTTATTCAAACAAGGCAGAGAATCAGCGCTCGCGACGTCAAAATTACATAAGACAATCCCCCAAAACCCCCACCCTTCACCACTTCCTAGTACTTTGGCTGGGAAGATGTCTCGCTGATGGTGGCGTGTGTGTTGGATCATTTAGCTCCCCAAAATGGTTGAGCTGAATGGTGCTAATACATGCGTCATGTTCGTGAACGGGCGCCGTCAGTTGGGACTGGTCATCTCTTAGCTGTCGTGGCTTATTTTAATTTATTTTAATCCTTGAATTATTTTATTTTTATCTTTTTATTACGGACGCTTTTAACGAGCGCATCTTTTTTACATTGTTCTCACATGACGTATAATTTAAACATGAATTATGTAACCACTATGTTGTAACAATAATTATTAATTTAAAAGAGTGTCCGTGGAGTTTCTTGCCCGTTCTTCTCCAAAATGCTTTGAGTTTGAGTTTTAAGTTTAGAAGAAGTGGCGCAACAGACTCCCCAGCAGCACAGTTATCACCAATAAAAAAAAATTAATAATAATAACAATTTTTATTTTTTTTCTAATTTATTGCATAATGGAGACAGGGTGTTGGGGAAGATATCAATGCTATTGGTGCGAGAGTGATTTTTAATGGTGTAGCACGTATATGTCGTAGGATGATTTGATAATTCGAATTTTTGCGAAATCCCTGGGGATATTGCGACAACACGGGTAATTGTGAGACCATTTATGTCTGCGAGCAACTTGGTTGAAATAGGTTAGGTTACAACTATGACCAAGCGCGCGCGAGCCGAGCGAGCGAGCGTAACGAGCGGTGCAGTGGCAGCGACCGACGAGCGCTACTTCCAAGTTGCTCGCAGATATATTTTCACCATTTTCTAATTATCCGTGTTTTCGCAATATCTCTAGGGTTTTCACGAAAATTCGAATGATCAAATCATCCTAAGACAATAACATCAAAAATTTATGTTAAATTACTTACAGCCAAAGCATCAGCAGGATTAGCCATAATCCCGCTTGAAGTCTGATTAATGAACGTATGTCCAATGATGACCCACATCATGGCGAAGGCTCTGATGCCGTCCAGACATTCCAAGGCTCCAGGAACAGGAGTATATGTGACAAGGCGACGAGTGTTGGTGTAAGCAGAGAAGGCTATGAGCAACTTGTTGATTTTCTTTGGATCTGTGAATTGAAAAATTATTTTTCGTTTAAGAATGTTTTTCGGCTTATTGGTGATTAAATAATATTATTTTATCAAGAGGCGATTCGCACGAAGTTAATTTATTTGTAGGCTAATCGATTTCGGGGGTTGTCGATTCGCCTACATATAAATTAACTTCTTGTGAATCGCCTGAGATTTCCTTGTTTTTTTTTGTGTCGCCTGTTTTGGGCTAGTAAATTCGGGCGAAACAACAATAAGCCTCTTTTTCGTTTTCTGATAAATGAAAACAGAACCTACCTTTATAACTGTCAAACAGAACAATTATTATCTATTACCATTTTTAGAATGTGTATGATGTTGATGCGATGTTATTTATCATTTACGTAGTATGGATGAAAATTGCATTATATTATGAAAATACCTAAAACCAGTCATATAATAGGATTGACTGGGAAAAACAAAACGCAAATTGTTTTGCTATGATAAGATTGTGAAAAATAAACTTTAGTAATTCATTGATATAGGTTTTCAATCACTGTTATCTAGATAAGTAGGTGTAATTGTGAAATGCTACTTACTAGAGGCCGTCTTATATGACAGGAGTTATATGAAAAAACATTACCCTCCTTCTGGGGCAGTCGGGTAAAAAGAGATGAAGAAAAAGAATCTTAGGCTGCATTATTTAGCGTTTCAATCAAACACAACATCACACCTTGTTTTCCCAAAGGGTTGGGCAGAGGTGTACCTACAGTACACACTCATTCGCCAGTTATGATTAGGTCCCATGTAATAGGGTGCGACCCTATTGCCATCAACCGGGCACAAATCAAACTCTAGGCTGCTACTGGTGAAAAACCTGATATCACTTTGCCTGACCCAGGAATCGAACCTAGGATCTCACGCCATCATCATCATCATCATCATCAGCCTATTAATGTTCCCACTGCTGGGACACAGGCCTCCTCTCTGTGCGAAGGAGTGTGCCGTAATGTACCACGCGGGCCCAGTGCGGGTTGGTAGATGTCACATGTCTTCGAATTTTTGGTTCTAAGACATGCCGGTTTCCTCACGATGTTTTCCTTCACCGTTTTGAGAACAGTGGTGATGAAATTCTTTACACAAAGTAAAGCGCCTGCTTGGATTCGAACCCACGACCTACAACTCGTAAGTCAGGGCCTGCTCACTATGACGCTCATGCCATGACGAAACCATAATTTAGCAAAAATTGTGAGATGCTGTCAAAAGAGCCATTCGAATTTTACTAAAACAACAATGATATCGTTTCACAAATTAATAATCACGAGATTATTATCAAAGAAGATAGTGCACGTGACGGCCAGCAGCAGGTGTTAATGATTATTTGCTTCGGGAATCCACAGAAATACAAAGATAAGCAAAGGCAATGACTAAAGTTCGGTTATCTAATTATTTTGCATGTATTATGTATTTTATTTTTATTTTGATATTGATTGCACAAACTGGCGAAATGTGGGTGTTCTCAGGTACATTTCTGCCCTTGGGGAATACAGAATACAGGCGTGATGTTATTTTTATGTTTCCACACAGCTCTTCTTTTACATAAAAAAGGGTTACTGCAGTCTTTATACTCATACACAATGTATTACATTTCAACATAATAGGTTTTAGACTTTTATTTAGATATTGTTTACGATTACTTTTTATAATTTTTTGTTTCTGCCTGAGTAGAGGTCTCGATGTTTTTGGTTGGTATATTGGCGTGTGCTAGGTGACATTGGCTATTAATTTATAATGTAAATTATTTTGCAAAATATTATACACGGTGGCACATCGACGGGACGGGACATCGACGCGAAGCCGGTTACCAGGGATTCAGTACATGATTTGAACCCCCTTGCGTTGAAATTTTTCGTCGGTTATTTAAAAAAAAAATCAGCTGTTCCATACATTTTGACCGCGTAGGTATTGCACTTTTCTATGAAACAGCAGATTTTTTTTTTAATAACCGACGAAACATTTCAACACAGGGGGGTTCAGAATCATGTACTCATAGAATCATGAATCCATGGTAACCGGCTTCGCGTCGATGTCCCTGCCACCCCGTATAGATTTTTTCTTTTTCAAACTAAACAGACAGCTGTGCTGCTGGCGAGTTTGTTGCGCCACTTCTTCTTCCCAACTAAAGCACTAGGAAGTGATGAAGGGTGGGCGTTTTCGGAGACTGGCTTATGTAATTTTGACGTTCGAAAAATCCTGATTCTCAGCCTAGTTTGAATAAATGACTTTGAATTTTTATTTGTGTTACGCTATTACCCCGCTGGTTAGCCGCGGAAATTTGTAATATGAAAGTACTGTCTCGCAATGCAAAACCTCTTAGTTCCTCCATTTACGGAGTCGCTAACGAGTTTTGGCAGTGTAAAATCCATGGTAGAGGCTACGGGCGTTTTATTTACTTCGGTACGGTTAGCTTGCCGAGAGCTAACCTACCTAGGACTTTCCCAGAATTCAAAAGAGTTTTAAGTACTTGGAATTTGAAAGTGATTGCATGCAGCGGTTGATAGTACTTATCACTTGCGTTTGGCGAACTTCATTTGTCAAGAAGTTGACAATTTTATCGTTGTATCCTTAACTTCAAATCTAATATAGTGAACATAATTATATTACTATTAGTGAGGAAGTCGGTCAGTATTTTTAAGATTCCGTACCGGAAAAGTTGAAAGGTTTCCGGAAAAGTTTACTGGAGAAATAACCGTAAAGCATTAAAAGCTCTTATCGACCGAGTAATAATCCTATATAAGGCGCAGGCCACACATAAATGGCGTCAGGCGCGGGCGGCTTCCTGCTTCATTCAAATTTTATACCAAGTACATAGCAATAAAGCGCAACACGCCCGACACACGACATTCCGTGTATCCTAAATTGCGCTTTATTTCTATGCACTTGGTATAAAATTTGAATGTAACAGGAACCCGCCCGCGCCGTGTCCTCGCCCGACGCCATTTATGTGTGGCCTGCGCCTAAGTGGGGTTGTCGGGCAGTGTAGCTCACTCTGCATTCGGCTGCATTCGGAACTTGTCGTGTCCGGATTCGTAAAAAGTCAATCGTCATCCTGAGGATGGCTCGTTGAGTGGTGAAACACGTGTCGATTTCTTACAGGGTTGTTTATGTCTCTTTAAGAACAGTTAAGCGGATTAGGTTACTGATATACGTCATCTATTGCATTATTATATTAAATATTGAGTATTTGGAAACTTTCTAAATGCTTTTTTACACCTAAAACGGTTACAACATCAAATTCAGTGTTATAATTGCAATTCATTAGTTCACTAGTTAGCCACATTTCTTATTGCCATACAGTAATATTGCCAAATTAATCAAAGTACCGAAATATTTGACATCTATTTGCGACGTTGCCATTGAGGTACTATGTTGATTACCATTGAGGTACTATGTTGATCTCAATGGACGTTGCCCAATTTTAGAATATACGCTCTTACTTAATTTAAAAAGACTATTCTTACCTTGTTTTTGGTACACATTGTAACGAATATCGTATCCTGTACTCAATACGACGAGGAGAATAAAGAAGCCAAATATTGAACTGAAAAGAAAAAGAATTCTTGTATTTTTCCAGTATTACACAGTTATCAAAACTGATTATAAATCGATGATTAATGAGCTGCAGTTGCATAAAAAATCTCGGAAACGATACAACATTGACTTTCACACTACTATGACTGAATGTGTTAAGAGCATTGGTACAGGAAAATTAATTATTATCAAACTACGTGAATTTGCCTTGTTATCGCCATCTCATAGAACTGTCAGAGAATGTCAACTGTGATTAGAATATACGGACAGTTTATGTTGTGATCAATTTGTTTACTCCCCTGGTTTTAAAAGTGGGAATTATATGACAACCTCTCCAGTTCGACAACTCTTCCAGTTTTAGAAAAAGTTGTTTACTCCCTGGTTTTAAAAGTGGAAATTATATATGACAACCTCTCCAGTTCGACAACTCTTCCAGTTTTAGAAAAAGTTTGGTTTCGTAGATCGAGAGGGCGTTCTAAGAAACCAATCTTTTCATCACGCATGCTTGTGACGGTCTGTCACTAAATACTTGATGTGTCATCTACATACTAATAAATAACTGAGACCCAGCAAAAATAAAAAAAAGTAGGCAATGCGACGCGACGGGTGGGTTGGGAGAAACGAAGTTGCGAGCAGAAGCTAGTGTAGTATATAGATTGTGCAATCCACGAAGGCGCGCCCCACTCCACTCCGCTCCGTACTAAAGTACAGCTTACAGTACAGTAATCGCGGAGTGGGGCGCGCCTTCGTGGATTGCACAATCTATACACTAATTACTGTTCCTATGAAAGTCTATTCAATCTTATTCCTACATATTGAAAATCCGCCATAATGTACAAAAATATTACATGTAAATACTTACAAAGCAACATATTCTCCAGCCACCCAAAGTTTGTCATTAGGCAGACGGCAGTAGGCCTCCTCAAACTGAATTGCTGTGATCTCCGAGGTATTAAACAGAGCCTTCAGTGCCGTTCGAGGGGTACAAGCCTTGGGTATGCAAGTACCAAGACGGAAGGTGAGAGCAGCGAGAGGCGTGTCTGCGATTCTGTAAGAACATGTTGAAAGTTAAATCCAGTTTTTATTTAAATATTTTGGGGAAGCCTCTAAGATCTATTCTGTAAAAATCTCAACGTCTTAAAATAAATATAGGTGTTCTGTACGATAGAATCGAGATACTAACGAATTACGAAAAATCATTATTTTTTGGCAGATCGGATAAAGTACCACTACAGGCACCCTAGTAACACGGCGTCGACCCGGCCAAAGTGCCGCAAGCATTGGATTGTCATTGTCACTGTCACTAAGTCACGTCACTTATTTTGTTTGATTGTCGAGGTTAGATCGCTGTAAAACACCACATTCCCAAACCATTACATTCTCTTGTGCCTAAACGGACCCTGGCATTTCGCCGGCTGCTACCGCGGCACCGCTCGCTACGCTCGCTCGGCTCTCACAGTTCTAACCTAACCTAACCTAAATAACAAGTGACAGTGACAATGTACGGCACGGCACCCTAACCGGGCCGAGGCAGTGACACTAGAGTGCCACAAGAATACTCGCGGCACTCTATACACTTCGTTATTTTTTCCTCAGTGCCCCGCCACTTAAAACTCCAAAAAATGACCTTTGACAAGTAATGAAACCAAATCTAGCTGAGATTATTAATTTTAGTAATTTAGTAGCTCATGATTCATTTTATAAGATTTAAAAAAAAGATTTTGAACACAGATAAACTGATATTATCTAGGTACGGACATTGTACTTTGGTAAAGTGCCAGTCATAGCCTTAAATTGTGTATCTACTATACGTGACTATTAAACATGATTCAACCTTTAGACTACCTACCTGATTAGAATTGACTAATTAAAAATATAAATTAAATTGAAATCGTAGGTAATAATACTTTGTATGTAATATCCGTGTGATCTTCTTAGTAAATTCGATAAAGACAAGGATAGGTAAGAAATTAAATTTGTGAATCAGTAGCTCAACTTCAGCCCCCCAATTACGCAATGCACGATCGATTTTAAATTGAAACCAATTGAATAAGATTGCCAGTCCATTGCTTCATAAGTTCGACAAAAAAAATTGAGCAGATATTTTTTGTCGAACTTATGAAGCAATGGACTGGCAATCTTTTTCAATTGGTTTCAATTTAAAATCGATCGTGCATTACGTAATTAGGGTGCAGGAATACCTAACTCTATATTACAGAGGTACTAAAAATTGCGTTATCTACTTATAGAGTCTTTCAGTTTAAAGAAACAAAATAATTTGAGTTTTAATTTAAAGGAACTCGCTAAAATACTGTTGTTAATTTTATGTTATAGTGTAGATTAGAGAAGGCAATAATATTGTTGTTTTTTATATTTCAAAAATTGTGTTTTAATTTTATTTTTTATTGTGGGAATTTAGTAAAGTAATTTTTTTTTTTGATGTTAATATAAAAACTACTAGTTTAAGACCGCGCTATCGCATTAGATATACACCGTAGGTATGCACCTGTAATGATAGTCCTACGGGAGATTTTTAAAATAAATAAAAATTATTTAGATACTTTACCTTTTATCATTATTTGGAGCTCCATTAAATGTTCCAAACCCTGCGGTCGCTAATTGGTACTGTCTTGAACGTTCAACAACGTCTTCTTTCACCCTAAATCTCTTTGGGCTCTGCCCAGGCCAAGTGATATCAGGCCATTCGTCAGGCCACGTTACATCAGGCCACTCATCAGGCCATGTTGGTGTACTTGGCAAATTTGGCCAATTTTGATCCAATGGTACGTCTACCATACAATATTTTCCTTCAACTACTGAGTTTGTTATTTGCTGACGTATGCCCAAACATTGGTAGTAGTTTCCAAGATCTACTACGTTTCCAGTCAGCACACCTCTTGGTGTTCGGATGCCAGCATCGAGAACTGTAAAGAAAACCTTATCAGATACTAATGCTTCAAGTTCATCCAGGTGGATTTTAGAATTTCCCACAAACATTACCGTGAGGAAATCGGCCATGCCTGAGAGATATTTCTCGACGGCATGTGAAGGCCAGAGGCCCTGGGCGGCTTTAAAACTCTGGCACCAGGTTAGTCACTAACGACCCGAAAAGAAGAAGGAGGACAAATATAGGAGTGTATTTTTATTTTTGAACAAGAGGGATAAATATGTATTCCCATGTCTTTTACAAAAGGCTACGCTATTTCAATTCAAAAATATTAATATTATCGTAAAAATAGTTTAGTGGTTTAGCCTTGAAAACGTTAGAAACAGATATAAACAATTATTTCCGTCTGTCTAGACAAACGGTATCAATTTCGCAATGATAAATTAAACATGGATTTATATGTGCAATAAATTATTATGTAGATACGTGTGTAGTTAGTAACACTGCGATTTATGAAGGAAAAGAGATATAAGAGGTGTTTTATGGATAAATTAAGTATAGGTACAAGTCTACATACTTACATGACATACGAGTTATTGGAATAAAACGGGGTTGCACAATGCAATAGCTTCATGATGATTACAAAAACTTAAAAAATACAATAGTGGTGGATATATTTAGTAACCTATTTCTGCTTAACTATTCCTAAAGAGTTGCCACGCCGTGTTCGGGTTCGCAACAACTCAATCGTCGCCCTGAGGATGTCTCGTCGAGAGGTGAAACACGTGTCGATTTCTTACAGCGTCTTTTTATGACTCTTTCTATATCTACGTCTATTGTATTTTATAATGAATTTCCGTAAAATCACGCCTGAATCAACTAAGTACAAAAACGTGTGCATACAAAGCAATGATTCATAAAATTTGTGTTATTTTTAATCCAGGATTTATGGTAGATATGACAAAATTTTTCACAGCTCTTATCGATTACACGCTAAGCTGCGTTTACGCATTCAACAGAGCATCATTGAGGGATGAAAAAATTCTATGCTATTCTATAGACCAAAGGCATGAAAATGAGAAAGTATTTGAAGTAGAACGAGGAAAAAAACTTGTGAACAGAGACCTAATTCTTTTGCAGAATTTATGGGCACAGGAAACGTAACTCTTGATTAGTTGAAAATTGCCTAGATCACACCATGGGAAACCATTATTTGGCTGCGTGAGGCCACTAATCGATATGACTAAATATGAGAACCGAGGAAAACAGAAAAGGAAGAAAAGGTAAAATGTGGCTTACATGGTATTACCGGAAATCTGAAGCATTCCACGATTGTTTTATATCGATATTTTAATCATAGCTTCCTTTCTAAACTAGTAGAGGCGAAGGACAATATTCTTATTAATGGATTGGTGTTTATAGTTAATACCTGATAAACTGAGATTAATGCGATATTAATTTCCGAAATATTATAATCGAATCAAGGTGAAACACAACGAACATAATTATGACGGTTTTCTCCACAAATTACATAGGAAGATACGAATAATGAGATATATTGGAACTAAAATAAAGACCGGGAAGACTATAATGCTCAGGATTTAATGTCAGGCTAAAGTTTGAAAGGGCTAAGTTATGTAAGTTGTGCAATGTAGATATCAAGCAAAATAGAAATCTACTCAATAATAAAAATCTTAAACTCACTCACTAATTGTACACTCGCCAATGTACAGCCTAAACCGCTGGTCTACAAGCACGACATTTTGCACAAAATAAACAAAACCGGTGAGCTGTTAAATAGGGGATTAAAGTTCGTATTGAAGTTCATTTTTGACGAGGGGAAAATTTATTGGGCACACAGCTTATTCTCCGATAAAAGTTTAATCGGGACTCCGGGAGTAACGCTTATGAAACTAAAAGAATGAAAATATAAGTACATTGCTATAAATTGATTGTGTCGCTCGTGAAAATGAACATCTGTAATTTTTATATCATCATCTGCTGTAATAAGATGGTCATCCTTATAAGGTTACACTGAATAACCGCTATCTGACCTCTACAACTTTGTGTAAATTCCTATAGGTATCAACGATTATGATAGTTCATATCGATTGCGCTTTATCAATATGTAATTATGCGTGTATTTGTTTGTATTGTATTTTCCAAGACCCAGAGGGAACTCATTGGGTCCAATTTTATTTCTAGTCTAAAAGAACCTTCGATCTAATATATTTTCTCTTTTAATGTTATTTAGTACACCATTTAACATTAGCAGTAGTGCCTCTCCTAAATACTATTGTAAACCAATGTTGAATGTGTATAATTATCTCGTATATAATATGTTGTTGGTGTTCTTTATTAAATACTAGCTGCACCCCGTGGGTTTACCCGCATCAGTCTCGATCCCGTGGGAATATCGAGATACAAGTATATTATATTCTAACTGAGATCATGGTCTACCCATATGCCAAATTTTATCTAAATCTAGTCAGCCGTTTTAGCGTGAAAGCTTTACAAACAAATAAACAAACTAACTCGCTTTTGCATTTATAATTATATACATTTATATACAGGGTGTCAGGGACATCGACGCGAAGCCATGGATTCAGTACATAATTCTGAACCCCCCTGCGTTGAAATGTTTTGTCGGTTATTTAAAAAAAATCTGCTGTAATAAAAAAAATATTGTGACCGCGTATTGCACTTTTCTATGAAACAGCAGTTTTTTTTTAAATAACCGACGAAAATTTTCAACCCCTGCGTTGAAATTTTTTCAGAATCATGTACTGAATCCATGGTAACAAGCTTCGCGTCGATGTCCCTGACACCCTGTATATAAATAGTTAAAATATTATATAAAAATGAAATGCTGTTAGTTGGTAAGCGTATCACTTGAAAACGGCTTGACCGATTTGGGTATTTTTGGTTTTAAAATGTTCGTAATTAATGAATTGTCCGAATTAAGCTTTTATGGAAAGAAAAATTGGAAAATTAGCCCGGAAAATTCACAAATTCGGGAAATACTGAAAGTCCTTTCGTTCTATGGATTTTATTCATAAATTATTGAAATTTGTTCAGTTCTGTCGAGTCAGCTAGTAAATAAATAAAAGTAGTAGTAGTAAAGTAAAGTAATAATTATGTCAAGCTATGCTTTTTCTTGTAAATCAATTGATTTAGATAGTTGTTATACAGCCTGGCACCACAAATATGAGATTAACTTATACTTAGTTAACTAAACAGTTTTATTTTTCTACTTACATTCAATCAAAAGTTCAGTTTCATTCTGCATGATATATCTAATTTGTTCTTCACATAATTCTTCATCTAGCACAGATTCATAGAGATTCAAATCAAAAACATTTTTATAATCGGGAACGACCATATCAAAATGGCCACTGACTATATTCCCATAAATGGAAATTAAAAGAAATAAATATATCAACTTCATTTTGGAAAATTTTCACATAATAATTTTAACTGTTACCGAAGACCTCGTCTTCATCACTGTGCGATTACTTTAAGATTTCAGTGGTTTGTTTTTTATTGATTGTATCTACTGAGTAAATAACTTTGATTAGATTGCACTAATCAATTTCATTAGCCTGGTCCCACGATAAAAAGATTAATATGTAGAAGTTTTGAACAGATTTATCAAAATTTTAAATGTCAGTAGAGATAAAAATTATTAGGTACTTCGTAATTTTATTTACGATTGAAAACTGATTTGTTTGATTTTCTGCTAAGTCATGATGAATGAATAAATAGGTAATATACTACTATTTTTTACATTGTTTTCTTTCTTTGTTCAGCCTGTAAATCTGCTTTATTGCAATTGTCTTATTGTCATTTTTCTATGAGGAAAATAACAATAAACTCGCGTCAGGACACGTGACCTGATCGAAAATTCATAAGACAGCTTGTACTGACAGCAACACACATAAATTCCTGACATTTTCGTTAGATGGCGTTACTTAGTTTTCACTTCTATAACGGCAGTAACTAAAGACTGCCCCGCATTCTTTTTTAATTGTTTTTGGATTACATTGTATTGTAATGTGACGGTGTTAGCACAGCTATCTTTTTGAGTTGATTTTATTTATAAAAACGTTCCTCATTTCAAATTAAACTGGCAAAATATGGCTCAGGGAATAGAAAGCAGCCTTGAGGTACTCCTTTAGATATCGTATATAAAATGGGGGGTTTTTCTATTTTAACAGTGATAATGATGTTTTGGATTTAATTTAAATGATTTAATAATTATAAACATACATAACTTCATCTCGTCGCTAGATGGCGATACCGACAGTTTACTTAGAGCGCTGCTCCGTATTTTAATCATTATAAAAATAGTGAAAGTGAATAATTAGTGACTGGAATTGCTGGAAGACTTAATTAATACCGTTGTTTAGTGCTACAAGAAGTATCCGGACTGTGACTAATCGAATAAGTGCTGTTCTACCTGGTTCGTATGATAAACGAAGTTCTGTTTATAAACTAAGAAATCGGACCGCAAACCTCATTAACTGTCTCCGGTCTTGTTAATCACTACATGCTGAGCTTCTACAGTGTCCCTGCAGCATTTGTGAAGTTTTGTTTACCATCTAGACTAAGTTGCTGTTACATCAAATTCGCAAGTCATTTATCGACACTGGCGCCATCTGTTGATCTCTCTTGGTACTACCACGTCTTACCCATTGCGATCGAACCAGAGGAATTGACGCGTTACTTCGATCATCACACTGCTGCCGTGTGCCACATACTTTCTACGTAGCAAACCAGGTGGCGCTAGCTGGACCTTTACTCAAACTTTATTTGCATTAAGTTTAAAAATGAATTGCTGCCAAGGCGAACCGTCTGCTGCTCGTGGTAACTTCCTTCTGTGCTATGCATGTGAAGGAAAATATCACTACGAGTGTCTCAATGTCACGCATAGCCAATATGCTGCGCTAAGTGCTGAATTTAAGGCTTCATGGAAGTGCCCGTCGTGCTGCAATGTAACCAGGCGTCTTAGGTCGAATGTGAATACGCCCGTACGCAGCTACACGGAATCTGCGATAGTGGATACCTCCATATTGGACATGTCGTGTGACGCCTTAGGGGAGCGCAGTCCTCCCTGTACATACAATGATCCCATCCAAGTTACGGATAAACCTGTTCAAGCCATCTCTAGCGCTGATTTTGAAAGATTCTCCTGTGACTTAAACAAAACTCTCAGCAACTGGCGAAGTGAGATGAATAAAGATCTGGCACAAATTCGCGACGATATCAAATCTACTATGGCTAATATGCAAAAGGAAATAAATTCGCTGCGTACCGAACAGTCCCTTTTGAAGCAGAATGTCCATGACCTGCGCAGTGATGTTGCAAGCCTCCAAGCTACTACTCAAGATTTAACGCAGCATTATGACATCCTTGAGAAGCGTACCAGCGAACTAAATGGCACTAAGTCTGCTGATGTGGAGCTAGTCAATGCTCTGGAGACAAAAATTGATACCTTGGAACAACAGGCTCGACAATGTAATGTTGAAATAGGTAATTTGCCTGAAAGGCGCAACGAAAACCTACCGGCCCTCATTGAAGCAATTGGTCTTGCACTCAAGTCCCCAGTGACTCAGCAGAACATCGTCGCCGTTCATAGAGTGCCTCATGCACACCAACAAAGCACTAGACCAAAAAATGTCATCGTCAGATTCTCGTCCTGTTTACACAGGGATAACCTACTTAGTGCCTTCCGTAAGGCGTCATCTCTCAAGACTGAACAAATTGGCATGACTGGAACATCATCTTCTATTTACCTTAACGAGCATTTAACCCTGAAGAAGAAACAGTTATTTCGTAAAGCCCGAGATGTTGCCAAGAGCCACCACTACAAATATGTGTGGATTAGAAATGCCACTATACTTGTCCGTGAGCGTGAAGGTGAACCCTCGTTTGCTATACGCGGAGAAAGAGACCTCAATAAAATTCGATCCAAATCTGTCGAGTAAATGTCTAGCTCATATAGGTGTCAATTTTCTATATGGTTTTTACTGTTATATTTTTTATGTTTTATCCTGTTGTGTTACCTATTTTTACAAAATTGTGCATGCCTCACTTATCACTATTTCTATTATAATCAATCTAAATCTACTAACATTTAATTCAATTTTAAATAAAAAAAATATAAAATCAAATCAACTTATTATGAAATGTAAATCAGAATTATATACAATTTCAAATTTTAATCGACATTATATAAAGTTATGTGCCTCACAATTATATACAAGTTTTTATGTTATCTTATTGATTTTTTTCGTCAGCTATAAATTTACTGTTAAAATTCATGGGATTCCACGATGTATCAAGTTTTACAAAATAACGCGAGATCTATATAGATTTGTTGGAATACACTCTGTTAATGGATAGCACTGATAATTTGTTAATTTACTACCAGAACTGTCGGGGAATTAGAACTAAGCTACACACGTTGTACGTGAATATCTTGGCATCCTCATTTGACATCATAATATTGACAGAGACTTGGCTGGTACCAGAAATTGCGAATAGCGAATTTGTTGACCCTCGTTACTTTGTTTTCCGCTGTGATCGGGATCGTGACGCTACGGGGAAGCGAGATGGGGGTGGAGTGCTCATTGCAATACTGCGTGAGCTTCAACCGGCCTCACTCGATATTCTGAATAACCCACATTGTAAGCCCTCGACGTGTATTGAGCACCTCATGGTTGCACTGCCTTGCAAAAACGATAAACATAAGATACATGTCATCAGTGCAGTGTATATTCCGCCGGCGACTAGCTCCGATGTCTATACATCTCATTTTGACTTTCTCCAGGACACCTTAAATGCACCTAACGTCATGAACATTTACATCGTCGGTGATTATAATCTTCCTAATGTCACGTGGAGCACGATAACGGCGGGGCATGAGGCCCGTGTAGCATGTGTTTGTACACACCCTATTTGTTTGGAACTGACGCATCTCCTGTCTTCGCTAGACGCTCACCAATATAATAGCACGCTTAATAGTGGAGGAAAGACCTTGGATTTGTTTATCTCGAACACTTGCTGTTCCACTGGCCACCTTAAAGATCCGTTATTACCAGTCGACCCGCATCATCCCCCATTTGTTATAACCGCACCTGTTAGCCTATCTACACAAATGATGAGGAGAAAACCGATTAGCAAATATAATTTCCGTAAAGCTAATTACGATCTCATTAACAAACAAATGGACGAGGTCGATTGGTCCGCGCTGTTCGATAATCTATCATCGGAGGAGGCGGTGGAGGCTTTCTATAGTATGTTGACTGATATAATTAGCCCACTAGTCCCCCTTGCAAGGCCTAGATCACTTGACTTCCCAATCTGGTTTACGCCACAATTAGTTAAAATATTTAAAAGGAAGCAACGTCTTTGGGTAAAGTGGAAAAAGCACAGCAACGTCAAAGACTATAATAACTTCTCCGAATGTAGGTCTATCTTCAAACATATGTGTAAAACCTGCTACTCCAGTTACATTAACTCGATTGAAGATAGTCTCTCTAGTAACATAAAGCATTTTTGGTCCTATATTTCTAACCGTAAAAATAAGTCAGGCGTTCCGTCCAAGATGCAGTACCGGAATGTCAAGTCAAGTGATCCAGATGTTGTCTGCAATATGTTTTCGGACTTTTTCTTGTCCGTATTTGAGCCCGTATCACCAACGCTCACCACGTGGGGTCCGCCGCAGCAATGCGCAGAGAATGTTAGCTTTGTTAGTAATTTGCATATTGAAAAATCAAAAATACTCAGCGAATTGAAACGGTTGGACCCCTCTAAGGGGGCTGGACCTGACGGTCTTCCAGCGGCCTTTTTTAAGGCTACGGCTGATAATATTTGTGAGCCAATCTATATCCTTTTTAATAGATGTCTGCATGAAGGTGTGTTCCCGGTGGTGTGGAAGCGAGCTAACATTACCCCAGTGCATAAGGGTGGCTCAAAGCATGATGTCGAACAATATAGACCCATCTCTATTCTGCCGACCTTGTCAAAGCTTTTTGAAAGACTTGTTCATAACGAGATTTACCCTCTTCTGCATAATATTATCATTCCTGAGCAACATGGGTTTGTTAAGCGTCGATCTACGACATCTAACCTGCTAATATTTGCTAATTACCTCTTTGAAAGTATTGATGGGCGACTGCAGATAGATGCGGTCTACACTGACTTCAAAAAAGCCTTTGACAAGGTCGATCATGAAATCCTCCTGAATAAAATAGCTTACAATGGAATACGCGGAGATTTATTGCGTTGGTTTGTGTCGTACCTCGAAAACCGGTCACAAAGGGTTGTGGTTAATGGTCATCAGTCTGTCTCTGTTAATATTACTTCCGGAGTTCCACAGGGCTCTATTCTGGGTCCGCTTTTATTCATAATTTATATAAACGATATTAAGAAATGTTTTAAAAATGCCAAATTCCTGATGTACGCTGATGACTTGAAGGCGTTTCACGCGATACGTACTGTGGACGACTGCCTGTCGTTTCAGGAGGACCTAGACAGACTGACTGCCTACTGTATTAACAATAAGCTGCATCTTAGTATCCCCAAGTGTAACTATATACACTTTACTAAGAATAATTGCATCCTCAATTTTAATTACAACCTTAACTGTATCCCTTTAAATAACATTCCTATAGTAAAGGATCTAGGTGTTCTCTTTGATGGCAAACTGTCCTTGAATCAGCATATCGAAGCCATAGTCAATAGTGCTTTTAAAATGTATGGATTTGTGATGAGATCTTCAACAGAATTTAAGCGTACCTCAACCTATCTCTATCTGTATAAGACGCTCATTCGCTCTCAGTTAGAGTATGCGGTCCCTATTTGGAACCCCTTCTACCAAAAGTACGTAGTTGGAATAGAGAGGGTCCAACGTAAGTACCTCCGTGCTATGTACTACAGAATTCATGGGACTAAGACTTGCCTGTCATACTCCCAACTTCTTGAGAAGTACAAGCTTATCAGCCTGGAGAACCGGCGCAAATACCTTGAGGCCAACGTGCTTCACGATATCGTTCACAATCATTTTGATGCCATTGATCTAACGAGTAAGCTGTGTTATTCTGTTCCCCGAACAGTTCATGCGCGTCAGGTTCGTGCACGTACTCTGTTCGCGCTAACTTCTTGTCGTACTAACTCTGGCATACGCTGCCCTATTCATAGAATGTTGGAATCCTATAACTCAAATTTCATTGACATTGATATATTTGCATGCTCGAAAAATAAATTTAAATCTAATATTATGGAAATTTTATCGTAATTAATTAATTGTAAACTTATTAATCTATTATTTGTTAAATTGTATAATTTGTAAAGTAGATGAAACTAATTGTCTCTACCTATAGCTAGCTTTATAGTAACTTATTTATTTATTTTAAAATATTTGCAAATTTTGGTAATGCTCGTCTAGTGGCAACCACTTATCCTTAAATATGTCGTATTTGCGGATAATGCAGTGGACTGCAACATGATTACTTAAAGTCTTGTTAATCTTATGTTTTATATATGTTGTAGTTGTTTATTATCCCTTAATAAATAAAATAAAAATAAAATAAAATAAAATAACTACCTGCTAAATCAATTTATTGATGTTATAAAAGTCACAATTTCTTCTACACTATGACAGTCAAACTATTTTGAGTAGTTCACAAGCAAACCCAAATTCAAGGATTCCAAAATTGGGCATGATTTCACGTCGTGAGGATGACGAGAAATAAAAAAAATAACCAGAAATAAAAGTCACGTGCCAATACGAACTTAAAAATATTAATATTTATTTATTTATCACAATAATCGTCTTAAGTCTAGTCTTTTAAACCAAATCACGTGCGTTGCTCGAGCATATTTGGCTTTACTTTATATACTATGTATGTTAATTATTAATGAAATACCACTGCGGCAGGCTGAATTATTATGATCAAATACCAATTTAATCTCATCCGCCATTCTTTAATGATGTCATGATTTATAATACAATTCGGCGATTCGAATAGTTAATTTTAGCAATTATTTCTGTCCGTATTATTTTTTGTCTTCTGGCTTCTTTGCTCCTGTAACAAATAAATAATTATATATTTTTTATAAAAATTAAATTATGTTCCACAATTTTTTCTTATGGTTGTGATCGTTCATTATTATTAGACATAACACATAGTCCAACTTAAAACCAATCCCGTCTGCAAAATAAAACCAGTGAAGACCATCCGATTCTGAATATCTCAACTATGTGTGTTTGCGTGAGCTGTTCAAGTTGTAAATTGTTTTCTTGTAGATAAATATTTAGAAGGTATAATAATACTACTTTAGTCTACATAATTACTACTCTTAGATGAGAAAGAGGATGTGCAACTTGAGCAAAACTTACCTCCTCCCATTAAATGTTTTATGATAACAGAACAGGGTGAGTCAATCATAACAGTCATTAAGAACGCTACTAGTATGGCCAGTGATAAATCAGCTAGGAACTGGAATATCTGAAACACAAACAACAATAGACAGAATTATTATTTAAATATCTCAGTTGTGGCAAAACTTTGAACAGTGACATCTGTTTTAAAGGAGCCGTACTATTCAAAGAGGAGGAGAGTGACTGACAGTATTATTATCGTTGCGACGATATCTTGTTACTATAGTCGTTTCGAGTAGATCCGATAGAGTGCGCTGATTTAAATAATATAGTGAAAATACAAAATATCTAACCTCGTACCTTATGATGACTCTCAACTTTCCCAAATAGACAGAGACAGGGAAGGATTTTTATGGAAAGTTTTAAGTACAGAATGGCAACAAGAAAGTGCATGATGAGAACGTGATGGCAAGAAGAGAAGACGAAAAGGAAAAAAGGGGTGAAAAATATGAATACTAAAACGATAGTTTAAACTTGTTAACTTAAGTATGGTAAAAGAATATCTTATGCGACAGCCAAGTAAATTGGAATAAGAGTAAAAGAAAGATGATGATGATGATGTTATTAAGGTTTTGGAAAGCACAAGTCACCTGCAACAATTAGTTACTTACAGCAAATTGAAACGTAAAATATATAGGGGCGATTGGCATTGAATTGACGGCGAACATCATAGGGTAGTGAACCAAGTACATCGCGTATGACAGACGACTTATAACCTTCCACATTCGTAGAGATAGCACCCAGTTGATAGGGCCTGAAAAAAAAAGGTTTTATCAATAACTAGTTGACACGAGTTTTTTCACGACGTTTTTGGGTGGGAAATCATCACATAACTTCTCCCACTCTGGGCGGAGCGGGGAGTTCATGTCAGATTCTTAATGACTAAAACCTACCCGTGTTCCTTCAGTTGCCTGTACGTTACCAGGGGCCACGGTAACCCTTTAGGACTTTCCCACAAAACTAGCTGACCCGTCAGATGTCGATTTCATTTTTTTGGCTGGTTGTTTGTTTTTTTTTTAATTTTCTTCTTCTTTCTAAATAACCCCAGGGTTCAGGCGAACAACACAAAAAAAAATAATCGGGCGAGCCGTTTTCGAATTTTTGCGAGACTAATCAAATGCTCGGAAATTGATTTTGATATAGATATAGATAAAAATTGTCCACGCGCGACTGTTAGTCACCGCCTGAAGTAGGTATGTGAGTGGTGTGACGGGAAAGGTAGACAAAGGCCAAGCTAACTCAGTCTACTAATTTTGTCAATGGTACCCTCCCCCGTGTCATCGCTCACACACATATCTCAGGCGGCAACTACCAGTCACGTGTGAACTAGTATCACATTTTCAAGTCAAATTACACGGAAATAATACGGAATTATATCGACGATGATAATTAAGACTATTGCTAAATATAACACATACCACCATATCCATGTACGCAGGCGAATATTAGCCATCCAACAAATGTGGCCCACGCTGGTCTCATGAACGAATTTATCAGGCCATCGGCTACTGTGTTGTCCCAATCCATTTGCATGATAGGGTAGGCAGTGTATACGATTAGCGTGGAAATCGTAAACGCACAGATCCATATAAGTGCTGCTAGGAACTGAAAGGTAAAAAAATAAAGTCATTAGGTAAGTTTTCTGCTTAAGGAGCTCATTGGTCAGTTGTCGCAAACGTGACTGCTCTTTTTGGTTTTACGGGTATGCTCTCAAGGGTGGTTCCATATAAATGTTAATAACTTGCTTGGATAGTTTTTGAGTTAGCTTCAATAATACGTATTTTTCCCAGTCTATATATCCACATAAATAATCCGATATGATGATAACTTCCTGTCACTGTTATTTGCATAGTAGGTACTACATTGGAATCATTATTATTGTCACATTTGCATGCCGAATTTAGTAGGCGGAATATGAAGAACTATTGCGTGTGTTATAAAATCTGTAAAATACCATATTTCAGGCAAATAAATGAATCTATCTTATCTATCTAGTGGTATTCGAATTTGTGTGAAAAGTTTTTATTTTTCACCTTTTAGTTGTGGTACGTAACCACAACTAAAAGGTGAAAAAAAAAAAACTTTTTACAAAAAAATCAACAGACTTCCAAAAAAAAAAAACACTACAAAGTGAAAAATAACTTTAATTCCGGAAAACAGTGGCAAAAACCAAAAATTCAAAACCAAAGACACCGGCTTCCAGTTATTTTTTTATTATTATTAGTTTTCCAATTTCCGAGTTATTTTTCACTCTGTAGTGTTTTTTTTTGGAAGTCGGTTGTTTTTTTTTTGTAAAAAGTTTTCAATATCAGTCCAAAGTCTGAATTGCGCCAAGCTTTGGTAATAGGGTCTCTAAAGAATCACATGCATGTCTACATCCCAATTTCAGCAGCCGTGTATTCGACCTCTACCTAGATGACAGTGTTATGTAGCCTAACAAAATATTACTATTTAAATGAACAGAGCGTAGCTTACCCAAGGTATAACAACTTTCTTCCCTCGGTTGAGATGTAGAATATAGCCAAATATTAACCCCACAACGAACGGTGAAGCTCTCGTCATTGTGTTCACATAGTAGTTATACATGTAGTCCGCAGAATCTAGTGGACGCCTGAAATATATCAGATTGTAATATGGAAAACACCAGCTTTTAAAATTCATGTGACGTGCTGTTTCCAATCATGTCGATTTTTAGAACGAGTCCGCAAAATAAACGTAGCGTAAATTCTAACTCGATTCGCTAATTTATTTTTTATTTTTAGGTTTTTGTCTTATGTAATTTTTTTTTCGAAGTGTATAGAGTGCCGTTAACGGCTCTTTATCCGCCGCGGATAAAGTGCCTTTAATGCGACATACTAGTAGCGCAGCCTCGGCCCGGGTAGAGTGCCGTAAGCATTGTATTGTCAATGTCATTGTCACTGTCATTTGTTATTTTGTTTGATTGTTGAGGTTAGTCCACGTTTGCTATAAACTTCGGTAACCATAATGTACAAAAATTCGAAATTTTGTTGGACTTATTTATCTTTACTTCTAAAACTATTCTGTCATAATATCGAGTAGGTACTATAATAATTGAATGTCCTAATTTTGAATAAAATAAAGTCAAATGTCCTAAATATTGTTATATATAATGTGTATTAGTCCGAATGTTCATTTATAATTAAATTGTTAGTCCTAAAACATCATAAAAATTTGGTTTTAGTGACAGAAACGAATCGCTGTAAATCCGACTGCACGCAGTCTTGTCTGCTCTACTCCTAGAGTGTAGTTTAGAATTGAGTAGGCGCAGAGGGGCGAGGCGGCCCGCGAGTTGAGGAGCAGGTGATTGTAACGCTCGCCGCCGCGGCTGAGGCTGGCGAAGCTGCGGCGGTGAGCGTTAAACCATCTGCGACGATAAGCCCGCGTGGGACCGCCGGAACCCCGCAGCGCCTGAGCCGTGACAGAAACCATGCCTGCTGCATGTTGCATGCTCACTTGCATGCTGCATGCTTGCTTACATGCTACATTTTACATGCTTGCTTGCATGCTGCATGCAAGTTGCATGCCATAGTGTGGTTTTAAACATGTGTTTTGTGGTGGTTCCCTGTCGTACCGTACTATATTACCCGTTCCGTTTTTTTTAAATATTACCTTATTTTTATAATCTCATTTTGATGTCGCAACCTGACGGCACTTAATACACTGCTGAGATAGAGTGACGTTAACGGCACTTAATAAACGGCCCTCTATACACTGCTTTTTTTTAAATGTTTACTCTTACATAATATGGTTAATACATATTGTGCTTGCGACATAAATTTTAACCAAACTGCTATAGAAAGAAAGAAAGAAAACAGGTTTTTTTGTCACAGAAACACGTGCATTTCAAAAAGACAAGAGTACTCGTAGGTAAGCAGAAAACAAAATAGGTAGATCAATAATTAATATTAATAAACATAACAGAAATAGTCGGCAGCTGCATGTTATGACTGTAACAAGCGGCATCCATTCAGCATAATGCTGTGCTATGGGGGACTCACAGCACAGCGAAAGAAAGAAAAAAAATACGTTTATTTGTGGTAAACATGACGCGAGGAAAGAAAAAAAAGAACACGAAAATAACAAATTGGGGGAAAATATGCGTCACATTCACGCAAAACGGCCATCACTCAGCATAATGCTGCGACCCTATGCGAGACAGTGCTGATTTTCAGTAGTCACCCGTATTGGATAGTTGTATTTTATTTTAGCACGAAGTAAACTCGAACGGCTGCCTCGCCATCAATAGACCAACTATTGATGATCGCAAGCGCTAGTGGAGCATGAGGTCTTGGGTTGGATTCACAGGTCGGGTAAAGTAATATTGGGTTTTTAACCGACTTCCAAAACATAGAACCTTCTATGTTCGACTTTTTGTATGTTTTTTTTAATGTATATTCACCGATTTCTCCGTCCTATGTGGACCGATTTAAAAAATTGTTTTTTTGTTTGAAAGGGTATGTTCTCGAGGTGGTCTCATATAAATTTTATTAACTTGGCTTGGATAGTTTTTGAGTAAGCTTCAATAATACGTATATTTCCCACTTAGTTTATTTGGATAATATGATGATAACTTCCTGTCACTATTATTTGCATAGCAGGTATTGGAATTTGTGTGGGGTAGGTATATACCACAACTAAAAAGTGAAAAATAAAAACCGACTTCAAAAAAAACACTACAAAGTGAAAAATAACTTTAATTTCGGAAGTCGGTGGCATAAAACGTAAATTCAAAACCGAAGACACCTCGCTCTGGGCGGGATAAGCAAAATGCGGCAGGGCGTGTCAGGCTCTTACTGACTAAAATCCACCCGTGTTACTTCAGTTGCCTGTACGTTGCCAGGGACGACGGCAACCCTTTCGGACTTTCCCGAAACCCCGGCAGGCAAACCTCACACCTTACATGGTTTTTTACATTGCTAGGGAGTGAGGTTTCTCTGGAGCCCACTGAACGATACGTTGTACGGGCTCTACCCGAAGCGGGTCGCGTACGAACTTATCCGCGTCGCTGTGAACCAATGTTCTAGCGCCTCCAGTGTGTCTCCGTTCCGGGAGCCCTTACGGGTCTCCCGGACAGCTGTGACACCAGCCTAAGTACTTACGTTGGTATAGTATTTCCAGGGGGAAACTTCCTGATGAAGTTAAAAGTGGTAGCAGCGGCGAGTACAGCGATTAATGCCCCGACGAGCGCCGACCAAGCAAGTCGTCGTTTTCCTGTCAGTACCCACACTAGCACGAGAGGCGATAGGATGTGGAGCTGTACGTCTATAGCGAGGTACCAAGAGTGGCCAAGACACTGAAATTAAATAGAAAAAGACATTGCCTAATTTTGTATGGAAGTTGGACCAAGTGCTGCCTAGAATACCCACATAGTGCATTTTGTTCCTCAGACCATCACTAACCTGTATTTCAAAGCGCATAAAAATCTATCCCAGGAGTCCAAAGAAAAACAGTCTCTTCTTTTGAATATTTTTATTGGAAAAAATTAACTTAGTAGCAACAAATGTACAAAATCAACTATTAAACAGTTATTGTGCATTCAATTATAATTGCAGTAATTGTATTTTGATGTTGTAGTTGGAGTTGCACGTCGGAACCACCGGGGTAACCTACTGGCCAGTTTTATGGAGAAGGAAGGCCTCTTTATGATGAACTCCTTCAAAAAACGTGAGCACAGAAAGTGGACCTGGCAGAGCCCTGATGGTGCAACAAAAAACGAGATTGACTTCATTATGTCAACGAAGAAGCAAGTATTCAATGATGTCTCTGTGATCAACGTGGTGAAAACCGGAAGCGATCACCGCATGGTAAGAGGCACATTGAACTTAATTATTAAGCTGGAAAGATCTCGACTGATGAAGTCTACGCTCCGTCCAGCACCAATCCAAGTCCAAAACCCCGAGAGCTTTCAGCTCGAACTTCAGAATCGTTTCGTGTGCCTAGGGAGCTCCGTGGACGATTTTAACGATGGGTTCGTGGAAACTGTCCATACGGTCGGGTCCAAGATCTTTAAGACCCGTCGTACAAATAGAAACAAGAAGCTCTCTGATCCTACTATTCAGCTCATGAGGGAGAGGCGCGAGATGATCCTCCAATCTTTAGACGATGCGGTCAAGTACCGGCAGCTCAATAGACGGATCTCTAAGTCCTTGAAAAGCGACCTTCACCGCTTTAGTGCAGACCGCATTAAGGATGCGATATTGGGCAGAGCCAGCTTGCAAAACTGAAGACCGATGATGGCAGGATCGTATCCGCCAAACTTGAACTATTGAGAGGTTCTATGGACAGTTATACACGTCAACCAGTAACCCCGTTACGAATGTGGCAAACGACCCAGAGCTAGATTAACCCGACACTATACCGAAGATATCTCGGACGTCAGCTTGTACGAGGCGCCGGGTGATGACGGAATTACGGCGGAACTCCTAAAGGCCGGTGGGAAACCCGTTCTTAAGGCCCTCGAGAAGCTGTTTGATTCCGTCAAACTCGGGGTAAAACGCCACACGCATGGAACAGAGGTGTGGTAGTACTCTTCTTTAAAAAGGTGTTTGAGTATGTCAGTCCGACTCTACGACCAGACCTCGAAACCTATCCTTCTGCAGCGAGGTGTGAGACAAGGAGCCGTTATCTCTCCGAAATTATTCACCGCTGCACTGGAGGATGTCTTCAAGGTTCTGGACTGGAAAGGGCTAGGCATCAACATCAATGGCGAGTATATCACTAACCTTCGGTTTGCCGACGACATAGTTATCATGGCTGAGGCCATGGAGGACCTCAGTATAATGCTTGATGACCTCAGTAGAGCCTCCAAAAGAGTAGGTCTTAAAATGAACATGGAAAAGACAAAGGTCATGTCAAATGCCCATGTAACACCCACTTTCATAAAGATAGGAAACGCTACGCTCGAAGTTGTAGGCGAGTATGTTTACCTAGGACAAACTGTCCAGCTAGGTAGGTCCAACTTCGAGAAAGAGGTCAATCGTCGAATCCGACTCGGCTAGGCAGCGTTCGGGAAGCTACGCAATATCTTCTCGTCCTACATACCACAGTGTCTCAAGACGAAAGTCTTTGACCAGTGCGTGTTGCCAGTGATGACTTATGGCACTGAAACGTGGTGGCTCACAATGGGCCTTATCAGAAGACTAAAAGTCACCCAAACAGCAATGAAGAAGGCTATGGATCACAAGTGACGTAAGACAGCAAAATGTAGTCGTTTTTTTTTTTTTTTCTGGCATCTCGCAGCTGACCACTAAGGTCCTGGCTGGTTAACTGAACTTTCCTGTGGCTGCCTTTAGCTACTATACTAAAAGTCTCCATCCAGGGGCATAATCTATTCTAAATTAAAATTAGGCGAACGCTCGCTAAAGGCACGGGAGGGGGGGGGGCGGCGGTTGCTAGGTCCATAAGGGAGTATAGGGGGGTATTTATAAATACATTTTTGAGAAAAAATATATCACAAATGTTGTTTAATGCAAGATTAGTCATTATCACAAAAACTGGATTTATTTATTTTTCCTGGGACCAATTTTTTTTTTTTTAATTTTTTATAGTTCATGTGTATGCTACAGTACCACTAGACCAACTCACATTCCTAGGCAGCACTTGGTCCAAACCTAGGCAATCTCCTTTAAATATAACTAAAATAAAAATGAAAAGTAAATTACTTATTAACGCCAGTAGCACACCTCCGCCGCCGCGCGTTACTGGCGTTGGCGTTGGCGTGCTACGGCAGTGAAAACGCAGGAGTTCAATTCAACTGGCTCGCGTCATGTTCCACTACTCGAGTTCCGCTACCCGAATTTCGCGTAGCGGAACATGATGCAAGCCAGTTGAATTGAACTCCTGCGGTTTCGCAGCAGAGGTGTGCTCTGGCGTAAAACTAGCTTTTGGTCGCGGCTTCGCTCCCGTGGACGTCGGAAATTATCCCACTACTTCCAACAACTTTTACTGAGGGACAAAACCAAAAATAATCAGCTGTTCCCTACTTGTGTTCGCATAACTCGTCAAAATGTAGGGTATAGCTGTTTTTTTTTCGCGATTTCTGCGTGAAAGTTGTTCATAATGATGACTACAATTACCCCTTAAGAGGTTGTTAGTGTTTTACCAATAACCCTGTATACGAATTCAAGTCATACTCACTCTATGGGCTGGGTTGAAATAATTCTGTATATGCAGCAGCGTAGCCCACCAGTTCACTCTGCATTTATGCGTTTCAGTCATTACTAAGTTCCAAACCGGACCATCAGCAACCCGGTTCAATATAGAGACTTGTATAAGGATCGTCGCAGCTAGCACAGGAAACATTCGGAGGAGGCGGTTGAGATAGAATAGATGGAGATTCTTGAGTAACTTTACTGAAATAAATAGAATTGATTTTGGTTTATCTTGTCTTTAAAAGCGTATATCCTAAAAGTTTGCAACATCGCAATCAGCCATCAGCAACAGTCGATCAATTTGGCATTATTACTGTATGAAATTAATATGAAATGTGGCTAAATAGCAAACTAGAATATTAATAATGAATTGCAATTAGAACACTGAATTTGATGTTGTGACCGTTTTAGGTGTAAAAAAGGCAATTGATGTAAAAAAAGTTACTAAATACTTTTTTTTACATCTAAAATTAAATACCGGTATCCGATGTTACGATATTCATTATTGCATTTCATGTAATATTCTAGTTTGTTAGTTAGCGACATTCCATATTTTCATACAGTAATATTGCCAAATTAATCAAAACAGCGAAATATACTGCTTAGCATGTGGTCTGATTTCCGGCTAGGGCAAAATAATATTGAGTTTCTCAGTAGCTGCCCGAAGTCTGGATTGCTCTGTTGATGGCAATAGACTCGCCCTCTATTCATCATTCCAGCTGCAAGACGTCCACTGTTGGTCATAGGCCTCCCTCAAGCACCGCCACTGCGACCGGTTCTGTGCTTCTTGTTTCCAGCGGATTCCTGCGGCCTTCACCAGGTCATCGACCTCCGGTCTCCGGAGGGGAGTGATGTAGCGGTTACACCGCGACATACAAACTACGCAGTAAAGACATGACGTCACATAATTCCTGCATCGCGCAGTTAGAGTCTACCGAGCGAAAAACATAGATAAGACTATCCGAAATCAACATATGGGCAGTTGCCCGCCAGACATAACACCCGTCTGGTTGGAGGATCCTGCCTTTTCTATGGTGGATGAGTGAACTTTACACCCTGTTCCTCATACCCCCAAACTAGTAATCAATATTGAAGCGTAACATATAATACGAGTATAATAGGTATAAGCCCGAAAGAGCTTTTAAACGGATAGATCGTGCATGCCAGTCTTTGGACATTGCGTTTATATCAATAGTAAAATAAAGCGAAGGTAACTACTCACTGCTAGTTAATTTTCCCGCTGTAGTGTACACTATTAAAAGACCACTCAGCATAAAGAAAGTGTCTACTGTGATTGGAGCAGCAGTCAACCATACTGACTTTAATGAGGTCATAAACTGAAAGGTATAAAACATACTTTTTAAGTAAGTGAAAATCAACACCAAATAATTTGCAGTATTACATAGGGATGTCAGTGATAATATGATTATCTATTGGAAATATTTTAAACTCAAACCATCAGATCGAATTTGAAATATTTAACATTATTTGGGGTTGATAAAAGTAACCCTATAAGTGCTCAGCGACACGACGCCGTCGCCGCGCCGCCACCGCACCGCCACAGCGCCTCGAAGCTGTATTATTTGCAACGTGGCCAGCCCGCCACCGCGCCGCCACCGCTGCATGCACCCGCTTTATAAGTGATATGGTAAAATCAAGCGGAGACGGAGCGGCGACCGAGCGGTGGCGCCTCGGTAGCGGCGAGGCGACTGCGCGCTGCGTCGTCGTGTCCAACGTACGTAACTGAGTACAACGGTTCACGACAGCCCACAGATAGACAGACGGACAGCGGGGACTTAGTAATAGGGTTCCGTTTGACACCGTTTGGCTACAGAACCCTAAAAACAAAACTTACTTGAAATGCGTCTATCATATTAGCCATGGTTCCACTCGCAGTCTGACTTCCAAATGAGTGGCCAATGATGACCCACAGCATAGCGAAAGATCTGATGCCGTCCAGACATTCCAAGGCTCCAGGAACCGGAGTATATGTGACGAGGCGACGAGTGTTGGTGTAAGCAGAAAAGGCTAGGAGTAGCTTGTTGACTTGTTTTGGTTTTTGCAGATCTGTGCAAAAAAAAACTAAGTTCAACAAGATGACAAATAAAAATATGGTTTTGTAGCTGTACCTACTGGCTTTGGTTTTTATTTCGTTGACATGAAAAATTACAAAGACTAGTTGTGATAGTACCCGATTATTTGTAATGTAATCCTTATAATTATCCTAACTAATACTATAAATGCGAAACTAAATTTCGAACGTACGGAAAGGATCAAAAGATTAAAATGGACATTATCAATTGAATCATTAAAATAACGGAAAATCTAATTCCATCAGTGGGTTGTAAAACTATCAAGATAAAAATATAATTAGATAATTATTTAATATTAGAAATAAAAATATCAGACTAATCACCAGTACGAGAAAATCTATAAAAACATACAAAATAAACGTGATAATCACAACACACGCGGAATCAATATCACGAGATTATAATAAAAATTGTTCAAGGACGAGTCGATTTCGCTAGTAAAGGGTTCCGTTCGTACTTTATAAACCGTATGTTTATCGCCGGAAGCACAACTCCGCCGCGAAACCATAGTGCGAAACCGCAGTAGTTTAATTCAACTGGGACGCGTCATGTTCCGCTACTTGCATCCGATTCGAGTAGCGAAACATGATGCGAGCCAGTTGAATTGAGCTGTGGTTTAGCTGCTACGGTTTCGCGGCGGAGCTGCGGATGTGTGCAATTTTTGGTTTAGTTTTGCTTTTCAATTTCTTTTGTCAATCATTTAATGTCGAATACACCCTTCATTTGTACCCATTTTCAATCCACACCCGATTTCGATTTGAGGAAAATTACAATAAAAATAATAATATATATCTTATCTTACGATGAGTCATCTTTTATTGAGTCATCTTTTATTACCTGCCATTGACGCAGATTATCGTAAATTATGCCTAATGTCTTATACAGGCTGGAATTTAATTCATTGTCAATATTTTGACCACGTATTCTGACTGCCTCGTTGCTCTATTGATCTCAAGCGCTACTGCTGAGCATGAGGTCTTGGGTTCGATTCCCCGGTCGGGCAAAGTGTTATTGGGTTTTTCCACCAGGAATTTATCAGTAGCAGCCCGGAGTCTAGATTTGTGCCCGGTTGATGGCAAAAGGCTCGCTCCCGACTTCCGACATAGGACTTAAACTTAACTGGCAAAATGGCGGTGTTCTATAAGTAAACCTCTGCCTAACCTTTCGGGGATTACAGTCGTGATGTTATGTTATGTGCCCAACAATATCGAAACAAAAAAAATGTAAATTAGACTTATATTTTTAATATCTTGTTTATTAATATGAAATGATATTTGAATTTACTTAATTAAGTTTCATTATTATCATTTATTTGCATAATTAATTTCGATATTTTTGGCCTAAATGAATAAGTACCATGGTTAGAATAGGTGGTTAAAATATTACCAATGCATTAAATTACAGTCTGTATAATTATAGTGATAAGATTTAATTAATCAGATAAAACATTACCTTTTTGTAGGAAAACATTGTGGTATAGGTCGTAAGCCGTACTTAACAAGACTAGAAGGCCGATGAAGGAAAATATTGATCTGCAAATAAAAATAGGTATAAACAAATTAATTCAATATCTTATATGCTTATCAAAGGGAGATAATTATAGGAGTTATAAATGGGGGGGTACCGAAATAAAACACTGCCTTAAAGATCACTTAAAAAGAACCCTTTTATGATTCAACTGGGTAACACGATACCCTTTACCCCACGATATCAAGGGTGCTTGTGACTATGACAGGTCTTGCACAAATGACAGGTGGGACGCGTGCTTTCCGAAGCATGGAGGGGTCTCGATATGTAATGGAAGGTTACCCATCCATGAATTCACCGTGGCAAGCGTAGCATCACCTTCGAACGACCTGTGCGGTAGTTATTATTTAGCCACAAGCCCTTGTTACGCTATAAGTCACAAATTAATAGGGGGCGTGCCTACTTCTATTCACTGGGTACAAAGAGGTGGTATCATCATCAACATCATCATTTCAGCCAAACGTCCACTGCTGAACATAGACCTCCCCCAAGAACCGCCACTTCGACCGATTCTGTGATTCCCGCATCCAGCGTATTCCTGCGGCCTTCACAAGGTCATCGATTCATCTTGTGGGACGCCTTCCAAGACGTGATATTATGCTAAGTCACAAATAAATAGGGGGCGAGCCTACTTCTATTCACTGGGTACAAAGAGGTGGTATGCTACTAGAAAAAAGCATTGAACCATATCAGCCTCGAGATAAAAAAGTGTGTGTGTGTCAGCTCCAACGTGCGACTGGAGTTACGATTGTCTCTGAATATGCAATAGGCATACAAGTAAAATACCAATAATCGAAAGTCATTAGCCTATCCTTTCAAATATATATTGATACCATCATTATGCACAGTACACCCCGGTTGCAAAGCAAGCCGACTCGGATAGGTAAGGTTAGGAGCAAAGGCGGCAGGGGCCGTCGAGCGCCAGATCCCCTCTATTGTTGGTGAATCATTTGGGTTAGGTTAGGTTAGGTAAGAACAGTGACCATTAACGCGCGAAGGCGAGCGACCGGAGGGAGCGTGCCGCGGCAGCGGCCGCAGAGTGCCAGATCCCCTCTATTGTTGGTGAATCATTTGGATTAGGTTAGGTTAGAACAGTGACCAATAAAGCGCAAAGGCGAGCGAGCGTAGCGACCATCTTGGCAGATGGTGATCAGTTCAAAAAATATTGCCCGCTGTCCTACACGCTGTGATATACCTAACTCATATCTACGTAACGCCTGAGAGAAGTTCATACCAAAAGCTTTGTAATGGCTACTACACACAGTGCCGCACAAAGCCGCACAAACAAACGCAAAGGAAATAAAGGTGCAAAAGCCGGAGGCACGTGCCGCGCGGCATGTGTGTAGTAGCCATTATACTCTGTTTTAAAACATTATTAGGATAAATAAACATGAAATAATTTGAATTTAGGACTTATAACTTTTATATAAACCGGTTTTAAGTCTTTTTTATATTATTGATTGTAATATTTATAACAAACTTTAGGGCATATTATATTTAGGGTTTTCAATTTTATGTGACTTTAAGTTCGGGCAAGTTAGCATTCGGACAAATGATGATTAGGACAGAAAAAAATATGTTACTTTAGATTATGGATAAAAAAGTTAGGTAATACAATAGAGAACCCTTTAAACCAGTAGAAAACAAAACTATGAATACTCACATTGCAACATAGTCCCCAGCAACCCATGGCTTATCATTGGGTAGACGACAGAAATTTTCTTGAAATTCAATAACCGAACTCAACTCGGAACTGTTGAAGAAAGAGTTCAGTGCCGTATGTGTAGTGCATGGCTTGGGTATACAAACAGCCAGGCGAAGAGTTAGAGCGGCTAAAGGACTGGGAGTGCCTCTGTAATTAAAAACGTTTCGGTCACTAAGCAGTACATATTATTTACACGAAGTAGTATTTATATAAAAATCTTATGTCCTCATTCGTATTTATTTGGGGTTACCATATCTGTGTAATCAGGCCGACAAAGTAAAGTGAGTATGATTTTTTTCTCGTCTATCACATGGTGTGGGGAATAGATAGCTATCGATTCATTTAGCTAAATGGTTGGTTTCAGCTAGTATATTATAAATAACGAAATGAAAAGGAAAACTATCACAGCTAAGTAGGCTCTACAAGTTAACGAGTAATAAGTTTTTCCATACATATCGTATGGGAGAACATGTTTTTCAACTACAATGTTTGTTCTTGGGATAAATTCCCAACTACGAAACCCTTCATTGTGCGTGATCTGACACGCACTTGACCTGTTTTTTTTTCTGACCTGTATCCTTTTGGTTTTCTAATGATATACATTTTTTTAAATAAATGAGGACAACAACAAGGGAATTATTTGAAGCATTATCATTAATATTTCTGGGAAAGCAAAATATTATTGGGGGCTCCATTAAATACATACCCATTATTTGGTGTTCCAATGAGGTCTTCCATCCCTGCAGCCCATAAGTTCGCCTGTTTTAATCGGTTTACAACATCATCTTTCAACTTCAATTTGTTTGGGTTAAAATCAGGCAAAGGTATATCTTCAGATAAAGTTGGCAAAGTTGTCCAATCTTGCACTAAAGGCAAGTTTATCATACAGTATTTTCCTGCGATCACTGAGTTTGGTGTTGGCTTATTGATTCCCAAACATTGGTAGTAGTTTCCAAGATGTAACATGTTGCCAGTCATAATTCCAGTTGGTATCCGGATCCCAGCATCAATGACTGTAAAAATTATGAAATAAAATTAATCATTTTATTGTAACTTCAGTGGTGGCCCAGTGGTAACGCGAACCCAGACAGGCGCTTTATTTTGTGTAAATTATTTCCTCACCACTGCTCACAAAACGGTGAAGGAAAACATCGTGAGGAAACTGTCTAGAATCAAAAATTCGAAGACATGCGACATCTACCAACCGGCACTGGGCCCAAGTGGTGAATTACGGCCCTCCTTTTCACCGAGAGGAGGCCTGTGTCAGCAGTGGGAACATTAAAGGCAGATTATTGTAACTTCTATGAAAGCTTATGACCTTGTTTATTCATACAAACATACAGAAACACATGCTTTCTTCCACATCATGTGAACAGAAACTACAGAACGCCACCTGCTACGATTTAGATACTCCTTTTGCCTCGTGTACGTTCATACATCTGGTCATACACGCACGCCGGTTGCGAGTACTACGCACCTGTCCTTTTTGAAGAACAGCACTAATAAGGTCATTATATGTCCTCCTAGGGCGTGCCCACCCGGCGTTTCTAGTCACATCTGCCTTGTAAATACATTTTGTTAGTCGCCTTTCATTCATCGTCTCAACATGACCAAACTATCTCAGCATACCCTTTTCAATTGTTGTCAATACATCTTCTTTTAACGCACACCGTTGTCTTATCACATCAATCCTCAGCCTATCATTCATAGTCAGACTACACAATCATGCTTCGCAAGCATATTTCCACAGCATGTATTATATTTTCATGCTTCTTTTCTCACACCCACCATTCACTTCCATACACAAGCGTAGGCAGCACACCATTGTTAACAGCCAGTCGTGCTTTTTTGGACATCAACTGGTTGGTCTCAATCGCATGTATAGCACCATTCACTTTATTTCCCGCATTTACTCTCCTTTCCACATCTTCATCAATCTTCCCATCCCTTGTAAACAGACTCCCCAAGTATACAAACTTACTTACTTGCTCGCCACTCTTATCATTTATTTTCACATCACACACGGATACATCCTCTCCATCTGTTACTTTCTATCTATTATTTATTTTTAACTATTCTCGGGGCCCTGGGGTCCCGGACCTTTGGAAGGCATACGAGGGGCCGTAACCAACTCGCAGAGGCCCGTTAGACGATTTTAATGAAATGAGGCACCAACCGACGATTATCCCTGTATGCACTATGCAAGTGCACCCAAGGACAACCCCCGGTTGGTGTAGAACTATTGCAGGATATGGAAAGAAATATATTGGACTATGGGTTTGGGTGGCTAAAGTTGACTGGTGACCTGGAACTATGGAAAGACTATGGCCCCTGCCTGATCAATGTTTTTATGTACACGGATAAAATGGCAGGGGGTGACTTGCACACTCAATAATGGGCCCCCGAAAACTGTCGCTAGCACAAAGTGACGTAGCGACAAGGGGGCAACATGTCCTGAGGTGCTTGAGGAGTGGAGCGGTATTCCACGGCTTTCAGAACAATCCCAGAGCCCGGAAGATGGTCAAGATCCCTACGAGCACTTACTGGAATACTTCCTTCCCCCGAGCACGTTTGCTCTTGCGAATGTCCACTCAAGCCGGCCAATTGAGGCAAGAATGAGGTGGGAGCTCTGTTCCCCGTCAGTGTTCATTCCAGCCGGCCAATAAAGGCAAGCCAGAGTTGAGGAACAAGATTTCTCCCGGGAGATAGGGTCCGTGGGGTCGCTACTGCCCAACAGCTCGCCACATGCTGCCCTGCGGTTTTCTGTATCTCTCTTGGTCTGGCTCCTCATTGTAGACCTGTTACGGCAAAGTAAACTCTACCGGCACAGACCTAGAGTTTGGAGCGCGCAAGCCAAACCACGACGTCAACGTAGAGATACGGCGGTGGGGTTATTTCTTTTATTAATAAAGTAAAGAGGTAAACTAATATTCTACTTACATTCAAGCAATAGTTCTTGATCATTTTGCTGGATATATCGAATCTGTTCTTCACACAATTCTTCATCTAACACAGATTCATAGAGATCCGAATCAAAAACTTGTTTTTCATCGGGCACAGTTATATCAAAATGTGCACCAACTGTATTCGTATTTTTAAATAAAGCAATTAAAAATAACAAATATATTGACTTCATTTTTATCTTAATTATATTTTTATTAGATCATTAATGTATATGGTTTACTACTGAACTATAATTTCAAAGATTTGTCGTTTTATTTTCATTGATTATTTTTATAGTATCTATAACTTCCTAAGATTAGATTTTTATTAATCAATTTGCGTATCGAAGATAAAGGATTCCACGTAATTAATATTTAGAATAAGTATTAGTGATTCACATGATTATCACGATATTATTGCCGTATTTTCAACTATAGTAGCGAATTATGATAATATAAAAAATAGATAAACATTTTTATCTAAGATATAATAATGACTATAACGTTGGGCTTGTGATCGCAAGCGCTACTGCTGAGCATGAGGGCCTGGTTTCGATTCCCAGTTTAGGCAAAGTTGGGTTTTTTAATTTGAAATCTCTCGGTAGCAGCTCGGAGTCTGTATTTGTGCCCGGTTGATGGTAATAGGCTCGCCTTTTTGGTGAAATGTAGGTGTACTATGGTACACCTCTGCCCAACCATTCGGGGAAACAAGGCGTGATGTTATAATTATAGGCTTGGTACAAATATAACTATGGCCTGCAGATAATGGTAAGTACAATCGGCCGCAAGTCAGTGTTATAAAAACCAGTATAAGCTGGTCTCTCATTCTGTTGAAACTCTGTAATACGCTAGGCCAGCTCAAGATTTGACAGACCGATTGTCTGTGGTAACGTGACACTTCGTTACCACAGACAATCGGTCAACTGTACTTATTTGGTGTTTAAATTCAAATTAAATGATCCTTGGAGATTTCTTTGTCTTATACGTATAAATTATATTTTTAAATAATAAATACAAAAAAACATTAAAAAATTAGTAGACCCCCAATATCGGGAACAGGGTATATCCTACCGGTTGTCAGGGCTCCAGAGAGAGGAACCTTCTAATAATGCGAGCTGTGTCCTGGAGTACTGCAGTAATTATAATTATAATAAAAAATAGCATTAAAAACTAAAAAAATAAAACTCTATGTAATTCTAAAATGTCTACATATTCATGATAATTTTAGCTGCAGAGATGAGAGACGTCCTAAATACTGGTTCTTCTCGCGAAGGGGTCTAGACTGACCCTCAATGAGCTAGTGAAAGTAGAAGATTCTTTTTAACCTCGGATTTCCATCATAAAAATGAGCAGGCCTACTGATCGATCTGTCAATTCTATAGATGTACCTAGTTCGATTTTTTGACATCATAAGGAAAAGTATTCAACCAATTTACAGCGATTCAAGAAGTTAAATGATGAATAAAATTATTTGGATTTTATTTCAATGAATGATATTCTGTTAAAATAGTCAATGAATGAGGTATGTATAAAATGTATTAAATGGTCACCACGTAAGTGATTCAATAAAATTCACTTAAAGACTTTTGAATGGACCAGACTTCAATATCCAACATTGCATTCAGTACGAGGTTCGTCTAAGTAGTTTTTCTTTCATGAATGAATGTCATCACAAGCTTTTACTGTTAGTTATATAGTTTTAAGAAACACACACATACCCCAAAGAACTACCAAACTTAAGGGGCCGTGCACGAGATCTACTGATTTAAATCATTTTTCTTTCTTTTTCTTTTGATTTTGATAAATTTTGTTCATTGTTTGTGAGGAAGGGAAAAATAATTTAATTAAACAAAATTATTTGTGATTAGCTTCTGCCTACGACTTCGTCCGCAAGCCTCAAGAACCTCTTCCTCAAGATTTGGGCTATTCAATGCAAAAGATTTTTTCCAAACCAAACTAGTAATACCAGAGATTACCCCCTTACATACAAACTTAGGTACAAACAAACAACCAAACAAACAAATTTTACCTCTTTAAAATATATTATAAATATTATAGAATTATAGTAAAGTATAGTATAGATTTGAGAAGTCGAGTTCTTTAATTTTCATGTGGCTGAAAGGGATTTTTCAAATAAATTAAGTAATCATCTTTCTCCTCCCCTTAACCCAATTTATTTATGATGTTGTGCCAGCCAGGCGCAACATCTCCCTTTCTTCCATATTTCTCTATTAGGCGGTTTACACACGGCACCGCGCTCCACCACGGAGGGCGGTGGTGGCAAAGGGATTAGCACTGCTCGACCGCGCGGTCGGGCGCTGTACGTGTGTTAGGCATCAACGGATTTATTAGAGACCAATGCGACATGAGATCCGCTTCACCGTCTGCCGCGGCGGTGCGCGGTGCCGTGTGTAAACCGCCTTAGTCGTCATCTCGGTAGCCACTCCCTTTCTAGCCAAATCATCTTTCAAATGCACCATCAATATTAAATAACATCAATATTAAACCACTGCTGGACACTAGGTTTAGGCACGTGCCCACAGTTACCCAGCTATGCAGAGAAAAACAATAATTAAAGAAACAAAAGTAAAATTAATACCAGCTTATTAGAGACCAACTACAGGACAAAGGCGTCTTCTCATACAGAGAAGGCACCAGCATTGATAACTACGCTTGCTCAATACGGGTTGGTGATTTCAGAGCTTTAATAAACAGCCATTTTTATCAAAGTAGTTTTCACTTCATGAATTAATGCCAAGACAATTTATTAGCTGTTATTGGAATATAAAAATAAAAAAATCTAAGTTTTTATTAATTTTGTTCCTCCTTCCTATGATATTTTTCATTCAATTTCTGCTAGTCCTTTTTAATTTACTTTTAGCAGTACCAACAATACCATAGTTGACCACGTTTCAAGACTTTGACGTAGTAACACCGCACATAAGGCCCTGGGGGGCACGAAATCCGTAGTTTCGGTAAAAAATGAATTTGTCACTTCTTTTGACGGATCAACTACTTTCGAACGGGCTCATGTTTTCGTTGACGGACTAATGGCAGATTCCCATAATTTACGGACCGTTATTGGCTAAAATTAAAACTCTTGTATCTCTACCAATAATGATGAAAAACCTCATAGTTTTGCATAGTAGAGAGTTCTTCCCATATAGAAGTAGCTGTCACAGGTAAAATTAGATTACGAATCAATTTACATGCCCAGTTTGGCAATAAAAAAATTACGAAATGATGTTTCCAGTCTATCAAAATTCAACACTTTCGTCACTATAGCTTCATAGTGGTGAAAGAAAACATCGTGATGAAACCGGCATGCCTGAGAGATATTTCTCGGAAGCGAAGGCCCATGGGCGGCTTTAAAACTCTGACACTAGGTTAGTCACTAACCACATGAAAAAGAAAGAAGACTATAGCTAATCGGCTGATCAGCAAAACCCATAGTCGACCCATAACTACTGTTTATTTTTTGTGTGTTAAAAAAAAAAACACTTTTTTAATTTATGTGATTGTGACAAAATACTCTTAACTACGCATTAGTACTCGTATTGCCTGTATTTCACTTGTTTTTATAATGTTGTCTCCACATTTTAAGCAAGTACACCTACTACTAATAAGTACTAATAATAACAGGTAGAACAAAAAAAAATACAAACTCTCAAAAAGCGCCATCATTTAATACGATAGAACAAGAAGCTATAATTTAACTTGGTTGTGCAAATCGTCCAGCCTGGTAATTATCGGCAGCATTATTCGTGAATATAATGTCTCATTGTTAATTGTTAGCCGAGGTATATCTTTGGCGGATCTCTTTAGTCTTGGCTCCTGTCCGCGTTATCTCTGTGAGAGGGACCGCTTCTTGTAAGGCGGCCTGTTCAGGTTTCGGTTGGTTAGTCGTGAGCTGTTTAATATTTAGGTTGGTAGATGTTTGGTGGATTTGTGTCAGTGAGTCGCGGAAGTTATATCAGATGCGATTTTGTGACATTTTTTTTCTAAATAAAATTTTATTGATCCGAAATGTAAAAGGCTTTCAAAAGTGTTTATTTATTACTTCCTATCTGCGTCCCGCGGCTTTTGTCTCGATCTCGTGGGAATATCGGGATAAAAAGTATCTTATTTCCTAACCCAGCTAATGGTCTACCCATGTCCTAAATTTCATCTAAATCCGTTCAGACGTTTTAGCGTAGTTAACAAACATACAAACTTAGGTACAAAAAGAAACAAGCGTGGCTTACAGTAGTCACATATTATGAACTATGTAACATCTGATATCTTACTTTGGTAATAAGCAACATTAAGGTAATAAGTAGGTATCGGATTATATGCACTAATAAAGTGCCAAAATATGCATGTATACATGTATGCACTAAAAAGGTCGAAATATTATGCACAATGCAAAATCAAAAAACTATTTTTATTTTTATATATTATACAAAAACCAGCGAAATATTTTTAAAATGAATAATTTGCATAGTTTTTGTGACAATATTCAATTAAGTATTTTTTCTTTCGAGAGCAAAGTAACTTTTGTCATCCAGTATTCATTTGTACGCTGAAAACGACCGACAAAATTTTAAATTAGGCGCCTGTTCAGGAGATACCTGTTTCGGCAGGGTATGACCTGTGCCATTAATGTAAACTCCCTATACGTACGTCCCGCAGCCTAGCCCAGCGCTACTAAACGAAATATGCATTAACGGATAAATATGAAAAAAGGATAAAATATGCATTAACGCAGTAATTAGAGAGTTCAATGCATATGCAAATATACAAATCCTCAGAACCTAGTCTTGAGAATAACGACCACAACAAAAAAATAATGATTAAATTTGGTGTACCCGTTCTCAAGTTATGGCGTGACCAGAAAAATAGGGATGCATTTTTATATTTATAGATAGATAGCTTCAATACATTCAAGTCCCTGCCGAACTGCCAATATTGTCCAAAAGCTTCCTACACATTCATAATTACTTATAAGGAAAATTAATAGCCGATACAATTTTATACGACCAAGTCGTCCTTTGAATGGGCATCGTTATCTGTTCATTCTGCTTGCAATTAGCACCCCATGTAGTAAGTGGATTTCTAAAGAATATCGGTATTATAAAAGGCTGATAAACGGCTTAAGTCAGTGGCTTAAGTACGGCTATTGTGTTGGTAATTATGTAAAAAGGTTTTATAAGGACTGACCTTACAGAACCTTTGGTTGTACTTCCTATGATTCTTGATAGCCTAGTACTTATTGTAATCTATGTGTAGTAGGTACGAGATGTGTACAGCTCCGTTTAGCTCCTTACGATTTAAGTTGAGCTACACGATTACTGGTAAATGCTTGCTCTGACTTGACAGGTCGGCCCAAATGTGTGCAACTTTCTTCAAAACACCATTTCGAACACTGATCAACAAGGTCCTCACATGATCTTACCAAGAGTATGTCTGGACTTTAAATAGTTATTAGGACAAAGTAATATTTTGTTCTTCCAGGGCGTTCTTTTGAATTCAGAGCTAAGCTAAGGATTCTATAGTAGAATCCCGTGCCTAGCGAGGGATTCTAAAGTAGAATCCTGAGGTTAGCGAGGAATTCAATATACGCCGCCCGAGAACAAAATATTTTGTCCCCGAGTGATACACACTATTTTTTATCACTACCTATGAGAAAAATAAAAAGCTACGTACTCGATTTTTTTTTTACATTAAACCTTCACGCAAGCGCATCCAACCTAACTACACAAATCAGTATGCTATCAAAAGCACAGAGTGGACCAATCAGAAGAGAGAAAAGTTGAATTTTGCTCCCGCTATCCTCTATAGGCAATTGTTGTTTTTCGAATAGGTGTGATGAAAAGAGACTTTGACCCCCGAGTTTGTTTCGCCATTTCTTCGCATAGATAATGTAGACTCCATAAAGCTTAATTTTTTGCTTTCGGGTAAAATGATTTCGATATTCTCTTTACAGAATAAAATAATCATTTCATTTACAATTTGGACTAACACAACAACTAGGTACTTATGTGACATGGTTCAAGTTAATCGGACTGCCAATCAAGAGTTCGTGCTTTCAAACTCAACATGTTGCACTATTGAAGTCAACCAATCTGTCTAGCCTTTTCCTAGCTATATTGGGGTCGGCGTCCAGTCTAACCGGATGCAGCCCTTTACAAGTGTTTTAAATGGAGCGACTGCCTATCGGAGCTCAACAACTCATGTTACTGGTCAACACGATACCCCTTGGAAAGGCTGGTTCACTGGTTGACAGTTTTTTTGGCTTCTAACTACCCGTAACGACTGTGAAAGATCTACGAATGACAGCCGAGACCAACAGCTTAACGTGCTTTCCGACGGAGGGCTTGTAATGAATATCCACGGACCGACCTCGGAATGCATCGCTTAACCTTGAAGGTCGACCCGCGCGGCTGTTATTATTAGCCACGAGCCCCTGCACTAAGTGAAGTGAACATTAAGTAAATTATTTGAACTGTGGCATCAACACCACCACGCAAAAACCTGCATCGCGCAATCAAACTGTACCATGCGATCAACATTATATAACTTCCTAACATCATTCATTGGGCAGTTGCCCACCAGACACCCGTCTGTTCGGAGGATCCTCCCTTTTCTATAGACTATGAGTGAACTTTACACCCTGTTCCTCATAGGTACCTCTATAGAACTTAAAGAGGTTTAAGGTTTTTCATGCATTTGGTTTAAATAGATTTTTATTATTTTATTTATCTTTTATATAGGTAGATTCTTTTCCTTTAGATTTTGTGAACGTGAGAATGTTGTAGGCTTAACAGACTGTAAATCTGTGGACCATTTTCTATTTTGCTAAGTATCTGGTACTTGTTGATAGGCCTACACTGTCCTGTCATACCTATTAACGCTGTAATTTAAAAAACCATTGTAAAAACCATTTATTTTTAAAAGAGTATACCGTGGAGTTTCTTGTCGGCTCTTCTCCATAGAAAAAGGCCAAACCGACGAACTTCATTGGAACCATACACCTAGCTTCTGACGTCTCATAAGTGCCCTTGTAGGTTTACCTGAAACTAGCTTCACTGCCCGCGACTTCGTTCGCGTGGAATAGTTACTTTGGGCTAACGCTAAAAAAAACCCCGATTTTGAAACATTCTTCAATGGTGCACCGCTCTTATTGGTCTTAGCGTGATGATATATAGCCTATATCCTTATTCGATAAATGGGCTATCTAAAACTGAAAGAATTCTTCAAATCGGACTAGTAGTTTCGGAGCCTATTCTGTACAAACAAACAAAAAAATGTTTCCTCTTTATAATATTAGTATAGATAAAATAATTTGAATTTGAAGGAATATGAGTGATGCTACTCATTTTGGTTCTGGATACGTTCATAATCTCAAATTGCATAAAACAACCGTAAGGCTCAATGTTGCGCAAATTGCAACTTATTGACTACAAACGGGAACCAAGCTTCTAGACACAACCTGTGCTATTAATCTTAATAATTGAACATTGAATAATTCAGATAATTGGAGGAAAATATATCGATGTATTCATCAAGCCTTGGCTAGCATGAATGAGATCGCCACAAAGGTACCAATTGTCAATGAGTTAGAATAATTAGATGAAGTTAGAATGGGTTGAGTTTGACAATTTGTTTGGTTTGTATTTTCTTCTTTTCTATCGACATTTGTGTTGTTGTTATAGTTACATAACTTGAAGCGATAAGTTGCTATCTTTAAAGTAACAGGCGATCTAACAATCCAGTTATGGTATTCTTGAAAATATCTCTACAATATAACGTGACGCATGTTTACCCCAAAGGGTTAGATAGGGGTGTACCTATAGTTCACCCACATTTTGCCAGTTATGTTTAAGTCCCATGTCACAGGAGGCGAGCTTTTTTCCATCAACCGGGCACAAGTCCAGGCTCCAGGCTGGGAAATATGTATATCTCTACAATTATATTTTTATTCACAAACATAACAAAGAATTAAAACAATACTGCCAATATCTATAAGCCATAAAAATACAAAACATAAATTTCAAAATTGCCTCTTGCTTACCGTTCCGTTTCACGCATATCAATTTATTTGCAACGCCCAATACTAAAACATGGCCTTTTTATCTTAAAAAAAAGTTTGCAAATCAAATTCATTCCTTTTTCGAATCTGATTGCCCATTACGAATAGAGGTGGCCAATTTTCTTAAACTATTCGATTATAATTCGATTCGATATGGCTACTATGAGTCGATTTGTGTTGTTATAAATAACTACCAACTATGTTAACCGTTTTTAGGCTGTAGGTTAGTTGCATAAAAAGTAATAACAGAAGCATTTACCTACCTATTATATTTTTTTCATTGCTGGGTATTATTTATGTTTAACGTTTAGGAAGGTATTTTTCTTATTTTGAAATCCGCAGGTACTTGCCTGTTGTGTGTTTCTGTTATATCATAACTTCATAAGATTTTTGCATATTTTATTTTAAATAAACATGGAGATTCATTATTGTATATTTATTTTATTTTTATTCGCATTGTATGCTGCTCCGTCGTAACGTCAACGCCGGATATAGCTGAAAATCAGCGCTAGGCTTTGTCTCGCATAGGGTCGCAGCATCATGTTGAGCGATGACGTTTTACATGGATGTGACGCATGTTTTCCCCCAACTTTTTCTTTTTGTTCTTTCTTTACGTCATGTTTACCGCAAAAAAACGTATTTTCTTTCTTTTTTTCTTTTCCTGGAAATCCATACACAGTCGACTGGAACCACACGAAATCACAATGTCACTGCCATCTGGGCATCACAATTGCATTGCCCTAATTTCTTCAGTCGATGCCAAAAGGTTCATGTGAAAAGAAAAACAAAACAAATGACTAAACCATGGACATTCAAAACTGTAAACAAGACATGTTGTATCGGTCGACACTGCATAGAAATAAAATCGATTCCACGGTAGTCATCTTTGTTCCCATCTCTATTTTCCTTCCAAATGCAGTCGATTACGAATACGCACAACAGTAGTCATCATGGTACTGCTTCTAAATGATAGCTGCCATTCCCTAACCGTAGGCGGTATTAAAATTGCATACAAACTTAATATTCGTCTGGAAACGCCAAATGGAATTCAGTAAACGTTCGAATGATAGCTCTCGTTTGAAGGTTTTGGGGATCGTTAAGAAGTTTGGAATTTAAAATTGCTAAAAGTGAAAGGCATTATTGGAAAATGCATGTGTTTAATTGTAAACCGCGCCCTCTGACGTTCAATGGAATATAAAAAAGGTTTTATGTTTTTAGCTCAGTCCATAATAAAAATATAGATAAAGGGATTTTTTTTTTTTTTTTTTCTAGAAACATGTTTAAGAGCGTTCATCCAAAAAGTAGGCAACGCCGCAAAAAGCTGTCAAATATTTACCTGTTTTGATTAATTTGACAATATAATAAAGAATTAAGAAATATGGCTAACTATACTCAATTTGAAATAAGATTAGACATTTAAACAAACCTTTTTTACAGTCCGTTCAACCGATTCTGACTTCTATACCATAAGCATAAGGATGGCATTAAAAGCATAAAAGTGATTACAATACAGTACGACACAACTTAGATGTAGCATCGGCAAAATTCGTAAAACCGATCACCATCCGAACTGAGTGCGCCTTCAAAATCATCAATCTTTATTACTGCTTTAGGTGAAAATGATCTTTCGAAAACGCAATAACTTATAAAGTTTTATAGCCAAATACATTCGTGAAATTGAAATGAATGAATGACAATTTTCAAATCTATGCTACATCTAAGTTGTGTCGTACTGTACCAACTGTTTACTGCAGCTGCCATTTGTCATGCCATCAATACTATAAGTCAAAATCGGTTGAACGGACTGTAAAAAAGGTTTAGTTATAAATTATGTCTAATCTTATTTCAAATGGAGTATATTGAACTAGAATATTAATAATAAATTGCAATTTTAACACTGAATTTGATGCAGTAACCGTTTCAGGTGTAAAAAAGGCATTTGGAATGTTTCCAAATACTTTTTTTACATCTAAAATTAAATATTCGATCATTAATATCGTAACACCGAATATTTCGTTTTAGATGTAAAAAAAGTATTTGGAAACTTTCCAAAATTCAATATTATAATTGCATTTAATTATTAATATTCTAGTTTGCTAGTTAGCCACATTTTTTATTTCCATACAGTCATATTGCCAAATTAATCAAAATAGATAAATTTTTGATAGCTATTTACGACGTTGCTAACTTTTGAGATAAACGCTCTTAAGCAAAATTCAACGAAAACTACAGTAACTTACCTATTCACCAACACTGGGCATCTTAAAGTTATAGGTACCTAGTTTCAAGTTGTCTATTCACCAACACTGGGCATCTTAAAGTTATAGGTACCTAGTTACAAGTTGTCTATTCACCAACACTGGGCATCTTAAAGTTATAGGTACCTAGTTACAAGTTGTCTATTCACCAACACTGGGCATCTTAAAGTTATAGGTACCTAGTTACAAGCTGTCTATTCACCAACACTGGGCATCTTAAAGTTATAGGTACCTAGTTACAAGTTGTCTATTCACCAACACTGGGCATCTTAAAGTTATAGGTACCTAGTTACAAGTTGTACTTACACTTCGCACTCCGAATTGGGCACTAACTTGCTGAATTTTTTTGAAACTAAAGTCGGTATTCTGGACAATGACACTTCAAAATAGATCAGTAACTGATCTCAAACTCAAACAAAAAGTATTAATTCCTAATAAACCAAATAAAGCAACATGGTTGAAATAAGTTAGGTTCGGTTAGTTGACCAATCCGGCGGCGCGAGCCGAGCGAGCGTAGCGAGCGGTTCCGCGGCAGAGGCTAGCGAACGGTACTTCTAAGTTGCACGCAGAAATGTTTTCACCATTTATTATTTATCCGTGTTTTCGCAATATCCCTAGGGTTTTCGCGAAAATTTTAATATCAATCATCATACGACATCTTTACCTTAGACGGAACATCATCTTTTTACATAAATACCAAAAACTAATCTCAGAACCTAGCCTCTAGCACAAATATTTAGAATTCTGCCCCTTCTGGGCACAAAACGTTAACGTCTGTTTCAAAGAATTATTAATTACACACTATGATGTATCCTTTCCTTTGGCTACCGACCATTTTGAGGGAATCAGATATCTAATTTTATAAGAGAGGATGTTAACTTACAATCATATTCACATTTAGAGATATAAGATTCATTTGTTAGTCACGACTTAGCCGATTGAAATATGGTATCCTGTAATCTTCGATGAAGCTTTAAAATCATAATGTTAAGGTTCACCAAGAAACTATTCATGATTTTGATATTCAGTTTGGGTTTATGAAATCTTAATAGAAACAATGGATAGACATGATGCAGCATCCACACAAACGGAGAACTGGTGGACCTCGATACCGGGCGGCAGACAGTCCGAGGAAGCTATGCTATGGATAGCAGACTGACCAGCCGTTCATTACGCCTGGACAAATTACCTGGACAGGAACTGTCTGCGCCTGGTGACGCGGACCATCACGGGACACTGCTCGCTTAACAAATGCTTCCACATAATAGGCATAACAGACAGTCTTCTGTGCAGGGCGTGCATGGAGGCTGAGGAAACCGTCGCGCATGTGTTCTTCGAATGCTCGGGCGTTACCCAGATTAGAACAGAAACCCTCGGGTCACCCAGATCTATCACAGACGTTCTAAACAGACCAGGAGATTTGATTGAGTTCTGGAGGGAGTGGGCTGGTTGGCATAACCAACGATTGGCCGCCATGGCACACTGTGCGTGAGCCTTCTGAAGGACTAAGTGCGGGAACCAAACCCCGCAACATAGAACATACACATGAGGCAGTAAGTTGGGTATAACTAATTGAGACAATTGGTTATGGTTACTGCCTCATGTATATCCATTGTTCCTATTTTGAGATTTTGAGTTTTCTCATTCACAAATTGTTCTCTACTTAGTAGCTTAACAGTCTGGAAATATCCACTTCTGAACAATGATTAATAACCAAAAACAATTAAAAAATCTCGTGCGTCTAGTTTTTACCATAACCACCGCACTTAAAAAACTGTCTGAAAAATTTAGAATACTGTAAAAGATCAACAAAAGATCCTTTAATCTAGTACCCGGAGCACACGTTTTCAAGTAAACATCGTCATTATCGTCCACAGCCTTTTTCATCCCACTGCAGGGCTAAAGCCTCCTCACTAGTCAACGAGCCATCATCTCTGATCGCCCACTAATCCACCATTTATAACGAACAACACCCATTCATTTAAAAACACAAGAAACACGTGCCAGTACACCATTTCTACAAATCTAATCACCAACGTCTATACGATTTTAATGAGCCATACCTGTACACTATGGTTTGAAAAATAGATACAAGTAGACCGACAATTATTTTAACTAGACTGCCGTAGGCGTCAGCTGAACAATTAATAACTTCTTAGAAATATTCCTGCTACCGTAAGGTCAGTGACCTTTTGAACAATAAACAATTGATTTCTGTCTGTTGATGAATTGGAATAAGGAGGCGTGAAATCAGTGTATTTGGTTACGTTGTATTGTTAGTTGATCGTCATTTGTTTTTGTTTTAACGCTTGCGTTTGTGATTTGTGGATAATAATTATTATCTATCTATGTATACTATACGTACAAACAAATAGAAAGAAAGAAAGAAAGAAAGAAAGAAAATGTAATGTCAAAGTAACAGCCTTTTACTAAATATATATGAAAGTATATACGGTAGGTACATACAGCAAAAACACAATTTAAAAAAAAATTGTGTGTCTGTCGGTCTGTTTGTTCTGGCTAATCTCCGAAACGGCTGAACCGATTTTAACGGGACTTTCACTGGAAGATATCTGATGTTAAAGGGAGTAACTTAGGCTACTTTTGTTTTATAAAAGTAAATTATAGAATTCCACGCGGACGAAGTCGCGGGTAACAGCTAGTCAGTTAATAAAGATAAACAACGTTAATAATTATAATCAAATGTTGTAATTAATGTTGTCTTTGAAGTGTAACATCTTTGCTCTCGCTTTCCTGCAATCTGTGGGAGTAATTTCGTGAAAAGGGACGGAAATGTGTAACAAGAAGCCGGGGAAGCGCGCGCTATTTGATTTGAAAAATGAGCGCGCGTGGTGCTAGTTTAGCAGAGCTAGCCGTCAGATTGTACCAACCCATTTTTCGAAAGGTTGGTACTATCAGCCAAGATGTCAGATGTTACACACACATCGTAAGGGATTACGTTTTCTTTAATAACTCAGAGACAGAGATGAGTGTTATAAGGAGATAATTTTTTGGAACGGTGGCTTGAAGTAGCAGTTAACTGGTAGAAATAAATCCCCCTCTCTCTCTGTCTCTTTCTATTATATATTATTATGAGAAAATGTGAGCGTGCGAGTATCGCGTAAGGAACCTCCATCTTGACGAGGATCCTCCGACTTTTTTGTTTTTGCATATTTCTTTTTTGTTACTCTTGTGTGACATAACACAATTATTACATAAAGGGACTTGTAGAAATTTTAAACGGGTAAAAATTGTAAAATTGAAGGCGTAGATATCTTTTACAGGAAAATCTTTTTTAGTAACAAATCATCATTTCGTAGAAATGCTTGCAGAGGGTGTTTAGTGTGGCATATGTACATAGGTAGGTACCACAGATAGAGGCATGAGGAACAGGGTGTAAAGTTCACACATCCTCCATCCAAAGGGAGGATCCCACCAGAAGGGTGTTGTGTCTGGTGGGCTACTGCCCGACGATTGATGTTGGGACGTTTTATATGCTAGTCACATGGTAAACCCTGCTTGCGCGATGCTAGATTCTGCGGGATTCTTCAGTTTGATTCGTAATTCGTATGTATTCCTGTATTCTCCGTACATCAAAGAACATAACATTTACCTACATTATTGTAACTAAATGTAATGTAATAGTTTGTCTATACGTGACAAAACAGCAGTTCTGTAGGTGTTAATAAATAATGATAACAATCATTAACTGTTGCAGCTCTATTATTCCAAACCACTTCAAATTCAATTAAAAAACCAATCAAAATCTAAACCAACTCCTGAAATTTATTACACCATAGACAAATTGCATATTTTGACAGTTTATTATTGAACCACTTTGACATTCGCCCACATACATCACACACATTCATTCACCAAATGTACACTCTCATATACACCCACACTTTTACAAAAGTACGTGCTTAACTACATGCTACGGACATGAAAAATCTTCATAGCCGCCGGTCCAAGCTTCCCATTAATGAATTTATAATTTGCGCCGACCGAACAATTAGACTCCTGCATCGCCTGGGGAACAAATTTAAATGTTAAATCTACCGTCGTCGTTCAGAGCAACCCACCGGCCGCTATGGATTTTTTTGTGAGATGACCATTTAGAATAATGCTGGTACATTGTTCAAGTTCTTAATGTCTGTTACCCTTCCGGCAATTAAGTAGTTAGTAGAATGTTGTTTTGTAAGTCCTGTCAATTACTATTAGATGCTAAGGAGAATAGTTTAATTTTACATTAGAGGTGTGCCTTTGCAACTTAACTACATATTTCTTGATTCCAAAAATTTGTAATTTGGTACATGACATGAGTTATCGTAATGATTTGAAAGGTCTATCACAGACTTCTACTAGGTAAAGGCTTATGTAAATGACAGTTGAAAACTGTTTGTTGTGAACATTAATGATTTAACGGTTGTAGGTACCCTACAGCTTCCCTCAATTTGACCGTAACTAAATCATACCACAACTGCCTTATAATACTAGCCTAATCTTATCTCACTGTAGAACAAATGCCTCTTCACTTATGCCTTCTCTGCACAAGCATTGATCACCATGCTTGCTCGAGAGGTTGGCAATAATTATAAGTCCAGTACCCTAATTACGTAAACACGATCAATCAGAATTTGAATCGTTTTGAAACAGATTGCTAATTCTTTGCTTCAAAAGTTTGAAAAAAAAAATCTGCTCAACAACGTAAATAACGCAATGAATATTTTTGAACTGTCAAAATGAAACAGATTAGTCGGAATCGTTTACGAAAATGTGTTGCGTAATTAGATAGCAGGTTTAATCACTATGTTTTCCTTCGCCGATGTCAGTAGGTATAAATGTCCAAGATAAAATTCAAATTGCCTCATATCTACACTTTGAAAAAAAAAACCCTGTCCAATCAATGAGGGTGTTGTTAGTTATCGTACTGAGAGTAAATTTATGTGGAAAACTTCAAAAAAAAAGAAAAAAATATCGCCGCATTTTTTTTCAATGGGTATATCATGGGGCGCGGACGGCCGTCGTTTAGTTGGTGTCCTATGACCCCTGTTGAAAATTTGCTTATTTTTAATGTATTTGGGGTAATTTTGGAACTAAAAATGTGTATTTGAAATAGCAATAAGTTATTTATTTTCAATATTTATATGTTCTTTTTATTACTTTTTGTTAATGGTATAGCAGTATATTTAAGCCCCTTTCGGATCAGACAGGGTTTTTTTTACATGTTGCATAGAAAACGTTGCCAAAAACTGCACAAAACGGCAAAATACTCAACAGCTTGCCATTCGGTTAAGTGCCTTTATACTAATGTTCCAAGGAGACGGCATGTGGGGCATTTCCCTTCACGAGAAATGTATTGGCCATATGGCGATACGAATTGCCCTGTTTGCATGAGCTGTACTTATTTATGTGTGGTAAATTATATCGACCCGGCCTAAGAACAGAAATAATCTGCATAAAATTATCTGGAAATTTTACAGTACCCGCAAATCGTCATACATTTCCTCTGTTATAAATTGCTTTCTTAAATAATAAGAAATGTGTTAAGAGTCTATGCAAACGCTCTGCAAGCTATCAACAAAAAATAGGTTTGGGTCATCCTAACTGCTTTTTTTAGTTAGTCTTCTTGCAGTCCAACTGTTGACAAGCTGCATAGGTCTTTAGAATCTTTTAAATAATCAGAGGCTACAGAAGTTTAGAAATAAGTCTTCATAGAATATTAAAGTCCAATGGTCATTGAAAAATTAGCCTAATGCCTTCCAATTCTTTAATATTCCTGTGCGCCTGTGATTGTTTTAAATAATTTCAAGGGTTTATAAAGAAAGATCAGTTGGACTGCAAGCCAACTACAAAAAAACTGTTTGAATGCTACAAAGCTAACTTGTAGTTGTCTTGCGCTCCGAATGTAGACCCTGTACATAGCATAATTAACCAATAATGTTCCTACTGCTGGGACACAGGCCTCCTCTCTGTGAGAGGGAGTGGGCCGTAATCCACCACGCGGGCCTAGTGCGGGATCGTAGATGTCAAATGTCTTCGAAGTTTTAGTTCTAGAATATGCCGGTTTCCTCAATATGTTTTCCTTCACCGTTTTAAGAGCAGTGGTGTTGAAAGAATTTACACAAAGTAATGCGCCTGTTAGAGTTCGAACTTACGACCGACTCAGTGGTAATAGACGCGACTCGTAAGTCGCGGCCATTACCACTGAGTTACCACTGCTCCCCACCGTGTGCATAAAGGCCTTTAACTATTTTCATATTTTCAAAGCAGTAAATTTAATCTATAATTTCTCATTAATACCAATAACAACTTTCTAACCGACAAACATCTATCAGCAATCCTCCCAAAATTTGCCTTTCAACCGCTGAACGTAACATAGCGTGTAGGAATGCGTCGAGACTACGCCTCGGGCCCGGAAGAAAACTCCAAATTAACTGGGAGTCGATCGTTGCATGCAAATGTTGGTATGCGTAATGGCAGGAGCTGTCCCGTCGCTTTGTGTTGCCTTTCTTTTCTTGTGGTGTGTCTTCACGCTAGAGTACACAGGTTTTGAGTAGTACAGCCTAAAGTAATATTAGTACAGTAAAGAATAGCAAATTCTTAGAAAAAAAATTAATTATAATTAATAAAATACTAACTAAAATATAATATCTGTATCTAAATATTTCTAACCTTGACTTGACGTTGTTGCCTAGCAACCTTCGAAATATCTAAATAAATAGTCTTTGACATTACGTAAGGATTGCCAGGTTAGAAATTTTAACCATATTGATGGGTAAAGAAGCAGTTAAAACATACTTCATGAAAAGTGATAAATTGTTAATTTTTGTTAGAAAATGTGTTTTGAATTTGTTTTTTTTCGTTTATGATTATGTGTTATGAGGCGAGCAATTTTGGATTTTCCAAACTATTTTTTTCTGTAATGTAATTCGTTCAAAAAACACTTTTAGACGTCAAAATTAAATTATGTTTTAAAAACTAAATTTGTTCTGTGTTTCCTAGCTGACTACTCTGAGGAGAAAGACCGAAACAGGCTCATTTAAAGTCGTCAGGCCCTAATAATATGAGGACCATGCAAACTAGCTAGCATGGCCTGTGACCTGGCTTGAGTCACACATTTTATCACATTTTATATGAATAAACTGTGGTCAGGTTAATGTCTGAGATGGTTTCTTGAGATCTTTTGAGGAAAGAAACATACAGATTTAAGTGGACCGGTCCGAAGTCTGGACGACGTTGATCGTAACAAGTATTGATATACAATGTCGCCCATGCGCATGTGACCGCCCGTAATTTTCTGAATATTCATGAAAAAATATCGAAAATAAACTTCAAAAGGGGGGTCTATCTATAACATTTTTCATGTTATTCAATTTTTAATTTTTTAAAGATTTGCTTTCTGTTTTTTGACACATCTCCGAAGTTTATGGGTCGATTTGGATTCTGTTTATTATTTCCAAAAGCTTATGAGTTATTTTAACAGGTTAATTAAAATTTTTACAAAAAATTATCGACTACGAAAAAAAAAACGGAAGCGAAGTTATTTTTTCGGTAAAAAATTGTGTATTTATTTTAAAAAAACTAGTGAAAAATGTTATAGATAGACCCCCCCTTTTGAAGTTTATTTTCGATATTTTTTCATGAATATTCAGAAAATTACGGGCGGTCACATGCGCATGGGCGACATTGTATAATGGACAGCAGAATAGGATTTTTTTGGATCTCCAGAATCAGATTGAACTAAACCCCAATTATTATTCTACACAATAAAAACGTTCTCAAAATTATTTTTGTCGCTCTAATAGCTTGAAGAAAGTCATAGACAGTATGAAACTAAAATTAAAATGGTGTTTGTGAATTCAGCCGAAAATTTGCCTATTTTTTTTTAAGTGAAAACTTCTTTAGCGGCGTTGTGTACTTTTTAACCCCCGACGGAAAACGAAGGGGTGTTATAAGTTTAACGTGTCTATCTGTGTATCTGTGTACCTGTGTATCTGTCTGTGGCATCGTAGCTCCCAAACGGTTGAACCGATTTAGTTTTTTTTTGTTTTGTTTGAAAGGTGGCTTGATCGAGAGTGTTCTTAGCTATTATTCAAGAAAATGTATTCAGCCGTTTGAAGATTATCAGGTCTTTTCTAATTGATGAATGGATTTGAGCATCTTCCACAGGTCTGATTGAGTCTAAATTTGGTAGTCTGCTACTTCAATGGTATTAGAATAACATAGTAACCTTGAACTGATGCTGCAGCATTACCTGGTATTTGCAGGATACCCAACTCCTCACCAACTAACAGTAGTGGTATCGTGTTTGGGCTCATTGGAATGGTCTCAATGAATAGGTATATTTTTTAATATATATATAAGGGTCTGATGATGGAGAAGCAATAAAAACAGGGTAAATTAGTAACTTACTTACTGTGGGAAAAATACGTACAAGTGCGCAGATCACGTATCGATCGTAGCGTATGTACTAGTAATACGTATATAAAGTTTAAAAAGCAGGAAATAAAAGTTAAATTAAAAATGTAAAAAACCCCCGACACAAACAAAATCCTTTAAAAAGTTATAAAATAAAATATACTGGCCCTTTAAGTTTAATATAATTTGTAGTTAATATTTTGTAGTCGGGTCGGGGGACGGCGAATGAAAAATTGAAAATATATTTTCTACAATAGCATTCCGTCCCCCGACCCGACTACAAAATATTAACTACAAATTATATTAAACTTAAAGGGCCAGTATATTTTATTTTATAACTTTTTAAAGGATTTTGTTTGTGTCGGGGGTTTTTTAAATTTTAAATTTATTTTGGGATGGGTAAAAAATTTTAAACACGCATCAGGACGTGACCGTAAGATCCGTTGCCTAGCAACCGACAAAGTAAATATCGAAATAAATAGTCTTTGACATTACGTAAAGATTGCGAGGTAAAAAATTTTACTCATAATTGAAGGGTAAAAAAAAGCAGTCAAAACATACTTCATGAAAAATGTTTCAATAAATCCATACTAATATTATAAATTCGAAAGTAACTCTGTCTGTCTGTCTGTCTGTCTGTCTGTATGTTACCTTTTCACGGCTAAACCACTGAACGGATTTCGATGAAATTTGGCAAGGAGATAGATGGCATCCTAGAGAAGGACATAGGGTACTTTTTGTCTCAAAAATAACCCCCAAGGGGGTGATATAAGGGATGAAAGTTTGTATGGGAAACTCAATATTTCTAAGTTGGGGATATGGAAATTCAAATTTATGCTTTTGGTAAGAAATAAAGAATTACGCTTTTCAGCGTTTTTGTAAAATCATCCCCCAAAGGGGTAAAATAGGGGTTGATTTTAAAATTCACATGTATTATTGATTATTTTTGTTGTCTCTTATTTTTAAGAGATTTAAGGTGTGGTTCCAGTGAGTCGGAACTGGATGCGGCACAGTTCACGGTGAGTCGGAACTGTCTGCGGTGATTGTGGCGATTGTGGTGATTGTGGTTCCAGTGAGTCGGAACGGAGTGCCGCACAGTTCACAGTGAGTTGGAACTGTCTGCAGTGATTGCGGCGATTGTGGTGATTGTGGTGATTGCGGTGATTGAGCTGATTGAGGTGATTGCGGTGATTGAGCTGATTGTGGTGATTGAGGTGATTGTGGTGATTTCGGTGTTTTCGGTGATTGAGGTGATTGCGGTGATTTCGGTGATATCGGTGATTATTTTTGTTGTCTCTTATTTTTAAGAGATTTAAGGTGTGGTTCCAGTGAGTCGGAACCGGGTGCGGCACAGTTCACGGTGAGTCGGAACTGTCTGCGGTGATTGTGGTGATTGTGGTTCCAGTAAGTCGGAACCGGGTGCCGCACAGTTCACAGTGAGTTGGAACTGTCTGCGGTGATTGCGGCGATTTTGGTGATTGTGGTGATTGCGGTGATTGAGCTGATTGAGGTGATTGAGGTGATTGCGGTGATTGAGGTGATTTCGGTGATTGAGGTGATTTCGGTGATTGCGGTGATTTCGGTGTTTTCGGTGATTGAGGTGATTGCGATGATTTCGGTGATTATTTTTGTTGTCTCTTATTTTTAAGAGATTTAAGGTGTGGTTCCAGTGAGTCGGAACCGGGTGCGGCACAGTTCACGGTGAGTCGGAACTGTCTGCGGTGATTGTGGCGATTGTGGTGATTGTGCTACCAGTGAGTCGGAACCGGGTGCCGCACAGTTCACAGTGAGTTGGAACTGTCTGCGGTGATTGAGGTGATTGCGGTGATTGAGGTGATTTCGGTGATTCCCCAGTGAGTCGGGGTGATGAGTCTAAGGGTGTTGACCTGGAATGCGCGTTCGCTGCATGCTGGTGGTCAAGATACCCGCTGAGCCGTGGGTGCTGGCTGGCTGTGTAACTCGCCTCACGAAAGCTTGCGGGATTGATGATGATGACATCACGCTGAAGTAGTTGCACGAAGGCTGCGTTGACGTTCAGTCTCAGGGTCACCAATTTAGTGGTATGAGGAACAGGGTGTAAAGTTCACTCATCCACCATAGAAAAGGGAGGATCCTCCGACAAGACGGGTGTTATGTCGGGCGGGCCCATAAGTTGATTTCGGATAGTCTTATCTATGTCGTTCGCGTGGTAAATTCTAACTGCGCGATGCAGGATTTGTGTGACATCATGTCTTTCATGCGTAGGTCGTATGTGGCGGTGTAACCGCTACAAACATTACCTCCTTACTAATAAACGTTGTATAGCGTCTGTATAGTTAAACATATAGTATAGTTACAAAGCTTTGTCTTCTTCTTTCGAATGTCAAATTACTGACGACTGAAAGAGATCATTTTTTCATTTTGAGGTACGCAACCCTAAAATGTGCCTGTTACTTTTTCATGCCGTAAGGGCTGAACGGATTTAGTTGAAAGGCGTATGGTCTTTTAACTAAATCCGTATAGGCCATGATCTGGGTTAGGATAGAGGATAATCTGAATCCCGGTAGTACGGTCCTGTGGGATATTTTCCGACCTTTACGCGGGCGAAGCCGCGGGTAAAAGCTAGTTGTTTAAATAAATGTGAAAGTGGGTTTGTTTGTTCATTTGTTTGTTACGCTTTCACGCTAAAATGGCTGAACTGATTTAGATAAAATTTGGTACGCTGGTAGACTATAAACTGGGTTAGGACATAGAATACTTTTTATCCCGATATTCCCAAAGGATTGAGATTTATGCGGGTGAAACCGCAGGGTGCAGCTAGTAGGTAATATTAGCAAGTTCAAATAGGTATGTCACTAACTTACTAAATCAACAACAAACTAATCCCACGAAACAAGACGTGAGCATTACCTACCAATGAAACACGACACCTGCGCTTGCGCATTACTCAAAATCAAATTATAACTAGGTTCTATTACCGACAGAACGTCAATTGTAAACCACAGACAGCTCAGTGAATACGTCAAAAATTAAGATATTTATCTTTTGATGTATTAAAATAAAAATCGGAGCGACTCGGGAGTATTCGGGACATGTCGGCTTGTCACCGGACCTTTGATACAGATTAGAGACAATCCGATTTCGGCGTTCCCTGTTTGGACTTTATGCTTTGATGTTTTTTTTTTTTGGGTAATGTATGAGCTTAAAATGTTGATGTATTTATTTAAGTTAAATATGTTCTGTATATATAGGTATGTTATAAATTTACAAAATATTTAAAAATATATGCAACAGTTAGCGCAACATTGTGTGTCAAAATGTGCACGCGTGTGTACCTACTATGTATATCCCTAGGTCTATGTTAAGTTCAGTATGCTATAAACTTAGGCAATATGACTGTATGAAAATATGAAATGTGGCTAACTAACGAACTAGAATATTAATAATGAATTGTAATTACATTGAATTTTATGTTGTAACCGTTTTAGGTGAAAAAAAGGCATTTCGAAAAATTTTCAAATACTTTTTTTTACATCTTAAACTAAATATTCGGTGTTACGATATTAATTATTGCATTTTAAAATCAATATTTTGGTTCACTAGGTAGCCACATTTCATATTTACATACAGTAATATTGCCAAATTAATCAAAACAGCTTTTTGATTGATTGATTATATTTGACAGCTATTTGCGACGTTGCCAAGTTTTAGGATAAGCGTGGAAAAAACCTGGACTGGATAGTTTTTTTCGAAAATTCTTAACCATTTGCATACTACCTACCTAATTATTTGAAAGGTAGGTAACCTTCCAAATAATTAGGTAGTAAGCAAATGGTACCTATGTTTAAAAAATAAAAATCTGTTCGTATAAATTTTACGTAAAATAAATAACATAACCTTCAAATTAAATCTTTCACTCACTTAACCCTCCAAAGCGGGTGGCTCGATCAAAAACGCCCGTCAATTTTACCGACCCACCTCTCCGATATTATAAAATAAATTCTTTAAGCCGAATAATAAAGAGAATAAAAAGGCTATAATAACATCGTACAATACCGCATCGAAGGCGACTTGTTACACCAACTTATCTGGGTTTGGAACACAAATTGAGTTGAATTTAATGACAATTAAGCCACATGGACGCGTGACGGATTGAGCCCGCTTAGTGTCTGTTCGTTGTGGGATCATCGTTTTGGAATATACGGGGCGGGAGTTTGGACGAGAATGCTCGAGTGTGAAATCTTATGAAAATGCTGAGACCTACTGCGCTGAATCATCCCACCACGTCTAAAGTGACCAAAAAATTAATTCTAACGTAGGTAGGTATATATCTATGGTTACAAAACAATTTTAAAGGGTTACCCGTTCATTTGGTCACTAGAATAAAAAGAGTAACCTTATAAATAATGTGTTATGTTTATGACAGGGTTAGCCCCTTCATAGTTTTAAAAGGATTACTAAATAGGATCGACTAACCCTTTGACAGATGTTACCAATTGACTGTAACAAAGATAGTTTGGTTAGTGCACCTAGTTTCTGACGTTTCTTATGTGCCTGTGTTGGTTTATGTAAACTAAAATATTTTGAATTTGAATTTGAAATTACAAGAAAATTGTTGACACTTTTGAAATACAAAAAATGAAAATATTCTGATAAATGAATATTTAATGAAAACCGTGTTTCCCTACACTAGCAAGTAAGTTCCAAATAAATAAATTGTTTGTCTATAAGATATTATTATTGACATACGTAAAATTGTAATTGTAATTCTTAAATATGCAATCAATAATGTTAATACTAACCTAATAGTCGCTATCCTTTAATAAATGTATGTTCCTAAAATTTGCACGCCACACTTGGCAGAATGTGATGATACCATTGACTAATCTTAAGACCATAATATAATGTAGGTACCATATTCTGACAAATAAATGATTATAATTATGATAATGTAATATGTAGAGTACCTATTAGCATGCCCTACACGGCTCTACCTCTACAATAGTGACGAATAAGCTGTCGTATGTTTTCTATAGACGTTTGACGGGTATTATAACAAAATGACAAATAAGTAAATATTCTTCTTTTAGAGGTATATGAATGAATGATTGTAAGTATCTACAAGTTAGAAAGGTTTCTCATAATTTTTTGGACTTTAACCTTTATTTTTTCCTTACCTACATAATTAATAAGTTAAATAAAGTTAGTTTGAAAATAAAAAAGTAAATTATTTATTTTTATTTTATTTATTACTCTCATTAACAGTGGGTACCAATAATAAAAAGCTAATTTATTCCTATTTACAAATCAAACATTTTGTAAAAGCTCTCAATCAATCAAAACAATTCTACAACCCAATCACATCCAGTAGGCGTACATAGGTACCTACAGTCGAAACGTCAAAAAGCTTCTTAAACAAACAGAAGTCCGACTGACAAATAAAAATCGTCGGTCGCGCTAACAATAGGTCTTGCGCACCGGTAACGCACGGTGCGAGGCGGGCCTTCGGACGCCACGCCCCAAACCCCGCCCCGCTGCGTATGCGCAACTTATTCGGATATTCAATTTTTGATACGATTTTTGTGAGATTTTTAATCTAATTTCATTATTTTTTTAAGTGGTATGGTTTTGATTTTTTGGTTTAGAAGTTTTATTCAAGGTAATTTTTATTTAAGTATGTATTTTCTATTTTACAAAAAAAGTACATAAATTATGATTGATCATAACGTGTCGTTTACCTATCGATGTAATTGGCTACATTTTAATACGGTAAATTCTCATAAAAAATCATACCAATTACTAACCTGTTAGTACCTACACGTAATAAACTCACTCATTACTTGAATTTATAAATAGACATACATAGTTTATATTATCGAAACTTTTAAGTTTTTTATCTTTTTGTTACTTTTAATTGGCTACGACATAACTGTAATAACTTTAAAGAAATAAAAGACAGGACTCAAAAGTTTAAAACTAAAAAATATTTTTTTTTTTTTTTTTTTCGTTGATGTTGACAAAATATACAAAACCGTTTGCACTAGTTTAACTTGCATCACTCAAAACATCGATACATTGACCATTCTAAAAACAACCCTAGCCTATTACGAAAATGTCAAATGCCCAGGAGTCACGTTGCATGCTGGTAAGTAACACGTTTTTAAATTCCTATATCATACCTAATATAGTTCAAGTGGGATTGCGGTTGCCGGCAGGTGTGTGCAGGTCGTCGACATTTCGTATCATGTGTAGTTATTAGACAACCGCTAAAAACAACTCTGTAGCTTTAAAGCTAAGGTTGAAATTCCCGTGGTAAGGGCTCAGTTTCAGTGTTAAACCTGCGGTCTTCCATGAGGAGGATCCGATATCATAACACCACGGTTGTGGGCAATATCGATCAATTTCATTTGATTATTTTCCGAAAATATCTCAGCGGTTTCGTCGATGTAATTAAATGTAACTGACGGCTTCTAAATGTGATGTGTCAAGTAGAAGTTGTTTTTTTTTTTTTGTTTTGGATTAAGTTAAAAATATTTTAGCTAGAGAGGCCTAACACAGTACTTTTTCCACAACTACCCAAAAAGAGTGTAATGTTTTCAGGGTTCATAATAATATATTATGTATGTATGTGAGTTTCTTTATTCCACGATAACTTTTAAATGCCTGAGCAGATTTGTATGTATGGGGCGTACCGTACTAGCAATAATATTTCTTGAAAAAAAAAAATCAATATGGCGGCAGTTATGGCTCCATTTTCAAATAAGAACAAAAAAAAAACAATTATTATTACGATTTAGAAAGAAGGAAAGAAAGAAAGAAAAATAGGTTTATTTGTCACTAAAAACACGTGCATATAAGGAGACAATATTATAGAAACAACCCTACAAGTCAAAATTAATAGACAACAAACACAACAACAACAATACAGAGACAATATTATTATATATTTACTTTATTATAGTTAAGCATAAAGTTGCCTTTTTTTTTGACGTTTTCCTTTTGCTTTGTACTCGTTATACAGCGGTAGCTACTATATTTAAACATAAAATAAACCTCTTTTGTTTCAGTATTTATTGAGCTTCTGAATTTATACTGTCAACTGCAACTGGTGGGAATTATTGGAAAGTATCTGGTATAAATTCATTTAAATTTATGTCCAAACTAGCTTTGAACCTCCCGACTTAATTCTGGTACCAGCCTTACCAACTAACTGAAGATAAATGGTAGGTACGCTCTCCAAAACCGTTCTTACCTAACAAGCCTTAATTAATCCAACTTATTCGACTTTCAGTTGCCATAAAAATAAAACATTGATGTTTGCGTACATTTTTTCCATACTATAATACACAATGAAGACATTTGAACTTGAAGACGAGTTTGAACAATGCCTTAGGTAAGCGTGCGAAAAGCATAAAGCAGTAACGGCGAGGTTTTTATTTTAATACACTGACATGTCATTTAGAAAAGTCACGAACACAAACATGGGTGCCGACGAATAATTGTGTTTTATTCCGGGTATTTGAAAGTTAATAATTAGATACCTAAATCCAAAAAGATAGTTTTTTGCTATTATAAACAGAAAAATAAATATTATTGTTTCAGTAGGTAGGTAAATGTAGATAATTAGGCTTTATTCTAGGAAGACAAAATTTGTGTTACACTTAAATAAAAAGATGTTTTCATGATAATTCCATATGTAGTTGGGTAATATCTAAAGTTAGGTAATTTTATTTATTTTCAACAGCTTTATTTTGTATGGTTTTTTGCGACAAGGCCGATGTTTGTAAATCATTTAATTGAAAATATTCGATAACAAAGTCAAAGTCAAAGCATTTATTTCAAATAGGCCTTTGAAGGCACTTTTGAACGTCAAAATTTACAAATCACAACAAAAATATCTTGTTATTTTACACCATTACCATTTGTTACCCTACACTATTTAATTTCAATTTATTTGATAAAAAATAGGTACAGTCTGTTACAAAGTAGGATGACAACTTAGGAATAGTTTACATCTGAGATGAGTAGGTAACAATACAATTTCACGATCTGATGAGCTAGGTTACTTAGTAGCCTGTATTAAGGACAAAAAATCCTACTACTACAAATAAATTAACCCGATAAGGGTTACACTGACTAACAGTATAACCCTTATCGGGTTAATTCATTTGTAAAGTATATCAAATAATATTAGCATGTCTTAAAAACTGCAAACCAAACTATAGCAACTAACTGTACTAACATGATCAGACTAATTGGTAATTTATGCATTAATTTAATGATTTATGGGTTCAGCAAAAAAGTCAAAACCGTTAAGTTTTTATTTCAGCAAAAAAAAACACGCATACTAAAAAGAAATGCTACTAAAATTAATGCCGCATATAACGCGGACATTTGTGAAGAAAAAAAATATAATTGGTCCCAAAAAAAGGTTTGTCTATAATGTACAGGTGGATCAGGTGCGCGCGCGCCGCACCGCGCTCTACGCCACTCTGACGGGCGGCGCACGGTCAAGCAGGTGCCGCCTTTGGAGGGGAGCACCTTACTATACACCTTACAAACTTGCATTTACATTTCCACGTATCTTACACCTTTAAGAATAAGGTGCAAAGTAGCGTAGCTTGGATCACTTACTTGTTGTAGGGCTCTACTCCTCTCCTTTTTATCGAACAAAAAATGAACTGTAAACGCGATCACGGCCGCGGCTAAGGTCAATGTTAGCGCTTCCTTCAGTGCACGTTCAGAGAAGAGCGCGTGCGCATCCTACCGCGCATGCGCCGAACACTACCCGCCCAGAGCCGTAATGTAATATTGTACCGAATTACCGGACTTACATTACAGATTCGTCGAGTCGTTCGCGCATTTTTTTGAACAAAGAACATTTTTTTTTTCGAGTGTGTGCTACACTATACAAACTCACGTGCAGTGATTAATACATAACGACATTTCACCGGGCGATCGATCACGCACCGCCGATATTTCGTTGGCGACATCGCCGACCGATAATCGAACCGACGTCCCGACATTTTTTTTCGTATACTAATTTATTTGTTCTCATTAATTGTGATGGACGAGACCGGTCACATTTTTAAATATAACTCATTTATGTGGTGACTGTGGGTGGAACTTTGTAGAGACTGAAGTGTTTTAAAGATGGAGACTTTGGTGTTGATTCCGCAAGACCTGAGCCTGGCTTTGAGGCCTGGTGGTGCGAGGGGGCGCGAGGCTTCCGTCAGCGTGTGGACCTCTGCTGAGCTTCAACGAGGATCACTGCTATATCCATTCCAGGGTACAATAAGGATCGATAAGCTGCATGTTTACACATATGTTCCCGATCATGATGTGAGTAATATTTTTTAAGTTATTTATCTCACAGTTTTTAAGTCATCTTCATTAAACTCCTATTATCTGATTGGTTTAAAAAGTAAATATTGTCCCCATGTCAACAAGTGTTTGTAAACTTATTACACGGTCAGTGGTTATGTAAGGGGTTGATTGCATGTAATGGGTTAACAACTTACATGCAATGATAGAAGCAAGGGTTAACTACTCTATTATGAATGTAAATCGAACCAATACGATAATTAATTGATGAGATTGTTCATTCTGCCTACAACTAAGTTGAAGAACTTTATTACACGTTGTTGCTAAAATCAATCTGTGGTTTTCAGAATTATGTAGGTATGTTTTATTATAAGTACCAGACATAATTATTTTTCATATTAGGATGTTTTAATTTGAATGTTCCTGTTTCTACCGACCAACAATTGCAAAAAACCTTTAATCGGTTAATAAGTAATTATGAGGTAAATTAAGTGTGTTTTGCTATGGAGAAAAACGAGTTTCTGCAATGAAACTGCTTTGGAAATCCTTTGGAAGCATAACATTTTATTCTTGCAATTGTAAGTAATTAATCAAAATAAATTAATCAAATTCAATTTTTTCTTACTAGGTATGCTTTTGAATAAAAACCTACTTCCTCAGACTAATAATTTGTAGGCATATAATGAACTTAATTAAGTCAGCTATACTTTAAATTAATATCACCATAACAGGTGCTCAGAAAAACTACATAATTTTTCAAATAAGTCGTTTACCCATTTTATGGGTATTTAAATTAATTTAATATTTGAATTCTCCATTCATAAAATCAAATTAATTTAAGACGTTAAATCTCAATGAAACACATAATTTGACATAGCAGCCGCGTAATAAAATAGATGTAGGTATTTCATATAAATTATAAGGCATTTATTTTTGAAGAAACTTATGCAAATCAAATTGATCAACACAAATACTTAATTTCGTCACGGCAGCTTGAATATTATTTATTACTAAGATATCATTATAATAAAACTTATGGGAAGATGTAATAAAACAAACAAATATAATAGATTATTATGACGTCTTCTCATCTTATGAATATAATATAATTGGATAAGATATAAGTTTCACGGCCATTGTTATGCTAATTTCACAGATTTTTTATGCTGAGAAAAATCAGTGAGGTATGAATTTTGTTCAGCTCTGTACTTACTGACTGGCGTTCCGTTTTTCTTAGTGTTATGTAACTTATATATTCGCGTTAATATCTAAGAAGTATAATTATAAATAAGAGAGAAATGGATTACATTATTTTAAAGATGATTAAAGAAGTAAACACTGAAAAGATATGTAGTTGATTCGAAAGGGAAGAATGAAAAACAAAATTACTATAACGACGTTAAAGTATTAGAAATAGGAAAAGGGCGTTGATAATCTTGTAATCAAATAAGTACAGTTAAGTTGAACAATGAAATATAGTCTATAATCGGAATGATCAAGGAAAAGATAAGTCGGACAATACTGATAAAAGAGAAGCCCAAAGCATACATTAATTTATGGAATCATTTGGAAAAGAATCATTAAACGAAGGTCTTCTAATAATTATTGGGGTATCCTAAACCTAACTAATATTATTAATGCGAAAGTGAGTTTATTTTTTGTTTATTTGTTTGTTTCGCTTTCACGCTAAAACGGCTTAACTAATGTGGATGAAATTTGGCTCATGGGTAGATCATGATCTCGGACCTAGGATGATTTTATCCCGATATTGTCACGGGATCAAGACTCAAACGGATGAATTATTTTCTATTTATTGAATGGTTCTCGACTGATAATCAAATATTAAAAAGATCTTAGTAAGTATATTTTTAAGTTCTCTTTAACTATTATATGGGTTGATATTTTAATTAATTGAAATACTATTTTTGCCCTCAAATAAGTTGGCAACATTAACTTAGGTTACCTTTTACAACTTTTATCCAAACTACTTGCAAATTACATTTTGTAATTCGAAATTGCATCTGTGTACGATTTAGTTCAATTACCATAAAAGCTTTGCATATTAAACTCTAGATAACAGTCTGATCTCTATGGAAATAATCTCTAATAAGGCCCTTTAGAAGATCATAAACGCAAGGGGTTCTTAAATACTTGTATTTAAATTATAAAGATAAAATGACTTGCCAGCTAATCTTGTTAGAAAATCGTGGATTGAATTTGAGAATTATTTTATTGATCTGTCCATAACTTAAGAATCATATTTATTTTAGGTTTATTTTGTTTATATTTATGGTATGTATGTATCTTTATATAAGTATTTTTTCTCTTTCGAGTTATCTATCAATTATGTTGCACCGATGTGTTGTATCTGCGTTACCGTAAGGTTTACTGGTAGAAAATGCCTCAGGCATTAAGTCCGATTTTGTACAGTATTATTTTTACGTGTGCATAAAGTTTAAATAAATAAATAAATAAAATATCAATCAATTAATGTAAATTGGGGATAAAACTGGTTAGGTATTAATTATAACACAGACTGCAATTATTGGTCTATGTAGGGTACACAGAATACCTACCATTAAATATTTTTTGTTCAAAAATTAGCGTTCGCTATAGTTTTGAAAGAATGTAAACATTGATTTACTTTATCATTAACATAATGTCACGCCTATTTTCCCCGTAGGGTAAGGCAGAGGTGTACCTACTAGTACACCCTCGTTTCGCCAGTTATGTTTAAGTCCAATGTAATAGGGGGCGAGTCTATTGCCATCAACTGGGCACAAATATAGACTCCGGGCTGCTACTGAGAAATTGCAGATGGTAAAATCCAATAATACTGCCGACCCGGGAATTGAACCCAGGACCTCATTAGGAGTGCTTGCGACCACGAGACCAACCACGCAGACTACTGTACCTATTTGATTGAGAAGAAAATCCTTTTTCCGTACAACGTACTTGCAGGAAAATCCCTTTCCCATACAAATATAACTTGCTCGCAGGTGGCTATATTTGCTTTATTGACTACAAAAACGGAACCCATTGAGTTGATTGCTGGGCAATGGGCAATGGGCAAGCAACTCAACAATCTGGCGATTGCTTTCACAGTTCTTTCAACAGTCGATCTTTAACCCAGCACGTTTTTACTGAACGGCGCAAACGCACTTCGTGTTACTACTGTTGTCGTTTTCCTTGTTAGGAAAAAATATTGTTACTAGGTGTTTTGAGGCTACTAGGCTTAAAACTTGTTGAAACTACCGTGTTTGCCTATAATTTTTACGATTATAATTAAGTATTATTTTATCTATCTTTGGATCAAGACCTACCAAAATGTGAGTTTTGGGGAAGGTGCAGTTTTGGATTCGTCAACCCATTATTTAATCATTTTCTTTTTCTTCATAGGGTTTATGTAAATGGTAGGTATTTACTTAAATAACATACATACATAATCAGGCTATTAATGTTCCCACTGCTGGGACACAGGGTTCCTCTCTGTGAGAGGGAGTGAGATCTTAATCTTCCACGCAGGCCCAGTGCGGTTGGTAGGTATCACATGTCTTCGAATTTTTTATTCTAAGACATGCCGGTTTCCTCACGATGTTTTCCTTTGCCGTTTTGATAGCAGTGGTGATGCAATTATTTACACAAAGTAAAGCGCCTGCTTGGGTTCAAACTCACGACCGACGTAAGTCGGAGCCGTTACCACTGGGCCGACACTGCTCAAGGTATTTACATAAACCCGGACAATTAGTTACTTTATGTAGGAGCTCGAACGTTGATATAATAATAAGCACTTAGTGGGATAAGGAAATTCATACGGTTCAGAACCATACATCTGTATTACTGGTCTGATAGGTCACATTTATAATATAATAGTGATATCATCATTGAAACCATCACTTATTTTCCATGATGACTAACAATCTAGTTTTAAAACCGTAATTGATGTAATTGCTGGATTTCCATACTGAAAGATAAGGACAAAATCTTGTAGGTAACGTTTTTATACAATGTGTTTTTCCAACTATATTAAATTTCCGGTTTTCCAAAACGTCAAAAATATGGATCGCATTAACCAGATAAAATGTAATGTGGAAAAATATGACTGTGAAATAAAATATGTACCTACTTACAAGGAAAACCCTGAAGAAAAAAGTATTAGGTTGCAAAATTTTGACGCTAACCGGTACCGAATACCGTTGCGTCGGTCACCAAATGATAGTATCATTTTGCCATAAAATCAAAAGTGGACGTAGGCATAGATCGTGTTATTTTCTTCAATAATTAAGAACACCTTTTTCCTAAATCAAATAAAGTAATGGAAATCAAACAAGCTACCGAAAAAACCTACACCATGGACAAGTACAAAAATAACTATATTATCTACGAGCATAGTTCAGTGTCTCCAGTAAAAAAGGGCACAACTCAAATTCGTCACTTTTCAGGAGAGGCAAAAAACAACACTTTTAATGTTTTTTAGTATTTCGCAATTAAAATCATAATTGCTTTCGAATTAGTATTGTAGATAAAAAATTGCTCTTTCATTTAATAGTAAGCACTTCCACATTCAGTCACTCCTACTATATATTTTTTTAGTTTTTCTCGAGTTGTTCCCTTGTTAACGAAGTGTTAAGGGAATAACGTTAATTATACTAGTCAGGTTGGTCGTATCTAAAGTAATATTGCGAGTTATTCCCTTATTTTATAAATGCCTAAGGGCCTATATCACGATGTCCGAATACCCACTACTTACCGAATAAATTCAAAAATGGAACAGAATTTGTATGAAATTATCTACCAAGTAAGTTAATAGGAACTTAATCGTAGGTGGTGAAACAGGCGCTAAGACAAATATAGTAACGACTTATTTCCTTCTGCTATCGATCGAACAAAAAATCTATAATTAAAACAATAGTCTAGAAAATCTTTTATTTAAATATTTATTAAATCTACACTTTAAATAAAACACCTAACAGTAAAAGAGATTGTAAAAATGAAAAAGGATGAAAGTAAGAAAAGTGCCTATAACAGGAAGTTCTCTACAGGTAAAAGGATAACTACAGGGCCAATGTGTTAAGCTGTTCTGAAAACAGATAAGATTGGCTCATGGAGTGACAGGACCATCGAGAAGGATTATTATAAGAGCAGAAGATGGATGTTTACTAAACGAAGAATGAAAGGTCTTGGAACACTAGAAGGGATACTTTGGAAGTTTATTCAGTTGTCAAGATAGTGTGCAAGGAGTGGGTAACTGAACAGAAGCAAGTTTTGAAGACTCTAGCTCAGATGCACGTGATGGAAATGAAATAGAAATAGATGAGATTGTAATAGTGTTGAAAGGAATGAAAATTGGGAAGCTCAGGGAATGGCAGAGTGTCTGCTGAAATACTGAAGGCATGTGACGGGGTGGGAGCAAGCCTGTTATGACGGATCTTTAATATGTGTTGGAGAAATGGCCGTGCGCCGGATACAAGGTGGTTTTTTTGGGGCAAGGCTGTAATCGTACCACTTTATAAGGGAAAAGACTCTCAGCAGCAGTCCAAAAACTGTCACGGCATTAGTCTTTTGAGTGTTGTCAGCAGACTCTATGCGAAGGTTTTAATAAATAGAGTGATTAGAGCGATAGATGAGAAAATATTGGATGTGCAGGCGGGATTTAGATAGAAAATCGGCTGTATGGATCAGATCTCTTTAAGGTGCATAGGCGAAAAACATCTGACAAAGAACAAGAAAGTCTAGTGTGTTTTCTTTGGCTTGGAGAAGGCCTATTACATGGTGTGAAGGGAAGAACTGTGGTCAACACTATCTGTGTACGTTGTGGACTGGCGCTTGGTACGGGCACTTTCAATATTTCCACAAGGATACCAATGCTTGTGTTAAATGGGGTATGCTTAGACTGGTTTTGCATCTCAAGAGGTGTTACGCAGGGCTGTCACGTCACCGTGGATGTCCAACATGCACACGGATAGTTTTTTGCTAAATTTGAAAGGGGGTGAGTGCGGATTGAGCATTAATGATTTGCCTGTCAAATACCTTCTCTACGCAGATGATCAAGTTCTACTTACATCGTGAGCTGAACAGTTGCAAGACATGGTGACTGTGATGGATGAAGCATATAATTTGAAAGGGATGAATATAAATGTGAATAAGACGAAGCTTATGGTATTTGAAACAGAAGAAGATGTATCGGTGTGTGATATAAACATAAATGATAAGAGTATGGAGAAAGTAAGTGTAATAATGTATTTGGAGAGTCAGTTTACAAGGGATGGAAAGATTGAAGAAGATGTGGAAAGGAAAGTAAATGCGGGAAATAAAGTGAATAGTAGTAGTGGTAGTAGTAGTATACCTATACATGCGATTGTGATCAACCAGTCGATGCCCAAAAGGTCTCGACTAGCTGTTCACAATGGGGTGCTGGAGTGCTGGTGCCTATGTATGAAGTGAATGTTGGGTGTGGCAGAAGAAGCATAAAAGTAGAATAAATGCTGTGGAAATGCGTTCCTTGCAAAGCATGTGTGGCGTGACTATGAATGATAGGCTGTAAAATGGTGTGATAAGGCAACGGTGCGGTTTAAAAGACGATGTAGTGACAAAAATTGAAAAGAGTATGCTTAGATGGTTTGGTCATGTTGAGAGGATGAATGAAAGGCGAGTAACAAAAGGTATTTACAAAGCAGATGTGACTGGAAATACCGGAAGGGGACGCCCTAGAAGGACACATAGTGACCTAATTGGTGATGTTCTTCAGAATGCTCAGGTACTCGTAACTCGTGCGTGTATGACCAGATGTATGAACGTAAACGAAACAAAAGGAGTATGTAAAGCTAAGTGAGTTTATAAATGTATATACATAATGTTTAAATAAAACATTTCAATTGTCCTCGCTGTCCTCTTCATTGCCCGGTACAAAACTTAAGTCAGGATCGTCTTCTGCTCTTTGCTGTTCTGAAGTCAGCAAATTCTTATAGAAATAAAGATATTCTGTGTATATAGATGGTAGAAGTCTCATTATATAATATTTGAATACTAGCTTAATGATGTTATATCACTTTTAAAAGCTTGAAAATTAATACGCGTAACACTAATTTAATTATTACAAAAGAAATTATCAAATTACAAATTAAGGAATAAAACGACCTATTTCTAAAAACAGTACACCACACGCTAATCCACCAATAGCGATAAAGTGTTTAGTGGGGATATACCGCTTGAGACTTCCTAAAGCAAACGCAACAAATGCACTTGTTCCCTTTCAAACATGCTTACCAAAGGGATTATCTACATTTATTTCTTACTATATTTAAAAAACTTTGGAACTACATGAGTTGTGTCTTTTTGTAATTAAGTTAACTGTATTTATGCCTTTTAGTTCGATTGTGTTTTGGGGTTTCTTGCAGTTATGTCTATTAAGCAGTGAAATTTACTTGATATCTATAGATGTGCCTATATACGCAGTCGAGTTATGCCTTTGACATATTACAAAAAAGTATGTTAGGATGCAGCTAGAGCTATGTCCTTTTGATATGTTATGTAACAGAACACGTAGATTACAATGGTGCTATAAAAACAAAAGGGCATAACTCGACTTATGCCGTTTTTGACTGGAGGCACTGAGTTACAAAACCACCAGGTATCCTGTTAGAAGCAATACTGGACAGTCACGAACACAGTCGGTTACTAGATGATGGTTTTTGTAAACAATTGTACAAAAACTGTATCATAAAATAAACCGCATGATTGTACGCTTTCCCTATTGTAGGGCCAGTACGTGAGGAAGTATTTGCAGTTATAGACAGTTCTGGGGTTTGAATTCTGAATTATCTTGTTGGGTACGTCATTGGTTGATCTCTACTGTGGTCGAATTATTGACGCCTTATCCTTGGTTTGTACAAGTTCTAATGTTAAACTGAAAGAGCCTTTAGTGTAGGTACTTAATGTAGCCGAAATAGTTAAAATCTGATATTTTATAAATATCTTGTAGCAGTTTTGATCGTTTTAATTCAATTTTTTTTTACTGATTTGTTGGGCTAGTGGTTGCAAGCACTACTGCTGAACATGACGTCTTAGGTTCGATTCCCAGGTTGGGCAAAGTGTTATTGAGTTTTTCATCAGTTTCTCAGTAGCAGCCCGGAGCCTGCATTTGTGCCCGGTTGATGGCAATAGGCTTGCCCATTATGACATGGAACTTAAATATAATTGGCGAAATGTGGGTGTACTATAGATACACCTCTACCTTATTCTTTGGGAATTACAGGCGCGATGTTATATTATGTAATTCTTTTTTACCATCAGAAAAAAAACTGACACGATAATTTCGGAAATTGTTGGATTTTTAAATCTCTATGACATTATCGTTTTTATACTTACTTACACTGTTTTTAGCATTTTAGATGAAAAATCATTCCCAAACATACCTTAAACTAAATAAATTCCAAAGCACCAGAAGCTTTCTGCAAGATATTTTCTGTTGCCCTTATATTACAAATAGAAGATATGTATGTAGGTAAATCGCCGCAGATACAGTCACCAAAATTCATCATCTGATGACATATCCCTTCAGATAAAGTGAAATTACTTGTAAACCTATATTCAAATCCGGGAAGTTACCCAACCATGCCCTTCATAGAAACCCAAACTAAACTAGATCGATTAACAACATAATTTATCACATTACATTCGGTGATTCCGGCATTAAGAATCTACCTAATAGAAAATTATTTCATATTAGTAATTATATAGAAAAATACCTTGAGGCCTCGACCGGAAGCTTTCGCACTTGGTTCAGGTGTTAGAATGCACAAATATAACTTTCACTCTGAACTGGTTTGGAGTCGGGTCTGTGCTGGGTATTGTAAAAAAGCAATTGCAGTGTTTGTTGTCTGCTGGCTGTTAATATGTTAGCTGTGATTAGGGCATGCTATCCGGATATCCGGATATCCGAATTATCCGGATATCCGTCGAAAATATTATTCGAATATTATTTGTTTTACTATCCGGATAAAACGGATAATACGGATAGTTACTTTTGTTCGATTTTCCTTTTGATTATATAACATTTAACGTTGTGTTTTAATAAAATTGGTATTCGCAATCGTGACAATTCATACTATATCTTCAAAAGTCCACCTAATGACATAATTACTATGTAGGTAGATTCTTCATAGAGAAAACTTAAAAATGCTTTGCACAGAGCTCGACTTCAGTTGACGACAGCGATGGTGATGACGTAGTACTCAGTGATTACAAGCAGCAGAAATTGAAATATCATTTACTTTAACAGAGAAAACAAGCAAAGAGATCGAAAGGACTCTGCAGGTGGACCATCAACAGTGAATGCTTTGACAAGCATGGCATTTACTTTAAAGGCATTGTCAAGAAGGCTTTGATTAGTAGTGTTGTTCTCTAGATTCATCTCGGTATTGTGTCTTGCTTGACGAGATCTCACAAAACCGAAATAGAGTTCCTGCTAAATGCAACATAAAGAAAAGGTTAGGATTTGCTATACTTGAATAAGCTGTTTTGGTAACCAACCCAAAATCAGATTGATATGGGAAGTAGGAATGTGGAGCAGAGGCCTCATCATGATTCTCGGCATTCATGATTTGCATTAATTCGTTTCCTGCCTGGACCGTAAAAGTTTCACATATATGTCCAACGGAAGATAGGACTGCACAATCGCGATAACGAGAACTGAATGACCCGAACCGCACAGAAGATAGTTCATATTCAGGGAATCGATGAAAGTACATGCCATTCGCGGCTACTAGTTTGTGCTGATCCAACTTATACATGAGATACTTTGACATCTAGCAATGTCAATGGTGTGATTTTGTCTCATTTATTACCAAGCACTACTTTGTAAGACTTCCAGTCTTCATCTAATGTGCTTTAAATTGTTCTAGCCATCTCAACAAAGATAGCATTTGACCAGCTCACGATCTATTATATCTACCATTGGTAGATAACCCGTGGATGATAGCTTTTCTCGTATCTGTCAATGACAGATCGGACAGATTTTGCTTTTAGTGCGAACTGAAATACTTTAGAATACGATTTTTGGAGAGTTTTTGTAATAAAAATGTCGATTGTAAACTAAATAAGTTTGATTTACCTCTTTTACAGTGGTATCCAAAATATCCATATTATCCGGATATTATTCGAATAGTTGTCTGGCAGTATCCGAAATATCCGAATAGTAAAATGGTCGGATAATTGCATGCCCTAGCTGTGATCTATAAAAACAGAGTTAAGTGTCTAAGAACAAGCGCTACATGACAGCTTTCAAAGATAGAAAAAAATGTCTCAGTTATCCGTTTGAATTTACGGAAAGTATTAAAGAATTTGCGAAAGCACAGAATAAAACGAAGATTCAGTCTCCATTATCAGAACAGTAATTGTTAACATGTGGAAAAACAACGGTTTGAGTCTAGTAGTCTTATGAATCTGCATGTATGTTAGCTTTTGGCTATGTCGACACCGGGAAAATAATAATATACTTCTTGTCAGTCTACTGACTTAGATATAGAAAATTACATATGACAGAATAATAGCATCTCATTTTGGAAAGTGCTGGAAAAAGGAGTAGCTACAGAAGCTGTAGTTGAAGACATAATTAAAGTACGTGAAGCACAATCTCTTTAAGGAAAGCGGACACTACGAAAACGCAAGGAAGCATGTCTTAAGTATTCCGAATAGTAATATTAACTATGGTAATGGCAGATGTTAGTATTGATAACAGCATTGTGTTTATAATTAATTTAACTTCGTTAGCGTTCATTGAGCTCAGTCGAAATGTATATATGGTTTAAACAAAGAGCGAAGTTCCTTCAATTTAATTCTATATGTTCAAGACCTAGTGGTTCTAAATCTTTCGTTGTTAGCTACTGATAATCTTTACAGTTAATACAATCTAGTCTGAAATCCTCTTTTGAAGTTAACGTTACGTTATGACGACATCTTTTATTAGCATTGACTATATTATAGTACACATTCCTTATTTTGTTCCAGCTTTCTCTAAATTGGTCTTCTTTCGTTTTTTCTTTAAACTCTCTGTTATTATGTGCTTCTGCATGCTACGATTGAACTTTTTCAATTTCAGTAAAAAATAAAAGATCTCCGCTCTTAACTTGCACCACACAAACTAGTAGCTTTTTGTGTCTTTCAACGCACGCGCCTTTATTAACTATACCACTTTTGTTCGTTACAAGAGCCTAATTACGACTGTTTCATATATTTTGACAACACCAATTTATAACAGCGTTTATACTAAAGTTATTGGAGCGTAAAACTTCTAAATTATTCCAAATCGAGTTCTAATAAGTATATAGTTACGTAGTGTGATTGCTTGTACGATGGAGTTCTTAATTGTGAAGTGGTTAACGGTATAATTAAAGCTGAAAGCTGGTTGCTGATTCATTTGAATTGGAGGCTCGATATGCCCGGCGGATTATTGCGAAGTGCATTCTTTATAAGGATAAAATAGTAGTAGGGACCATGAAAGTTCTGTTATGAAATGTTTGTGTGTCTGAAGTCATAATGGTGTAGTGACGTAGACGAGTGTAGTTAAAAATAATAATTGGAAACCAAAATTCTAAAAGTGTTTTACATGTTTTCCAAAATTCTAGTAAAAATAAAGAATGCATTCAAAAAATTTTTGATGGCCGTAGTTTCTTTCCCCTTCCTTTTTATAAACTTGTACATAATAATTATTATTTTATGACTGTTTTTTAGCTATTAAATTATGTAAATATTATACTTTAACAATAAAAATACTAAAGTATACAATTTCAAAGATTACAAATTTATAAAATTTTATATTTTTGAAAATCAAGACATATTAAAATAGCAAACAAAGAAAAATCAGCTTAAATCATAGCACACACATAAGGAAACGAATTTGATTCGCTTCGTTATTGCAACAATGAAATAAGACAAAAGACGAGCGCATCGTGGGAACAACGTCTGTATTCAAGCAGTGACAAAAATGAAGCAATTACCTCTGCGGACGTTGACATTGCAAGACAACCTTATGACTTGTGACCAAGGCAGTTGAGGTAACAGAGTTGTTATAATTAATCCTTTCAATTCCGGATGGTAACGAAAAGAGTGATTATGAATTTCAGGGTGGTAAAATTTGATCTTTTGTCGTCTGAACTTGGAAGTAGGACTAGATTGAAAAGCTCAAAAAAGAAAACTTACCTAATATTATTTTGAATTAAAGTGAAGTGACTGTCAACAAGAACTACACTAGGACAAATCAGATACAAGTAGGTTTTAGCTGGCCATTTAACAAATTAAACATCAAAAAGCTTAGAAACGTCAACGTATAAAGCTTTGACAGCTGTCACAATGACAGTTCCCTTACCGTACCGTCAACACATTCATCAGCAGCACCATTAGAAAAAACTTCCGACAAATCACACAACAATGGCACGCGTGGCAATTTTTTCCATATACATAAGTTCAGTGTCCAAACAATCGGTGAAAAACCGTCGTGTGACGCAATAAGGTGAAACACCTAATTATCTCATAGCGAATGAATGAACTTTCGCTTTTGTGTTCGAACAATGAGCTCAACACTCTCTTCTAGTGTGGTAATGTTGTTTTTACCTCGTATTATGTGTATGAAGGTGTATGATAAAACATAGTTCGCAATAGGCAATTGTCTTTCTTTAATTTCCGTGTAAGGTCAGCTAATAAGTTGCGTGGGATGATGGGAATTTGAATTTTTGAACACATAACTTTTTGGTAGAGTTAACGAGATAAAACTGTTTGGGTATATCCAAAATTGTACATCATCTGGAAAATAACACTAAAGATTTAAATTTCCTAAACCATGTTTTGTAATTTTTGTTGGAGGCAGTTGTGGAATTCACAGCAGTAATCTTATTAGAAGACCGACAAAAGAAAATAGAAGAAGAAGAAAATCTAGTTTCGTACAACTACAGCTAAGCATGGATTTAATTTAGACACAGGCAAATCTTCGCATAGACATATAAAAAAAGCAGGTTATAATATTTATCTCAAAACAGTTTCGACATAATTAATTTAAAATGTAAATACCAAAACTAAACAAGATATATAAAGACGTTAAAACTAATAAACCACGAAAAAAAGTCCTTATCAGCCGTCAATCAGGCTTAAATGATATATTATCCACACAAAATAAGTTTTACTAATATGAACATCATTCAACTATTCCCATTAGAAATTCATATTCATATTATAATTAAAAGTGCCCATAAACACAGCCATATAATTATTGACGTACATCTAATTGATAGACCACGAAAAAGTGATTTGTTTGAAATGTATGTAAGTATTTAGAATGATGTAGACCAGGGATGGGAAACCTTTACACTACTGCGTGACGATGTAATTAAAAAAACAACCGTCTGAACGTGCAACCGATATCCGAGAAATATAACGCTAATCCTACATTGAGGACAGAAATGGATATACAATTAAAATGTCATAAGACATTAGGTTGGTTATATCATCAAAAAGCTAATAAAGAAGAAGTAAAGATTTTTGTTGCCATGCCCAAATTGTCTATTGCGTGCACCGGTAGAACGCTTGCTATATATGCCTACATAGGTTTGCCATCCCTGGTCAAGAGAACACCATACAAATAGAAGTTACTTCGTGCGTGGCTGAAGTCAATCAATTTTGATGTGTCTTATGAGTAGGTTGGTACAGCTATCGCATTTGGCGATACGGTTTCTTTCGGTAATGGAGTGAGAGTTTGAAGCTTGTGAAATGATTATGGAAGTTTTAATTAACTATGTGCTTAGTAAGAAAAACGATATGGAATAGTCTCATTTAGGACATACCAAATAAGATCAAGTATACATTTTGTATCGAGTTCTATGGAAGCAAAGTCTGACTTCATCCTACATCTTTTAGAATAAGCTCATCTTGTTGTCCCGTTTCTGATATTGTGATGTATTGCATAATTTTTAGCCTTCATAACCTCAAATTTTGCTGATTTTTGCTCTAACTCGGAACAAGGAACAAAGTTTCGATCTCACTTGTCTTTCCATGCATCACTGACATTTTCAAGACTTTGAGTATTCCAAACACATTGCGCTCCTTTTGAGATAATCATATCAATTTCCACTGCTTGAATTTCATTTAAATAGTGACCACCTTTTACTACTTATTACAATTTTGCAAAAATAAAAAACAGGTTCAACTCTAACCTGGATTCCAAGCTAGAATATTCCTTATAGCTATAAAAATAAAGAGTATAGTCGTATGTTGATCACTGACAGATGCCGGTCACCACTGCATCTTGTGACTAAGTCTTCAGCTTGCCCCATTGTCAAGCTATGACTGATTTATGCGAGGTACAAGATTCATTTCATTCACATTTATTTAAATGTCTCTTGAGGATTTACGTTGTCTTGGTGAAATTTCAATATTACAATGAGAGTACCCCTCACTACTAGACGTTTGTCCTTTTGAATATACATGTCTTCACGGTAGATCTCTAGTGGATGAGCAGGTACGATTGATCTAGGGCTTAAATATATTTTAGTCTTGTTCTCCTAGTCTCCCAATAAATCTTGCAAATGGTGATAGATTTGTTGGATTTTATCATTGCCTTTCAGAATGCTCAATCATTCACAATATTTTAATTCGTAGCCGAACATTTCATAACGGCTTTTTCCGTATCTTCCACATTGTTGGTGTTTCTCCAATTTCAATCACAATTTATGAACTAAAGCAATTAAAAACTAATAATAATATTGTTACTGCGAACGTTCATTTTAGTTCAATATTGATCTCAATTACGGAAAGCACTTACAGCGCAAAATATTACATACCAATAAAACTAAGAATTATTTTATAGGATTTCAAAGTTATTCAACGTTTTCAAGCCGCGGGCGACTATAAAATTTAATTAAAAAATCAACTACCAGTCTAGTGTTTAAAATTGTAATGTTATATCGAAATCCATAAACATCTATCTATAAACAAGTCAGTTTTGCATAATACAATAACACATCAAACTGAGTTTATGGTACGGCCTTTCAGAATGGAAAGCGTTATGCGAAAAGAAGCCAGGAGCGGTACAAGTGTCCACTTCTTAGTATTCATGAGGATGGCGTTATGCTGAACATAACCATTCACATTTAGATCACTCGAGATGAATAAAATTCAAATTAATACGGAAGCCTGCATATTCATAGTTCGATAAAACGCTATCGAAGTAAGAAAATCGGATATGTTTAACGAAAAGAATTTGGAATAATTCCATTATTAAACGTGGGAATTGTCGTTTAGATTGCAATTAACAGCTTGTTATATCGTTAATCTTGTTAGTTGACTCTTGGATGTTAATTTATTCTAATAGATTCATAAGTCACGAGGGCGATGGTCCAAAATTTATTTGTTTCGGAAGGCTGATCGGAAACTGCCTTCCCGGTAAACTGATGACGTTCTTAATAAAAGTGTCACGCTATCAAGATCAGTATGACGCAGATAGCAGATAACTGTAAGATTTATCACGGATATTATTTATAATAGATTGAACCAATGGAGAACCATTGATGAATTATTAGAATCAATGTCATGCAATTTAAAAATGTGCACTCAAAAGTTTTATATTATAATAGATTATTAAAAAATCATGCTGTGAATTTCTGTCCTTATATTTAAAAAATAAAATCTCTGATTCATTTACGAATGTGATTATATTTTTCTATTCAAATACTGTTTATTATAAATTAACACCTATACCTATCTACTAAAATTCATAATATTCTAAGGTAACAATTTATTATTGATTTGCTTACGCATGAAGCAATTCCATCCCCGCAGGATATTCAAACATTTGAATAACCAATCGTTGTCGAGACACGGTGATTAGATGTTTGCTGATAGGTGTCTATGGCCATAACGCTGTTGTTATCATAAATATTTTATAGGCTTGTGTGATAACTAGCTAAATGAAATGATGATAAGGTTTGTTTACACTGCAGGTAAGGACTTTTTAAATAGAGAATAATTAAAAAAGTAATTTTGATAAGGTACAATTTTCGTCGTGTAATTTTTTTCTTGGCTATTGTTTTATTAAATCATCCAAATAAAAGTATTTATTTTAAGTTAGATTTTAAACATATTTTCTTTAATTATTTTATTTATTTGTAGATTAATGCATATCTAGACAATTTTTATAAATATATGTATATTTTAATGTTTATTTTTAACTAGTAGGTACATAAATAAGTAAAGAAAACGGATTTATGCTTTGCATTTTACAATTTGATTTTATACACTTATTTCAGTTATTTATTTTAGTTATAATAATATTGTTGTGACATGTATTTTTTTTTAATCTTTGATTACTAATATACTTTTAAGTAGGTATACTAACATAAATTATGGATCGATGTATCTGAGGTAAATAAATAAATAAATTAATTGCTATTGACGATTGCCTTGAAAAATATTAATAGCGATAGAAATATGCAACCCTTAGGGTTTGTATTAATTGGTACCTACTACAAATAACAGCAGTTTTACTATAGTGATTTGCACTCACACTTGTTAGTTATAATTACATACAGGATGTTCCAGAAAGTCTTATCCTGCGTTTAATTTATTAACATGCTATTTTCTTTCTTTTGTGTGGTTAGTGACTACCATGGTGTCAGAGTGTTTATGCCGCCCAATGATAGGCCTCTGACTTGACTTCACATGCCGTCGAGAAAGATCGCTCAGTTTGTTTACGATGTTTCCGTCACCAATTTTGAAGCAAGTGATAATTATACAATACGCACATGATTCCGAAAAGTTAGAGGTGCGTGCCCTAGGATCAAACTCGAGATCTGGCTGGACGACTGGCTGACTTTTTTTGGTTTGGAACTCATCCAATGACTTCTCCAGCTCTGGGCGGAGCGGAAGGGCGTGTCAGACTCTTACTGACTAAAACCCACCCGTGTTCCTTCCCTTGCCAGGGGCAACGGTTTCCCCTTGGGACTACCCGCAAATGACTGGCTGACTGGAGTTGAGTTTGAGTTCACTAAGCTGATGTGATTAGTTGTCCAGTAACCTAACCATAAAGTTATTTGAATTTAATTGCAAAATGCTTTATGAATCTAGAAGGTTTCAAGTTTGTATTAAAACAAAGTTTTTTGTTGTTTTATACGTGCCCATTTTTTTGATAATTAGCACAAAAACCTTTTTTTTATATGGATCGTCGTTTATATAAGTATTATTATTATCTATTATCCATTAATTAAGAGGATGTAGTTATAGAGGTTACTAATTTGCAACCTAATGACCCGTTATGCAAAATTAATTTATATTAATAAAATAATTAAAATGTATGATATACAAATTTGAGTGTAAATGACCTCTCCTACATCCCCTTAATGGATTGCCGACATATTACCAAAAACCCTGTATAACTTATTTTTAACCGTGTTCTCTGATTTTCAAGTTTCGAGTTATACCGTAGAGTGAGCTTGTCCATCCACTTGTACTGGTCGACATTATCATTTTATGTTTACGATCCAATACATTCGCCTGTTTATATCTGCGTTTTCATATTCAGTTGACTCGGTTGCCTGCATAACGGACGTAGATTAGATATTAGACTCTAGAATAGTAGGTAGACTAGCCTGTTGATTGCGCAAACTACACAGAGGACAAACAAATACTAACGACCTAAAAATTTGCATAATACATAACAAAAAATCACTCCTGTTTTCCCCAAAGGTATAAATAAGTTTATATAATTATATTTTTACATATAAGTACCTATAATGTAATATTTTTTTTTGCATAATGAAATTGTTTTTTATTATAGAGATTATTAATTACAAACAAAAATTCAAATATTTTATCGCAACTAACTATTTCAACTATGCATTATATAGTATGTACAAGTATATAAAGGATTTAAATTTTAAATTTTGATTTAAATTTTATTAATTTTTGAAATTGTGGTTTTAATTCTAATTTTGTTATTTTTAATATAAGTGTTATAATTTTATTTTTTAATGGATCATGTGGTCTGCAATAAATATTTTTATTATAATTACCTATAGACAGAGGTGTAGTAAACCCACATTCCGCAGGTTATGTTTGAGTCCCCCATGTAATAGGGGGCGAATTGCCATGCATCGAGCACAAATCCAGACTCTGGTACTGAGAAATTCCTGATGGAAACACCCAATAACATTTTGCCCGACCTGTAAATCAAACCCAGGACCTAATGTACAAAAGAGCATGTGATAACTTTACCAATGAGTCAGTAATCTAAAAAGTATTCGTCGTGGAAAGGCTCTCTATCAAACCCCAGATCTAGAAAAAGTCAATTCATCACTGAAATATTACATCTATTTTTAAATTAAATAAAATCGCGCACGTGCTCTGTCTGACACATTTCTAACGTGATTTTTATTAATAATGTAAGCATTCATAAATGCAAATCAACAGCTTCAAACTCGACACTCAATTAATCCGTCGCTCACCAAATGACAGTTGCACAAAACAGTTTAATAATCGTCTACCCAGCCTTTACATTCAATTACAAAAACACTTAACGATTGACTCGCAGTGATCTCCTTTTATTCGTGCTTTAATTAATTGAAAACAGATGGTTCCTTGTTAGCCTGCGTATAATACAGTATCGATATCTTTAATTGAAAAGATAGTGAATCCATCGATAACTTGGCTTCGTCGAACAAATACAATGATAGCCCCGCGGTGCTCACCGCTTTCTACAATGCCATAATCACCTATTGTTCGTAAAGTCACAAATAAGGACAATTAAAAACCTTGTAAGCATCATGTGTTAATATAAAGTTATAATTCGCTTTCGTAATAATAATGAGAAAGTAGAAAAATAAGAGATTTTAAAAAGATATGAAGGGAAAAGAGAATGAATGGTGTGCTTTGTTTTTGTTTTTTTTTGACTGATTTAAAAGAATGTATAACCTTGAAATCGAAAGAAATCATAGTCTATAGTCCTGCTACTTACTGCGCATTAACCTAATGCAAATTCTTTAATACCTAATTTGTACTAGACTTAGTGATTTTAATTTTCTTGAATTATAGGTCTTTATTAAGAACCAAGCCAATCAATTTATGAGGAATCCGGCATGTCCTGGAACCAAAAATTCGAAGACATGTAACATCTACCAACCCGGACTGGGCCCGCGTGGTGGATTACGGCCCCTTCCCTCTCACCAAGAGGAGGCCTGTGTCTTAGAGGTGGGAACATTATAGACTGATTATGAAGGATCTAGAATTCTAGACGAACTAATTAGTAATATTATCACCTTAGCTTTTACCGGTGAGAAAAGTCGAGGCAGATGTCCAAAACTCGTAAATCAATCACGCATCATAACTGTTTGCGAAGACTTTATTAATCCAATTCCCACTGCTCAAACATACAAAAACTCTAGAAAAAAATTAATGAAATCTGACATTTATTGATACTATTTCATATCCCCTTTAATTCAGGTGCCATAAAAACAAAGCAATTTCGCGATTGACCCATCAAATATCGTAAATAAGCGAATGAAAGAACGAACTCTTTATAGCTTTCATTTTATATGAAAATTCATTGGAATCATATAAATTTTAGTCATTATGTCTCATTTTTCGAAGTTCTCAGAACGATTAGATCACGATTCGAATTTCATTACCGAAGATTACAGTGTTTTTTTATTGGTTAACTAATAATTATTATGAGCTATTAGAGTCGGCCCATGGAGGCTTATAAAATAGAAAGATTTCTGTGCGGTAGTCATGGATTGTTCACCAATGTTAGTTTAGATAATTTATTGGTGGTTTTTATGTTTATAGACGTTTATGGAAGTATTTGATGTTGTTGGTTTAGTAACGTAACAAAGGTTTACAGTTTCGGTGATCCAAAATAATAAAGTTCTTACGCTGATATGTGGAGAGGTTCGAAAATATTAGGATCAGGAAAGAACTTAACATTTTTATAAAACAGACGGGAAATAGTTGTCAAGTTAATAAATAATTATGAGGGTAATTTTAACGTCCAAAAAAATTCAATAAAAACTGGATCATGGTAACTGCTATTTCTTAATGAAATTCACAAAAAGGCGGACTCAAAGACAGATGGCGACCGATGAAGTAAAATATCGTTCGAAAACACTAAATAATGCTTTATGGCGATTTTTTCTATCTATTGCAAATAACTTGTTTCTATTATTAATGAGAAAGCAGTAAAAATAACAGATTAAGTCGCGTGGGAACATGATATAGTTTAACACGGATATTGGGCAAGTCGCTCGAAGCTAAACACAGTGCTCCATTATACCTTATTTATAGCCAAAAACTTGGAACGTTTTGTTGTATTGTAAATTAAATCCCGCTTAGGCGCGGTTGAATTTAGAAATTATCACGTCATCAATCAGTTGATGTTAATATGTCTTCTAGTTTATAATGGAGCAGTAAATGTAACATTTTGATTTAATTTTTAATGTTTTTTGTCGGAATAAGTTGTTTTATCGTTATATTTGTTTAATTAAGGACGAATTCGAACAATCTTTTATGCCAAGTATAAGTTTTATGATGTGAAAAAAAATACCTGTAATAGTTTTATATGGGATTTTTTTCCTTAATACTTAATATTTGTTGTAATTGACTCTAAGAAAATTATTTAATTTGAGGGATTCAAAAATAATGTTAGTCAGTATGATGAAAACAATTGTTTAAAAAAAAACCGCAAACAAAATCATTGAAAGAAAACAGGCTTCAAGTCATAGTTAGTTAGCATAAAATTAAATTACAGCTCGGTCATTGCAGTGAATGCTTCATTAGTGATATATTACTAGTCATATTAGTTACATGACAAGCATAACCTAGCCAATTTCTATGGTAGGTAAAAAAAGATTTGCATAATTTATTAATTGATTTAGTTTTTGTAAGAGCGACGATAGTTTTGTTTTTGACATGCTTTACCATCTATACTCATACCTACCTGGCGGTTTCACCCACATAAATCTGGATCCCGTCGGAATATCGGGATAAAAAGTATTTTATTTGTTAATCCAGTTAATAAACTATCCGTGTGACAAATTTCATCAAAATCCGTTGCGTATTTTTTGCCTGAAACAGTAACAAACATAAATCCATGCATCTATCCTTAAAAACTTTCACATAAATATCATAGTAGGATAAGTAGTAAGATATTTATGAATGGTATTTAGAACAAAATAGAGGAAGACCAAAGAAACAATGGATGGACTGTGTGAAAGACGATAAGGCTAGAAAGAGAGTGACTACCGAGATGATGACTAATAGAAAAGTATGGCAGAAAGGGACGTGTTGCGCCGACCCTAAATAAATGAGGATGAGAGCTGGAGAATGATGAGTCAGAACAAAACAATTTCTGAAGAAAGCCTCGACTCACTTTGCTACTATCTGTATAAATAATGTACAATTTCCAAGAGCCCTATTCTTACAATTTCAACAGCTTGTTTATTATAAATTTAACAATAAACAAACACAAAGACATACCTCACACGTACAGTTTACTCGTTAGACTAGTTAGTTAGTTCCGCAGAGTTATGTTCGCGCTGCTATCGGTAGAAATGTTTGCAATAAAATATAATTATTAGCTGGAAACCAATTTGTTCTTTGCACTATTGAAATTGTGATTTGTGGTCATCAGAAACGGCGTACCGGAGCACTGTTATAACTGTTTAATGCCTAGAGCTGAACAAACTAATTCTGCTTTTATTTTTAGGTGCTAAAGTTGCTTTTTCATAAAAGGTAAGATGAGTAGCTAAATAAAAAATAAATTAAGTAAGCAATCATTTATTAAGAATAACATTATCAATAATGCTCTTTTTTAACGTTCGCAAAATAAGTTACTAAACTCCATAACTTAATAGCTTATTACAGCTATTTTACGTGCAAATATAATCGAAATATCGAATCGATAATAATTTAAAAATATCTATTCCATCGATTATCCTTGTTGCTTTATAACATATGGAGCCAAAAAAACATATTGAACAGGTTTCACAAAGGTGCCCGGAAGTGTACAATCAAACGCATCGTTAGTGGAATTGCGTTAAAACCATAAAAAAGGTGCATTATGTGAAGGTGCAAATTTGAAAAAAGTTACCTCAAGAATTACCTGCTTAGTGGGCAAAAAAATATATCAATGGCGAACGAATTGACATGTGGATAAAAAAAACTTCCTAATGCGCGATATTGGGGCCGCTGCTTTTTTTGTCTGAAAAAAAAAGCATTCGGAACAATGTGCAGTCTTTTTATACAAGCCTAAAGAAAGGAAGAGTAATTAGTAGAAATTTATTCCAAATGTCCAGCTAATGATAACAATTTTTTGTGCTAAATTATCATGAATAATTTCTGTTACTTGGAACGAACTTCTCTCTAATTAATCACGAAGTAGAGTTGCTAATAACTGAGCTATTTATTACTTAGAATACCCTTGAAATAGCCGATTTCACCACGCTACGCAGATGTTTCTAATTTAGCAGTAGATATTATACTCACATACTCACAATTAGATACATAAACGGGACTAGTTCAAAAATAACAAAACAAACTACAAAAAAATATATACAAAAACCGTAAAAAAATAAAAGAAATAAATTACTTTCTTTTTTCGTGAATCCATACAGCACATAATTTTGACGTAACCATTTAAAAGCTCTTAACGACACAATGACATGTTCCTAAATTACCACCCATTGTCTGATAAAGTTATCGATTTTCCTAAAAAAATATGAAATTAAATAATAGAAAATAATATAGAAATAAAAATAAAAGTACAACCTTGAAAATAATTATTGTTTAATAAGGTTTTAAATTCATTATGAAGTTTTAATAAAATACAATTACTAAAGTTTATCAGTGTAAAGATTGGCTTCCCCCTAAAAATAAATAACATTATTATTATTATTGCTATAGCGTCAAACAGTTATTATCTCACATAAATCCAGCCCTCAAACTCACATAGCGTAAAAATACGCACAGACAGTCGAGGCCATTGACCCATATTTTATAACACATCACACTTCAAAACGTATCACAATTCTTACAATTTCATTCACTCGGCAATATGATACGTGCATCTGACTGTACGTATTGATACCCTTGATGGGAAAGCTATGGGAGGCTGACCGTGACGGGTAATGTTACGATCTCGTGGATATCAAGTCTCATATCTTTAGTATGGGAGGATAGGCTATGTGAAAAAATAAAGGCAATATGAGGCAGTTACTCACAACAGGAATGCCTTCGAAATTTAGTACTGTAAAACAGAAAATGAAATGTCTTTTAGTGGTATGAGGAACAGGGTGTGAAGTTCACTCATCCTATGTAGAAAAGGGAGGATCCTCCGACCAGACGGGTGTTGTGTCTGGCGGGCAACTGCCCGAAAGTTGATGTCGGGAGCTGGTATATAATATGTCGATCGCACGGTAAACTTTAATTGCGCGATGCGTAGTTCATATGTGGCGGTGTAACTGCTACAGTACTTATTGAATTCACCGTGAAGCTTGAAGTAAGTTCGGCGTCTGATTTCTGACTCTTACGTGACTAAGGTCAATCCTACCTCCTGTTCCTCTTCCTATTACCTAAATGATAGGTAGGTGCGAGGAAATGGGAGCTGCTTACCATGATTTAAGAATACTTTATCGTATACTATCACATGAGCAATATTTTAGTCGCCCAAAGTTTAGAACAAGATTAGGTGCGGATTTCACCAATGAAATTGAACGCGTTCAGCACATCTAAATGAGTTCAACAGATGTGAGTGTGTATTCCATAACAATTTTGGCTCTTGAACGCGTTTTAGAAATGCTGATCGCGTTCAGTTTCATTGGTGAAATCAGCCTTTAGTACCTTAGAATAATTACATAGCTGCATGCAATTAGTATGAACTACCCTATACTTAAATGAACATTCTCTATTTTCATCAGACCAGAGCTTGGTCGCCCAGGTGCATGATACCAACATCACTCTATGGGCGAATTTCACCAATAAAACTGAACGCGATCAAGACATCTAATCCGTGTACAAGAGCTTTTAGTGTCAGCATTGTTACCGAAATATTCAACCTGAAAGCTCTTGCCCGCGTTCGGTTTCATTGATGAAATTGGTTCTAAAGACGAATTTCACCAATAAAACTGAACGCGATCAGCACAAATCTAAACCGCGTTCAAGAGCTGTCAGTGTCAGCATTGTTACCGAAATATTCAACCTGACAGCTCTTGCCCGCGTTCAGTGTCATTGATGAAATTCGTCCTAAATCTTCGTCAAAGCGGAGGATATCTTATCCATAATTATTTCTCAACGTAAAATAGATTGCCACAGATCATTAATATCCATCAATGATATCTGTTCCAAATTGCGATGCGATGATATTATTTCCTTTATTTCACTTCTGTTTACGAAATGATTTTAAAATCATCAATGATTTATCAACCTGTTTGATTGTTTATGAACAATAATTTATTAAAAGCTTAATAAAGAATGCAGTTACACAAATATTTTAGCTAACGATGCTCACTATAGTTATGAAATACCAGATTTATTTAATGGCGAAGTGTATTGATAAATGATCGAACTAGTTTAGTTTGACGTAGATGACACTTTATTATCAAACATTTTCCAACTGAATGCCAATCTGGTTCTTTATTATGAAAATCAAATATTTATATATAACTACGCATCAAAAGAGATGTTTCAAAAAACAAATGAGCATCTATTTTATTACTACCAACGTCATTATAGATTGCTCCAAAAATATGAGCGGGTCTTTTCATATCAAAAGCATCTGATACTGATTTAATGATTTAACTAACTCACCATCTTGTCTATAATAGGCAACATCCAATATGCAAATATATTCATATAAATTATATATTTAGTAATTTATGCTAATATCCCTTGTGAACTAATAGAGGACGTCCGTTCCAATGATTCTATATCAACTGGAGCCAAGTTTCTAAATGCTATGGGAAGATTTCGATGTGAATTTGGGCCCGTCTTTATCGAATCAAATCAAACTATTTAAAGGTATTTATTAGTGTAATTTTTGCTTACGGTAAGCTTCCATCGGAAGCAGTGTAATTTGAAAATATAAATTAATGGGTGATTTAACTTAGTAAGGGAGTGAGAGAACATATAGCACCTTCTCTTTCTTTCACATAAGGTGAGACTATCAAAGGCGCACTGGTTGTTAGGGAAACTGTTCTCGAAGACAATGGCAAGGTGTCATTAAATATGCAACGTTGTTGTATTTAGCACTACGACCATCATATACATAATAATCATAAGCACTTTAGTTATAAACGACTTAATAGTTGCAAATGATCTCTCGGTTATTTGCAACCAAACTACTCCATATGATCCCTATGCAAATGTCAACAATTTTCGAGTAATGTGACATTTTATATTTTTATAAAAATTTAATATATCAAATCACTCAAAAATGGTTGACATTTTTAACCGACGAAAAAAGGAGCAGGTTTCTCAATTCAACCGTATTTTTTTTTTATGTTTGTCGCGGATAACTTCGTTGTTTATAAACCGATTTTGATTATTCTTTTTTTGTTTGAAAGGGTAAGTTCCCGAGGTGCTCCCATATAAATTTATTAACTTTGCTTGAATAGTTTTTGAGTTAACTTCAATAATACATATTTTTCCCACTTAGTTTATATGGATGATATGATGATAACTTCCTGTCACTGATATTTGCATAGCAAGTAGTGGTATTCGAATTTGTGTGGGATAGCACCACAACAAAAAAAATAAAAATAACTTTAATTTTGGAAGTCGGTGGCAAAAAACGAAAATTCAAAACCAAAGACACCGACTTCCGAAATTGAAGTTATTTTTCACTATGTAGTGATTTTTTTGGAAGTCGTATTTTATTTTTTTATAAAAAAAAATCGTAGAAGAAATTATAGGGGTAATTTGGTTGTAAATGACCACTCCTACATCCTTAATGGATTGCTGATATATTATTACCAATAATCCTGTATACCTAAGCCTGGAGCCGAAAAAACAGCAAAGAAAAAAAACTACTTAATCAAGACATTATCGACAAATAAAAAATACTTAAAGTGTTTCTAAGTGGGTATTCAATTTATTATTAGGAGGTAATATATTCAACAATCTGAAAAAAATACTATTAAGTGAAGATCTTGAAAAAAAGTAATGATTTTAAAGTTAATTAAACTACAGACTTGCCAAATACGAATTTTATGATGTGCATGATTTATAATCTAACTACCATTCGTCAGCAGCTAGCACAAAAATTAGGCCACAATTGCTATCAGAAGATTCACAACCATTAACTTTCATATTTTTGATGCATCATCTTCAACAAGTCTCCCATTTATATTATTAGCACCATCATATATAAAAAAGCGTTTTATAATCAATTTGATAATTAGATTTATGTTGTTACTATATAAAATTGACGCAAATATATTCAAATATAGCCTGTTAATTGTGAAACAACGAACGATTTTATAGACAGCTGCGTATAACATCACGGGCGTCTCAACCACATATCAATCACGATAACGACTGTTCCTATAAAATTTGTAACCAATAACGTGTCGTAACTGCTTGAATCTTTCGTTGAGCAAACAAAAACGGTAATGGATGTTGTGTTATAGAGAAAATGTATGTGTCAATTGATAGATAGCTGTTAATTCTAATACGATTTGTCGTGACTGTCGGGTGATAGGTGATGGGAAAAGGTTCTTAGGTGATTTGTGGTTGAGCATTAGGAGTTCAAATGCTAACACGGGTACACGTGAGGTCAAATACATTAGCCACCTAGCGGGTATGAGTACATTTGTGTAAACCTTTATTAATCAAAGTTATTGGTGTTTGTTGGCCGACTTTTGGTAGCTTGAGAATTTGTTTTGGTAGCATTTATTTGAAAAGAGATTTGGTATTAGGTGTAAATATTATGATCAGAGATTTTATTTCACTACTTTTGATATTGAGCTAGTTTAAAAGCTTTTGTCGCCACTTAATTACGTTGATCTAAATTAGGGTCTTGCATAGATAAACAAGACATTAAAAAACCAATATTAATTATTTAATAGTCCATAAAAATGCTATAGAAGCACAACTAGAAAATATTTATCGGCAAATCAAAATCAAAATTGGATGAAAACGTTACTTTGTCGCCATTAAAAAGGCCTAAAATATAAAAAACTTTTACTTTTTATGTACCATTAAATTAATTACTTTCCTTATAGGTATTTTTCGCACGTCGGAAGCTGAAATCTCGTTCAAAAATTGATAAACGTGTGAGTTTTAGCATTTTACCGATATAGATAAGTGTTAAATGACAGCATGGGATCCCCATAAATTAATGGCCTCTGTTTCACATGTTATCGAACTGGTAAACATACTAATTAGCATGGGTTGTCAAATATACAAGTTTTCGTTTTTCTGAGAGAAAATTATAGCTATGTTCGTTAATAAATTAGATTAATTAATATTTTGAACTTAAATTATTGTAACATGTACATATTATATATCTAATGATCAGCTAGGCATTGATTTTTTTCATTCATTATTAATTTGACGTTCCAGCACAAATTAATATAGATGGGATAGTACGCAAAATCATTGAAATAAAAACCGACTTTTGCTACGACACAATAAAGTGCAATTCAGGTCGTACAGCGCTAATTAGCTACAGTAATATTCACCTAAAAGTTGCCTCTCTTTTATCGCGTAACTCTCAAACCGACAACAATATAAGAAGCCCGATTTGACGTTTAGAAAAGAGAGACGTACGTTTCTCTCTTTTCTAAACGTCAAATCGGGACTGTATTATTAAATGTAAAAACAAAACACATAGAAAAACAAAATCTGATCACATATATTTTTAGCTTTATTTTAAAGATAATTGTTAATATTAGGTCCTGTATCTGAAAACTTAATTATATGATGGCAGTGCTTTAAAAACAATTCTGGTTCGGTTTAGATACAAAAAAAACCGACAAACGAAAAATTGTAAGGGAAAGGTATGACATAAAATTAAAATGAATATGATTCTTAAGAGAAATTAATAAAATAACCGACTGGGACAAAAGTTGTCGAGTACAAACTCTTAGTATGATATATCGATATATCTCGAGAATCGGTTTTTAAAGCAACCGGTTTCTTTTTCCCTTCACTACACAAATTATTTTGATAGGTGTCAAGTCGGACTTCTCAGATTGTCATGACTTTAGATCTTCTGACTACGTTACACTCACTGAATCGGCCCAGAAAGACGGGTCCGCTGCGTACTAGTAGCTTCATACCTAAATTGCGGAGTGTCCCATCTGTATTCGTCTGTGGTTTCAATAAGCTCTGGTATCTAACTGTCAAAACGTAGACAATTGTATAAATGTTTTTTTTTTTTCATCATTTTGGGATGGTCAAACACAGGCACATCAGTGGTGACACTTTTGAGCTACGAACGATGCCCTCACTGCTACAGTATGAAGGTGTTGTCAATGTCAAATTGATAGTTTTATACGTGAGATTGACCGTAAATATTTTGCTTTCCACCTACCAAAGGCCACTATTAAGGCCAACTTCAAAACAAACACCCTAATCAACAAGAAATAATTTCTAAAAACCAAATTAAACCAGCTCAAATTGAGAGCAAAAAGCACCTAACCCTATGAACGGAAGTCAACCGGACGACGATTACGACCAGTACTCGATCCAGTTCTACTTTTATTGCCCACACACATCCTCACTTACGATCAACAACGCCAATAGGCATCGGAATTTATTGATAGACTCGTTGCGTCGCGCCCTCCATGTTCCAAATGTAAACTCGGTGCCAAAACGTTTGTTTTACGAGTTACGACTCGTTTTGGCAATTAAGAGAAATCTTATGAGTAGTAACAAGGTAACTAAGACCAATTAGTCGTTGGTTACCGGTCGGTTATTTCTATTCGCTGAATGGTTCGAGCAGATGGTAGGTTGAATAATGTTCATTGGGTTTAGATTTGTGCGTAAGTGGTTTGTGCTGTACAGTGCACATACCGCTTGCATAGTCAGAGTTTTTCTTGCTTAGTCACGCAAGTCTTACAATCTTGTTATTTCTGCTTCGTATTGCATCGGCGTTTGTAGAATTATGCGTAAAAGTATAAACCAACGCTTCTACTCTTATTATTATTATTTTTTTTTTGTTTTTTTTTTCACGTGTCTGTAGTTACGAGAGGGCTTTAGGGATTATGATGTAGTTATTGTCATTTCCCAAAACTTTCGAGATTTTTTGAGGTTTATTTAATTCTTAAGTCCTGGATTTCTTAATCAGTCATGTTACCAACAACATCAAACCTCATTTATTCCATACTTTTTGTTCTTAATCAAGTAAAACACGATCTTATCCCCTTGGCTGCTCATCCTCGCGGGTAACCTTCTCGTTTTCATATCCCACCGCATGCGCCACTCGAATTTCACCGCAGAACTATACTAATGACATACGAGACTCCTTCATAATCACTTGCGATGAACATCTGCAGGCTTTGTGCGTGGACGATATTCATTTATTTCTGTTATATAAATTATTTTTGTAGTTTTTATTTTAATTAGATTCATAACATGAAATATGTGTCTTGTATCAAGACTGGAACCAGAATCCTCAGATGCAGTATTTTAAAGAAAATAATTATTTAATTAATTTACTAGTAATTTACAACTATGTCATCCCGGTTTGCGAACAAACCTGGCTTTTACGGGTTACGATACCTCAACTGGAAACATTCATTTTAAATACATTGAGGTTAAACCTGTTACCATGGATTCAGTACATGATTCTGAACCCTCTTTGCATTGAAATTTTGCCTTGGTGATTAAAAAAAAAAGGCTGTTTCATTATATTTTGACTGCGTAGGTATTGCATACACACACGAAAAATTTCTAGTCTAGAATCATGTGCTTAATTCATGGTTACAGTGTGCGCGTCAATGTCCCTGCCACCCTGTACATGTATTGTTTTTTTTATTTAATTAATAAAACTAATTGCCTTGAAATAAATACAGCTACCTAGATGTCTGTGACTATCTATTCTATAATTATAAATCACTCGAGTAAGCTTGTCCGTTAGAAACTTAAAAAAACTCCTGCACTTTGACGTAGACGCCCCCTAATTTGTTGAATTTTCGATCGCTTCACATTGAGCGTGATCGTGCTTCAAACTTCATAATCGAACGTTGACCTAGTCAATATTGTGTTATCCTTAATATAAAATAAAATGCAGATAGACACCGATTTATGTTCAAGTGAGCACCAGAATCAAAACAGGCGAAGTGATCTTGAAGTATGCTGTTATTGCACCTGATTCTAAAGATTAACACTATTGACAGGTTACTTCAAGCTCAGTTCACCTAAGTTTTCGGATCAGTGACAGCTCGGCCCGAGTCAACTCAACCCGAATAATTATACAGGATACTACGTCGTCAAAACACTTAAAAAAGTGGTGTGTATCGTCGGAAGGGCACGGTAATTTTTTTGCAGAAATCGCCTTGTCTTTTTACCCGTTGTTTTTTTTATAATCTATAGACTGTTGTAAATATTCGACATGCGTCATTTTCTTAGCAAAGGTACGCTTGTCTTTTTGGTCCTAACAATTAAAATGAAAAAATAATGAATTTAGGCTATTTATAGTAGTGACTATTATAATTGAAATAGGCGTTGTAGATAATTATGTTTTCCAGCTTTTTATGTAAATAAAAAGCATAAAAATTACATTCGTAATTATTTATTTTAAAATATGGATTTTCTGCCTGACCGTAATTGGGACTAAAACATCTGGTATTTTTATTTGGGTTGAGTTGACTCGGGCCGAGTTGTCACCGACCCAAGATTTCACGGTGAGTGTTTTACGAAAGACCGGCTGTTTTTTAGCGCGAACGGTTCAAGAAAGATTTGGTAATCCAAAACTTTTTAGGCAAAACCACAAAACAAGCAAGTCTAATAATAGCATAATCTTCTATTATTGGAACACGTAATAAAAATAAGAAGTTCATCTGCCTGTCAATGTTTTTGTTCATCTCCTAAACGGTTTCATAACAGGTTTTTTGTCTTAACTAAAAACTGTAAACATAGTATAAAATTGACAGCTTAAATCAATTTTAGTAAGTAGCTTGAATATTGTTTTATTTTTATTTGTGTTTTTGATCTCGAAGCACGAGGCTTCACGAATTATTGGTACCGACAGCAACTTAATTTTGTTCGTAAATGACCTTATTAATATTTTTTTAGTTAAAAAGAAGAAAATGAAGAAGAAAGAAAAAATGTTTTTTCTGCACACACTAAACGCACATGTCATACCAAAAAAACATAATACTCCTTCACAAATCAGCCAAAAGCCTTCAAAACAGAAAAGTTTGACTGCTTGGCTGTCAGGGCCAGATTACAATAGTTGCGTAATGTGTTTAGTTCTTTGTTTACTTTCTTTGCGCTCTTGGATGACGATTCTATTATTCCTAAATATTTTCAGCTTGGAAACGTTGAACCTACAGATTTCAAACAAAGATAAAATCTCCTGAAAATGTAGCTAACACATTTTTCTGAAGCTTCCAACCATCTTTTAGACACCGAAAACTTCAATCTTTTCAAAACCTCATTATATGGTAACATAAACACTTCATACACGTTACATTGTAACGAAACTAAATTCAAAACGCAACCTACAAACTGTTTAAAATAACGGCTAACTCAATATTCAACCAGCAATAAAATAGCTTTTAAAAACTAGTAATTTTCAATAGACGCTAGTCGTGACGTGTCTGCCCGTAAATATTGCGGCCTGTAATCGAACCTGGGCTTGGACGCATCTAACTACCGGTTAATGTAATACGCTCCGTGCCGCATTAGCTCTGATAAGAATTTCCAATGGAAGCAAACACCTTTTTTCTATTAATTGGTTTTGAGGGAAGAAAAACAAAGAACGTTGAAGGAGCTCGTGGCTAAGTAATAACAGCCACACGGGTCGATCCATTAGTTTAAGCTACTCTTGCTGGGGTTGTTCAGTGGATGAGTGACCGTCTTTACATACCGAGACTCATCCGTGCCTCGGAAAGCACGTTAAGCCGTTGGTCCCTGCTGTCATTCGTGGATCTTTGATAGTCGTTACGAGTCGTCATAAGCCCGAAAGTCTGACACCAGTCTTACCAAGGGGTATTGTATTACCCAGTTACTGGGTTGTGGAGGGAAGATAGGCAGTCGCTCTATGTAAAATACTGGTATTCAGCTGCATCCGGTTAGACTGGAAGCCGATCCCAACGTAGTTGGGAAAAGGCTAGATAGTTTGATTTTGAGAAGAAAAACAATGATGCAGTTTAAAATGTTAATTTTAAAGTCTAGAAACTGAACTAGGAAACTGGTATGTCCTAGAACCAAAAATTCGAAGACATTTGACATCTACCAACCCGCACTGGGTCCACGTGGTAGATTACGGCCCACTCCCTCTCACAGAGAGGACGCCTGTGTCCCAACAGTGGGAACATTATAGGCTGATTATGATTTATGACATTTAGAATATTGAAGATTGACTTGTACCTACCTAAGTAGGTAAGAAGCCTATAATCAATATTCTAACTCTTTTCTCTAAAAAATGCTAAAAGTTACATTAGTGTTACTTTTAGCGTTTTTCAGAAAACAGTGCTAGAAATTATGTCAAAGAGCTGGAGAATGTGTAGAACAGAAAATTATCAGCAACTTCAATAAAATTACGAGTTTTGGGCAATTATAACGTCATCTATAACAATAAATAAACTCTCCGGAACTTAGATGCCACACTTATATAACCCTCAAGCTATTAGCTTTTAAACGTTTCCTTCTGCATCTAATCGTTTTCTCTTCTTCCAATTAAAACTTGAAAACAATCAACACCTCTTTTATGTCTTTAACTCCAAATATATGTAGACACATTAATATCGTATCGACACTTACCTACTATACGAAACAACGATATTTCATTGGTTAACAGTAAAATGATTGTGCAAACCAGCTTATATAAAACATATATCCAATTTGGCAATATAGCCATTTGGCAAAATAAATGTCGAACTCATAAATTTTGCCATAAATAAGTTGGAGACTTATATTGGCGGTGACATTAAAAGAAATAGTCTAGTGCTATACAGGTGAGAGCTGGAAGTCTAGCTTAGCTTCGTCTTCGTTATAAATAAATTAAGGTCTATATTTATTTATGTACCTACACACAGTAAATAGATACAGAATTATAATTTTGAGTAACTGCTTATTTCTTAAGAAATTTCGACGAATTCCTCATTGGGCACCCACGGCACCTGAGCAAATGGCACCTGAGGTATTCCACATACGGCATCTATCGATATTTTTCGCAGGTGCCATTTGTGGAATAATCTTCCAACAGACCTAGGAAAGGAGAAATGAGAAAGAAATGTAGACAACAATGATTTTGATTACATACCTACGTAAATTGGATTCTTTGTGTTTTTTTCTAGAGATTCAGAATTTTTTGTTATTTTTGCAACGGTAGAAAGTAATAGATTTAGTAACAATTGTTTGTTACACTGTCACACAATAAGTGGTCGTTTCGTATCTATATAATGTTTTCTGCAGATTTTTTATTGTGCTTTTATTTTGAATGATAGCTTCTGTTTAACCGCCCAAATAAATCCAAAATAATAGGTACTGTTTGTAATGTTGAATTTGTTTTCTTTTGTCATCACACCATTTGCATTTTCCAGAAAACGGCCGCGAACATAACATAACGTAACATCACGTATTGTTTCCCCCAAGAGTTGGGCAGAGGTGTACCTATAGCAGGTACACCCAAATTTCGCCAGTTATGTTTTAAGTCCCATGTAATAGGGGGTGAGCCTATTGCCATCCACTGGGAACAATCAAGACTCCGGGCTGCTACTAAGAAATTCTAGATAGAAAAACCCAATAACACTTTGCCCGACCCGGGAATCGAACCCAGGACCTCATGCTCCTCGTGGTCATGCTCATGGACGGCCGTTTATTAAACTTTATAATTCTGGAAACTTCCTAATCTCACAAACATGTAGGTACTGTTATCTGCAAAAGTGTACGGCAGAAGGTGTACTACTTTTAATCACACTTACCATTGAAGATCATACCTGACAGCTTAAAGATAAACAGAAATATTCGGATAGTGTGGGACACAGATAACACAAAAATTTATCACTTTATTTCAAAACTTTAAAGAGTTGACTTACTGCTTTATAATCACTGTAGTGGGCGACGATGTAGATAAAATAATTTATCAATTTCCTCTGTGTTTTATCGTAGTGTAAGTCGGTGGGTCTTTAACAAGTTTTTATTAATTATTTTCTAGTTTAGATTCGGCGGTAGAAAAAGCTTTTGTCGATTAGTGAATTATTGACACAGATTGTCTACTTGGATTTATTATAATGAATCGGAATGGCGACATTTTGTGTGAAAGGTGATTATTGAATATAATGTGTCAGTTGGTTTTACAACTATATATTATGAATTTTTAATTATAAATAGGTGTCTGAGAATTGGTGTTAGTTTCAATAAAGTTGTATTATTTTCTTGATTCCAAACCAGTTGTTTAGTGGTTTTTAATTTTCCTAACTTATTATTGAAAGTAGACTAATGCCCTTTTTTAAGTTTTTGGTTTCCATAGTGATAAGCAAAATAATTAATAAAAAAAATATTTGATTCATTTGGCTCGTTCGTTATTCAACAAGAGGCCTAAACCACTTGATTGTATAATTTATTTAAATATTAGACGTTAAAGAAAATAAAGATAAAAATCCTATCAAATTAATGTTATCTATTATACCGGAAACATCAGTAAAAAAATAGTCGCGAAACTAGAATTTTATTTTTTTCTTGTTCTGCTTTCATTCATAAAATGTCTCTAGGACCAATAGTTTTTTTATTAAGTTAAACCGTGATGTTGCTCGTGTTTTGAATGATCTAATGTTAACATATTTTGTACCTACTGTTAAATGTTATTCATTTTGTTGTGTTAAAATAAAAGCACAATGTTTGCTCATTAGATTTTTGTTAATTTACAAAAATATCTGAAAAATGTTATAACAAAATAAGTAATTAGGAAACAAGTCAGCATTTAGAAACAGATTTATTATTATGATTATATAGTTTCGGAGAGGCGTGAGAAAGCATTAAAATGTATACGTCAACGGGCTATACCTCACAATAATATTAATATTTCAAAAACAGGCTTCTGTTCACATGCACCTAACGAATGTATACTAATTTGATGGTTAAAACTTTTAAGATTCACATCTGTTAATTAGCTTCCTGATATTAATGGAAAACAGGCAAAATATTGACCAAATCATTGGTATAAATTAATTTAGCCAAACTACGAAGTCAGAGTTAATAATACCTGTATGTATTTTTTTGTGTATCGCATCCAGGTCATAATTTGACACCGCATCTCTTTATTAAAGACTAGCTTCCGCCCGCAACTTCTTTCACGTGGAAGTCGATAAAATAAAGCCCATGTTACTCGGTTTATATTATTAGTTTAGACTAGCTTCCGCCAGCGGCTTCGCCCGCGTGATATCATATAGCATTCTATAGATGAAAAATAAAAATAAATCGGTCTAATAGTTTTTGAGTTTATCCATTACAAACAAAAATATAAAAATTTTCTTTTTATAATATTTGTGTAGATGAAAAGGCTTTCATAGTTACACGTTTCCAGTCTTGAGTACCTATTATCAACTTTCTATGAGTAGGTACTTACTGATATTTACTTGCCAAATAATTTACCACTTAAACTTGTGAAAACAACGCATTTTCTTGACTCCCAATGGCCATTTACGCCCTGAAATAGATGGCTCTTTGCCTCGAACTCACAAAACTATTTGAATTTAATTATAAATTAAGAAAAAAAAAACATTCCTTAGAATTTCTTGACCATCAATTATCGCCCTATTTAAATCATTACCGACAACTAGCGTGATTTTTCTCCCGAAGATAAAATCAAGCAATGCAAACAGTAGTTTTGGAATTTAACCATGAATTTAACCCAACAAAAACGACCATTAAGTATTTCATAGTCTGATAAAATTGATTACTATTTTGACGGTATTCGGATTTCGTTTATCTGTTACCGACATCTAAGGAACCGCGTAACTGCATTAGCCTTAACAATTTATTGGTACAGTCGCCAACACAAGCCCACTTTCTTTTTTATAAATCACTTTTTTACTCAAAAACGAAATAGACTCGTCTCAATCGTCGTCACTCAATTGGTTATATTTGCAAACTTGATTGCGCCTTCGGCTGTCTTTTATTGCTTTTTATAATTTCAATTTAAATTAAAACATTTCTTAAATAGAAATTATAAGAAAACTGTGTGACTTGTTGTAAATTATTGTGCAATCAATCGAAAGCAGAGCGAAGTGTGAACAAATATTATAATAATTAAATGTCAATATTTTGGTACAAATTGTAATGATTCCATGATATTTTGTATTCGTAAGGGGTTGTGATTACAAATGCCTGCCGGATTGCGGGAAAGTCCTAAAGGGTTACCGTGGCCCCTGTCATCGTACAGGCAACTGAAGGAACACGGGTGGGTTTTAGCCAGCAAGAGTCTGACACGCCCTCCCGCTCCACCCAGAGCGGGAGGAGAATTCGATGATATCCCACACAAAAAAGAAAGGGGTTGTGGTTAATCGTTCCGTGGACAAATTTCAAAATTCAAAATTCATTTACTTTTCACAATGTGAACTTAGGTAGTAAGTTTTACAAAGAAATTATCATTGTGGATCCCGTTCTCAATACGTTTTACAATTTTCTAAATCAATCTAAAGTTTGATCCAAGCACAATGTCAAATGTCAATGTAAAATGCATTTTTAGGTGCTGTAACATATTTTTAAATTTTCTTTTTTTCCATCATTACAATTCTGTCGCCGCCAGTAACACCACTATCAGAATTATTTGTTGTTTCACATTAAGTCAATGTCACAAAGCCTTAACTGAATCGGTAGCTTAATAGGCTGTTAATTTGTTAGATCCGAGACTAAAAGTGCCGCTCTTCTATATTTATGACTTCATTCGAGTCACCTTGTTTATTTAAATTCTTATTTTTGTCTAAGAGACTATCATTTATGTTCCTTGGGTGAAGTTTCACTGATAAGGATGCAATTAAACTTGTTTTGTTTATCTTTTATTGGTGTTTTTTGTCGGTGTGCGCAGGAGTGTTTTTAGTAGATATTAGACTAGGAATTTGTGAAAAATTTGCTGTGATTTGTCAATGACTTGATTTGTTGGTAGCATCCTTAAAATAATTAAGAACTTTCAAAAATGTCTTTTAGCTTGCTTTTTAGGAATACTAGTTTTAAAGCTATATTGCCACGGTTATAAAATTTAATTCTCTACGGCAATATAGATAGCGTTCATAAATCTTTCACACAAAATATCTCTCGACTCTTTGATGTCTTATAAGAACCTAATTACGAACTTCCTAACCTAGTATTTAAAACAATGCATTTTTACGACTTATAATCCTTTAATCCTATGTTAAAGTCTGTTAATAAAAACCAAACAAGATTGAGACAAACTTACAAAGAGAAACTAATATGAAAATCGATCGCAATTGATTTACATTCCGTGTTAATTATGAACGCATAAACAGACAACGTATTAAGGCATGCACCACTTGTTAAGGCATGCGTCTGCTTGAACTAGGGTTGTCACAACCGAGAAAATTGTACGTAACAATTGCTCGTACAAATGAGTTGTTGGCAAGCGGATAGTAGTTGCAGCTAGCAGCTTTTTCAAGGCAGTAGTGCAAAAAATCTGTTTTATTTTTTTAAATAAAGATATTGTCCTCTACCCTACTTTGCTTATATCAGGCATTAGCTTCAGCCCGCCAGTTTGTTCGTGTGTTTCCTTTTTTAACGTAAAATATATCTTTTGGAATCAGATGAGTTATTCCGAAGATTACCTCCTACATACAAACCCTATAAAGAGGTAAAATTTGTTACCTCTTTATTAGTATTTATTTAGATAATACGCACATTACATTACATATTACCTAGTCATATCTTATCGTTTTTATTATGAAAGTGACAAAAGCATTATTTTTGAACTAACTCGTGAATGACACTAACAATTTTTGGAATGATACCATTACTAATCCATGCGCTAGTGACAACCCTACTTCCAGATAAAGCTTGCCCGATGTACCGATCGGATTAGCATACATAAAACCGTTATCCGTTACGAATTCTTTGTCGGTCTTATTAATAAGCAAATCTATGAAACTCGTCGCTGTACTTGCGTCTGGTTTTATCTTGCATGCCTTCTTTGAGTGTTGACGTAATAGGAGCAAGAAGGGAAACCACTGCTACTTAGCCCTCTTTCTCTCTTCAAATTTTGCTCTGCTCGACAGGGTCCATATTGGTCTTTTACTTTGTTATAATCATCTATGTAATACAAATAAAATGCAATAAAGAACTGAGTATTGAGTATTGAAATCCGTGAATGAGACGAGAATAGAAGGAAGATGTTTCTAATGTGTTGTCTATTATACTGTTAGCTTGTATCATGTTACTACTTGGCAAAGGCCTCTCTCCATGACTTCCAGTGCTTGCGATCTTTCTATAACAAATGCAGTGTGAAAATAATATTACTATTAAAAACGTAAATGTTTTTAATTTTGGTTCTCTTAGGTATAGTTTTGACTGAAGTAGTGTAATGAATTAATGATTTACCCCATTTTGAACATAAATAGAATGATTTTCAATCAAATATTTGGTTTTTGCAATTCTTGATGATTGTGTTTGATTAATTTTACTACCTATTCATAGTTATGGTGGTATTACCACAAATAGGTAGGTACCAAACACTACTATACCTACTAGGTTTATTAAATCGACACCTGCATTTTTTGTGCGTATCATTGAGTGTTAATTTTCGGGACGGTAGCATAAAATTATGATTTATTCTATCAAAGTTAAAATTGGTTTTTAAACGAGTTTTGATTATTTATCGCCTTTTTTTAAGGGTTGCTTCTGTTACTACTTCGCTAGAAACTAGTAGCTACAAATTATATTAATTGGGGCAGAACGAAACACTCATTCCATTCGTTTTTTTTTGTAACCTAAATTATGATACTTTTTTTTAAGTCCCAGAAAAAACTTCAAACACATTCTAATAAAATATCAAAAAAACTAAAAAATTAATGTATACTAAATGATTATTGCATGTACTGTTAGCGTTTTTGTGTAGAAATAGCTTAAACCCTGAGAAACTACAAAGGCATACTTTAAAGAAGTTGGGTGTGGAAATTTTGGTCGAGAAAATCTGAAATTCGGACAAAATCGTTCGTAAAGCGCTAGTTTCACAATATTTATTTTCACTTTATCACACAAAACAGCAATATTTTAACGAAATAAACCTCTTTACATGGCCCTCTATCTAAACAAAGGGATAAACCAATAAAGACCCGGTTTAATTGTGTGTGCACCAGATTTGGACCTTGTTCACTGTCTTTTATGCAATCTAACGACTGTCCTTAGCACTACATGGATATTTAGTACTAAATTGTTCGTAAATTCTTGTGTTTTCAGCAGATAGTATTGTTTCGATAAACTTTGAATTACATATAAAGGCATTATTTTACAAAAATAAAGCCATTTTAATTTTTTTAACACGTTATATTGTAATAAAATGATGTCGAATTTAGAGAAACTTTCAACAAGATTATTTATAAATGTTTGTTCTCTGAAATGTGTAGGTACCTCTTTTTAATATAATGAATTTCCCATGATTTTTTCTTCTTTTAATAGCGAAAATTCGATTGAAAAATCAAGGGAATAAGGATTTAGAACTCTACAAATAGATAATTTTTTATAAAAATATCTTTCAAAAACCATATCTAACAAAATTTATTAAAAGAGCTCAAAGCTTTGTAGTCCTTTTATTTTTTAAACATAGATCGTGTAATAAGCAAAGAGCTAACGTCGTCATGCTATCCGACATGTAATTACTACATGTAATGTCTATATTGTTTATTAAAAACTAACGGCTCTTGGACTAACTGGCGCACTTTTTATACGCTCACATGAGTTTTTGATGGGCGATAATGTTTTTAAAAATCGTTTCCTATTAAACATATATCACGTTCAACATTTTTTTAACACAATGTATTATAGTAGTCATTATTTTTTATGAATTTAGTGTTAAGTACAGTTATTTTAAGAGTAGGTTTTTTAAACCATTTTAAGCTTGAAGTGGTAGGTTAAACAATACTCGTACGTCATCATCACCAGCATATTAATGTTCCCACGGCTGGGATATAGGCCTCCTCTCTGTGAGAGGGAGTGGGCCGTAATCCACCACGCGGGCCCAGTGCGGGTTGGTAGATGTCACACATGTCTTCGAATGTTTGGTTCTTAGACATGCCGGTTTCCTCACGATGTTTTCCTTCACCGTTTTGAGAGCAGTGCTGATGAAATTATTTACACAGAATAAAGCGCCTGCTTGGATTCGAATACCACGACTTACAACTTGTAAGTCGGATCCGTTACCACTGGACCACCACTGATCTCACGTACACTCGTACGTTCTTACCTAAATATTATACAAGTGACCTGAAAGCATGAACTATATAGAATAACCAAGTTTAACCTATACTAGGTTAAACTTGGTAGATACGTGTATGAATCTGCACACGAACACACTATTAATCGAAATCTGAATAATTTTAAAGGATATTGCTAATCCACTGCTTCATAATTGTTCCAAAAAAATGAATGTTGTTGAACTGTCAAAATTAAACAGATTGTGTTTGTGATTGATCGTGTGTTACGCAGATTTCTGTCGTCATAATCCTTATTTCGTTAAATGCCTTTCAAACCATGCTTTTCTTAAAGAGCCGAAGTATATAACACCGATCAATATTTTCGGTAGCCAATATGCCCCTCGGCAACTCGACTTGTATAGCAGAATTAATTTGAAACAACATCCCTTAACGAAGCCGCAGACTCCAAACAGGTACCATAATCCAAAAAAACGTCCACAATCATAAAGTTCCAGGTCCAAATCAGTAATATATGGTCCAATTTGATCTTATCTCAACTACTGGAAGCATTTCACCCAAAAAAGGGAACGTAGAAGCCGAACAATCAAGCTGTCACAATTTTAATCAGAGCCCCGGCGAATTCTATCGCTTTTTTCACTTTTGGATTCCCTCGCGACGTAATAATTGCGCCAAATCACTGGCTTGGGATGCTGTTCGTGTGTGTAGCCTTATGTGGTACTGTCTATTATATTTGAAATGTCTTTTTGGTTTTAGGGGGTGCGATGGTTTCATGTTTTGTGAATAGAAAAACTTTAGGGGGCTTTTCCCAACTATGTTGGGGTCGGCTTACAGTCTAACCAGATGCAGCTGAATACCTGTATTTCACATGGAGCGACTGCCTATCTGACCTCCACAACCCAGTTCCTGGGTAACACGATACCCCTTGGTAAGTCTGGTTGTCAGACATTCGGGTTTCTAACGACCCGTAACAACTGCCAGAGATCTACAAATAACAGCCTATGACAGCCTGGAATAAATCCTCTCGAGTATTTACTTTCGCATAGTCTATCATAGTTATATCTTTTCACTGATGAACTATACCTAAAACCTAGCTAATAAAATCATACAGCGGGGAAAGCACCTCAGCTGTTAAAAATGTCTGTAGTTTCTGCATAAAAGCGCAGCACTATGAGAATACGAACGTTAAAGGTACAATTCCGTAGACGACCACAGGCGGCAGCAGCAGGTGACGTGTCGCCGCGACACAACTGGTTTCTATGTATTTCTATGAAATACCTTCTGCAGCTAGCGACACGACGGTTTCATAGAAATAAATAAAAACTATTCCTATCGCGGCAGTACGCTGCTGCGGTGGACTTCGGAATTGTCGCCGACAAGACTGAGGGCCTAGACAAATGACATTCGCTTTGGAGCGATTCTATTTCGACAATCGCTATCGCTTCAACGACATACCTACACTACGTTTCGCTATCGTCTGATCCATTGGTTTTTTCGATAAAAATTACATATTGTCTCTGGTCTTTCGTTAGCAAGTTATCGTTCAAGGCTGTATGAATGGAATGATGTTAAATATTGTCTAGCTAATTTCTATTCGTTGAGCTATGATCACGTGACGTTTCGATAGCTTTTGTCAATCCCATACATTTTTGACTTTTCTACTAGCGTTGTCGCTAATCGAATGTTACTTTGTCTGGGCCCTCTGGTTTCTATGAAATTTCTTCTGTAGCTAGTGACACGTCAGTTTCATAGTAATACATAGAAACCAGTCGTGTCGCGGCGACACGTCACCTGCTGCTGCCGCCTGCGGTCGGCTACGGAATTGTACCTTTATTAAAAAAACAAAACAATTGGCGATCAAAAAGTTCATGACACAAAAAGAATGAATGAACGTTAACACTACAGGCCTTTCTTTCTCCCGTGTTACATGACTGTAAAGAATGCGAAATCGTTAAATATGCAACTGCAAAAAGTATACAGCGGTCGAGTATTTTAATTCCGGCCGAAGTCGTAAGCTTTGTAATTATCCCGTAATTGGTGGGTTGGACAGGCCGGTAGCAGATATATCACGGGATCAGCCTTAGAATTAAACTGGAGCATCTTGTAAGTGGATATAAAATTATTTTAAAATGTGTGGAAGGATTTTTTCTTGCTGCTAGTCTACATCATGTTTATTTTTGAAAAAGAAAAAGAAAATTGTGAGGCATAGACTTATTTTTTATCGGGCTCAGGGTAAAGTGCCTCCAAATGCATAATTGCCAGTACATAACATAACATACTAATCAGCCTATAATGTTCGCACTGCTGGGACATAGGCCTCCTCTCTGTGAGAAGGAGTGGGCCGTAATCCACCACGCGGGCCTAGTGCGGGTTGGTAGATGTCACATGTCTTCGAATTTTTGGTTCTAGGACATGCCGGTTTCCTCACGATGTTTTCCTTCACAGTTTTGATATCAATGGTGATGAAATAATTTACACAAAGTAAAGCGCCTGTTTGGGTTCGAACCTACTACCTACAACTCGTAAGTCGCGGCCGTTACCACCGGGCCACCACTGCTCTCTACTGGCCCACCACTGCTCTCTAATTGCCAATATCGGTATTGAAACTTATATTGAATTCCTCACTCAATAAATTTTCATGCAACATACTCTTGCGCATACTCAACCCACTACGACATAACCACTCCTCACAACAATCGTAGCTAACACCCAATGACTAGAACCGTTTCAAATGACAGCTATATTTAATTAAATTCCAACAAGCCTTTAGATCGTTTTTGTGAATGCGCACCCAGACAGAATCACGACTCGATGGCGATCGAAACGTGAGACCACAAATAGATTTACTTGTAACACAATTTTAACGGTCTTCAAGAGATCAAGTTTCCTGCAAGCTGTAGGGGGTGGTAGAAAAACTAAGGTGGGTTTGTCAGCAGGTTCTGTCCTTGATTTTCCATACTAAGTGACTTAATTATTGTAATTAGTGAATGGATTAAATTCATTCATACATTCATTCAATCATTCATTCATTCATTAGTGAATGGATTGCCTGCACGTCACAGGAGCTGATGGACGCTATTGATGGTACCAAACTCTTAGCTAAGTTCTTGGACGATTCAATTTAGATTTAAAACAGCATTATTGACATCATAAACTCATAGATCCATACCGTTCGACAGTCTTTCAAATCTTTCGGTCTATTCACCAACGTAAAATTCCGTAGCCGATTGCAGGCAGCAGCAGTAGGCGACGACGTGTCGCCGTGATACGACTGGTTTCTATGAAACCGACGTGTCGCCTAGCTACGGAACGTATTTCATAGTTCAAATAAGTATAAAAAGCCAGTCTTGTCGCGGTGACAATTCCATAGCCGACCGCAGGCGGCAGCAGCAGGCTACTTGTCTCCGCGACGCTACTGTTTTCTATGTATTTCTATGAAATACCTTCCGTAGCTAGTGGCACGGTATTTGATAGAAATACTAGAAACCCGTAGTGTCGCGATAATCATCTGCTGCTACTGCCTGCAGTCGGTTACGGAATTTTAACCTTTATGATGAGATTTTGCGTTTAGTTTTCTATGTTTCGTCAAAATTAATTCTTTTAAATTAAATTGTTTACGTCTACCAACTCTTTACATCAATCAAGCTATCATTCATCCCCCTGTGTATAGTTTTACAAACAGTGCCATGAATTTAAACAGTGTTTGTTAAATTAAAAGGTGGGACATGGTCTACTGCTTACCCCTCTACAATATCGCACGTGGTATACTCGACCGTGAAATATGATTGTTTTCGTTACGCTTGGCTATTATTGCCAGTATTCTAGTGGTGTATTATGGCATTCACACTTATCATGTATATGTACCTAAGCCTTTTATGTTTGGTCAGGGTTTTTCATTTTACGTAGTCCAGCATTTGTTTGGTTCAGAAAGCTTTTCAAGAACAAAAGACAATCATATCTAAATACCGGATGATAATTGTGCAGGGAATTTAAAATTTCCAAATCTTGGCGCGTTTTCCACATAGATAGGAAATTTTCCGAACATTTTAAAACTTTCAGACTTTAGAGGTGATGCACGATGGCTTGAAAATAAGCCTGCGAAATTCCACTAAACTGCCTAACATAGGAAAAACGGGAAGACTTGTAGGTAGGTTTGCAGTGTTCTCGTTCAAAGACCATTTAATTTTATTTGCTCCAACGCTTCATACCTAGTTCTGGATTAAAAGGGGTGTCTTTGACCGACCCTTGGACGTCCTTTACCCTAACAGATGTGACATGGTCTGCCGCTTACCCTAGTACAATCATGCACGTGGTATACCGAAGCGTGACATATGAGTGCCCCTTCGTCACGGCTCGGTATTCCACGCAATTTATGTGTTATGTAGATAAAGAGCTACTTTATGGTTTTACTTTGTAGATACGGGTGTATTGCACTCAATGATACTTATTGTGTTAGCAACGGTTGAGCATCTTAATGCTATAGAAATATCAGCGTAGAATATAGAGTCTATCTAGTCCTGCACATAACCACTGTTGTTCATTACTATAGACATTGTGGTTTACTGCATCCTACCCTTTAAATTGATTTTGAAGACTCTAGAACAATGATACCGTTCCGTAAGGTTAAGAATATTACCCTACAACTTCGTCAAACATATTTTTTATTAGAGAAGACTATGCAAAGGACCCTAATTTCCATTTCTAAAATAAAAACTAAATAAGCAAGTTGCAAATTGGCTACTTTTACAAACACATTACCACAAAATTATTAAAAACTTTCTTCTCCCCGCGACTTCGTCCACGAGCCTGTAACCTTCCTCAAGAATTGGGCCATCCATACAAAAATAATTTTTCAAATCCGACTGATAGTCCCCCCCATAAAAACTTACAAACAAACAAATTTTTCCTCTTTATAATATTAGTATAGACAACACCACCACTAAATCACCTGTAATTTAATTATCACGCTAAATTTCACATTAATTACTAAACACCATGCTAATCGTAAACGATGACAGCAATGACATGGTCTGCCGCCCACCCCGGTAGCATACCGCAACGATACCGCTCCGTCACGCGTGCGATACCCCTCCGTCACGGTCGGTACTGCACGCGATTACCGTGTAAACGCCTGTAACGCGTGTTAACAAGCAAATTGCATGTTTTATAGTCATTTAATTGAATTATTGAATTTTATGATACGGTGTTTGGTTTTTTGGTGTCAGGGAATTATATTTTTCGTGCTTCTGTTAGTTGTAGGTAAGTAAGTTTTGTAGTTGTACATTCATTCTGCTATGGAATTATTGAAATATTTTTTCGTAAGATACCTAATTCCTGACCCCTGTGAATATGAACTGTGGTTCTTATTCCATAAAACACAAAACGCAGTCTTCCCTAAAAACATCCAGATTTGATTTTTAAGTTGCCTAAACTTGATCGGTCGTGGGTACGAACCTAGGCAGGCGCTCTACTTTGTGTAAATAATTTCATGATCCACTGCTCTCAAAATGATGAAGGAAAAGATCGTGAGGAAACCGGCATGTCTAAGAACCAAAGATTCGAAGACATGTGATATCTACCAACACGCACTACGCCCATGTGGTATAGATAACAGAGAGGAGGCCTATCCCAACAGTGGCAACATTACTTCTTGGTAAATCTAGTAAATGCTACTGCATCTATGGATGCATAGATTCAGCCATTACTTCTCTCAAATGCACCAAACACAGCCTTTTACTAACCTTTTATTATCCCTAGATATTACCAGAATCAAGTGTAGATGATTATATTACTAAGAAGATTATACACCACAAACATAATCACTACTATCAATCTTTATCTCGCATCCCTGTCTTGCATACCACTTTCCGCAAATAGTGGTATCATTCATATCAGAGACAGGTCATTTTAAAATTGTCGAAAGTGGTACAGACAAAGTGGCAAGCTCACAATCATTGCAACCGGTGGTACTGACGAAATGAGATGCAATTTGAGACCATGACTGTAACATTTGGGACCTCAGTGCTAGCCTTTAGGCTATCTGCGGGACGAGTTATAAACAGCTGGCGAGAACAAGAATTTGAAGTATGGTGTCTGAGTAACAAAATATATAAAAAAGAGGGCTCTTTAAAAAAAAATACTGTCCTTAAGTTTGCCTGACAGTATTTTTTTTGACTTTCCTCTTTATTCGTTTTGGAATTTTTATCTAAAATAGAGCCTGACTTGTTTTCTATAAAATGACTGAAAGTGTCACCTCTCACAGTTATTTTTACTGCCACTTATTTGGCTTTGTTTATAGAGAGAGTTGATAAGTGATAATTTAGTTGATAAATCCCTGCTGCACGTTCCTACTACCTTTTCTTATAGAACCTGCAAAAATGTTTGAACTGCCACAGACCTTTCTTTTCAGGATAGCATTTTCATATATTTTTACATTTGGTGCAACCTTGAAACGCACACCGCGCACAGTGCGACTCTATTTCTTGATAAGTATGTTTTTCTTTTTTTGTATATTAGCACCTTGTTAAAAATATAGCTTTATTCATGTAATTTGTTATCAATTGTGCTTTTGTGTGTTGTGCTATATCTTTGTGTGCACTGAATATAAAATGTTTTATCTATCTATAAAAGGGGCCCCTTTTGTTAACTCTAGGGTATTTCATTAACCCGAGAGTTTGGTTCTTTTTTTTAATTTTTTATACAAATAATTCGACAAAGTCACGACTATTTATGTAAAACACCCTAACGAGAAATATATTTAAAAAAAAATTAATTCTGTCAATTTTTGTCCATTATAAAAAAAATATATGACAACGTCGTATTTTCTTAGCTTACAATATGAATGATTGGTTGAATGAAAATGATTTACTCGTACTTATAAATGAAACTTAGATGGACACATCGAGAGTCTAGTGCTATGTTGTCTTCGAAACTATGTATTTTTGGAACACGTGTTCAAGGACTTTTTGTATTATTTGTAAAGATAATTCCCGCTAGGTCTACCTCTTATAACTTAGACCACACCCAGACCCTATGTCCAGTTGCAGTAATACGATGTTATTACAGTGCACCCGCGGCCTTCACGAACTTGTACCATTTTCGCAAATTGTTTCCAGTGCTTATCTAGGCACGTGCTCTATCCGCTCTTAAATTGTAGTTTTCCTTGATTCTGTGTGTTAGAATTGTTTGAACTTTGAAGTTCTGGAGTTGTTGTAGTTTCTGATTAGGAATAAATCACCGAATCAATATTATTGTGTTGGCACTCGATGCAAGGATAGCTTATCTCGAGGAGACAGGATTTGGTTTATGTTCGGGTTCAGTTGGTTGTGGCTTTGGTTTGGGCTTTGGCTCAGGCATTGGCTCTGGCTTTGGTTCTGGCTTTGGCTTTGGCTCAGGCTTTGGTTCTGGCTCTGGTTCGGTTTCCTTATTTACTGGAAAACAAAGATAATTAATAAATGCTTTTTTGAACATCACAGCCATGATCAAAAAACTTGCCCACTTTACCTTACCCGTCGTATACTGAAGTGAGTACAAGAGTGACGACACGTTATACAGTTCAGTAAGGTAGGTGTCGCAGTTGTTTGCCCAGCGTGCGTCGTTTATAATGACTTATGATCAGAACGGTCCGGATATTTATGAGACAAAACGAAATTAATGTAGCTTGAAAAAAATTAAGCTTATTTCAGAACAAGCTCATACTGTAACTAAACGAGCGCGTGAGTTTGGATCAGGTACTATTTCTCAGAAACACTTTATTATTTTCTTGCATTTTTATTGAGAACACGACAGACCTGAAACACTTAATAGACGCCTAGTTTTTAGACGTTTTTTTATTTAACACCTATTTTCTAATACTAAATTGTCTATAAAAACTATGTATAGACACGTGCTAAGTGACAGACAAAAGGCTATTTGGCTAAAGTTATGGCAAAAAACAGGCTCTAAATAATTTGAGTCCTACATTGCTATTAAGTAAGTTTCAATTCGGATAGCAATTTGAGCTTTTTTGCAGACTGTATTCAGAGATAGGCGTACAATGAATTGGCTATATAATAACACATAATAGAACAGTAACTTGCCTTTTTTGTAACTACCCATATAAGTATTAAAATATAATTAAGCGATACAAGTAGATACCTACGCAAAAAAAAAGTTATTATAGTAGCAACCGACTATCTTTCTTTAGATTTTTTTTTCAATACCTTATTATAATGATAGATTATTTAGGCCAGTTTATTAAAATCTTATTCGCATTTGCATATACCAACCCAAATATATTTTTGCAAATAGTTTTCAAACAAAATCTCGAATTAGCTACAGAACCCACTAAGTCCTACTTACCTCGACAAAAACGCGTGAACGCAATCCATTAACTTCAAAAATTTTGAAATTCAAATCATTTGATAGTCTAACGAGCTTTTTTACATGCTTTCTTTAGATATAATGACTTGCGCGCACGAACGCATTGGCGTGCAATTTTGTCGGCGTGCGGCAAATAATCGCTACGGGCGACCGCGCGTGCAATCATGCCTTTATTTAAGGTTGGTCCTTCCTGAGCGTGTGGGTAATAAATTCGGATTTTTTATGGGTATAATTTAAATGAAAATGTGGCTTTCATGGCTTTCATAATGTACTGTACATCTGGCTGACGTCAGATTTTATGTCACTGTTTTGTGATGACTTCCTTATCCATATTTTTTTCCATGTTTTTTGAGAATTTCTGATTTAAAACTGATATCTGCTTAGTGCATACAAAAAATGACACCTTTTTCAAAAGGCTGTTTTAAATAATAATATCATTTCTTTTCGGCTGGCTTCAAGAAATGATGAAATAAAAGTAATTATTGTATTCAGCTTTGCTGTGATGAAAAAAACGTTGTCTTCAGGATACTTATTGAAAGTCCTAAAGCCTACCTTAGCCGAGCAAGCAATTTTTTGTCCTGGCCACATAATCCACTCGGTTGGTGGAACCCAACCCTATCCCCAATTGCCCAACATGTGCTGTCAGAAATGCGTGCCCGGGGCACGGACGCGCGTTTTGGCTTCTGTTTAAGAACTCTTTTGAAATTAGTGTATTATTTTTGATATATTCAGTTCATGCATATTTTTATATTGGAGTGGCTTACCAATAACAAAAAATGCCGTGAGCTACTGGGAGTAATTACTGATTGGTTGAAAGGAAACTAAATGTCGAAAGGATTCCCTTGCACGAAGAGTTCATGAATAATAAACAACTTTATTTATTTTTTCCAAACTTTTAGGGCTTATGAAACATGAAAATAACTTAATTTTAATCCGATAAATTTAATAACCGAAATTGATCTGCTAAGAGACTCTCTTCAGCATTTTTAAACTAACATTACACACTGTAATAGCTTTTATTTCCCAGTTCAACATACATTGCACCGTTAAAAATTCAACTTCACGGCAACTAGAAAAATCTGTCAAAATGTAAGCTGCCAGTAATTTCTATCCCATAGTTCGATTTTCAAAAACATCACAATTAAATATGGCTTCTTCCATTCTTCATTTGTTTCAAATCCTCCTTATTAAAAACAAAAAACTTTCAAACAGAAAGTCGTGATACTCATAGGTACAAAACTACGGAGCAATTATTAGTTAAAAGGTTCACGGTTAGCAAAAGCACTTTGAATTTAAAATTTAAAACAGTAGTGAATGAGAGTCGTTACTGCGATAAGAATTCAGTGCAACCAGTCGGGATGGCTGACATTGCTGACGTTACACATCTGTTATACTATTTATTTGTTAAGGGACTTGTAGAATGACTTTTTCTGTAGAAACCAACTTGTTAATTAATGGATCTGGGCAATTTAGCTACGAATTAGGTCGTTTAGGTAATCTTATTAAAACTGATATCCAATACTATGAGGAAAATGTTTGTCCGTAGAATTGGTTGTAGCTTTGCACCAACCTTTAAAAGCAAAGTCAAGATTTTATCGTGGACATGAAAATATATTCCAGTTTAGTTTGAAAAGAACAATAACTCTAAACTAAAATTGCATAACGTGCAAATTATTTTATGGCAGACAAAGAACATAACAATATACCTCTAAAACTAAAATTACATAACATGCAAATTATTTTATGATAGAAACACAAATTTTAGACAAAATCTTACCAAATCCATAGTTACATGACCGATTTTAGAAACTAATTTGAGAAATACACCACCACAAAACGAATCCCATTTAAAATTCATTCCGCCGCGGCCGATAAAATCGTAGCTACCGTCCGTTCAATGTGAACGGTACGTCATACGGAGCGTGCGCAAACGGCGAACGATTTGACGCCTCAGGCGCAGCCGCTTCTGTAGATCCGATCGTGATCGCTCGCGGTGCGCCTGCGCTGCCGAGTGCGAGGTGAGAATAGCAGCGCGGTAATGTGACAGCGAAATTATGATATTGTTTATTGAGGATTAGGGTGTTTAGGTTGTGCTACCTAGGGATAAAAATAAAAAAAAAGATTCCTAAGAATCCTTTTCTGTGTTTAGATTGGAAGTGAATACAAATAATAGAAAAAAAATAATGTTGGCGAGTAATATGATTTTTTTTAGGATTTGATTCATTTTGACACTTGAAAAATCTGACAGAATTCGAATTGATTGCACTAAGGTCAAGTGGATCAAATAGGGTTCCAATCAAAACCACCAGTATTCATAAAAAGCGATTCGATTGTTTTAACGGTCACAATCGATACGAGATGTCACCGAGACATAATAATCGGTACTTTCATTACTTTCCCAATGACCATTCCAGGTCGATCAATATACGAACGCTTTTTAACTCCCTCACGATTGACGTCAATTAAATTTGATAGAGACCATTTAGGAGATTGATTAAAAATCGATACAGAAATCGATTGCGGCAATCGGTAATGAATTCGGATCGACCGACGACGACGAGACGTACGGAATTTTAAGTTGCTCTATAACGACTCGTAGGGCGTAGTTTATTAATAAAGTTTATTTTATAGCCATAACGAAGGTTTATAATGCTGGGTAACTAACAGTATTTATCATAATTCACAGGTTGAAAATACATTTTTATTCTTCACTAATTGATATAGTAAAGAAATCGATTGAAATAGTAACCTTGTTTTCTTTGAGCTGATTGAGTTTGATACTTGTACCAAATACTTGAATTGGAGTGACTTAACGGTGATTTCTATTACCATTCAAGCCCTTTTTACTTTCGAGAATTAGAAGTAATATTTCTTATTGATAAATGCATTGCATTTGACTTTGATAAATATTCATACGATTTTTTACATAAATTAGTAAACCGATTAACACGTCTTCTTTGTAAGTAGCTACATACTTGGTTAGATGATTAGATGAATTTATTTACCCAACTTTTTCTTTCACTTTGTCAGTCTAATTTTCTCTTTATAATACGTGTTTTAATTGATGAGAAATAAAAAATAAATCAATCTGCCTAGCTTTTTTCCCAACTACGTTGGGGTCAGCTTCCAGTCTAACCGGATGCAGCTGAACACCTGAATTTTACATGGAGCGACTGCCTGTCTGATGAGAAATTTATTTTTCTCCATAAATTTGATTAAACAGGGGTATTGGTAATTCGATAAATGTAGAAGAGGTCATTGACAATCAAATAACCCCTTTTGACTCCTATGCAAAATAATGTCAACAATTTTCGAGTCAGTTGACATTTTATACTTTTATTTCATTTATTTAAAAATATATAATGTCTAATTACTCGAAAATGGTTGACATTGGCATATGGGCCATCAGGGGTCATTTGGTTGCAAATGACCTCTCCTACATCCCCAACGGATTGCCGACAGATAAATCAGTTACCCTGCATATTGTCTCTTCTTTCACAATCAACATGCCCAGTGAGTCACACTGAAAGAGTGTGGCTAAAATTTCACCCTGTATTTATTTGGTTCCCATACCCAGTGGTTAGGCGTGCATCATATGGACAAAAACCCGACGTCACAAAGGACTGCAGACGGTTGCAATTTATTCTAAATAACGGGATCACAGATTTATGGGGACCACTATGCGAATCTGAGACAAAAAAACGGACGATTGACGTTTTGTTTTCGAACTGTACTCCGTGGTTTAATAAGTTGGTTTTTTTCGTGTGCTTTAGGAACTGAAATACTGTTTTTACAATTTCAGTTCTTTTGGTGATAGTAACTAATAATTTTTTAACCTAATTGAACCAGATACATTTTAAACTATTAGCAACCTATGTCCTTAAAGTTTCTCTGAAGTTCGAACCCAAGGCACGCACCTCTGACTTTTCAGATTCATGTGCGTATTATGTAATTATCACTTGCTTCAAAAACGGTGAAGGAAAACATCGTGAGGAAACCGGCATGCCTGAGAGATATTTCTCGTCGGCATGTGAAGCCTAGTCAGAGGCCCATGGGTGGCTTTAAAACTCTAACACTAGGTTAATCACTAACCACACGAAAAGAAGAAGAAGAAGTTCTTCTATCTCTGTTCCATTTTTTCGTTTTCCTTTTTCTTGTTTATGTTATAATTTCTGAATGTATGATTATCAATGTCTGATACCTAGGTAGTTAAATGAAATCACTTCAATCAATCTTCCTAGCCTTTTTCCCAACTATCTTGGGGTCGGCTTCCAGTCTAACCGGATGCAGCTGAATACCAGTATTTTACATGGAGCGACTGCCTATCTGACCTCCACAACCCAGTAACTGGGTAATACGGTACCCCTTTGTAAGACTGGTGTCAGACTTTCGGGCTTCTGACGACTCGTAACGACTGTCAAAGATCCTTAAATGACAGCCGGGACCAACGGCTTAACGTGCTCTCCGAGACACGGAGGAGTCTCGGTATGTAAAGATGGTCACCCATCCACTGACCAACCCCGGCAAGCGTAGCTTAACCTGATGGATCGACCTGTGCGTGCGGCTTGTTATTACTTAGCCACGAGCTCCTCAAATGAAATCACATATCTACAAAAAAACTGAGGTAATCTATCTAGTTCTAGTTGGTACCTAATTCGTTTTCGCAGTAGTTTCGCACTCATTGAAACGGTTGCTTGCACCGTTAGGCATCATAAACATTTTTTATGTTTGCTTTTTTATTCCCAGATCGGCAAAGAAATAATAAAAATCCCATAAATCGATTTATTATCATTTTACCATAAAAAAGTCAACACCAATCAATTTTTTTGATAAACATTATTAAAAACCAACAGTTGTCGTTCGTTTTGATGAGATTTATATACAAAATCATATATTAAAAATTAATAGACCGATCTGAGTACAATATCAGCATAAATTTACATATTTATTGTACTTTAGCATAATTATTTTGTGGCCATATCTAATTTAAGTACTACCTGTTGAATATTCATACTTATTAACATCATAAAAGCTTATCACAGTTAAATAAATTGCGGCTAAATAAATATAAAACGATGTTGTTTACGTGTCATTTATATTTTTACTATGTCGTTAGGGATTGTAAATAAAAGTCAGTTTCGTTTAAATTTGTATGGTGAAGAGGAAATTTACGTTTTGCTGTTGACTGGCCGTGACTCGAGATGTTTCGATTAAGTACTGATAATTTTACTCCTTAAACGGGTAAACAGCTTGAAACTTAGGATGTCAGATTACAACATTAATTTCTTAAGACTTTAGAAATAAATTCATTTTGGAATAAAAATCTTTTCTACCAAATTTCATTGGTATATTTACATACATACTTCGAGGTCCTTTAACTCCAGAGACAACCATTTAAAATATACCATCAGAAAAAAAGACTACAAGATAATACAAAAATAAATATCGCACATAACACAAAATACTTGTTCAATTAACTAATTTTGCGCAGCTAGCTGTACTTTATCTCATTGGCTGTATCAGGCCCGTTAATTGCAACATGGCGGATTGAATCTTGCGGCTCGGAGCATGCGCCGGCGTTCATATTTGTTGTAATTTTCACGTCATTACGCATAACCTAACGTTGGCGGTTTGTTGAAAGCGAACACAGAACAAATGGACCAGATACGACAGTGTGAAAGTAGTTGATGTCTGCGCACGATTATCATCGTGTTGATATTTGATCTAAGATTATGTCTGCACGCATGTTTTGCGATGTTGGCAGAATAGTTATGTCAATGTTACTCTAGTACTGGACTAGTTAACGCGAAGTCGGTAGAGTGAGAAAATTTTACATATTACAGGAATTATTTTTATGTAAGGTAAGCAACAATATTATGAATTTCCTCCAATCAGTTAAAAAAAACATAAACCCGACTGCAAAAACACATAATTGACTTACATAAAAATGATAGTTAACCATATTTTCAGGTAATTGGTTTGTCTGGAATACAAAAATTCTATAGATTATAAATATATTATGCTTATTTTTCTCTTTTCAGTTACATAATAAATGTGTTTTTCAGCTAGATATATTTATTTTTTTAATTATAATTCAAGCTTTTCAGTTTTATATTATTTGTAATTGACTCATTACTAATTTTTATTTTAGATACCAATATTATTGATTGTGACTTATTTTTTTTTTAACTTATCACTCTCTTTTTTTTTGTATTGGCAGTTGTAATATATAAATATTATAATTTTAGCCTGTGCCATTCCTATAATTAAAATCTAAAGACACCTCATATTATGTTAATATTCATCAAGCCGTTTAGGCGGCATAAGGCGTTTAGGCTACAGAGCGTGCCAAAGAAAGAGACATAGATACATACATACTCTCACATTACCCTCCTTCTGGGGCAGTCGGGGAAAAAGTAGAATATGACACTGCCTACATTTTACTATTATCAAATTGACACACGAGCTTTAATTAAGTCACAGATTATAAATAACTATTTTAGGCCGCAAACTTAATTAATGTGGTCACGATTGAACTCATAATAATTTATCAAATGTTTAGATCAGTTATTAATCATATATCTTTCTCTCTCTTTGATGATATCATTTCTTTATCTGACAGTATTTAAATAAGAAAAGACAAACTGGAAATGGCATAGCAGCTTCGCCTCATATTTGTTTTCAAATATTACTTCGGAGGTTAAAAAATCATAGACACATAAAACATTTTCAAATACAGAATTGGATGTCTTTTTCAAAAATGCTCGTACTGAACCTTAATTTTCTCGTATTTATTTTTATTTTTCTTTTATCAAATCGTTAAAACACAAGAACGCCAACAGGTTTAATTTTACTATCCTAGTATCCAGTCCACCCACAAGGGTATTCAGCTCCAAAGATAATACCATCAGTAATCTTAAACAGCTCCACATCAGGTCTTTAACTGCAGACCTATCTGCAGTAACAAGTTTTAATCTTTGACACATAGGATTAGAGAAATGCACGCGCAATTTTCATCGCTTTTATGATAATGTGGTTACGAGTATTGCGCTCAGAACATTTTACTACTAATGCCTTCTGATATGGTTGACTGTTATCTTAAATTGAAATCCAGGCTAGATGCGAAGAAAGTTTAATTTAGTGTTCCAGCTTTTTTTGTTTATGGTACCTTGGTTGGATCGAGTTTGTGTTTCACGCTTGTTTGAATTGTGAAGATTGGATTCAAGTAGGACTAAGGCTTAGCCCGCTCTGCGATAAAAAATCGCACGAAATTTTTATCGCATTTCTGTAACACATGGTTTCTTATACAGGGTGACAGGGAAATTCGACCTATTCCTTGAAAGGGGTTATACTAGAGGTCATTAGCAACAAATTAAGTCCAATGAACTAGGGGTCAAACCTGGATGGTTCTCGAGCTGTGACGGTTCTTCGATATTGTAGAAATTTTCTGACTTGTTACCAAAAACAATAAATTATGAAAAAAATACTCCACTCTAAACATTTAATTGATACTTTTCTGAAAGCTGAGAAAGGCGTGATCATTGTAAAAAAAAAATCTCGCCCAAAACTTACATCTCAGAAATAGAAGGTCTTTAGTAGCTATAATTTTTAATGATTGTTTTATTCCCAAACATTGAAGTAAGCTATTGGAAAAAAATTGTATGACAGTTGGCGTACAAATGTATAAAATGACTAACTGGTTTCATAAGCTTTCCAAAAAGGTATAATTGTCATTAACTTTCCCAGCGGTTTTTCAAAAATCTGCAAAAGCGCGCTATACACCAAATTTTTAATTTTGATTTGTTAAATTAATTCAGCTCGAAAAGTCAACGTGTAGAGTAGTGAATAAAAAATTAATGTAATTTGATACAGTTTAATACAAAAAAAAGCAGTTAACAAAAATTACACATCCTTTTCGAATTGCCTGCCATTGATGCGTATGCAGCCTACGACATACTTCACTCACTGGCACTCGCGTTGAAAGTGAGCATGTGACCGCAAAGATAAAAGTCGCATAGCGTTAAATATGGACTTCTTGCCGGCCATGACGTTGGGCAACCTCGACCGATCCATCTCAGCGGATTTGTCGTCCAGCCATTGTCGCACACCTCGGTAAATGTGAGCTGGGCTTCCATTGTGCTGGCACAACATATCTCTTCTCGTAGCTAGAGGCACATCTTCCAAAACCGTGTTCATTTCTTCTCTTAAAAAGTTTTCGTAGTTACGTTATGCCACTCAAATTTCAGGGCAAGAAGAATGGCCTGAACTTATCATGGCCAATCCCCATCCAAACATTTAACGAAAATCTTCTCTGGTGGGCCCTTTGAAATCTTTGAAAGTCCAGATTTAACGCCATGCGACTTTTATCTTTAGGGTCACATGAAAGACTTAGTGTACCCTACACCAGTGACATACATTAAAGAGTTGAGGGAGAGGATTTGAATGGCAGCTGAGGAGGAGAATGGCAGCTGCCGAACACATGAAAACCTCACTTTCAACGCGAGTGCCAGTGAGTGAAGTATGTCGTAGGCTGCATACGCAACAATGGCAGGCAATTCGAAAAGGATGTGTAATTTTTGTTAACTGCTTTTTTTTTGTATTAAACTGTATCAAATTACATTAATTTTTTATTCACTACTTTACACGTTGACTTTTCGAGCTGAATTAATTTAACAAATCAAAATTAAAAATTTGGTCTATAGCGCACTTTTGCAGATTTTTGAAAAACCGCTGGGAAAGTTAATGACAATTATACCTTTTTGGAAAGCTTATGAAACCAGTTAGTCATTTTACACATTTGTACGCCAACTGTCATACAATTTTTTTCCAATAGCTTAATGGAAAGCAGGGGGCAATAAAGAGCAGTGGTCTGATAAATTACTATATTTCGTGGTCAATATTTTTACACAAGGTGACAAGTGACAAGGTACAAAAACATAAGCCGTAACTATATTAATTTGAATCGGTGACAGCATGTGCAACATGCCAGTGCATACAATATGCGACCTCTTCCAATACGCCCCCTTAATGTATTTACGCTGCGTATGATCACTTCTGTACTTGTCAGTACTCGGTACATAAAACTAAATAAATCACCAACACTTCTGTGTCCGACTGTACTACGCTGTACCCAAAAGTAGAATACAAAAACAGAAGAAATCTAACAAAATAAAGTATGCATAATGAAACTAAAATTAGTAAATTATCTATTACACAAAGCACAAAAAAAAAAACATAAAACATCAAAACGTCTAACTACTCATCGCCCCCTTAATAGAATAATTTGACAGGGATAAATCCTTTAAAAATTCTCTAAGCTTCGGGCTGTGAACACTTTTAGTTAAGATGTCCGCTATCATCGTATCAGTTGACATGTACCTTATTTCAACTTTGTTAGCCAGTACACATTCACGAATAAAATGATACTTGATATCTATATGCTTTGTTCGATTATGCATCATTTTGTTAGCTGCAATTTTATGCGCCGACTGATTGTCATTATAAATTACGACCGCTTTACTATCCACAGCTGTCAAACTGTTCAGTAAACTACGTAAATAAAGAGCTTCTTTCGAAGCTTGACTTAGTCCTACGTACTCTGCCTCTGTGGAGGACAAGGATACTGTCGCTTGCTTCCTACTCTCCCATGACACTATATTTTTACCTATCTTGAAAATTAATCCTGTGAAAGATTTTCTATCAAGTGCCCCTCCCCAATCTGCATCAACGTAGCCTCGTAAGTCTAAATCTCCTGACTTCCTAAAAGTAAGACAAAGGTTAGACGTACCCTTCAAATACCTTAAGACCCGTTTCGCACATTTAAAGTGTATTTCGTCATAACACGAATTAAATTGAGAAAGTACACTCACTGCATGTGCTATATCTGGTCGCGTATTACAGGCTAAATAGTTTAGACACCCTATTATGCTTTGATATGGCAGATTGCTATGAAAATTTGTCGATCTTTCTAATTTCATACCGACTTCCATTGGGGTCGAAACTGGCTTAGAGTCCGTCATGTTAACGTCATTCAAAACTTCCGAAATGAACTGTTGCTGATCTAGAAAAATAATATCTTTTTCTCTCCTCAGCCTCATGCCTAAAACATGCCTAGCCGCGCCTAAATCTTTTATTTTGAACTTGTCAAGCAAATCGGTTTTTAATTTTTGCTTTTCTTGTTCACAATTTCCAAAAATAAAAAGGTCATCTACGTAAATAACAACAATTAACTTCTTATTACTTTTAAGCTGCTTTTGATACAAACACGGTTCTATTTTTGATTGTACAAAGCCTGAGTTCAACATCTCTTTGTCTAATTCCTTGAACCAAGCATTAGAGGCTTGTTTCAATCCATACAAAGATCGCTGCAGCTTACATACTTTGGTTTCTTGACCTTTGACTACTGCTCCTTTAGGTTGGAGCATGTAAATGTCCTCTTTAATCTTGCCATATAAAAAGGCAGTCGTGACATCCCACTGGTCAATAAACCAACCGTATTCAACAGCTAGCGAGAACAACATTCGCAGAGTAGAGCTTCTAACTACTGGAGAATATGTCTCAGTATAGTCTACACCACATACCTGTGTGAAGCCTTTTGCGACTAGTCTAGCCTTGTACTTTGTTACCTTGCCGTCGCTATCTCTCTTGATTTTGAACACCCATTTGCACTGGATAGGCTTCTTATCTGCTGGACGATCCACCAATGTCCAAGTCTGGTTCTCCTTTAGTGAAATAAGTTCATCATCTATCGCTTTTTGCCATAAGTCACCATCGGGTCTCGCCAACGCTTCATTAATAGTCAATGGATCATCATCAAGATTGCTCTCCTTGGCATACATAACATTGCATCCGTACCGATCGACTTGTCTGCGTTCTCGTACAGGATACCTTCTTTCCGATTCAGGTATTGTCACTTCCTCTTCAGTCAATACGTCATCAGGTTCTTGCTCTGGTACTACAGGTTCAGGTCGTATCTCCTCCGATACTTCTACGTTCTCGTCTATAGCATCACGGTACACATCATCGTGAGCCTCCAAGGGTTCAGATCTGCTTGTAGATCCGTTGGGTAAACTGGAATGAACAGAATCTGTATTCAGGTTTATGATAACTTCCGACTTTTCCACGTTTTCTTTTTGAAGAAAGACGTTTTCCATAAATTTAACATCTCTCGCAGTTGTCACTTCACCGGTCTTAGGATTCATCAGACGATAACCTTTCTGATTATCTGGATATCCAATGAAAATCATCGGTTCCGTCTTCATGTCTAGTTTCCGTCTCTTTTGTTTTGGTATCAATCTATACGCCAAACAACCAAAGATTTTTAGATGACTGACATCCACATCTTTTCCCGTCCAAAGCTTCTCTGGTACCGCATTGTTCAATGCTTTCGTGGGGCTTCTGTTCTTTAGGTATACAACAGTATTTACAGCTTCGGCCCAATACTTCTTGCTCAGGTTCGATTCTGACAGTAATGTTCTTGCCTTTTCTATTATAGTCCGATTCGCTCTTTCTGCGACAGAATTTTGTTCCGGCGTGTACGGTACAGTCGTCTGGTGTTTTATACCTGCAGACTTCAAAAATGATTTAAATTTACCATTACAGTACTCTGCGCCGTTGTCAGATCTCAGACATTTAATGGATTTACTCGTCTCATTCTCAACTTCCGCCTTGTATTCACGGAACTTATCGAAAGTTTCACTTTTGTTCTTCAAAAAATAAACATGAGTCTTCCGAGTATAATCGTCGATAAATAGAAGAACATACCTCGAACCACCGAACGACGGCTCCTCGATTGGTCCGCAAACGTCGCTAAAAACCAACTGTAAGACCTCGTTCGCTCTCGTACCTTGGTTTTTAAATGGACTTTTGCAGGTCTTTCCTTCGATACATGGAATACACGGCTCGCATAAATCGGTACTCTTAAATTCCATACCGGTTACTAAAACTTTCATTTTATTCATATAATTACGCGATAAATGTGCTAATCTTTTATGCCAAATGTTCGAAATATTTTCATTTTGTTTTGACAGTGTCAAATTCACGACGTTATTTTTATTTTCTGTCAATTCATAGATTCCGTCGACCTCTTGACATCTTGCAATAATTCGATTCTTATTTTGAATCATGCAACCTCCATTGTCAAAATTCATGCAATAATTCTTCTTGGTCAAATCGCTCACCGAAATAAGGTTCATGGATAAATCAGGAACATGTAAAACGTTATGTAAAATTAATTTTTCGTTTTCGCTGACTCGTGGCTCAGCATTTCCTCGTCCTTTCACCAATAGTTTCTCGCCGTTTGCTACTGCGATCTTCATGTTGCCCTTTTCAGGTAGATAAGACAACAATTTGTTTTTATCGTGGGTCATATGATTGGAGCACCCACTGTCTAAATACCACTTATCTTTGTTTATCGCCTCCTTCGTATTCAGGCAGATATTCGCGGTTTTGATCCGCTCCTTGCATTCGGATGCCTTGTGTCCTTGCTTGTGGCACTTAAAACACTTGTAGACGAACTTCTGCTTACGATCGTTAGTTTTAGTGTTAGATCTTGCATCGTTCTGTACCTTACGTGTAACTAAGGCTTGTTCGTACTCTGTGTTCAACTTACTCTGTCTACTTCCTTCTTGTAACAGTTTTGTTTTTATTTGCTCTAACGTGATCTCTTGTCCACTATTATCTACAGCCATGATGAGAGGGCTGTACTCAGCGGTCAATCCACCCAGCAAAATCGATATGATCCAATCATCAGGGATTTGAGCATCAATATCGGACAATTGTTGTGTCAGGAATGTAGTTTTGGATATGTAGCTCTCCATAGAATCGAAATTCTCTAACTTACAGTTGAAAAGCTCTCGCTGAATATGTATACGTCTTCCCCAACCCTTGTCTTCATACGCTTTCTGTAAGCTGTTCCAGGCTTCTTTCGCAGTCTTTGCATTGTAGACGTGGGTAAAGCACTCTGGTTCTAACAACAAACATATTGTCGTTCGTGCCTGCCGGTCTACGTCAACGTTTGCTACATCTTTAGAAATTACTCCCCACCAGTTTTTATTTTCCAAGTAATTTCTCACCAAGAACTTCCAGTTTGGGTAGTCTGACGATCCTTTCAGCTTCTTGATACCACTTATACCAACTTCAGCTGACATCATTGAAATTTCGTAAGTTTCACAGGGACAATTAATATTGAAACCACTCAACTTATTAATTATACAGCATTATCAGAAAGGCACACTCCTGGGCCCATAACCTAATGGAAAGCAGGGGGCAATAAAGAGCAGTGGTCTGATAAATTACTATATTTCGTGGTCAATATTTTTACACAAGGTGACAAGTGACAAGGTACAAAAACATAAGCCGTAACTATATTAATTTGAATCGGTGACAGCATGTGCAACATGCCAGTGCATACAATATGCGACCTCTTCCAATATAGCTTACTTCAATGTTTGGGAATAAAACAATCATTAAAAATTATAGCTACTAAAGACCTTCTATTTCTGAGATTATGTAAGTTTTGGGCGAGATTTTTTTTTACAATGATCACGCCTTTCTCAGCTTTCAGAAAAGTATCAATTAAATGTTTAGAGTGGAGTATTTTTTTCATAATTAATTGTTTTTGGTAACAAGTCAGAAAATTTCTACAATATCGAAGAACCGTCACAGCTCGAGAACCATCCAGGTTTGACCCCTAGTTCATTGGACTTAATTTGTTGCTAATGACCTCTAGTATAACCCCTTTCAAGGAATAGGTCGAATTTCCCTGTCACCCTGTATAGTTCCACCCGCTGGCGATTTAAAATTCGCGCTCCTTGCAATGCCGTACACTGAATATAAACCGCGTGAATAAAATTCGCAGTGCGGGCCCTAGCCCGCGGTCTAGCTCTTGGGTTAATTACTTTGGCAGAACTTTGGTAGAGGTTAAGTAGAACTTTAGCAAAAAGTTTTACCTGGATGTGACATTAGGGACTATCCTATGTCATTACATTACACATTGATTTATTATCATAATAATAATAATAATAAAGGGAACAGCTTGCGATCACGTGGAATTATATTTGATTATACATTATGTAAACTATGTATATACACTTAAATTTTATATTTATATTAAGTACAAGTAGGTATATAAAGGAAAAAATTTTAATAAAGGAAAGAGGTCAATGGGCATAACAAAATTCGACCGTATCTCTGTCAGCGGGAAAAGTGCCTGTCAGCGTTGCATTAATTTAAAAAATGTGAGTCAATTTTAAAACGATTACACATACTAACATAACATCACGCCTTGTCTCTCCGAAGGGTTGGGTAGAGGTGTACCTGTAGCAGCTACACCCACATTTCGCCAGTTATGTTTAAGTCCCATGTAATAGGGGGCGAGCTAAAACGGTTACATTTCATCATTAATCAGATTTTTATGTACCTAATAGTAAATTTCAATAACCTAAGTTTTTATTTGTCAACAGATTCGGCACCGTTTCGGGCTTTTCGATGAAGTATGCACGTCCGGTGGAGTGCAAGTCCGTCACTGCAACTGGGTTCGATTCCTGCGAGTGTCTGATAACTACGGACCACAAGTAAGTGAGAAGATCCATAAATTATTGAAAAGATAGTTCTGTGATAAATGAAAAATAAAACCGTTTGACCGTTACAGTGGACATCAGGTGAGCATAACAATTAAAATTCTATTGTGTCTCGTTAATGACAGCTGAAGGTGTATCAAATTTTTTTGTAGTTATAAGCGATCTTACGACATCTTGCATGTTTTTGACAGTCAGAAATATTGAACTTACTACCAGTAGGTACTTCGAGCGAAAAGACGTTTTCACGTCAAAAAACTTGTACTATGAAACTTGAACCTTATTTTCAGCAGTGTCCGGATATGTACAATCTACCAGAATTTAAAACTGGAGCAATCTACCAGAATTTGTTTGGAACAATCTGCCGGACATGTTACCCTAAAATCATCAGAAAGTACAGAATTAGGTCAGGCAAAGATTATTCTCAAGGAACACATCCTTAATCATCTTAATTAAGACTGTTCATGGTAAGGTCTTTACACCAGTTTAATTTCTCCAGGTAAACCTAGTCTGCACAAAGGTTAAGGGCGAGCCAGTCTACGAAGCGGTCAAGCCAGTGTCTGCACACACAGAGCTGGTAGTCTACTACCTCCCTGAAAGACCGGAAGAGATGTTCTTTGTGAAGATGAGGAATAATCTCTATAGACAGACGATGGACTCTATATTAGAAGGTAACTTGATTACAAGATAGAACAATTTTCTGTCAGTATAACAAGCAATCTGGGAATGGTTTTTGTCGTGGCAAAAATACTAAGATATTAAGTAGGTAAGTTAGCGCTGCACTTACTGAAGTATTGTCACCAAGCTTTGTTTTGACACCAATTAAGTTCAGATTCTAGTAAAAATGGATAATCAACAAACTAAAACTCAAAAGGCTGAGAATCAGCACTTTTTGAATGATAAAAATTACATTAGTCAGCCCCCAAAACACCCGAACTTTAACTCGTTCAACTAGAACACGAGCCGTCCATCGCCAGCTGAGCTAAGTTAGTTTGCAGTTAGTTTAGTTTAGCTCGCCAGTTTTTCATATAATTATGTGCGAGGACGCACATACACACATCAAAAGTGTCTAGGGATCAACATATATTTTTGCAATAACTTTTCTCCTGATTGATATTAATTAAAATTTTCTTTAAGGATTCATCAAATAAAGTGTTTTCGTTTGTCACAGTAACGATAAACCAAGTCACCTTTGCATTAATAAAGAAATTTGCCATTTTCCTAATAAAGGGATTTTTGACATTTGAACCACTAACATTAAAGTTCGAAAAAAAGACTGAAATAACAGTTTTCTTTAAAATTTTATTGGGTAACTTAAACAATTAATAATCCGTGTTTCTACCGCGAACACTAACAACACAAGAACATCGGTTTGGCATACTCAAAATGAGTTCATCCAAATCACGCTGTGGAATGGCCGCCCATGTTCGTTGCAACAACAAAAAAAGGTCTTCTTGCGACTGGATACCCTCCATATTCGGCAGAGCTCTTCTCTGTAGCATATCCCATGCATGCTCAATCGGGTTCAAGTCTGGCGACTGAGCAGGCCAGGGCAGGACATTGATGTTAGCTGCGGCGAGAGTCTGTCTTACAACTCTTGCGGTGTGCGGTCGTGCATTATCATGCATTAACTGAAATAAGGGACCGATTTGCACTTGTAGAGGAACGATGACGTCTGATACAATCGTCTCAGCATAAATTTGAGCGTTGAGGTTGCCTCTGATCCAAATCAACTCAGTTCTTCCGCCGATCCAAATACCCGCCCATACCATGATGGTTCCACCACTATAAGGATGGACTTCCTGGCAGGATTTTAATCGCTGTTGGCGTCCAGGGGTTCTCCAGTGTCGTATACGTCTTGTATCCGGTCTCATACCAAAACGAGACTCATCAGAAAAGCACACGAAACGCCATTGTTCTTCTGCCCAATTTCTGTGTTCAAGAGCCCATTGATATCAAATCCTACGATTGTGCATTGCTATAGGTGGTACCCGTAGCGGTCTTCGGGAATGAAGGTTCACTTCATGCAAGCGGTTTCTGACTGTTTGGTCGCTAATTAAGTTCCCTGAAGAGTGATGAAGCCTCACGGCTAACATCATGGCGGTTATTGTTGGAGCTCTTCGAGCTAAGATTTGAATGTATCGGTCTTGTCTCCGTGTGGTGCAGCGATACCGTCCTCCATGGCGCTCAGCCACGGTACCAGTGCTTCGGTAACGTGTCCAAAGTCGACTGATAACACTCTGACTTGTATTCAGAGCTAAAGCCACAGTACGTTGCCGGGAACCAGCTTCTATCATTCCCACGGCTCTGAGCATTTCTTCCCTGCTTAAATGACGTCGCTGCTCCATAATAACGTTGGTTTTAATCAGTAGTAGGGAAACAGTAGCACTAATAATGTCTTCAATGCGTTGTATGTTTTTATAGGGAAAATATTGACAGCTGATTTTCATCTTTTACTCGAATTTGATTCACAGTTCCTGATTCAAATTATGAAATGCACCAAAAAGGATCCATATAAATTTATAAAATCATAAATTTATTACAAAGCCACATCTCAATCTCAAGAAATCCGCATAAAAATGCTTGATCCCTAGACACTTTTGATGTGTGTATATGAAAAACTGGCGAGCTATACTAAACTAACCTTAAACTTACTTAGGCCGCTTGCCCATTGGTCGGTATTTTACCGCGCAGTACTGTACAGTACTGCGCGGTACTGCTTATGTTTGCTCACTGGTCGGTAAGCACTCTGTACCGAATCGGTACTGCACACAAATATAGATATACCTAGATAGCGCAAGAGCATCTACTTCGCGTGCCCGAACGTGGCTCAGTGTGTCTCATTTTATATAATATAGTCTATGGTCTGCGCCTGTCCGCCGCGCTAGTCGGACATAAATAATAAAATAGAAAATGCCTATATTCGTAATACTTTACAGCTTTTTACTAGGAACGGTTGATGTGACGTTGAGTGTTAATAGGTTATGACTATCGAAACAAGTGATACTATCGTATTTCGCTTCAGTTTCATGGTATAGGCGCTTTGATCATTTTTTTTAAATGCCACGCATGGTAATCATACAGATTGTGATACTTGCCTTATCTAGGTATTATTATATATCTATATCTGTGTACTGCACTGCTTTCATCTAGAATTCCAAATTCAAATTAATTCAATTAGTACGAGAGCGCATGACCAACATTTTTGCCTTATCGTTTTACGAACAAAATCGTATAAAAACGATAGATTTGGTTATTCTTAAATTCAAAAATCCTATTTTCAGAAATTTTCCACGTCACATCTTCTGACCTGACCGCATTTTTAAATATGTCGCTAATTCTTTTTTGTCATGTTTAAAAATGATAGATTTTACATAAGTACCGAAAACACCATTTTCAGAAACCAGTAGCTTCGAGTACGTACCCAAGAGACCATTTGAGAAAATTAAATATGAGGCAAACAATAAAACCCGTATTCAATCCATCTGAAAATGTTTTCTGGTGAACATTGGTCAGTTGATTCGAATACGTCATATTTGGAAATGTGCTCAGGCCACATTTGACACGCAAAGTGACGCAAATGAAATATCTGAAAACAAACTTTTTAGTAATCAAATTACGAAATCTTTGTATATTTTTATTATCAGACATATTGTGATGAAACCGTCTGCCAATTTTTTTTGACATAGCAGGAATAGGCTCCCATAAAACTGTAACGTTTCTGACCGGTACTGTACTGCCCACCGAGTCGGGTTCAGAATCATCAAAACGTAAAGATTTTTTTACAATTATTCCAGTAAAACGATGTGACATGGTTTTGGTCATGGGCTCTCGTACTATATAATTCACTTGTTTTTTGTTTTTCCCCAGTTTGAATGAATTATCTCTAAATTTCCCTAAAAATCTTCAAATTTCCTTGGTTTAGGGAGCATGATTATAAATAATAAGGTAATGGCACAATTAACATGGTAAATTTGATGAATTGCATTCATTATGAGTTTGAGTTGAGGGAATAAATCGGTGGTGGAATAAATCGAATCCTTTAATAAATCGGTGGTGCCATAGAGTCAAGTCATATATTGGGTGCTGCCTACTATAAACAATAAGGTTACCAACTTAAATTCATATTAACCCCAAAATTCCCCAAATCCCTGTCAAAATAAAATATCCCTAAACCAAACTTAGTATTGGTATTTTTTCCCTAAAACAGGGAGAAATCCCTAAAAGTGGAAACACTGCGCGGTAAGCATCCAGTACCGATGCAGTAAAATGCGTGACGTCACGCAGTACCGAAACGATATCGCCCCGCACACTTACCGACCAGTGGGCAAGCGGCCTTAGTTTAGCTGGCGGTGTACTCCTCGCTTTATTCTATTGAAATACTACATGATTCATGTTATATACCTAGTACCCATCTAGTACCTGAAATAAACCTTCATATGTTTACTTATTAGCTTGCAGATAAAAAAGCTTATAACCACATTTTCATTTAAATGCAAGACGAAACACGACTCACGTATGTGTGCCTTGACTTCGCCTCGGCCCACATTTTCACGTTCGTCCATCAATGACCCTGTTGCAGGCCGCGACTGTAATGTACTATATTATTCTCGATTAATCAGTACTTATCTATCTAAATTCAAATGAAATCGAAAGTGAGCTTGTGTGTGTAAATCGGTCCACACATCATGGTAACCATAAATCATGGCGAGACAGTTATTATGACGCACGCAGCATAAAATATTAAATTAATACAATCTTTTTTTCTCACCAATTGAGCGTGGCTTGGTCAGCCTGGTAAAACTGTGGAGTTTGATAATGTGTGAATATCGCCTACGTAGTACAGTTAGATAAATAATTGTGTTAATGGTTTCATAAAAATGGAGATTCCTTGTTTTCAAATATTCTCGAGGAGACGGAAAATCTTTTATTCATTATTTGTATTTCGGTCTAGCTAAGAACGCTAGTTTTGTAGCGGTTAGACCGCCACATACAAAACTACGAAACAAAAAGACATGACGTCACACAATTCCTACATCTCGCAGTTAGAGTTTACTGAGCGAATAACATAGATAAGACTATCCGAAATCAACATATGGGCAGTTGCCCGCCAGACATAACAACCCGTCTGGTTGGAGGATCCTCCCTTTTCTATGGTGGATGAGTGAACTTTACACCCTGTTCCTCATACCCCTAAATTGGTGACCCCGAGTATGAACGTCAACGCAGCCTTCGTGCAACAACTTCAGCGTGACGTCATCATCATCACTCCCGCAAGCTTTCTTGAGGCAAGTCACACAGCCAGCCAGCACACACGGCTTTAACGGGTATCCTGACCACCAGCATGCAGCGAACGCGCATTCCTGGTCATCACCCTCAACCACAACCCGGCGCTGTACCCCATCCGACTCACTGGATGACGACGCAGCTCCACCCCGACTCACTGGGGAATCACCGCAGACAGTTCCGACTCACCGTGAACTATGCGGCACCCGGTTCCGACTCACTGGAACCACAGCTGGTACTGTGAAGCATCGCAAGATCCAAGACTCAGCCCACTATCGACCTCCAGTCTCCGGAGGGGAGTGATGTAGCGGTTAGACCGCCACATACAAAACTACGAAACAAAAAGACATGACGTCACACAATTCCTACATCTCGCAGTTAGAGTTTACTGAGCGAATAACATAGATAAGACTATCCGAAATCAACATATGGGCAGTTGCCCGCCAGACATAACAACCCGTCTGGTTGGAGGATCCTCCCTTTTCTATGGTGGATGAGTGAACTTTACACCCTGTTCCTCATACCCCTAAAGTTTAATTTAAAAAGATGGAAAAATAGTTCAAAATTAAATCAAATAAAAATTGAGTCTTTATTAATTTGAAATAATTATAGCAACCACAAAATATAAATAATCTACTACTTTGTAATGTAGCAATCTACATCTCATCTATGATAATTATGTAAAAATTATCTACAACATCTAGACGGTAGAATGCATCCAGAATGAACCATTCACTTATCAGGCAGTCGGCCGGCCCTAGTTTTAATTCTTATTCTTTTTTTAATATAAACAGCTACATTATCCAGATTAGCCCTTCAATGGTAATGGTTCTAAGTTTATATGATAATTATTATAGTTCAACATTAAATTCACATAAAACTAAAATGCCAATATAGATACGACAATGTTATCAAATCGATAAATAGTAAAATAAAATTGCATTTCGTAATACGTATTTTATGATCTAGGACTCATTTTTGTACTTAGTCCGATGTTATAGTGGACACACTCAGATTTAGCAAACTCGTTAATTTTATGTAGGCTTACCATGATGTCAGGAAAAATGTCCGGGATAACTGTAGAATATTGTCAAATTTACAATACTTTAACATTTTCTTCATCCAATTTTTGTTTTAAGCATCAATATTATACATTGTGGCAGGGATATCGTCGCGCAACCTATTACCATGGATTCATTACATGATTCTAGACCCGCTAGCATAGAATTTTCGGTTATAAAAAAAAAAACTGCTGTTATAGAGAAGTGCAATACCAGAGCGGTGAAAATGTATGGAAAAGCAATTTTTTTTTAATAACCGGCGTGTCAGGTACTGATCCATGGTAACCCTGATGTTCCTGCCACCCTGTAGGTATAACGTAGTATACATAAGTAACTAAATAAGGCCTTTGCCTATGAGTGGAATAGACCAGACCAGTAAAAAGTTGGAATTTTATGCGCGTAGGTAAAGTACCTAAATGTAGGGAACAACTTATATTTTTCTTCACGATTTCAGGGCTGCTCCCATAGTAAAAGTTGTTCAGAATGATGAGTACAATGACCCCTTAAAATGATACTTATGAATTCAATTTCACCCTTTATGTATTACTCAACCTTTTTAGATTCACTAAATTACATGGTGTATTATTTTTGTGGGGATTAGAAAAAGGACTTAATCTGTTTGGTCCCGTTTATATTATATCAAACAACATTTTTGTATAGTAAAAACAAAAATTAAATGCGTTGCATGAAAAAAATATTAGATAACAAAACTCACAAGAAATCAAAAATATCCAAATTCATAACAATCATGGTCACCCCATAAAAGTCATTTCAACTATCTTTCAATAATCTACAAACCAAGCGTTCACGTCTTATTTAAAACTCTATTTACTACAAATCACAGCTAACATAACAAATTACATGTACCAACCCGCACGGGCCCGCGTGGTATATTATGGCCCACTCTCTCTCCCAGAGTGGAGGCCTGTGTCCCAGCAGTGGGAACATTATAGGCTGATTATGCTATCATTTTATAATTATATAACTAACTTCTAAAGTTCTAAGCTATAATAATCTATAATAAAATATAATATATAGATAATGTAGGTATTTTATTAATAAAATTTCCATACTGCTCGTAATTACCGATACTGGATTAATTTATTATTGCAGAAACTCGATACAGATATTAATTCGTTTGAACTGATATTGGATTTCTTGAATTTTAATAGACTTTCTTGCTTAGTTGGAAGTTTGAGCGCTTATGGTGGTCTCATTATAGAAACTCACTCCGTTTGTTGCACTATTGGTATCGCCATAATGAATAAATTAGTATTTATTTAATGTCATAGAAATATTGTGCACTTTAGTGCGTGATAATAATTAATAAAAAAAACGAAATATTCAATAAAGAAAAAAATACTTTTTAATTCAGAATATTAAAAATCCATACAATGTTAGTATAGAAAAACATATGACTGTATTGTTGTAGAAAATATCTTAAAATTAATTATTTTCTAATATTAAATTATAATATAATATAAACCCAGTGATGGACGTAGGTATCGCGTATCCAATAAAATTCACGGAACGCTGTAACTTGTCAGTGCTCAAATCTCTTTTATAATTCGCGAAATTTTCTTGCTTGTTAAATTTTGCCGCTACTTTGTGCTGTATTTATTTTTAACCCTAACTTACTTAGTTTACAGTTATTTTGCAAACAGTGCTTTACCATTAATTGCAATTTGCTAAACCCGTTAGTCTATACTTTACTGGCACATCTATGCGTCTAATAATATGATGCATAGATTCTTAGGTCGTCGCCCCACTGACTGACGGTCCAACCGTGCGACCTATCAAACTAATAAATCAATACGCAATACGCATACATTTTAAATCTATCAGCAAACTTCACAGAAACACGTCAAAGTGAAATGCTCAGTTCTAACTTAATTAAAAAACAGTACTAAGTCACTTAAGTGGTTATTTTCACACGATTGTAAATTAACGTGTCTCGTTAGATTTTACGAATATATTTTATTTATGTAATAAAATTAGAGTTGTATCGATGCAGAGTGCTGGTCACTTATTGCTAAATGTCACTTTAAGTGTGATATCACAAATTTGTTATATTTACAATTTGAATTGAGTAGAAGGTTTGTTGTTGTTGTTCTAGCAGAAAATATTTAATTATGTATTATGTAATAATTAGTATATTTTATTTTCATTCTGAATAAATTTTGATTAGCTTGATGAAAATGTACCTAGAGCGATCGCACATAATTGAATTAACTACGTAAACTTAAAACATTTCAATAATCACCTCATAACCAAACACACACAAACATTATACTAAAACTGTTCCTTAAAACACACATAAATACATATTATACACACACACACACAAACACGATATCGCGACATTATTCCAAAGCGCGATACAGTCGGCACATCAAAGAGAATTTCTACTTGGATCGCGTCGCGGTTCGGTAGTCGGCACTCCTGATCGCTTTTTTATAGTTAAGCTGTGCACATGCATTGTGCTGAAATAAGTTGCGTTCGTATAAAAGTTACGTGGTATTTGGGGGTTAAGTTGTGTAGCCAATGTTGTTGGTGTTTACAGTAGGGTAATACTTGTTGAAGGATAAATGGTGGTCTTAAATGGGATTGGTTTTGATTCATAGGTTTTAAATAAACTTTTTGGGTTACTTTAGGTAGGTACTTTAAGAAGATATTTTTTTCAAATAATTGTTCCGTCCACCTTTTTCCATTCGATATAAAGGGCTTAAATGCCTAACAACATCATAGAATGCTCTCTTTAAGGATATAACCAAAACCAAATAAACTCTATTGATATAAACTCTATTTCGTGATTGAATTGACCCACTCTCCATTCGATTTTTAATCTACCACAGTTATTACAGAAACATTACACAATTATACAATTTCATGAATATTCTCAATATGAACGCAGCCTAAGACCAGTTAAGTTACATACAGTTTGATAACGCGGCGGCTTCGTTTGTCCCTATATTGATCAGATCGCACAAGACTGTATTATGAATACTGATCTAAATAAAATCTTTGATTTACATTTGAGATTTTTTGACGTTTAAAAGGTGATAATTTAGGTCGTTTGGTATAACAAATCAGAACAGATATTTTAGAGAGGCCAACTAGATTTATGCAAAAAAAAGAACATGCTCTAAAAAAGTTCCTTAGGACAATGCTGTTAGTCTCCATTTTCATTATAATAATCACCTGTTTTAAAAGTCGCATAGTTGATCTTTATCAAATATCCTTGTTGATACCTATAATTTCAGTCCCATGTTTTATTTATTTATTTATTTATTTAAACTTTTCACACTCAAAAAAGGTACAAAGGTCTTAATGCCTTAGGCATTCTCTACCAGTCAACCATTTTGATGGCAGGTGTTCTGTTTGAGAGGAACAAATGAATTTTTTATTAAAAATATATCATAACGCATTATTGCTAAAATATGTACCTACAAAAGTAAATAAATAGGTTATCAACTACATATGATACACATACATAAATGTTTCATAAACAGCTGCATACAGTGAATTTTGTTCCAGAATGTAACACACCCAGTTAACTTATCTACAAGTCCAGAGACCTCGTTTTGTATTCACACCTTATCGTATTCTATAAAAAACCGACAATTTTCTATCGCAGACCACGTAATTGAATAAATAAATTAAAATCTTATATGGCTGTACATCACTACGCAAATAAAGTAGGCAAAACCAAGCGTAGACAGTCGACTAGCGAGAGATATTATCGTCCCCCCATCTGTCCGGTCGCCGCTCCATATCTAGCATTTTCTATCCTCCCATCTTGAAATACACCTACCCTTACAACGGATAAAGAAACAACCTATCCTTGATCTAGAACACAAACATGCCGCTAATTAATCCGTGCCATTTGAAGTCACTATCCGAGATTTATTGCAATCCATTCCACTATAATTCTGCGGAAACTTCAATGCGAACAACTGAAGATCAACCTTCAGTAGTAAAAGTCGGAATTGGGGACGCCAATTATAACTTATCAAAGAAATTTAAAGACGGGTCTCAATAAACATATAAACTGTCCAAAGATCCATAGCGAAATTTACGGTTGTCAATAAAATTGGTTCATTAAAAATTTTTGCTTGATTGGAATTATATAAAAACATTTGATCTGAATTATAAAAAGCGCCCACTGCCGTCTAATCACCGTAAAATTCGTTTGGAATTTTATCGATGGTAGTTTTTCGAGAAACTAATATCAATAAAGAGAAAATATTCAATTTTGAAGAATGATAATTGTGATGTTGTGTGTGAAGAATTTATGAATTATGACGTGAAATATCTTAAGGAAGCCAAGTTTAAAATATTTGTTGCTTGTTAGCATAAAAATATATTTTAATATCTGATAATGAAGCCTGATTGAGTGATATCTTTAAAACTGATTATTGTTGACGCATCAACCTGTTTTATGCCTACACCCCTCGTGAGAAAAATATAGCTCTATAAATAAAGCGGCAATCGTGTCTGTCTGTTCATTGGAATAATTTTCAATTTAGCTGATGTGCGTCGATAAAGATAGTTTGAAGAAAGTATTGGTGCGTTATTCTTTTTATTCGAATCTAAATGGCTTGGGTATCGACAGACGATTGAGAGATCGTGAGTTTGTATGTTGCTCTCATTAAATACGGTGCATTTATCTAATAAAGGTTTACATATATTATTTAAACGAATTTTGCTTTTTGCATTGCCGTCACTCAATAACACTTATCTTTCACAGATTCACCGTTAGACTTATCCACGTCCCTCCTCTCAAGAGTCCTTTTACCTATCTCTCCTCCTTCAGGTGCAGAAGATGAACATAAATCTGTATCAGGAGACTCCCTCACGTCATCATCAGCCGGTTCCTCAAACGAACTCCTGGATATGACTCCAAAAATCCAAAGAAGACCAGCCAAGTCTGAAAGAGCGTTGCTACCTTGTGAAGTTTGTGGGAAGGCTTTTGATAGACCGTCGCTGTTGAAACGTCATATGAGAACACATACTGGTAAGAACTCTTCGAATAATCGACCTTTTATCAATATTTTTTTTATGGATAGTGTAAATTATGAAAAAAAAAATATTTTGCAAAAGAAGAACGCCAGTTAGGTAAACGGTATGTTGTTGTTATTTTCCATGCTGTGCTTTGTCAATCCTTACTAGATTGGATTATAATCCATTTTTTCTACTATCTTCTTAGTCATTTATGTAGGTACCACAATTTAATGAAGATAATTTAATTTGCATCCCAAACCATAGTGGCTTTTCACACACTTCACGTTGTTAATCCATCCATTTATCTTTTTATGCAATAACAAGTTGTCCGTTTATAGTAGTTATTTATTAACATCTATTTTAAAACTAATTTTATTTGCTCCAAACCTAATTTTATGCGTCCAAGTCATAAGTCAGAGCGGTTTAATTACATTGATTAACGTGCATAAATATAGAGATAATTAATTCTACTAATAAAATGTTGCAAAAATGTGAGTTTGTTTGGAACTGAAATAATAAGAAATGGAAATACTGTTTTTAAATAATTGTAAATTTTTAGCTGCTTCAAGCAAAACTGCGTACAAAAGCTTGTTAACAAAACGAATAAATTAATAATTTGCCCATAAACTGTTAAGATCCTTAATTAAAATAATCAAATCTGTATGGATTCATCGTAAATAAAATTTTAACGTACAAATCGACTACTGTAATATACTAGCATGTCGTTTCTGGTTACATAAAAAACAACTAGATTTGTAGACTTTTATTACATCTACATTTTATTTATATCTTCGTTTAGAGAGCTGATTTTTGCAACTTTATTGCTCTTTGAGAAATAACGTCTACATGCAAATCTGTTAGTTGTTGTTAGCATTTATAATCAGTCACTATTCTTGACTAACTGGTGTTAATATCAATCTATTTTTATGCAACGCAGAGTGTTTTTATACAAGGTAGAGACGACATTACGACAATAAATTAAACTGCGTACTAAAGACGTTCTTAGTCTGCATACGAAAATTCAATCAAATATATCCAATAGTTTAGTCACTATAGCTAGTCAAAGACACATATTCGGCCCATCACTACTATTTAGTTTGTGTGGAATAATCACTTTTTGTATATAGATGCTAGATTTATTTGATGGTAAGTATTACCAGTGTTTTCAATTATTGTCGTATTGTTGTATCCACATTGTATAAAGAACTGTATAATAAAAAGATTCCCTAGAACATTTTCTAATATATAATCCCACTAGCTGTGCCCCGCGGTTTCACCCGCATAAGTCTCGATTTTGTTGGAATATCGGGATAGAAAGTCCTAACCTAGGTCATGGTCTACCCATGTGCCAAATTTCATCCAAATCCGTTCAGCCGTTTTAACGTGAAAGCGTAACAAACAAAATCACTTTCGCATTTATATTCTACTAGCTTTTACCCGTGGCTTCGCCCGCGTAAAGGTCGGAAAATATGAACAGGACCGTACTACCGGGATTCAGATTATCCTCTATCCTAACCCAGATCATGGCCTATACGGATTTAGTTAAAAGACCATACGTCTTTCAACTAAATCGGTTCAGCCGTTACGGCATGAAAAAGTAACAGGCACATTTTAGGGTTGCGTACCTCAAAATGAAAAATTTCTCTCTTTCAGTCGTCAGTAATTTGACATTCGAAAGAAGAAAACAAAGCTTTGTGTAACTATACAGACGCTATACAACGTTTATTAGTAAGGAGGTAATGTTTGTAGCGGTTACACCGCCACATACGAACTACGCATTAAAGACATGACGTCACACAAATCCTGCATCGCGCAGTTAGAATTTACCGCGCGAACGACATAGATAAGATATCCGAAATCAACTTATGGGCAGTTGCCCGCCCGACATAACACCCGTCTTGTCGGAGGATCCTATCTTTTCTATGGTGGATGAGTGAACTTTACACCCTGTTCCTCATACCACTAAATTGGTGACCCCGAGACTGAACGTCAACCCAGCCTTCGGGCAACTACTTCAGCGTGACGTCATCATCATCAATCCCGCAAGCTTTCGTGAGGCGAGTTACACAGCCAGCCAGCCAGCACCCACGGCTCAGCGGGTATCCTGACCACCAGCATGCAGCGAACGCGCATTCCTGGTCATCACCCTTAGACTCATCACCCCGACTCACTGGGGAATCACCGAAATCACCGCAATCACCGCAATCACCTCAATCACCACAATTACCGCAGACAGTTCCAACTCACTTTGAACTGTGCGGCACCCGGTTCCGACTCACTGGAAGCACAATCACCACAATCACCGCAGACAGTTCCGACTCACCGTGAACTGTGCCGCACCCGGTTCCGACTCACTGGAACCACACCTTAAATCTCTTCAAAATAAGAGACAACAAAAATAATTACCGATATCACCGAAATCACCGCAATCACCTCAATCACCGAAAACACCGAAATCACTGCAATCACCTCAATCACCGCAATCACCACAATCAACACTATCACCACAATCGCCGCAATCACCGCAGACAGTTCCAACTCACTGTGAACTGTGCGGCACCCGGTTCCGACTCACTGGAACCACAATCACCACAATCGCCACAATCACCGCAGACAGTTCCGACTCACCGTGAACTGTGCCGCACCCGGTTCCGACTCACTGGAACCACACCTTAAATCTCTTAAAAATAAGAGACAACAAAAATAATCAATAATACATGTGAATTTTAAAATCAACCCCAATTTTACCCCTTTGGGGGATGATTTTACAAAAACGCTGAAACGCGTAATTTTTTATTTCTTACCAAAAGCATAAATTTGAATTTCCATATCCGTAACTTAAGAAATACTGGGTTTCCCATACAAACTTTCATCCCTTATATCACCCCCTTGGGGGTTATTTTTGAGACAAAAAGTACCCTATGTCCTTCTCCAGGATGCCATATATCTCCTTGCCAAATGTTATCGAAATCCGTTCAGTGGTTTAGCCGTGAAAAGGTAACATACAGACAGACAGACAGACAGAGTTACTTTCGAATTTATAATATTAGTATGGATACGCAATTTTCTCTATGCTATGTTGGAGTCTAATAATGTCTTAGGCATAACCAGCTTAACACGAATATAAATCGTTATAGAAATCTTATTGTCAACGTATTGTATGATAGATCCAGTAGAAAAACAACTAAACATTTCTCATAATTCTAGGTGAAAAACCTCACGTCTGTATGGTCTGCAATAAAGGCTTCAGTACATCGAGCAGCCTGAACACCCACAGAAGAATCCATTCAGGAGAGAAGCCTCACCAATGCCAGCATTGTGGGAAGAGGTTCACCGCCAGCTCCAATCTTTACTACCATCGAATGACGCACATAAAGGTAAGATTTTTATCTTCATAAACTGTCATTAGTTAAAAACTTAGTAACTACAGTACTAATGACAGTTTTCGACCATAGATGAACAGAATTTTTGAACAGAATTATAGTTATAAAGTTAGTCATAAGAAAATGAAAAAATATGCTAAACTAAATAGAATAATTAAAAAATGTAAACAAATTAGGAGACAACAAAAACACTTTTCCAAAAATATTCCACGGAGAAAGGAACGTATTGATCTAATCAATAAATTAAATAATTATCAAATAAAATTAGAAGACAGCAAAAACATTTATGAAATTGATACACAGCGCTTACAGTCCGACATACAGGTACTTGAGAGCAGACTTAGTTCCCTTTTCATTAAATATGTGGGTTCTCAGAACCAAATTAAAGAACACATTCTTGCTGCTAATGAGTTAGTTAGGTGTCAGTGTACTTGTCAGGTTTCAAACCCTGATGCTGTCCAGCCTGAGGCAACGGAGGACCCGTCCCAGACTGAGAGTGTGTCTCAAGACTGTATCCTCAATCAAGATAAACCTGATATTGTGCAAGAATTATCTCAAATGGTACAGTCAGTAGCTAGTAGTATTTCCTCTTGTAGTAGTCAAGTTTGCTATCAGTCAGTTATGTTTTCTGATAGTATAGGAAGAGGGTTAGGGAAATTAGTTAGTAACAACTTGAGTTTTTCTACTCAAAACTATTGTTTACCTGGGATATCCTTCAAAGAAATAATGACATCAATTACAAGGACTCAATATGATTCTAATACCAACATAACTGTATTTGTAGGAAATAGTTCCCAGGTCAAAAAGGAAGATATCACTGACAGTGTTACTGAGATTTTAAAGTTAAATTGTAATAAAATTATTTTGTGTGCTTTTCCCTATTTTGAGAGGTTATCAAATAGAAAAAACAATTATATACATATGCTTAACAAGCATATTCAGTTCTTAGTAAGTCACTACAGTGACAAACTTATATTTTTTGACACCAACAATTTTGTTGATAAGTTGAAATCGACAAGGAATACAGTGTATCTGCCCATTAGGTTTAGACTTCAAATAGCGAGGCTATTAGCTTATATAAACTCAGACATAAGTAGTATGTCGACGTGCAGTACTATAATTAACACCGCAATTATTAGTAATAATTCTAATGTACAGGTGGCCACCAGTAACTGTAGCACTAATGCTATAAACTTTTACAATTATTGTACGAAGGAGGATCCATGTGTCACTATGGCAAATTCTTGTCATAATGTGGGGTCCACAAGTAGTAGGATCTCATTGCCTGGTGATGGCATGGGAGTCTTGGGGCTCACTCTGGATGTTAATTTAAACTAGATAGTAAGACAACAGAAGATACCAGTAACACTGTAGTTATACCTACCAAGAACAAGGTGTCTTCTGGCTCTAAAATAGTTAATTGTAAAAAAGAGTCTAAGCAGAATACCTTGAAATTATTCCATCAAAATATTCAAGGTTTTTCTTCCAAACAATTAGTAATTGAATTATTTTTAGAAAAAACTATGTTCGAAATTATTTGTTTAACTGAACATTGGTTGAAAGATTCTGAGATGTTAATTAATTATAAAAATTATAGCGTGGTCAGTTGTTTTAACCGCAAATCAATGCTGCGTGGGGGTTCACTAATCTTAGTTAAAAAGTCTATTAAATCTAAGACTCGTAAAGATATAGTTGATTTGTCGGTTGAACATAACATTGAGTTGTCCTGTGTTGAGCTAGATAAGTATGTCATAGTGTGCGTTTACAGACCCCCCAATTATCAAAACTACTCCATATTTGAGGCAGTAATGGAAGATGTTCTAGCAAAACTTGCAACGGGGAAAAAATCAATAATTATCTGTGGTGACTTCAATATTAATATCTTAGAAAATAGTTCAAATAGTAGTCGATTATTAAGTCTCTTTAAATCATTCAATCTGTCAAATGTGTTTTCAGAACCAACCCGCATAACTACAAATAGTGCTACTTGTATTGATAATGTTTTTTGTTGCTGCGACTACTTAGATAAAGCTATTGTTAATTATCTGCCTTCGGATCACAGTGGTCAAACTGTTGCTTTCAAGTGCAACACACCATTACAAAGATTTCAGATACAATCTAGACAAGTAACAACCAGCAATCTAAGTAAATTTAATAATAACTTAATTAGTAAGTTAAGTATACCGGGTCATATTATAAACAATGTAAATGAATTATATGAGGAATTCTTTTCGGTAGTGCGCACCGAGTTCGATAATACTTTAAAAAAGAAAACTAAAACGATTTGCCCAAATTTTCTGTTCAGTGACTGGGCAACTAAGGGTATTAGGAAAAGTAGGGAAACATTGTTTGAGCTGTATGGCCTTAAGCCTTTTATTAACTCTGACACTTTTAATAAATACGTTGCTACTTACTCTAAAACTTTTAAAAATACCTGCAAGGTAGCTAAAGCCTTGTACCTTAGCAACAAGATCAAATCAGCCGATAATAAAATAAAGACGGTTTGGAAAATTATCAATGACGAAACAAATAGGAATAAAAGACATAACAGTGATTTCACACTAGAAACTTCACGTGGTGTCATAAGCACTAACAAAGAAGTTGCTCAAGAATTTGTAAATTTCTTTACCAGTATCCCACTTAAAACTACTGAAACCTTAAATTCCTCGCCCTCGCGTTCAATTGATTTATTAAGAGCCAACGTTTCATCCTGCCCGATTGAATTTAAATTCAAGCATATAGACCCCATAACAGTATTAAAAGCTTTCAAGCAAATTAAGATCAAATTAACCGAAGATCTATGGGGAATGTCAATCAAAGTTTGTACCTCCATCATTGAGACTATAGCGCCGTACTTAGCCTTAATATTTAATTTGTGTGTGGATCAAGGAGTCTTCCCTGATCTAATGAAATATAGTAAGGTAATACCACTTTTCAAATCCGGGGACAGTAAAGATACCAATAATTATAGACCCGTGTCCGTGTTGCCAGTATTAAGCAAGGTGTTTGAAAAGGTTATGCTTAATCAAATGCTCAATCATTTTAATACCAATAAAATCTTACATGATCAACAGTATGGCTTCACCAAGGGACGTTGTACGACTGACGCCGGTGTCACCTTATTAAAACACATATTTACGGCGTGGGAAGAGGCCCAAGACGCCATAGGAATTTTCTGTGACCTCTCCAAGGCTTTTGACTGCGTCGACCATGAAACCTTAATCTTGAAACTTGAGCATTACGGACTTGGAAAACTTGCGCTCAGTTTAGTTAAATCTTATTTAAATGATAGACAACAGCAAGTTCAAATAAATGGTGTCAATTCACTCGGTTTAAAAGTAAAAATGGGTGTACCACAAGGATCAATATTGGGTCCTTTTCTCTTTTTAGTATATATTAATGATCTACCCCATTTGTTAAAAACTCAACCACAAATGGTGTTATTTGCTGATGATACTTCATTAATTTTTAAAATGAATAGACGTGCATCAAATCTTGACGACGTAAATAACGCCCTGCAGCAGGTCCAAAATTGGTTCACTGCTAATAATTTAGTATTAAATGAGAAAAAAACTAAGTGCATAAGATTTTCTTTACCAAATGTCAAAAGTAGTAATTGTGAGATAGTATTAAATCAAGAGAAACTAGAATTCGTCGATCAAACTGTTTTCCTGGGGATCACGCTCGACTCTAGGCTTCAATGGGGTCCTCATTTAACATCCCTTTCAGGACGACTAAGTTCGGCAGCATATGCTGTGAGAAAAATCCGTCAATTTACGGATGTAGATACCGCGAGGCTAGTCTATTTTAGTTACTTTCATAGTATTATGTCGTACGGTATTCTACTATGGGGACGGGCTGCAGACATCGAGTCTATTTTTATTCTGCAGAAAAGAGCCATCAGAGCGATATATGGCCTCCGCAGGCGCGACTCTCTAAGGGAACTGTTTAAAGATATTAACATCATGACGGTACCTTGTCAATATATCTATGAAAACATTATGTACGTAAGGAAAAATCTACATCTTTTTAGTAAAAGAGGTTCAAGACACAATTATATCACTAGGAATAGGGACCAATTAGTTCAACCGGGTTTCAGGCTGGCTAAAGTAGACTCATCATTCATGGGGTACTGTTTAAAATGCTACAATAAAATACCTCCCCACATACTTCAGCTGAATGAAACGAAATTTAAATCTTATATTAAACGCACACTATGCAGTCAGGCATATTATAAGTTGGGGGATTACATCGCTGATAAAAATGCTTGGCTCAACGCTGGTCCTGCTCCACAAGGGCACATAATCTAATTGTATAGCAACTGAAAATACTGTTGGAGCTGCGGAAGATTTTAAAAACTATCTTTGCATTGTATAAATTCAATCTCTTAGCATTGTATAATTGCATAGCACATGTGTGAGTACTATGTACAGACTATAAAGCTACCATTTAGGTACTGGGTATGTCTTTCATTGACTTGAATGTGCCCTGGCGGCTGAGAGTATGTCATGCTCACTCTAATGTCACGCTGACGGTGGCGTGTGTGTTGGATCATTTAGCTCCCTTCAAAATGGTTGAGCTGAATGGTGCTAATCCATGCGTCATGTTCGTGAACGGGCGCCGTCAGTTGTGACTGGTCATCTCATAGCTGCCATGGCTTATTTTAATTTGATTTAATTTTTTAATTGTTTTATTTTTGTTTTTATCTTTTATTACGGACGCTTTTAACGTTTTGCATCGTTCTCACATGTATAAGTTCAACATGAATGATGTAACCAATATTTTGTAACCAAATTTTTATTTAAAAGAGTGTCCGTGGAGTTTCTTGCCCGTTCTTCTCCATAGGTACCTACTACGCTTTGGAATGGGCATCTAGCTTCATCTTTTCTGACTGACCGACCCCTTGACAATTCAAAAGTGCCTGTAATTGGTTTATTTGAAATAAATGCTTTGAGTTTGAGTTTGAGTTTGATGGATTTTTGGAATTCTACAGCTTTTCTATTAGGTACTTTTCAATAACGAGTAGGCGCCATACGCAAAAAACGCCATCTTCCATTGAAATCATAACCCTTCTTTTTGGCTTTGCCGTAGCCGGGTAAAAAGACAAACAAATGATGAATATGTATTGAATTGTACTCGTATAACCTGAAAAGCTTGAAATTCAATCTGTTTAGCCTTTTCCCAACTATGTTGAGGTCGGCTTCTAGTCCAACAGGATGCAGCTGAATACCATTATTTTACATGGAGCGACTGCTTATCTGACCTCCACAACCCAGTAACTGGGTAATACGATATCCCTTGGTAAGACTGGTTGTCAGGCTTTCGGGCTTCTGACGACCCGTAACGACTGTCATAGATTCACAAATGACAGCCGAGACCAAACGACTTAACGTGCTTTCCGAGGCACGGAAGAGTCTCGGTATGTAAAGATGGTCACCCATCCTTGGACCAACCCCGGCAAGCGTAGCTTAACCTGATGGATCGACCCGTCTGGCTGTTATTACTTAGCCACGAGCTCCTGAAAAACTTGAAATTATTTTCAGAAAATCTTGTTACAAACTGGCTTCTCGTTTTTCTTCAAATCTGGCGCTTCGGTATTGCGTCTGGGAACTGGAAGAGATTATTTATTCCCAGATCAGTATACCATCCTTTGTTATGGTCTCATGTTATATAGTTCACACACAGCTCCATTCTGTGCGTGTAGGCGCTGGTCCGTAGAAGTTATGCCCACCGGACCATACCCGTGGGAACAGGTCGGAGGTTGCGTTGATTCACTGCATAAAAATCACTCCATCTTTTATATGATTGCATGTTCGATTTCGCCAAGAAATGAGTGCTAATTCATGGTAATTTGCTCTATGAGTTTGTGCTCGTTTAGTAGTGTTTATTGTGGTAAATTTTTGGTGGTCTGATCCCCGAGTTCGTTACTTGTTGAAATTCTGAAATGGCAATATACTTAAACGCTTACAAAATCCATTAATTATACTAAAAGTACATAATTATGTGACAGTTCAAACTTTTTAACTTAAAACTGTTGGTAAGAAGATAACAATCAAGTATCAGTCCTAATTAAAAACCACGCCTGTCTTGTCTGCAAAATTAGAAAATATTTATTTCTTAGAGTGCTGATTTTAAAAGTTTTTAAAATAATAGGTATCTTTGATTTCTTGTAAAGAAATGATGATTGGGGTAGTCAAAAACATACCTACCTTATGTAATATGATTGATATTAAAATATATTATAATTTATTTACTAAATAGGTGATTTTAAAAGTTACTATAACTATGCTAACAATATAAGGTGTTAAAAAACTAACTTTAAAAACTTTCAGAGGTGCTTTAGACCATCAATCTGAATAACTTTTACTATGGGACCAACATTGAAATCGCGAAAAAAAATCAGCTGTTCCATAGTAAAGTTTAAGGCTGCCTGTCCACTGGAGCGGATAGGAGAGGAGAGGAGCGGAGAGGAGAGGAGCGGAGATGTGTCAATATTAACCAATAGAATCAAAACTCCGCTCCAGAGGTGCGATTCTATTGGTTAATTTTGGCACATCTCCGCTCCTCTCCGCTCCTCTCCGCTCCAGTGGACAGGCAGCCTAATACCTACTGCTCTAAATGTATGGGACAGCTGTTTTTTTTTTCGCGATTTCGATGTTGGTCCCATAGTAAAAGTTATTCAGTTTCATGGTCTAAAGCACCTCTTAAAGTTTCTAAAGTTAGTTTTTTAACACCTTATATATTAAATCTGTGAATGGTAGATTTATACTTCGTGATTTGTATGTTACTGATATGATCATTTATAATCATTTAAATTTAATCCCAACAATGGAGCTATTTATACTAAATTAACATATTTTTTGTTTGTATTGACGTCAAATGGTAGTGTTTGCTTCAATGTCTGAATGGGACAGGTTTCAGAATTTCGAAGGACATCAATACCTACGCATACCGTCTAATCACCTACCAAAATATTTATTTTAAATCAACAACAATATTAGAGTAAGCGATACTAAAACAATAAATATTTTAATTTTTTCAGTCGTTAGTTGAACCAATAAAACATCGAAAAATGTCATTTACGGTCAATTCTTTGAATTAACCGTAAATGACATTTTTCGATTTTTGCAACTTTGAAAATACGTTTATTTGCGACAAACACGACGCAAAGAACACAAACACAAAAAGAACAAGTTGAAAAATTATTTGATCCTTCGGTAATAATATTTTCTTTTTTTTTTCATTTTTCGTGGAACGAATTCGCTTATGGACCGACGACATATTGCAAATAGAAAACAGAAAAAAAAACAAAGATCTAATAACAATAAATAGCATCACACACATGACACATACACACACAACACAAACACAGGTACACATGACTACTAAATAGCTAGATGCTATTTAGTAGTTCATGTGTACCTGTGTTTGGGTTCGTGAACCCAAAAAAACTCACCAGCTGAGTTTCGCCAGCTAATTCAATTTAACCCTGTATAGATATTAATAAGTTATTGCGCATAATGTGCATGACACCACTTAATATCACGGAACTATAGGATGATACCACAATACCTACATTGCATGCAAGTTACAGTTTAAAAAAAAAAACAAACAATTAAAATGATCACTGAGCTACAGCGTAATGAAAAAGGATGCGTTCATGTGAATTATCTTTAGAAAAACTGTAATGGACCTCATTGTCTAGATCTCAAGGATAAAACGTATTTTTTATTCGATTTCGCAAATGCTCTGCAATCGATGTAGGTTTCCGTAATTGTGTTAACAATGGTGACTACTTGGTTGTGCATGTATTTTAATCACTAATCTTATGTTGGGATAAGCAGAAGTTAACCTCTCGTATTGTTTGTGGAAACTTAGGGAAAAGATAGCATAGTGTGGTTAAGTCGACTGTACTAAGTTGACTTCAGGCTGTATGCCTAACCAAGTTGAGTTGAGAGGTAAGTATAGAAGGCCCATTCTTGTACTTAAAAAACGTTCTCATCCAAGTCGCAATCTGTCAAACTTGTCAAAAATGTTGGTAAATATATTGTATTTTTGACAGATTGCGAATGAGATGCGAATGCGAAAGTTCTTAAAGATTACGGGAATTGCCCCTCAGGTATTGTAAGTACGGTAAATTAGAGTCGCTGTAGTCGGTTTTAAGCTATGAAGTTGGTTAAGAATCTAGGAAACAGATAAAGTATCTGAGCTAGTTCTTTAGTTAAATTCAAAATTTGGCAGCGCCAAAGGTTGGTTGCCATGGAGCAATGAATTTAAGTATCTACACCACGCCACGGATGGCGTGGCCATAACAAAGTGGATCACCAAACTAAAAATAAAAAATAAATACTTTTCGCAAAAATTTCTTCGTCAGATTGGGGAACAACCTATGCTATTTTATTCTAATAGAGCTTTAGTACCGTATATGGTATTTTTTTATTTCTTATTACGAATCAAAACATTCGCACAAGAAATAAAAAATTCTAATTACACAAAGAAAACATTCTTGATTCTTCGATGTAATTAAGTATAGTTCTAAGTGATGATAATACACCAAAGTGCTATACTATACGGTTCGGTAAAGCCTTACATTATACTGTGGAGTTACCGTGCTCAGTTCCCATAACGCCCCACCATAAGTTTTTACTTATTTAACTATGACCTCATGTGTCTGCGACTTAAGAAAATCACACAAGTGTATACGGTCACTGGGCACAGGGCTGTCACGAACTAAATGAGGACAGGAAAGTGCAAAATGGTAAAAAACATATTTAAAAAAATGAATACAAAAAGAATGGCTAAAATTAAAACAATGATTTGAAAATGCCTATGCTTAACACTTTTAGGATAAAAAATCTAACATTACACTATTCACTGATGAAGATAATCAAAATATACTAAACAAATCATCATTATTTTGTAATCAACTTTCAAAAGATAGTCGTCCTGCAACAATCTCTGTGTCGGTTTTTATTCACACACCCGGTCATAGGTTTTGCAAATAAAACTTTTAAATCTTTAAAAAAATCTAAGACGCAAAAAAATAAGGTCACACAAACAATAAAACATGATTAAAAAACCATACATCACCACCAATAAAAAAAAACTGGAAAAAAAAAAGAAAAAAAAAAACTCCTACGATCTACATCCCTTATTCCTTAAGACGCACCTGCGGTCACAGGTAGTTACAGTTAAGTAAGGGCCAATAAATTGCAGGTCAACGTGGGAAACTCCTATAGTCATCGACTGTGACGCATATAGTGATGTATCGACAATATGAGACAATGCTGAAATCATTACAGGCAATCGGATAAATTATACTGAATGGCATACTTTCTTTGATTTGTTTTGTTTTTTATTGTTATTTAAGAGTCCATTGTCGTTTTGATTATGAATACAGTAAACTATTTACGGTTGTAAATCGGATGACAAAAAAAATTGATGAAAAAAAATCGTTATATCGCGCCCTGATGAAATCGTTTATTTATTATTTTTGTAAAATACGCATTCGAGTTTTATGTATTCTTGTTTTTTATTATGTACCCATGAAAATGTATTTTCTTAGTACCGGAGATTTCGTGAAAATAACACAGTAATTAACTGATTTCATATAGAGATCTTGTAATAAAATCATACGTAGGTCCGTAAACAAAAGACTCTGGTAGTGTTCGGACGTAAACAGATGTTGTTATCCAAAAGGGCGTAAGTTCCTTTACTGTAATTTGGAAATTAAAACTATAAGGCGCACTTGCACTGATCACATAATTTAATGCATTTGACGCTAAGCATTTTTAATCTTCTCTCTTTGTCAACTTCAGGCAATTGACAGAAACAACACGATAATTGAAATTTGTTTAGTGCTAAACGCATTTAATTATTTGTGGTGCAAGTGGGCCTAAGATTCCTTAAAAATATAAATAAGTACAGGAAAAAGTACACAAAAAGATTCTATTTAATTTTTTGCATTTTAAAATGAAAAAAGTAACTTTATTTTTTAAACGCTTAAAAAAAAAATATTGTTTAGGTAGGGTATATGACAATTATTTTCATATCTAAATTTCGGTTCCGCACTTACGTCCTTTTGACACGGTAGTGTTTTATAGGTTCACATACGATCGTGTGAACCATATGTCCACGGTCTGGTGCTCGTGGCGTCTTCGGCAACGTCTTTTGCTTACGATACGGTCCGTGAACTCATGGGAACATGAATTTTGGATGTCTGTTAAAAACGTTTTTCTACGACCCCAGTAACGTTTAATTTTAAAACGTATTTAATAGGGATGATGCCTGGGTAAGAAAAATTAAATTCTATTTAGTCCGTCGAGTTTATAAAAAAATATTAGACACGTATTTTTTGCTTTATCATAATTAATAAAAAAAATCATAAAACGGATTAAGGCTCAAGCCTCTCAGTTGAGGACTGGGGGCTCGCTACGTCACAAGTAAGTATAAAATCTACATACTCGTGACGTCAAGACAAATTTTAACTCAATGTATCGCCGGAATATTTTAATTACGTGAAAAAAGAAAAAGTACGTGTTCAATATTTTTTAATAATCTACCTTACGGACTAAAAAAAATATTTTTAGTCATCATCCCTATTGTAAATTTTACTTTTGTTTGTGACAGCCCTAACTCAAATTGCAGTAGCATTTAATTAAATAAAAATGCAAAAACAAAGTCACTTTTAGTCAATTTTATAGTGGTTAATTACTATCAAGAATAGGACTCATAAAAAAATATAAAAAATAAATAAATTATGTATCACAATTTAAAACAATTTCCATAAAAAAGACGCTAATTTGTCCATTTAAAAAACTAATTCGCCTTAATCTTTCTCAGTATCAATAAACAGATAATTACGAACCGATTAATACTAATTTATTTAATTGCTCCGAATAAAACTAGATTCCCAGCCCATTTATTCGAATCAAAATCTAGATTAACTGTGTATTTGAACATCTGCAAGTAAAGAAAATTGATAGACTATCCTTTATTCGTTCGTCTTTGATCAATCGGCCATTCTACCTCGTAAAATGGATCTTTTCAGCTGTCAAAGTGCTGAGCCGCAGAATTAAACTGGACAGTATGGAAGGCTAGTTAGGTATAGAAAAGCTAAATAATAATGCAGCCTTCACAATAGCTTGATGGAATCGAGTGATACACAATAGCAAGGAGTTTGGTAGGTATAGTTTATGGGCTAGTTATGGGATGTTATGTATAGCCCTTTCAGGATTTTGTTTATATCTTGCTGTATGAAATTGAAGTGGTAGATTCTCTAGTCGGTGTATTTAAAGCTAGATAATGTAACAGACGTTTCTTTGTTGATACAGCTGCATAATCAGGCTATAATGTTCCCACTGTTGGGACACAAGCCTCCTCACGATGAGAGGGAGTGGGCCGTAATCCACCAGCGTACCCAGTGCGGAATGGTATATGTAACATGTCTTCGAATTTTTGGTTTTAGGACATGCCGGTTTTCTCAAGATGATGGTTTCCTTCACCGTTTTTGAGAGCAGTTGTGATGAAATAATTTACACAAATTAAAACGCCTGTCTGGGTTTGAACTCGTGGGTGCTAACACTGGGCCACTGTTATTCATATTTCTATGGGGCCACCACTGCTCCTGCTTTTAATACGGCTGCAGTTAATAATAATCAAGAAAGTTCCGTTTATATAGGAATAGGCGTAAATTTAACACAGAAATCCTCACATTAATATTACTAAAGGTGTGTGATGTCGTCAGAATGTCGGCAACTCGTATCACCTGTCACGGGCGACACACGAATATCCCCGACCACCGACAGGCCATAACCGACATCACCTTTTTAACTAAAAAACTTTGAGATTCTCGCCTCATTGGTTTAGAAGCTGTGATATACAGACGTCGAGGATTTAGAGACGGTTTCTAAACACAGCGAAGACAAAAAAAAATGTAGTAAAGAAGTTTATTCTAGTCGCATAATGATTATCAGTGATTGAAAACCTATCATGTTCATTAGTTGGGCGAAACAACTGTCCATTTTTGGTTATAGAAAAAAATGGAGATATTTTAACAATATGATTGAAAAAGAGAATCATTTGAAAATAGGAAATATGCTCATTAATTGAGCGAAAAATGCTGTCCATTATTGAATAAAGAAAAAAAAATGGAGTTACTTTTTAAATACTATTGACAAAGGACGATAATTTGAAAATAGTTTGGAAAATCCAAAAGTGCACGCCTCATACATATTACTCATTCATAAACGACAAAGAAATTCAAAACATAGTTTTTAACAAAAATGAACAATTTATCACTTTTCATGAAGTCGTAATGTCAAAGACTGACAAAGATATTTACTTGGCGGTTGCTAGGCAACATCAATTCAAAGGTTGGAAATATTTAGATAAAGATATTATATTTTAGTTAGTATTTTATTAATTATAATTAAACTACTTCGAATAAAAGTGCCATTTTCAATAGGGTTCCTTCTACGGCTGAAACGAATGTATAAAAAAAAATTGACTCAATTAATTGATTTTATCGCAAGCTACAATGTTTTCAGGGTTCATAAATTGACGGACAGGAATTTTTTTTCAACTATTTGGATGCCGTTTCCATTTCTGCGAGCATTAAATCAATTGTTAAATCAGTTACAGAAATGGGGCAAAAAAATTTTTTAGAGCACACTAATGCTTCGCATTAAGAGTCGTGCAATAGGGTTCCGAATTCTTGCCAGGATTACTTTTGCCTTTTACAGCACACTATCAAATTATCATACGACATTTTCTTGTACTCTTCAACACATACCTAACCCTTTCTTTACCGTGGTTGGGCAAAACGGTCCTTTCTTACAACCAGCGGTCATCTGCGCGTGCGCTTGACACTTTTCCACTCGTTAGAGGTTCGTTATTTGTTTGTTGTCAGTCTGTCTGTTCGTCTGTCACAGTGTTGCGTCCCTACAATTGGTTGCCGCACAAAGCGGCGAAATGTGGTCCATTTGATCGTCCTTAAGCGAACTAGAAGTTCTGCAATAATCTGGCCAATTTTCGCGACGACAACAAAGAAATTCCATTCCTAATTGATTTAAATTCATTGTCAAGCATGGTTATTGTTCTGAAATTTAGCCAAATATCCAATTACTTGATTATATACAAATAAAACAAAATTAATTCCGGTGTCAACATTTTATTATTGTGAATTAGCAAACACTTTAGCTATAATTCAAACAAAAATTCTGAAGTAGGTAATGTCAAAGCATAATTTAAACCACAATAAAAATTGCCAAATATTCTAAAGTTATCTTGAAAACCGTTATCTTAGTAATATAATGTAAAAAAATAGAGGAGAAGAGCTCAAATACATATGTAAAAAAACTTTTTTCATAGTCAAGGTTTTGCATAACTAAGGACAAAAAAGCAGATGCCGCAAGGTTTTATAACTTGAACCACACAATTTGAGTAACAAGGAGCCAATAAGATTGGTGGTTGTCTCAAATCAGAATGTGATTTGCGTTTGTCAGTACCACCACCGACTGACACTTAGTCAGCCATTGTACACTTGCTTTATAGGAAATACGTTTAATTATACTTCAGAAACAGTTGAAAACTGAAAATGGTTTTTCTTATAAACATACCTAATCTGTCATTTATACAAGGGGAACAACTGGCTAATACAGTTACAAGCATAATAAGCCTGTTCTCACTGCTGGGACACAGGCCTCTCTTCGAGAAGGTAATCTATGTCACGCGGGCCCAGTGCGGGTTGGTAGATGTCACACGTCTTCGAATTTTTGGGTCTAGGACATGCCGGATTTCTCATGATTTTTTCCTTCACCGTTTTGAGAGCAGTGGTGATTTTTAAACAAAGTAAAGCGCCTGCCTGAGTTCGAACCCACGACCTACAAATCGCAAGTACCCGTTACTACTGGGCCATCACGGACTGCTTAAGTCATTCTAATACACATAATACTACTTATATTTTTTTTAATATGGTTTACATAGGTTTGTGACAGTAAATAAATATAATTATAATTACAATGTGAATTTCGTATTTTATCATAATTCCCAAACATACTGATCACATTCTCAACAAGATATTTTTAACATAACTATGAACGATTATCTAAACTTAAATGGCCATTGTTGACAGACTTCGGGTAGTAACTAATAACTTAAAAAATATTATTGTAAACTTAACAACAAAACTAATTTTAGAACGTTAATAATTACATTCAGGTATCTACTATCTACAATTTTGCATAGATCTATGTAGATATTTTGGAAAACATGCCTTATTTTTGCAACCCTGAATGTTAAAAAAATATTAAAGTTATGAAATTGGTCATGATGTTACTTTTACAATAATATTTTTTAAAGTTATTAGTTATTTCCCGAAGTCTGTCAACAATAGCCATTAGAAAAACAGAGCAATCCAGTGCCATAAAGTCGTAATAGAGACAGGTGGCGAATTCATTGGATGTATCCTTAGATATTTACGATATGGGAATAGAAGCAGCTGATATAGCAGATAAACAATCTTAGATGTTGTTCTTTCAAATATACGATCCGTAGAGATTTTTATGTTGTCACAATTTGAGAAATTATATCAACCTAATTCTTCTGTATTTTTTGTTGCATAAAAAAGTTTAATCTTACCGTGTGAAGCTAAGATATATACGAAAGATATAATATAGATTAATTGGATCTGGTAGGAAAGAAACTCCAACTGTACACATAATAACTGCAATATATCTTAGAAAATAAACAATGGAAGAAACTGGTCAACAAGCGGATCTAGGTGACCGGCAGGTTTTTAAATCAATTTAGTTAATCAAATTAAATAATTAAGAATAATAAGGATTAAGATTAATAACTGTCATAAAAATGTTGCTGAATTGTACCAAATAAAGCTGTTAATTTTTTAAGCCATTCTTTAACTACGCACGCATCCTGTCTAAGTCCTAATAAATTATTCTAACAATACGACATAATGTATTATTGTCGAATAAAATATATTTATCCGGAATACATTGATACAAGCTTTTACGATACCATATTGCTTTTATAATCTCATTAAAAAACTTATTGGTGGCCGGTGCGTGTGCGCGCCTGTCGTATGCACCTGCCCTAATAAGGGTTTTAAAAATCGGTTAAAAACGGTCTTCTTGTGCAATTACGGGTTAGATAGTGAAAGACATTTCGATAGTAGTAATATTTGTGTAAATTTTTGTTTTTATGTCGCTTTGTTCATAACTCTGCGCAGGCGCTTTTTCTCTTGCGGAGTGATCTCTCAGAATGACTGACGTCCATCATTTAAAAATGTCATTGAAAGGCTGGAAATAAATAGTTTCTTATTTTATTGACAGCATTTTTTTTTTTTGCAAAAAAAAATTTTTCTTACTTTACTTATTAGTTTTTTTTTGCAAATTATTGCGATATCGTGGCATCTGTTAGATTACTTCAACAACACGCAATGAGTTTTAATTACATGCGGGTATTGCTTACCTTCAATGGATGATCTTGATATAAATCGCAGTATTTTTTTAAATCTGTAAATAATACATATTATTATAAATTAACTAGCTTTTTCTCGCGGCTTCGCCCGCGTGGAGGTTGGGAATTATCCACGGGAACGTACTTTTTTTCAAATAATTGTCTATTGGTTTACGTGGCGAGCGACGGCAGTAAAGCTCCCAGTCGGAATATTTCCGACATCTTCAACAATCATCGTCATATTTCAGCCAATTTACACAAAACCATAATAAATTGTACACTCAAACCTTCCTCATGAATCAGTCCGTCCATTGGTGACAACCGTATGAAAATACGTTCGGTAGTTTTTGAGTTTATCGCGTTCAGACAGACAGACAGACACGGAGGGGAGACCTTGTGTTTGTGTTTTGACAGCGTTGTTTTTCAAAACTACGCAACGGATTTTCATGCAGTTTTCACCTTAATTTAGAGAATTTATTCCGGCAGGTATTTGTATAATACAATAATATTAAACTCAGCTATATAATATTATAATAAAGAAATTACAATGTTCGTCAAGTCGGCAAAACCGTTCACAGCAAGAGCAAGTCGCTAGTTATAAGTATAAATTGCTTGTGTAAATAATTTTCTTTAAATCTTTTTTATGATTACTTGAAGTGATATAAACTAAATATTAGTAGTGGCAGATGACACTTAAATCATAATCATAGCCTGACACATTAGAAATCAAAATCGTACGGTAAAAAAATATGATTTACTTCATTGAAATGAAAACAAGTCACATTGGTTTGGCAAGAGGAACATTCCGAGCAAGATAATTAGGCCCACATAATACACAAATATCATATCATAACCATAAAGGCTCCTGCAGACAGGCGCGATGAGACAGGGCGATGTGATTCTGGTAGAATAATGTCCATGAAGTTTTCATATAAATTTTTCTACTCGTGTCGCGCCGCGCCTGTCTGCGACTGCCTTAAATCCACTTGTTTTAACAGGAAGTCGCTTTAATGAATTTTTATTGGTTACCGAAGACTTTCGAATAATGAAATCTGGGCGTTATATGACGACTAGTTTATGTCTATATCTGTCCAATTTGACGTCCGCCGTCCATTTCGTTTGAATATATTATAGTCCAAGAGACAGGGGCGTCAGAAATTACGATTTTAAATAAGTGATAAATGTTTTTATTTAATAGGATTTTTAATGCATTTAAACGGGGACTCTGCTAATGAAATTAAATTAAAAAGGTAATTTTCGCCATGATAATTAGTTTGGTACCTAATAGTAGCTTTACCAAGTATAATTATTACAAAAAAATATGCTGCTTATTTTTAATACCGGCTGTATTAAAAATAAGCAGCATATTTTTTTGTAATAATTATACTTGGTGAAGCTACTATTAGGTACCAAACTAATTTTTCAATTTACTTTTACTTCTCAAATCTAAACAGTTAAATTGCAATTTTTATTAAAAGTTAAACATCGTTAAGGTCTACACCTATTTCAAAACTAACGTGTCTCTTTAAAATTTTTATACTCCAAAACACACACCTAATAATCTTTGACGGATTACATCGATAACATGTTTTTTCATCTAACCGTCTCCGAGCCTACTCAAGAAATTAACAAGGCAGCAAGAAGTTGACAATTTAAACTGGTACAGTTTTTTTTATATAGCTTCGAAATTGTGGTCCAATCACCAATCGTTTGTCCATATGCATTAAAACAAGCTTCGGATCGAACCGTTAGAGTAAAATGTCTTAATAAATATTGTACTTATGTTGTAATTCTATCATATTGACGCTTTATTTGTAGAGAAAAGTATCGATATAACGGTATTGAGTATTTTTAGCCGATGATAAAACAAAAAACTTAATAAGTCGACGAATTTTTTTTTTAATTTTTAAACGCACCTTTGGTGAAATCTAAGAAGCCACGCCACTACAAGCACAGTATAAATATACGGAATTCATTTTGACGCAACGCCTATGTCATTGCACCAAACTGCATTTAAAAAAATGTAGTTCCACAATTTTCCGTCGCCTTCTTTTGTGGCGCGCGAATTTTACCTATAGAATATTGGATAAAGTGTGATACTTACTTCTCCAGCCGATAAGGTATCGCTTGTACAAATATTCTGAACCTGTTTCAAAGTGTGCAGATAAAGGTTTTATCGCTCTAAGATAAATTCAGGAATGCAACCTAATTTATTTGAAATTATCTGCCAAATAAGTTAAACGGAACTTTCGTAGACCGTGGCAAAACAGGCCCTAACCGCTAGCTGCTTCTACTTTTGCCTGACCGACTCCTTGACAATGCAAAAGTACATAAAAGCTTGGAGTTTTTAAAATATCTTAACAAAAGTATCAATATCGATACTCAAGTATATCGATACTTTTTTCAAATCCCTTTTTATTCATTGTCGGTATCAAAGAAGTATAGAAGAGTGTTTTTATTGACACACTTCTTTGGATTATGTTTGTAAAAACGATGTAAACTGACGGGTTTTATCGCTAATTGATTTTGATCTACATTAAAATCGATGTGTATCGATTGGATTTATTCGTTTTCTTAGAAATAATCAGTGAAAGGAGTTTCACATAATCACGATGTGTTTGATTGTTTTTGTTTTAGTAATATTAATTTATTAGCTTTTTACAGTGGTACCTTAGCTTACCCTAGTTGCGATTCTCTGGGATCATAGTTTTAGAAAATTTTGAACTTGAATAAAACAGAAAGGTGAATTCTAGGTAATTGGTAGGACATCACTAGCCTTACTGTACTCGTAATTATAATATTATTATAAATGCGAGTTTGCTTGTTTCTTTGTTTGTTACGCTTTTACGCTTAAACGGCTGAACGGATTTGGACAAAATTTGGCACATCGGTAGACCATGACCTGGAGAAGGATATAAAATACCTTTTATCCCGATATTCTCACGGAATCGAGACTTATGCAGGTGAAACTGCGAGGCACAGCTAGTTATTTTATAAAAACAATAAAGCCATATTACAGGACCTTTTTAACTTTATTCACCATTTCACACGACAACGGTAACGGTTCCATATTTCTGCGACAACATCCTGTCCCAGCATTATCTTGTCAAAAGATCGCCGAAGTTATAGTTCAATTGTAAAATCGTTGCAATCACAGAATCACTAACTTATACATTTTAATGTTTTAAGAAATGAAAGAGGCACACGTTTGTATGGGATTGTTTATGGTCTGATAGCAAATGTATGAGAATGAACCGATTTATGAGTTACTGAGTATTTGTAGCATTATTTGTAAAATCGGCCCGTTTGACGTCAAAGGAAAGTCGCGTGGTTTTATGTATTACAAGGGTTTTATCGCGATTCTATGATATCAGTCGTTTTCTGTTTATATACCGCTAGGAGTACCGTATTAATAAATGGATCTCATTTAAGAGTTCCTTCTTAAACTAAAATTCCTTTTAAGATGTTGATCTTATTTTACGAATTATACTAGCTGACCCGACAGAAGTTGTGCTGTCCAGATTTCAATAGTTCATACAAAAATCGCATAAAAAAAGGACGTTCTGTTTTTCCCGAATTTAAAATAGTTCCGGGTAATGTTTCCAATTTTTCTTTGCATTAAAACCTTATTCCTACTGTTTTTAACAGTTTAAGAAGAAAATTAACCAATTCGGTCTAGCCGTTCTCAAGTAATGCGCTTACGAACGAAAAGCATTTAATTTTTATAATAAATAGAAAGACGAGGGGTTTTTTTTTCAAGCTTAAAAAAGCTTTTGGTAGGACGAAGAAGGGGTTCACAATTTGTGATAGTGGTAGGTTTATTCAAGGCTTCATATAATTTCGAGTCTTCTCTGACATAAGTTGGCAACAGATTAGTTAGTGCTACAGCAAAAACTTAATCCAAATTATACACCTTCAACATTAAAGTGGCACATGGCAAAATCTAAACAAAAAAAAAAAAAAAAACAAATCAAATAACAGCTGATGTTCAAAACAATTTCACCTTACGATCATCAGTAGCTCATTTCATTTACATTATAATTGCACAAACGATCCGGGTGCATTTTTTCTGAACTACACTGTACACGTTAACTGCCGTACATCGCGTGACAATTGTCAGGCAGCAATACACTTGATTTACAAATAATTGACCCAATGTTGTAACGAACAATCATAATTCATTTTAATCAACCACAAACGCGTGCGCCATCTTGGATTTGTATAGGTTTTTTATAGTGTAAAGAAATGCGTGCAGCTAATATTTTCCGCTTCAGTTGACTGTTGTGTGTAAAAAAACCTTTTGCAGATGTGTCAATTACTGTGATGATTTTCCTTGTAATGTCATTTAGTGATTATGGGCTATTGTTATGGTATTATGTCACGGTAAATTGACATTAACTTATGCAGTATATACTTGGGTGTTGCTAGTATAATTACTGCTGTTTAATGTGAAGTAAGTACATGATCAACTAAGGTTACGTCATGAGCTTCATTACATCCGGATCTGTATATTAGCCAAGTAATGATTAGCTACTGGTTTGTTTTCAAGCTTGGAAGCAACACAATAAGACCTAACCGCCTCGGGTGAGGTTCGTCTACTGGTAGCAAGCGCTACTGTTGAGCACGAGGTCCAGGATTCCAGGAGTTCCAGGATTGAATTCCTCAGTAGCAGCCCGGAGTCTGGAATTGTGGCTGGTTGATAAATGATACAATGTGGGTGTATCTACTACAGGTACACCTGTGCGTTACCCTTCGGGGAATATAGGCGTGATGTTATCATGTTGCAATTTTGTTGCAATGCAAAAAGCATCTAATCTTGATAATGGAATTATGACATTTTCAGAAAAGCGGTTAAATAATTTTTTATTAAGGTATCTATTGGTGGATGCATTTTTTATGCACCCCATCTCTACCTATCGTTTGTTTTCTATATCCATATCTATATACAGTTCAACCACTGAATGTTTGTACTCTTTTCCACTGTCATAAATTAAATGTTGTAACTTTGACACTGTGTAAAACACAATCTTCCAATGTAACATTTTGAAACAGTGCAGGGACCAGTTCTGTCACAAACACTATTAATAAAATAAAAAGCTAATAATTAATAATACCACGAGTAGAATGTCTCGCCTTCAGATAACACGCGACAACTCCAAAATGAATATTCAAGAACTTGTTATAGTTATTTGTTATACAAGAGTGCAAAGTTGCTTTTTAACCGCGTGTTCAATTTTGATGACCGAGCAAGCGAAGGATTCTAAAATTGAATCACGAGCGCAGCGAGTGATTCAAAATTAGAAGCCTGAGCGTTAGCGAGGGAATCAAAAGAGCACGAGGTGAAAAATCTTTGCACTCGAGTGCAACACGTAACTTTTCATTCCACCTCAGCGAGGAAATGACTAAATGCAAAAAAAAAAACGTTTACAATCACAAGATAGGTACACTTTTATTTCAGTTTAGGTATTAATTACTACATTATAACAGGTAAGTATTACAGAATAATCTTTAAATTATAACAAAATAATACTAAGGTATAATTAAGAAAATTTTAAAGTAACGTTGCTACAGTTATTTAAATTGAGTGTAATATTTTTGTTTGGTACTGTAATATTGGTGTTAGTCACTTGTGTACTGTTTTTCGGTAAACTATCTGTCATACTTAATAGTTGTACCGATTCATCGGATTCCCTTGGCGTGAATGTTGGAGAGAGAGGGAGATGGTTAGGTGTTTCATAACGGCTTATTTTTGATGTAGAAGGGCCAGTCCAAGGATCCGATTGAGGCTCTTTCAGTGTAATGGCTCCTACGATGCCTTCACATATTTTAGACTTATTTTGGATGGAATCCTCTATGTATCCCTCTACAACTGCATTGGACTTCCAGCCTCCGTGGCGCTTAAGGGACAGGAGATCAGCTCCGGAATCAGCCAAAAGTGTGGCTGAAGTTCGTCGGAAACAATGACCCGTGTACAACAGGGGTTCTGGAAGTTCAAGAAATGTTGCTATTTCTCGTGGGATACTGCCAATTTTATTAGTACCCATAGGCTGTCTAACACACTTTCCATTGCGATACTGTAGAAAAAATTGATTGATTGGAGTGTTAGGCGGGCGTAAGGCTTGATATTTCTCAACAATCGTTACGTATTCCTTTTGACTTTTGAAAACTAAAATGAGAATCACTCATTTTAGTTTTTTCACTTGTTTTCAAGTTTCTTGTTTTTAATAAAAGGTTTAACAATGACGTGAAAAAATGCCGCGTAAAGAACCGCGTACAAAGCAAATTGAAAAAAGAACACCAAGAAGGTTCCGAGTCTGAGTTTTTAAAAAAATTAAAAAAAAGTTGTATGATATATTCGGCACCATAGAGGTAGCAGTAAATAGGTTTAATGTTTTTTTTAATTCACAAACTTAGTGCACACGATGTTCTAAATTCAATTTACTTTATCCTCTAGCGAATAAAAACGGCTTTTCCACTCAGATATTGAAGATTAAAAATACTCTTTCCGAGATGGTGGGATGAAAATACCTTTGCCTGCCACTCAATGCGCCTAAAATGATTTATTTAAGCCAACATGCTGATCAAAATCCAACTCTAAATTAGAAACGAGAAGGTCTAATGTCGCTTGTTTTCATTTAGTAAACAGCCCTTATCAGCCGCCCACGCATGATTCGATCTTTTTTTTTAATTTGATGTCGTAATTATGGAGTGTGTATGATATTAATTTATTGGGTGGCGCAGTGTTTAAATTATTTTTGGGCTACCGTTGTGCAGTAATTATTTGAACTAAAACATTGTTTTCTATAACTGGAAAAATCCAGAATAAATGATTAAGTAATTAGAGTTGGAAATAATAATTTAAATACCGGTAATTTGAAAAGGTATTAATTAAAAAAAAAACAGAAAAAAAATCGCAAACCTGCAAAAAATACCTTACAAGGCCGCAAGGCGACTATCAGAAACAAAAATCAATAGATATTTCTCAAACCAACTTCAGTAATTCAGAGATTACTTTCATCCATACCTGTCAAAACCCTTTTGGTTTTACCGCAGATCGATCAAAACTAGTTCCACCTTCATTTCTGCCTACCCCATGCGCCATACACGTACATAAACAAGTCCATTCATTCCAGAGATTAAACGTTCATGTTTAAAAAGAAAAATAACGCTGGACCGGCACAGCGGCAGATTGCATCTGTGGACCGTCTGCACTATCAATCATTCTTTATCGTTCTTTTGCCGTGGACTGTACTGATTAAATTATTCCACGGAGGTGACTTAATGAAATAGCCTGGTTAGGGAGGATTCACACTACTGTGGCTGAGACTCGCAATCGTGCCTAGGGCGTGATAGAGATACGCTATATCCCACGTTGTTTACGACTGTCAGAAATATGGCTAAAAATATACGATATGGTCTAAAATGGACTCATATTTAGGGCGCTACTACTCCACTCTCAGTCTGATAATTATCTGAAAATTGATTTACACTTCGTCACATTAAAGTTATAAATATGTCGGAAATAAGTCACTGATTTGACTAATCGGGGCGCCAGCGCCGCCGCCGCCCGCTCGATAGACTTCAACATAATGCTCGACCGGAGATAAGCAGAGTTTATCGGTGGCCGTCGAGCAGTGAAAACGTTTAGAAACTGTCGCGCGTTCCGTATAGTTGTGTCGTGTTCCTACAGTGTGTGAATTACTAGTGTAATTAATTTGATTGTAAATAATAATATATAATTTGATCTGAACTGCAAATGGTTTTTCTATTGCGTAATAACCAACATTAGCCATAGTACTACCACAGTAGTATAAATATGGCGGATACTAGAGACACGTACCTTCTCCGTAAAATATAATATACCCAAGTCGATACTTGCACCAGTCCAGTATAAACAAATACTAACTAACTCACAATCCATGACCATTCATACACCCTATTCATTCATAAACAGCTTAAATCACCTTTTGTACAAAATCTAACAGTAAACTTAATAAATAGTAGCATTGCTCTTGCAACAAATCATGGCCTGCAGTGTACCTTATTACGTCAAGTTATGAACACGCAAGGACACAATTGTGCACACAGCAACATCGCACATCATGGCGGCCGGCACGGCCAATAAATATGCATACATTGTCAATTAATAGCCTATATTAAATTAATGGCCGCTTGCTATTTAGAAATGCAACGGTTAAAGGATTAAAGGGCTTAAGGGTTCTGCACCTGTTCGAGAATGATAAGTTTTTAAGTGAATATTATGTGTGATAAAATCTTTCGTGAATAGTGCGTCTTTTTGGTGAGCCGTTATCCGATAAATACAATCAGTTAATTTTTGCGCTTCGACATTTATAATAGGATTTTTAGAAGATTTTGTAAATATATAATATAATTGTAATAATTTAAATAATCTGTCTGTATCTATCTAAATCCTTACTCTACAATATTGCACAGATTCTGATATGATCATATAAAGCAAAGTTATTTACAATTTACAATACATTCTTGATGATTTGAACAAGGTCTCTGACACTGCAATAATTGTGGTCCTCTAAGGGGCCCAAACAATTCTCCAAGTCATTGTCTATCTATGTGGCAAATTTCATCCAAATCCGTTCAGCCGTTAGCGTTAAAGAGTAACAAACGAACTCACTTTCGCATTTATAATATTAGTTAGGATAGAAACAATCCTGCATAATATGCAGGATTGTATCTACTATATTGTATGAGTGTGACTGACAACCTGTCACTTGTCAAATTTTCTTTAATTTAATCATCTTAATTTTTTTTTTTTTTACTAGCTTGCCCGTCAGATGTTGTCCTGTCAAATTTTCGATTTAAATTTTTCGGCTGTTCCTTTGGGTTTTTCCAATTTTCTTTTTTCCTAATTTACTCCAAGATTCAGGCTGACAACAAAAAAAAAATATATATTCAAATCAGTAGAGACATTTTCGAGTTTTTGCGAGACTAATGCACGGCAATTAATTTTTATATCAATATAAATATTTTTTTTATTATTATTTGTTTTCTCCAATATTCAAATCGAAGTCCTAAACACTTGCGGAACCCAAAACCGTCAGCAATAAACCGAGCCCGTTTCGAATCACGAATAAGGGAGTCATAATAACAGAGCCCTCTAAGATATACTATGTACCAATTAGTTAACTTCTTGTCTTGACAACGGCTTGGCCGACACCACAATATTGATTAACTGAAGCTCCAGATAATTGGCTATGTGGTTATTAATTAGTTCCCCTTTGAATATATTAATATTTATAAGTAATTTAGTGATAGTACCGAGATCATAACGTTAGTTCATTTTTGAAACGGGTTCTGCTTTGGGTTATTCGATTAGGGAATTGATCATCTAGTGGTAAATCATTCGAGACCGGTATAGCTTCTGTGTATTGGGTTGAAAATAAGTGAGATGTATTGGCTGGGAACGACCAATTTTTATTAAAATGAAATTATTAAAGAAGTTCACATTGAACTGAATGATTAGCAATTGCTACGTTTTTCGTTGTTTTGACAATATTAAATGTGGGATTTATCCCTGTTATGGAACTGGAAACTGAGCAGTGGTGGCTCAGTAATAACAGCCCGGCTTACGAGTTGTAGGTCGTGGGATCGATCCCAAGCAGGCGCTTTACTTTCTGTAAATAATTTCATCACCACTGCTCTCAAAATGGTGAAGGAAAACATCGTCTTAGAACCAAAAATAAGAAGACATGTGACATCTACCAACTCGCACTGGGCCCGCGTGGTAGATTTCAGCCCACTTTTGTATTCTCATAATCTGCACCTCATACAGTTACTGGGTAACGCGATACCCCTTGGTAAGACTGGTTGTCAGAGTTTCGGGTTTCTGATGACCCGTAACTGCCCCAAAATCTACCAATGACCAACGGAACCAACGGCCTTGATATGTAAAGATGGTCACCCATCCAAGGCAAGCGTAGCTTAACCTAATCTATCAACTCATGCGGCTGTTATTACTTAGCCACAAACCCCCTCTTTCTTTCTATTAAAATCCATTTTGACAATGTTCATAGATTGCAGACCGTTGTGTACTTTTTCTGCTCCCACGCATATCCCGACTACCGAGAAATAAACGTTAACGAGATCAATACCGAAATACCTTCTCGGGTTATTTCGCAACAATTTATTTAGCTAAATTAACCGAAGCACATCGTATTTGCATTCGATTTCCATAACGCGGCACAGGCGTATCGAGGGGCCATACGTCACTGTAACTGGGAGATATAGCCCGTACGGACTGCTTGATCGATTGTGCGATTCGGACATCGAGAATTTTACGGTATTGAAACGTTGTTAATTTTATTTTGTTACGGTTGGGGAGATGTTTAAATATGATTTGTAATTATGTTTGTTTTTAAGAATGATTGGAAATCATTTGTCATTCTCATGGTTATTATAAATTACAACTGATTTTGCTTAATGATTTTTTGTGTGACATCTTCAAAGAGAAGGAGAATTTGATGGAAGAGAGTTGTAATTTCATAATATTACAGTTAAAATTCACCACTGTGATCTGTAACTTACACTTTTACCGCAGTTTAGCCTAGATGACAGTATATTGAGATTAACAAAATGACTGGAAAGGTTAAAAAAAAAACTCATCCATTAAAACTCGAAAAATAAAGTAGAGAATGTCAAATCAGCAGAATATTTTACAATATCGTACCAATATCGTTTGTCATAAATAATGCTCGCTCCTTCATTATCGGAGTTCAGATGAGACGGCCGGTTTTTTGCCAACATCGTGATTTATCCAAAGGAAATTGTCAGACAACTAATGGCTCTTTGTTTATTGATTTATATGTTGCAATATTCGGTAGCGAGAAGGGTCGGTATAATATCGGTACTCGTTTTTTTCCCCGCCTGATTGAGCTACTGCATAATCCGCCCATAAGAAAATGGCTATTTCATCCGCTCACAGCCCAACCCATCGTAGCCTTTTTAATTTAGACGCGTAATCAAAATTATAGGGTTCGTAGATTGGTGTGAATTAGCGAGTAAAAATTTAATGGGAACGCTTCTAGGATGTATCTTTATTAAGTTTTTTTTTAGGTTGGTGTACAGGAAATTATTTTAGAATTAATTAAATTTTTTGATATATTGTTTTGGAAAGACGATAATAAAGTTTGGAACAAAAAGATTTGATGCCTTGGCTGTTTGGTAGTTGGGTTTTATGGCACATAATAGTGCTATGAATCTCATATATATTACGGTGAGACTGAGATAAATTGCGGTGTTTTAGAATAATTGAAACATCTAGACTTTCACAGTTACAGCAATCAAATTGACGAATTTTTTATGAAGTTGATACTAAATACCTATTGCCAAAATAACATTAAACACTCCTGTTTTACTTAAATAATTAATTACCCTGTTTACCCTGGTAACAAAAACAAGCATAAACAGACTACACATTTCACGACTTCTGACCAATCTAGAGCGATATTATTTAGTCACGATCATTTGAATGTCGTGCGAACATTGAATTTTATAATGATTTATTTTCTACAAAGTATAAAGTAATAAAGCTTCCGTCATAAAGCTGTTTCAGATGTTTAAATTAATTGATCGCTTTTTAAATACAGTTACTTAAAAATTTGTTACATAAAATGGTATCGATATCTACTTTCTCTTTAAATGTCGTGACAAATGCTCTAAAATTATACATTACAAAATGTTGAAGCAATTAATGAGGCAGATAACGTGGCAAATTAGGAAAGAAGTAGTTTTAATCTTGTTTTGAAGCTTTATACCCATTCCGAAATCATGGTTGTGTTATTAATTATTTGATTATCACTGATGACTGCTTCGTTGCTCTAGTGGTTTCCAAATGCTACTGCTGAGCATGAGGATCCTGACCATGAGGTCCGGGGTTCGAATACGGGTCGGGCAAAGTGTTATTGGATTTTTCCATCTGGAATTTCTCAGTAGCAGTCCGGAGTCTGGATTTTTGCCCGGTTGATGGCAATAGGGCCTTATTACATGGGACTTTAACATAACTGGCGAAATGTGAGTGTACTACAGGTAGACCTCTGCCTAACCCTTCAGGATTACAGTCGTGATGTTATGTTGATTCAACCAATCAAACTGGTATCAAGACTTATTATTTTCTCATTGTTATTCGAAATATTAGATTTTTCAAGTCCGAAGACAAACTTTTGCTGGTGTAATGTGTGCGAAATGTAGGTATCAATGGTTTAAAAGTCTAACAATTACAATCAGCGTATAATGTTCAGAGACAGAGACAGAGGCCTCCTCTCGGTGAGAGGCAGTGGGCCGTATTCTACCACGCGGGCTCGGTGCGGATTGGTAGATGTCACATATCTTCAATTTTTTAGTTCAAGGACATGCCGGTTTCCTCACGATGATTTCCTTCGATGAAATCGCCTGTCTGGGTTAAGCTGTTTTCAGACCAGCGCGATTTGCCGCGCGACACGACAAGAACAATACAAAACTTCACAGTATAACAATAACAGGTGTCGCGTCGCGCGACAAATCGCGCTGGTCTGAAAACAGCTTTAGACCTACAATGCGTAAGTCACGGAGGATACATCTGGCCCATCACTGCTGTCAAAGTCTTATAACAATACTTTGGAAATGTATTTTTCAAATTCAAATTCAAAATATTTTACTTTACATAAACCTCCATGGGCACTTATGAAACGTCAGAAGCTACGCACGGTTCCAATTGGTCGTTTCCTATGGAGAAGAGCCGGAAAGAAACTCCACGGTTACTCTTTTAAAAATAATTGGGTTTTACAATATTTTCAAACTACATATGGAAAGGATCCCTTAATTTTCTTCTTTCTAGTACCGCGCCGGATGAGACAAAAATCCTTTAGACATGTTTCGTCATGCTGTTCCCGAATCCAACGCACGAAAGCATCAGACAGTCCGACCACAAAATTAAAGCCGTCCAAAAATCCACGACTAAAAGTATTTTGAACGTTCAAATTGAATGTTTTGGTGACCACAAATTATTTTGACCGTACCTTCCATAAAAACAAATGATCATTTAGTAGCATGGGATGCATGGAATGACGATATGGTATTCAATTTATTCTTCACGCTCACTGTTTTACGGATCATCAGCAGTGTGATTTGGTTGGAAGTCTTTTTATTTTGTTGCGGCTAAGTTGAAAGGGGTTATTATTACATTTTCGTATTATTTTGGTCTAGAGTGCTTACAAAGGTGATTTAGTGTTAATGACTGGATCTTTACTATTGTTTAATTTATCATATGCTTCTGCTTAAGAGTATGGATCGCAAAAAGTTTAAGAATGTTTGACCCAAACCTCAACGTAGTCGTACTATATTTTGAGAAAGGGACATTTCAGGAAAGGGACATTTCGAGAAAGGTAAATTTTTAGAAAGGGACGTTTCGGCAATAGGACATTCTGGGAAATGGACGTTATGGGGAGGGGAGATTTCGGGAAAGGGACATTCTGAGCCTGAACGATCGAATACACATGACACCAAATACTGATGCGTGGTAACTGATACTTGACAAAAAGGTTGCAGATGATAATACAAATGTGTCAATTCAGACACAGTATCCGAATATATTGTGTCCGAGTCGTCAGCAAGTCGATAATAATGTTGAATAAGTAATAGGTTAGATAAGAATAACGCTATTCTGAAATTGGTAGATCCTATCTTGGAAGCTCATTTTACTCTAGTTTGTAGTAGTAATATCTACAATATTGCTAGTGAAATGAACGTACATTTTAACAGCATATCGTCAACATCGCAACAAAAACTATATTATACAGGATATTCTCAGCACCTCATAAAGAAGAACCTACATCTTTATATTTCTTTTACGAATGTCATGTGGCGACAATCGAGTCGCTCGTGCGCACATTACCACCGACCCTAATGTCACGTAATGACTGCTTCGTAACGCGTGTTAGGCTGCGCGCATACTGGCGACTAATGCCACCGCGGTTAGTGACGGGCTCATTATGAGTGCGACAAAAAAATGTTAGGTTTTATAGTAGCGGTGGAGCTTAGAAGTTTTAGTAGTGCTTCTGGAGTATTTAAGTGTTGTTTTGGGTATTATGTTTTAATTGAATCCAGCCGTATTGGTTGAAGATTTTTTTACATACTTAATACAAGATCAAGTTCCAGGATTTTGTTGTTGTGATAATTTATTTATTTATTTATTTAAACTTTTCGCACACACAAAAAAGGTACAAAGGCGGACTTAATGCCTTAGGCATTCTCTACCAGTCAACCAAGGGTGGTGAAGAGATTTGATGGCAGGTGCTCTGTTTGAGAGGAACAAAGAAAATTTTTATTAAAAATATTCATAACACATTATAACTAAAATAGGTATAAAAGTACATAAATAGGTTATAAACTACATACACACATATTTACTATAATACATACCTATATTATATATATAAATATATATATATATATATATATGTATACGAATTCTAGTGAGAGGTGTGGAGATGACTCTACTCTACTTATTTTGAAAATAACTCCGCAATTTCCGCTTAAATGCATACCGACTGGTGGCCGTACTGATATCAAGAGGAAGCGCATTCCAAAGAAGAATGGACTGAATATGAAAGGAAGAATGAACAAAGTCAGAAGTATGAGAAGGACAGATAATTCGGAGTTTTTTTTACGATATTTACATAAACTCATACAAACACGAGCAGTGGTAGCCCAGTAAGGTGCAGTGGTGCCGCAGTGGGGAGCAGTGGTAGCCCAGTGGTATTGACCCCAACTTACTTGTTGTAAATAATTCCATCACCACTGCTCTCAAAACGGTGAACGAAAACATCGCGAAGAAATCGGCATGTCCTAGAACCATCTACCAACCCGCACTGGGCCCGCGTGACAGATAACTGCCCACTCCCTCTCGAAGACAGGAGGCCTTTGTCCTAGCAGTGGGAACATTATCGGCTGATTCTGCTATGCTATGCGTACAATGTATCTATAGATGGTCTTTAATGTGGCTTCCTTTCACAGAGAGGCTTGGTAATTTTTTTTAATACAAAATAATTACCATACCATGCCAAAATCTTCCTTCATTAGTACCTTTACCTCTCATACTCTTGTTTAATTAAATGCCTATCAAATATCAAGACTCATTGAACAACATTGGCTGAACCCAACAGGTTTGAGCCAGCATCCTTCATTATAAATTCATTTGCGAGCAATGTGCGATGTCATGACTTTGATTATTGCCCGTGATGAGTGTTATTAGGTCTTTTATTGTTTAAAAGTATTGGTTTTCTTTTTTTTTTGGAGCACTATTTATTGTGAGTCAGAGGCAGAGATAGAACTATTGATATGGAATTAATACAGTAGTTTATGCCATTGAATACTGCGCTATAGTTTATCAGCAGACAAAGCTCTTGGGACAACTCAGTTCTGATGATGCGCCGACATGGGCGAAATTCTAAGCAATTTCAGGGCAATCTCAGTATTATTTCCAAAACTTCATAATTAAAACAATTGCCAAAAAATCACGTTACAGGGATGTTTAATATTGGACGCATTTTTTTTTTACGTATTCAAAATATAACCGCAATACATCGAGTTAAATTGTGTCATAACGCCACTCCCTGGTAGATTTTATACTGACTTGTGACGTAGCGAGCGTAGAAAAATGGTTTAGATAAATCGCATTAAAGTTGGGACCCCATTCCCCAACTTTAACGCGTTTTATCTAAACCATTTTTTAGCTAAAAATACGTGTAGATACTTTTTTATTATCTGACTGTCGGATTAAATCATTATTTTTTCACAGTCAACATCCCTGTAATTGCCCGTATAAGCGCGCATCTTTAGGATACTGAACTTTGTTTAGGATGAATTACATTAACATCATTCTTACCAGATGGATTGAATGTCGGTTTATTTATATCCTTTATTTTCTACATAGTTCCTAATACATTCCATAACTATCATGACCAAGACCATTCTATAAATCCTTTCTGACATTACCAATACCTATGACTTGCGTTTCATCTAATAGCTTTCCTGGACGTTTGAAGGACGTAGACCGTTCTAAGACATGCATGTTTCTTAGCAGTAATTCTCTATCGACTGGAGATGTTACGTGTATTGACTTATCTGTCTATCTTTGATGAATGTGTAGGACTCACAGTCAGTGTTTGTTTTTAGGTGCTTATGTTTACCTTTGATATTTACTTTACCATGTTTGACTTCGATGGTCGTTTCTACATTCATTCACGTTTATAAAGCAAATAAAGGGCTCTTAGCTAATTAAAACAATATCTTACCCTAAATCTCAATTGCTGTGTAAAGTTAAGTCATAGACATCGTCAGTGTTACCATAAATATTTATTTATTTACTAAGGCACCAAGTCCCAATATACAAATCACAAATACATAAATTCATTACTATTATAAAAATCAAATACAATAAAATTCAACACATCATTAAATAAAATTCATGACAATGAATTTTTGATGTTTAACTTTTCACAGGGATAGTTATGTAAAATAAAAGGTGCTCAATTAAAAAAAAAAACAAGCAGTCCTACAATTTATGCTACATCTGAAAATATCAGGCCAAATAATCAAAGAAATCACATAAAAGATGTCATAATTTCAATGTCTAACCACCAATTTTCTTTCGCAGGAGAAACCCCACAAATGCAGCCTCTGCTCCAAGTCGTTCCCAACTCCTGGAGACCTCAAGTCACACATGTACGTCCACAGCGGATCCTGGCCCTACAAGTGTCACATCTGCTCCCGAGGGTTCTCCAAACACACCAACCTGAAGAATCACCTGTTCTTGCATACTGGTAAGTTTTACATTCGCTTTTATTTATTAACCAGCTGCCCGCCCCGGCTTCGCACGGGTAAGCACTTACCTACGGCGCACCTACCTACCTACCCTACCCTACCTACCTTCTTACCTACCTACCCTACCTACCTACCCTACTTTCACCTACTTATCCTAAGAACCATCTCCTTACTATAACAAACACAATAAAAAAAGAATTAGCGAAATTGGTCCAGCCGTTCACGCGTGATGCCGTGACCAAGGAAATAGGGATTCATTTTTATATAATTATAGATTTGTTTTGTTTTCTCTCACAAAAACGAGGCCTGGGTGGGAAGCAGTGAGAAAGTTATAGGCAGGTTATTCTATCATCTTCTCTACATGACCTGTGAATTACCTATACCTACTAGATTGCTACGTAGATGAATGAAGAAAGGATTTCTTTTGAAGAGGGTTCTTGAATTATTTATAATTATTAACACTGAATGAATAATTCGGTCATAAAACAGCGTAGCAACAGCAAGTTATTCTAAAATCCGTTCCGAAAGAAGAAGGTCAATTTTCGACCAATATGTCAAAAATGGAAATACATTTTAGCTGAATTGGCTTTCTGACTGTATTGACATAAATATTCATGAGTATTTTTTGTAATATTTTGTTTTCTTTTGTTACAGCTAAACATCAAAGGAACAGTGCCAGGGATGCCACTTGAATTGCAAAAATATACTTTATGCTTACATTTACATCAAAATTGATGTAAAGTTACATAGTTTTTTACATTTAAGACTTTATACGTCTTACAAAATATAAAAGTGTGATATTAGACTAACTAGTTCTAAGTGTTATCTATTTAATTTGTATTTATGATTTGCTTATTTTACTTAGTGTTTAAAAAATAAGGGATTGAGAAAAAAAATTGTTTTTTGGGCTTTTTGTAATTTTTAAGATTTTTTGTACGTGTATATAAATTCAACTTTATTATACGGTTATTATGGACTTAATTTTGGGTTGTAAAGTATTTTAAATTTATTAATTTATGTTAGTGTTTTGGAAGAATTAAATAAGCAAAATCAATATACGAAAACGTCTGTAGAATAGCGGTTGTATCTCTAGGATAAACTATTGCTATTTATAAAGAAAAATAAAGTCAAAATTATTTATTTACTACCTACTATGTTTTGATGTTGATAGATTATAATTATAATTCTGATTAAATTATCATTCCGATCTTTTCTTTAGTCTCTCTGAATGCATAGTGCCAAATACACACAAGATGATTATTTTGTTGATGAAGTTCATCGGAGCGCAAATTTTATTTGGGCGATAATTTTAACGGATTAAAAGAAATTTAATCGTTGTCAAACAGAACATATTTTCTTTGGCTACGCAGTAGTTATCAAAGTGTCGGAATTACTACATAGATTTATGTAGAATTAGATATAAATGTAAATAATAATTATAAGGGCTTATGATATACCTACATTGAGTACGTGTATTGTGATTTACGTATCCGTCCATTTTATTGTAAATATAGTATAAGGGTGCTTGCACGCAACGAATTATTAAATTATGAATATTATTTATATTTTTAGATAAGTATTTCAGTAAATAAATTACTATAAATTAAACTGCATTTTATTTCTTCACTAAATATAATAAAATAAATTGATCTACAAAATCCAAATTGGTTGAAAAGGGATCCTTTACAGTAAAAATGATAAAAATTCCTATCCTAAGAGAAAAGCCAAAATATAGTGACAATATTATCTATACAGTAATATTATTTGTCAGACGCCTCGCTCTTCACCCTTTCCAAATCTATAGGTAACTATAGAACAGTGAGTGTCCAAAAGTTAAGTACCTACGATTTGAATTTAAAGTAAAATGATTGAAAAGTCTTAACATGTAAGTTAGGGTAGGTACTTAAAAAGTTTATGTTATCACCATGATACCAGAATCAATCCTTATAGTTTTTTTACCAATATGATTCCGTAAAATATATCTAAAAACTAATAAAATAAAATAAAATTTATTTATTTCAGTTTCTTGACCCATATTAAATATGAACACCAATACGCAATATTGTCAATTTTTACGTAAGCAAATAAATAAGTAAATAGTTAAGTGATAAATACATTAAGCTAATTAAATTACGTAAAACCTGGTTCGTGTGACATCAAGCTGTGCAACAAAGAACCAAAGTCAGAAGCAAGAATCTTCTAAGCTGAGTATCAGAACATAACCAAGGATCAATAAACCAAGAGTGGCCAATAGTTACGACCAAATGACGTCTTATATGTACCTTGTGTATATATCTGTCTACGCATCGATAGTCCTAGACAGAAACACGCATTGGTCAGAGCATCGAAGAGGCGTAACAGGGACCCATAAATGACAGGTAGCTTATCAATCGCTCTTGACAACACAATAAACCGTCTCTATCGAAGACATCCAATCCAATACACAGAACCTCATAAAATATGACATAATAACATCATAATCCGTACATCATTACTTGTACATATGGTGGAGGGGGCCATGTCAACCAGCGTGAAACCGGCAAAACTAATCGCAATTTAAAACTATCTGCTTTATATTTAGAAGTTTCTCGAAGCGAGTAGGCGTTGTACACGCAAGCCCTCAACTGATTTGCATAAAACAACTCCAGTGGAGTGTATTAAGACTTAATTGTTGCTGCCGTGGAGTGTCCGTGCCTTGTGGGACGCTACATGTACCGTGGTCTCGATAAAAGCCATACCAACATTTCATTGGCGAGGAAATTCCATGTTGAATGTTATTTATTGTTAGATTTTATTATTACTTTGATTTTATTCGGTTTTGCGATTGTGTTATGTGATTCATGCTTTGGGGAGAAGTGTTGGATCTTGAGGTGTGAATCAGGAATTTAACGAGAACAAATTATGCAGGACATTTTTTGGTTGAATTTTGATTTTGATAATTTGATGACGGACTTTTTGTCCACATGCACCACAAATCACTAAATACATTTAGCGCTAAACGAATTTGCATTCTGAAAGTGGGCAACGTCGCAAATAGATATCAAATATTTCGCTGTTTTGATTAAATAGGCAATATTACTGTATGGAAATATGGCTAACTAGTGAACTAAAATATTGATTATGAAATGCAATAATTGATATCGTAACACCGAATTACGATTCTGAGTTTGGGATGTAAAAAAAGTATTTGGTAACTTCCCAAATGCCTTTTTTACACCTAATAAACAACTAAATGTTCTAGTTTACTAGTTAGCGATATTTCATATTTCCATTCAGTAATATTGCCAAATTAAACAAAACAGGTACCTAAATATTTGACAGCTATTTGCGACGTTGCCAACTTTTAGAATGAACGCTCTTAGTTGTTTGAAGATGATAGAGACAGAATGATATTTTAAAGGTGTTTAGTGCTAAACTTATTTTGTGATTTGTGGTGCAAGAGGGCCTTAATGATGGATGTGAAAATTAATAAAATTATTATTTAAGTCGCGGCATCTACATGGTCACTTACGAACTACGCATCACACACTTAATAAAATTCACTCTGTTACCGATTTTATAAATGATGAATTTTAATATTTTTGTAAACGATTCCGACTAATTTGTTTAATTTTGACAATTCAACAACATTCATTGCGTTATTTACGTTGTTGAGCAGATTTTTTTACGAACTCACAAAGCAATGGATTAGCAATCTGTTTCAAATCGATTCAAATTCTGATTGATCGTTTATTACGTAATTAGATGATCTCATTTTGAATTTAAGTACCTAATTTCTTAATTATCTGTATGTTAATCACTACATATGCAGAATGTACTGGTAATATAATTCTGAAACTAACACCATTATTGTAACACCTGCATTCTATACAAATAAATAAATTATACTAAGTATACTACACACTGACATCACGTGAAATTCTTCATCGCGCAAGCGGAGTTTACCGCGCGATCAGCATATTATATATCACTTCCCGACGTCAATCATTGGCCAGTTGCAGACCAAGCGCGACACCCGTCTGTTCGGAGAATCCTCCCGTTTCTATGATGAGCGAACTTTACACCCTGTTCCTCATGCCTAAATTATTCGATGAGATGCAATATAGACTGCAAAAATCTGAAATCTTTGACTATCCTGTTGACAAGAGGTTCAGAAGAGTAGTTCGTGCTGGGCTAAAAATATAATTCAGTAAAGTTGGTTACAGGATATCGTTATTCAGTAGTGTTGAATTTAATTCATTAAAATAAATGAAAAATGAAGTACTGCATACTTAAAAATTACAACAAGAGCTTAACATTTAAGGTTTTATAACCACTTTCTTGTTTATTTACCAGTACTCCATATAACTCAGACAGTACTGTTATTCTTGCCATTTGCGTTTATTACTCTACTCCGTGACATCCAAGCATATTCATGACACCTTTCAGATTTCCGGTGTCTGGAACACATTAATCTTAGAATCCCAAGATATTTTGCTAACAAAAAACTAATTGCACAAGTAGCAGAATCTCAATTAATTATATAAATTGGCTGTAATATAAAATGTTTTACATAACTCGGTCCAGTAAATAGTGGCTGACATAATCATTTAACTTTCACTAAGTCAAAACTAATAAATTAAACTTATTGATTTATTTATAACGATTCTCTAATGACGATGATAAATGCTATTGACTTGAGCAGCTACGTTTTCGTGAATTTATACAGCGTGTTGATTTTTTTGAAGATATTTATTTATTTATTTACAACATCTTTTTCTATTGTCTCGAATTGTGGTGGTTACCAGATTTACAGCAGCTGTATAGCTAGTCATCAGGGAGTCTACTTTCTAAGGCTGGTTTCACGCTATCCGGGGGACCTGCGGGAGTGCGTATGGGTCTCCCGGACAGCTGTGAAGTAGTCCGTCAACGACGATACGAGCCTGTCCGAAAGTAGTTGATTCACCAAACCAAGTATCAAATTAAATTTTTTGGAGAAGTTAAAACACACCGGGAGTAGGGAAAACTGTCAAATCGTATTGTCATTCATTCTTAGTTCAGGCACTGAAGTAATCTTATGTCCGTAAGTGATACGGTGATTGAAACGCCCGTTACTTGGGCCGAAATAGACATCGTCCATATGGAGTAGGCCTCCAGGTTGGTAGAGTGGCTGATTACCCAACTTCTTCTGGACGAACACTTTGAAGAAAATAAGACATTTTACAAGATTTGGTGAAATGAGGAGCTCGTGGCTAAGCAATAACAGCATCACGGGTCGATACATCAGGTTAGGCTATGCTTGCCGAGGTTCGTCCGTGGATGGGTGAGCATATTTACATACCGAGACTCCTTCGTGCCTCGGAATGCACGTTAAGCCGTTGGTCCCGACTGTCATTCTCCTCATCGATTGTTCTTTGACAGTGGTTACGGGGCGTCAGAAGACCGAAAGTCTGACAACCAGTTTTACCAAGGGTATCGTATTACCCTGTTACTGGGTTGTGGAGGTCAGATAGGCAATCGCTCCATGTAAAATACTGGTACTCAGCTGCATCCAGTTAGACTGGAAGCCGACCCCAACATGATTGAGAAAAGGCTAAGCAGATTCAATTGAGTGTGATTGAAATGACATTTTAGTACATAATTCTAAAATTTCATATAATTTTGGCTATTATTACTGGATGCCAAATACAGGCCTTGCGTAGCTAGTCTTTGCCTCAACTTTAAAAACCACTAATTTTGAATAAATTATTATTTTGTGATTACTGCTTACTTTGTTATAAGTCATTTTATGTGTATCTTTGGTACCTTTCCATAGATAGTTAATGTGCATGCTAATGTTGGCATTATGAATGTGGAGGCAGTTTTCACGCCCACCCTTCGTTGAATCAGTATTAGCTCTCCATGTGATAGTGGGCGAGCCCATAATTGCCCATTTGAATTTGCAATCCTGTGCTATAACAGATTTTTTTAGAAAACCTTAATTACTTGTTGAAGATCCTGGGGTTGATCAGAGTAATCTGAGCTGGTAAAAGCACTTGTATATATTCTGTACAAAATAAGTTAAGAAGGTATTTTTTATATTTATTTCTGACTATTAGTTGCTTCTGTACTTTTTCACTTAAAAATTTATCGCTATAGTTACAATTTTGTCGATTTTCATAATAAATTCCTTCTCAAGCGAATTACTGGGCAATACTAAAATTGTAAAAAAAAAATCTGCCTTCTGACTTGCCATAACTCTCATAACTAACAGTCTTAAGAATTCTTAAGAGAACCGGAACCTAAGCTTTGACGTACTTTCCATGATCTCAAAATTAAACAGATGACGACTGTTCTCGGTATAAAATAGTCTATATCTGTGTATAATTAAAATTCTAGTTTAGTACTACATACCATATAACCGGCGATAGACTCAACAAGACACGTCAATCAGTAACATTATAAATCTTGTATGATGATACAATTATTAACTTTAACCTGCCGGGTGGTCCATTACTATTGGACCCATTAGACCACCAAAATGCTTGGAACCAGTAAACGATCACGATGTTATATTAAACTCTTTCTTATTAACTATTAGTACAATATAATTTGAAACTAGGCCTCCTTTTGTGTGGGTTGGCTTATTAATTTTATGAAGCTTGAAGTTATTTATTTTGTTGTTTTAGTTGCACATGAAAGAGCTTTACAGTTTTGGCTCGTTTTAAATATTAGATGCAATGAAAAATGTACCTTGGAAAAATGAACTTCAGTTCAATACGTTTTATCAATGTATAATTATTGATAAAACGGAGGTTGTCTTGACGATGTGCTTTTACACGTTATATTTCGGATTTTCATTAGGTACACACGGCTTCACATCAAGCTATACATTTCCAGTATAAGCTGACCTCGCATTGTATGGAAATCATATACAATGCAGTATGTTAGTATTGTTAGTTTTCACTATTATTACACTAGACTTATGACTGTTCCCACCCAGTGTTCCTGGAAGGGACAATTCGGTCTAGCAGCGTTCATTTACCACTCTAATTATTTTCTATCATTTATCAGAAAATCTTGCGTAATTTTAGCGTACAACTTTCCGATTGGCACTGGAAGACTTCTTTCTTCTGATTCATAATTTTTTTTGTTAAAATCAAGTCGCAAACTTGTGCAAGCGGAGACAATTTTTTCCTCAAATTCCATTTCACTTTTTATTGAACTTACGACGGTCATTAGAAGTATTGCATTTACTATCCAAACGGTGATTACAAAAAGCTCGATTAAACTAACAATTGAGATAGGCGCGGCCGTACAATGCCATAGATCGCGCGACGGGAGTTGGTGTACCCACTACTTCCACCACCAAGGATAAAATGATCTGTACTTACAAACTGAATATGAGCAATGATAGTTCAAGAAACACTAGACGTTTACACAGTCCTATCGCCTGAACAAAAAATCTAATAAAGCTAAAGCAAAATAGAAGAGATGTTTGGATCAATATGGAGTGTTGTTCCGAACAAACTGCGTTGTCATAGACCATAATCGAGGTGAGACGGTGGCGGCTTTGTGTTCGGCCGTCATCGGCTTTTTGTAACGCTATCTGATGAGTATTGCTCCCATTTTGGTCGACAAAAAACCGATCGGTCGCCGCAACAATCGATGAGGTATATGCACCTACTATGAGTGGGTACAGATACAGTAGTGCGCTGTTGTGTGGTTTTGGGGTGCTCAGAAAAACTTGTTCTCGTAAAAACATCCTGCATTAAAACAGTAAGAGAATCGAATCAGAAATACAACATCCGCAGTTCTTGGTAAAAAGTGGAGCAGTATATTTCGGTAAACCGATGATGCTGTTATTCAGAACATTTATGGATACTATTCCTCTTGTCGTGAACAACATCAATATCATGCAATCTAATAGCAGATAACTTAGAGCTTCTTTTGGCCAGGTATACTTTTCATTAGCTGTAGAGAGAGATGCAGCTGTGCTGTGCAAGAGATTATACAAAAAATGCTTTATAGAATACTAGCTTCCGCCCCGTCCGCGAGCCTATAACCTTCCAGAATTGGGCTATATAATGAAAAAATAACTTTTCAAATCCGACCGGTAGTTCCGGAGATTACCCTCTGCATACAAACTTATAAACAAAAAGACAAACAAATTTTACCACTTTATAATTTAATTAAAATATAGGTGAGGCAACGTAGAACTACAGACAGATATGCACTCTTCAATTGCGTTTTCGTGAGCAGCAATATTTCATATATCTATTATAACCATTCAAGTGTCTAGGTATAAACAGAAGCTTTTCATCAAGTGGAAAACCGGCCAAACTCTAATATAAAAATAAATAAATAGAAAGCGGAAATTCAATAACAAAATCCATATTCAAATCTCCATAAAACGATTAGCGGAGTGTTAATTGAGGAAGCTTTGGAGCCATCAGATGATTTAAACGCCGTCGTTTTGCTCACTCGGATCGAGTCCTTAATAATCCCGATTAAACTTACGACCGCTGCTTGAATTAATCGATAATTGTTCATAAATCATCGGTGTTCGATTTGCACAAAGCAGAATCAGGGTGCGAAGATATAAATTTATCGTTCGAGAATAATATGGAGGATAGCGTGCTTAAGGTACATAAGTTGGGAATGAGCTGCAATCTTTGTTTATGATGTTGGCGCGAGAACCGGGCTTGGGATGCTATTGGGACCTAATTGTGTGACTTATTCATGCGTTGAGGCGTGCTAGTAGCTAAGCAGTATCTTCGTTACTGTTTTGTTGTAACTGTCAAGCTTAGTTTTGTGTAGGGGTAGGAAAAATCTCTTATCAGTTTTGGTTCATCACAATTGAATTAATTGAAAAGACAGTATCAGTTTCATCGTCTTGAAGATAAAAAGAGTGAACTTTTGGAGAAGGATTTTATTGCATAGTCAGTCTATTAAGTTCCCAATTCTGGAGACACATGCCTCCTCTCTGTGAGAGGGAGTTGGCCATAATCCACCACGCGTGCCCAGTGCGGTTTGGTAGCTGTCACATGTTTTCGAATTTTTGGTTCTAGGACATGCCGCTTTCCTCACGATGTTTTCCTTCACCGTTTTGAGAGCAGTGGTGATGAAATAATTTACACAAAGTAAAGCACCTGTTAGAGTTAAAATCTACGACTTATATAGCTCGCAAATCATGGCCGTTACCACTGGGCCACCACTGCTCCCTTTTTACAACGATAGCATTATTAACTCTCATGGTAGTCCAAAGTGATACTACCGAAAGTTCGTGAAATATTATTCAGGGTTTTCGAAAAGTTCCTCTAATATCTGCCTCTAAGGCTTTCTTCCAGCGTCAATTTTAACTCATATTATTTTCTCTTCACAATCAGGTTTCAGAGACAAATATTTATTCAACGCCCTAAACCACGTACTTCGTTGTACCACCTGTTTCACGGAATTTGTATTTCCCTTTTTTACGGAGTTAAAGAAGAAATCAATCTCAAACGAAATTGCTTCCGATCCAAATATTAACACTAAACAAACAAAACCGAGAACAATACGAGGTATTATTGACAGGCAGATCAATATTATTTGAACCACAAGCAAATACGATAGAGGTGTAATTTCATCTAATGCTGAAACAAAAACTATTACGATTGACCATCGCCACATCGCGCCAATCATTCCAGAACCATTGGAATAGGGTTGTAAACAGTTAGAAAAAAATTATTAAATTGGTTCTGTATTACATTTAATGTAGCATTTTTGTTTTCCGTTGTAAGCTAAAGTCTGTTCTGCACTTTATTGGGCTATTTGCTTGAAGATTCAAACTTTGAATCTTTCATCTACTTTAACATGGATATTTTATTTAGGCTTCGCCTGCGTGGTGGTTGGTAAAAAGTATCCTATTTCCTAACATTTCCGTAATTAAGTTAGGATGCGAAAGTGAGTTTGTTTGTCATTTGTTTGTTACGCTTTCACGCTGAAACGACTGAGCCGATTTAGATGAAATTTAGCACATGGGTAGACCATCACCTGGGTTAGGACATGTTATACTTTTTATCCCGATATTTTTAGGTAATTGAAACTTATGCGAGTGAAACCGCGGGGCGCAGTTAGTTTATAATATTAGTTAGGTTTTTTTTGGATCTTTTCAGATCAACTGTGTCAGGTATAGTCTATTGTTTTGAATTCAGATTCTTCTGACATGTCCGCGTATGCTAGACAACAATTAGAGTAATTCATGTTTTGGTAGAAAAGTCACGTCATAGTCAGCGAAATGAGCAGCTATATGACTCTCCAAGTTGCGCCGGAAGTACTTAAGTCTCGTCACTTACGAAGGCTTTTAATACACCCTCATGCGTTTAAGCCAATGCAGCTTGATTAGCAACATCTTGACCGTTACCTGCATCTGTTTTGCTACCCACATTCAATAAGGGTTCGATTTACAATGTTCATACACCTTTCCGTGTATTAAAATACCCTGCATTTACTACACCAATCAGAGCGAAGACCCTCTCGAAAATGTGCTGACATAAGACACAAAAACTAACAGTCACGACATTACTATAAAAAACTGGATAACAAAGAAAGCACAGCCCTACGAACTGATCACCCTGAAGTAGGCTAGGCTAGGAGACGCGTGCCAGAGCAAAAACAATTTTGCTGGAGGAAAACACCACGATATCACTGCACTTCCGTAATCCTTATCACAAGAGACTAAAGTACTTTTTTCTGTGACAGGTTTTCTGATGGATTGTCGAGGAGATAGCTCACGTTCGAATCGTTGTTTGTAGTGCTGATTATTTTACAAGTGGTGTTTGTTGCAGTCTTTTATTTTCTTTGTGTAACTTCGATCATGTGTTCTGGTTTATGATCTAGGAATTCAAAGGTACTGATAGCGGGCGTGTTTTATTTTTACTTCCGTATATATTTTGACCCTGTGAATAAATTCTATCAATAAATTTCCAATATTTTAAGAGGTCGATACTTTTCATGTCGACTTTACATTTTTTTGGCGTTTTGACGATATAGTATCTGGTATTATTATTCGGGTTGAGATGACTCGGGCTGAGCTATGACTAATCCATATATTTGGCCTGTTGGGATAACTGATAATATATGCGCCATCTGTTTCGATGGACATAGGGTCTCTATTAAGTGGAAATTATTTGTGAAGCCTTTAATCATTAGTAAAGACAACTTAATTCAGTATGCGGTCATCAGTTTATGACTGATGGACTGAAGCTTTGAGACACTATACTGTGTGTCAATGGCCTGGAATATTTGATTAATTTTGTCTAATTTTAGCATTGTTTTCTAGTTGTATATTGTTGTTATTGTTATTGAGTTGTATATAGAGCAGCGGTGGCCCAGTGGTAACGGCCGCGACTTACAAGTTGTAAGTCGTGGGTTAAAACCCGCGCTTTACTTTGTGTAAAATAATTTCATCACCACTGCTCACAAAACGGCGAAGGAAAACATTGTGAGGAAACCGGCATGTACTAGAACCAAAAATTCGAAGATATGTGACATCTCACCAACCCGCACTGGGCCCGCGTGGTAGATTACAGCCCACTCCCTCTCTATGTAAAGAGGACGCCTGTGTCCCAGCTGTGGGAACATTAATAGGCTAATTAATTATGTATGTTATGTTATGTTTCTTGTTGTATATTGTGTATAATTTAACCTAATTTTATGATTGTATTGTACCTGCTTCTATCGATCAATAGCTTGTATATGTGGTGCAAACGGTAAATAAAAGTAAGTTACTAATCCTAACTCTTTTTATACACTCAGAGGCACATTTAACCGGCCGCACACATTTTGTCAATTTCTTCAAAATTCTATCATAATTTAATTAATTTTGTTATAATATTACATTGGATGAACCTTTACGAAATAAAATTAGATATGTGTAAGGCGTGAAATGGTTTAATTAAGACAAAAAATCAATTAATGAGAATATGCAGTTTTCGTACAAAAATTAAAATTAGCAAAATGTTAATTTGAAAAAAAGTGAGCTCTAAATTGTCGAATTAATAATGTGTATTTCCTCCGTTTTATAACGAATGTATCCTTCACACAAAGCGGGCGGTGAGAATGTAAAATTTCGATTTAACTGATTATTGTTAATTTAAAGCCACAGAAGTAAACAAAACGCTGATATGATTGTTTTGTTTATTGCAGTTATATACACTTATGAACTTACGACTTATAGTCAAAGCGTAAGTTATCATAAACAAACGATATGGAATTTGAGATGGTTGGACGGTTAAATGTGCCCTTGAGTATATATAGTTACTATAGCTATAATAATATTATATATGCGAAAGTGAGTTTGTTTGTTGGTGTGTATGTTTGTTACGCTTTTACGCTAAAAGGGCAAAACGGATTGGGATGAAATTTCGCACATGCGTAGACCATGACGTGGAAAAGGACAAAGGCTACTTCCTGGATTGAAGACGAAGTCGTGGACAAATGCTAGTAAAAAATAAAAAATGTAAATATTTAAGATGTTGAGTAGAATATTTATAAATATAACGTTATTAGAATTCTTAACCTATTAACTCCAATTACCAAACAATATCTAACTCATACGCTCACAAAAAACTATACACAGAAACGCAATCGGAATTTACACTACCATCCAAACAAGCAAAAAAAAGACGCATTCCCCCAGTATTTAGCTATACAGATCCATAAGTCTAATCTACCCATCGTAATGTCAGTCGCATAAAGGAAGCGACCGACCGTTGGCAGGTGCGTAGTCACCTGTTCCTCCCCCCCGCCTGCGCCCGCGCCGCCTCACCACCCCCGCGACCGTTAAGTAATTCGGATACATTGACGTAACGTCTCATTATCAATGAAAGGGTGACCGGAAAAGGTGGTAATGATTTTTGTTTAGAGGTTATATTGAGGATATTTTTCGGGTTGTTGCAGATGTCACGCTATTTTGATCTTTGTTGTCTGGCTGTTTTACGTATAAGATTTAAATAAAGGTAAAAAAATAAGACCAGTAAGTACTTAGGCACTGCAGGTCTATTTGAATGTGAACCAAAAATAGTAAGGTGCGTTTCGCTTGCCCTTACCAAGACCAAAGTCATCCGCCTTACCAAGGGGTATCGTGTTACCCAGTAAATGGGTTTATGGAGGTCAGATGGGCAGTCGCTCCATGTAAAATACTGGTATTCAGCTGCATCCGGTTAGATTGTAGGCCGACCCCAACATAATTGGGAACACGCTAGGTAGATGATGATGTTTCGCTCGCCCTTCAATGATTTCTAACTGAGGAGAATAAACAAGGTTTACCACAAATGCTTCAGAACCTTCAGCCTACAAGATTAGTTCAAAAACCGATACTAGAACATGAAAATCAGTTCAGGATTCTACTGAACGATGTTATTCATATGGTAATTATTATTATTGTCCTGCACCTTTTTATTTTAAACAATTAACCTTTGCGTTGAACTCTTTTGTATGTGGCATAATATAAGCTCACGTCAGAAACGGGACTATACGCAGGAAAAAGTGCCTCTTGCCTTTCGGCGCCTAGATATAGTGAGGGCAAATAAGGGACATACGAGTACTTTGATGATCTGTCCAATAGGTTGCCTTTAGGCATAAATTATGTTAAGAGAATTAGCCAAACTTATGCTCAGCTCTCAAATTGCGTATAAAATCGTAATTTTTCCAAATAATTTCAATATATCTTTCACCATATTATGTAGAAAGTACTTGAATTTATCTAAGCATACATAAATGGAACTGCAGGTACTATTACTGAAATTCTAAAGCAATAATCGTCTCGCTTGACAGGTGAAGCTTGCGCACTCGTTAAAACATCGACAATAAAACAGGGCGTGGCCTATTCTGAGTCACAGACACACGGTAATGACGATACACGATCTTTATTAACTTCGTGTCCAAGTATTAAAGCCTTACAAAAGGTTTTAGTAAAGCATTTAGTTACAATAGTCTTCAAAATGACCAAATAAAAAAGGTTCTATTTCCAAAACAGTAGATACAGCTAACATAAAATATCTTTCACGACTTAGAGCTTTCTAACAACGCGAACTGTAAAATCGAATCAATGTGCAGATGGTTTCTCTTTTAAATTGAATTTGTTGCAATAAAAAACCAAATTTTAGGCTTTCAGACATTCTGAAAGGCTCCATTGCCCGTTGGAATCCATTCGACTTTGTAATCAATCAGAAAATAGCTCCGTGAAATAACGGTTAAACTGTAAATTGGATTAAAAAAATTACGTTAGCTGAAAGTGTCAAAGGTCATTTTAATTTCAGCATCAATACACCATTTTGATCGAATATTTTTTCGTGTTAGAAACTCGATTAGTCTTTCCGTATTTTCGGATTCGTTTGAGCGATATGAAAAACCCGGATGCAGTAGAATTATCTTCTTTATTAAACACTATTATTTATCTTATGTATACTTGAATTGGTATTGTTTAACTATTTCATGCGGTAGCGATTTATATTTGTTGCAAATGCGCGTGTAATCTCCTTGTTGCTGGTTTCCTATTTGTCTAGGCGTTATTTGGATTTGATAGGCTGTTCCGGATGAATCAATTTATATTTCAAATCTATCGAATTCTTTTGATCGACATAGGCTGGGAATTTACGTCAGATTTTTTCATCAGATAGTCGGATCCGATTGTCTGATTCGGCTATCAGAAGTATGCAGACTATCCGACAATCGAATCGCATGTTTATAAATGTTCAAACAAAATAATGGCTCCAAAGCCTTCCGTGGCGTAATATTCTAGTTCTCAAGTTAGCCATATTTCTTATTTCCATACAATAATATTGCCAAATTAATCAAAACAGTTAAATATTTGACAGCTATTTGCGACGTTGCCAACTTATTAGATGAATGCTCATAACAGAAGGTAACTACACTTTTTTATAAAGTCAAAGGAATTTCCTAATCCCCAAATATTTATTATAAAAAGAGAAGTCCTAACAAAGCCTAGATACATTTCCAACAAAAACCCACTAGAAGCCTCGAATACGAATGTAATGAAACAACATAATGTTAACCACACGGGCTGGGGTCGCGGGACAGGTGCTTTGCGCACGCGCCGACCGTTAGCAGTAGAAAGTGCGCGACCGCGCCGGCACGCGAATACTGTGACTATGATGTTGCAATTAAAATATAGATATTTTGTGTGATGCTCTTTTCGATAATGAAAGTTGTTAATGAAGAAAGCTGCTTTAGTTAATTAATTTAGATTCTGAATGCATATGTTACGCTTTTACTTGTCAAATTATAAGGAGATTCGTGTGTATACAGAAAAGGTCTAAAGAGTTAAAAAAGAACATTGTTTTTGGTAATTAGATTTAGGTAGTATTAAAATTTGGAATTCTAAAGTTATTAGAAAAGTACAGGTAATTTTGACATTATTCTACTTCTGAGTACTCCATGAATATTAAAACTAGAGCACGTGAGGCAAAACCAACCACCCATAACGTCCTCGTCAAGGAAGCTCACCTTATTAGGGGTGGTGAAGGGGTGAGGAGTCCCGCAATCCTAATCGGTCACGTGCTGATTCACTTGAGTTCCCGCATGATTTACAATATGTTGGGTCATTTGTATGCCCTAGAGTTTGACTAGGAGCAGGTTATCGAGTCAAAGGTGGTATATAAAAATGTAGGATTGGTTTTTATTACTATTTATGATTCCCGACCTAAAATGATAAAACGAACCCTTTATTATAATTATCATTTTTATGTCCATCTGTCACGGTGACAGAAGTTTTATGAAATCAATTACTCAGGGTATGAATATAAATTAAGATTTTATTTTCATTTTTCACCTCTATTGACTATTTAATTTGGTTTAAAATCTATCCACACACGTGCCCGGGACGAGACGGGCCGTGGCACACACAAGGCAGGAAGCTATGCTGCCGGCCTGGACATGAATGTTTGTGAACGAGTTCATATAAAACATACATCCCAATATTTTCGTCCGATTCCTATAGAGGATGAATGAACTTTACACCCTATTCCTCATACCTCTAAAGACCTATCGTCTACTTACTTGACGGAACTTAGTACCTAGTTTTGAAGTCTCATAAAACCTAAAACCATGGCTACACTACCGGCTTACCGAACTCACTAGTGTGATTAATGTCTGGAGGAAATTTGACGGGCGCTGTTGTTTTATCTACTTAACTGCACGCCTTCGCATTTTTTGTAGCTGCCCAACGCAAATGTGGAGCAGTCGTTAATGCTACTAGCATTATGACGCTAGAGAGATTAAATAGGTAGTACTTGTAGAGGCGACATGTCTGGTACTTGAGTTATCGTTATTGACAGAAAGAGTATGACGTAGAAGAGTTCTTAAGGTTAGATTGTAGTGCATTAGCAGTTTGTATTTACATACTTTTCAACCATGCTGAGGTAAATTGTCTTACAGTTTAAACGGAAGCTGTTGCTGACTAAAATGCTTTAACTGAGCAAAAATTGCCTTTCTATCTGCTTATCAGCTTCACGTAAACGGTTTGACCAGTGTTTGACACCAGCGGAATCTGAAAATGACTGTCAAGGCATAGAAAGATAATATTATGATCAAAAGGGACACAACTAACCTCTGCTACTCGGATTAGCCTCGCACACTGTGCTCTGAAGTCGGATAGACAACAGTTTCATTCAAGAAGTGGAGTTGGAGTTTTGAACCTATCAAAACTCCAAACGGATTCTAGCATTCGTCATCTCTGTACATTTTTATAATGACTGCTCCAAATTCTATACAATCTGAATAGTGTATTGCAACGGAGTCTGAAATTAAAATGATATTTTCGTGTCCAAATATTCGCTACTTGTCATTTTAAGAACTCTGTCATTACGAGTAAGTCTTAGCTTCTTGTAATGGTTAAGTTTTCATGTTTTATTTTCAAAGACTGTATGTAAATTATTTAACTAGTTCATAGGTACATTCACTGAATAAATGACTGCAATCAATTGTTAGTTTTTGTTGTATGAATGGATCAGACTTGCAGAGGTATGTTTGAAATAAAGAAAAAATATTTGTCATTAAGACATAGTGCAACATCTGGAACGGTGTAATATTTATTATGGTGGTTGCAATCGGAAGGAGCTCGTGGCTAAGTAATGACTGCCGCACCGGTCGATCCATCAGGTTAAGCTACGCTTGCCGGAGTTGGTCCGTGGATGAGTGACTATTTTTACATAATTCAGACTCCTCCGTGCCTCGGAAAGCACGTTAAGCCGTTGCCGCGTTGGTCCCGGCTGTCATTCGTGGATCGTTGACAGTCGTTACGGGTCGTCAGAAGCTGGAAAGTCTGACAAACAGTCTTACCAAGGGGTCTAGTATTATCCAGTTGCTAGGTCGTGGAGGTCAGATAGGCAGTCGCTCCATGTAAAATACTGGTAATCAGCTGCATCTGGTTAAACTGGAAGCCAACCCCCAACATAGTTGGGAAAAGGCTAGGTAGATTGATTGGTTGCAATTCGGACTAATATAGTACCCATATCAACCGGTAGATACATGAACCGCTACAAAACTAAAACTACGCGAGCCACGTTGCGGCCAATTCTGTGTATTACAATGGGGTGGAACAAGTGGCACACTCAATAATTTATTAGAGGCAAGCTTCCTTTGGCTTAACGGATGCACCAACTGTTTAAAACCTCAAGCCTTATTTATCTGGCCCTCCTAAAACAGTTACTCGATCAATTCTTTGATCGAGTAACTGTTTTAGTCATACCTTAATTTTTGCGAACGCTTTTTAGTTATAACCTATACTATTAAATGAGCAATATTTGTAATCATGTTCTCAAAACCGGCTGTAACGATTACGATGAAAGTAATTGTAATAAAGGAGTTTACGGGGGTGAATAATTCCTTTTTTTTCGTATTTTCAACCCAAAGTTTAGAACAAGATGGCCTTAGAATAATGGTATGGCAGCATGGAATTAGTATGAACTATCCTAAACTAATAAATGAGCTATTTTCAACAGAGCAAAGCTCGGTCCACCAAGTTCTTATATTAATTATAGGTATAGTTGATTGAAGTCTCTTGCTTATTGTTTAAAGCTGATATTTTCATCACTAGTTAAAGGTTATTTTAAGAGAGAAGAAATAAAATAAAAAAGTGCACCTTAGTATCGATACTATACCGAACCGATCAGATATAGTCACAGTTTTTTCAGCCAAAGACCTACGACAAAGCGATGAATTCAACAAAAATCAAATTAAATCGTAACCACGATCTTTTTGGTGTCCGGAATACGGCGTAACGATTTTTTTCCGCGTCATTTACGTCGCTCGTGCCAGGACCACAAAATTTCCGTTCGTCACCGTTCAATGGGTGATCTTTAGTGTTCCGTAATTCGTTGGTGAAAGCACCATTTTTATGTAGGTATATAATACTAGTGAAGAAGTGCTCATGAAATAATTATATCAATATACCAACGAATTATTTAGCCCAAGTGTGTTTCTAGTAAGAATTAGTAATAAAGAACAATATGGCTCAAAGATTTTACGCTACAGAGACATTTAGAGGAAGTGGATACTGCTAGAAAACCAAGGAAAATATGTTTGTAAGTATACATGTTATGACTTGGTACCAAATAAAAATTAACTAATAATTTAACATTTGTAAAAATTTATAATTTCAAGTTTCTAGGAATAACGATAGTGCTGAAGTTAAAAACCAAGTCAAAGAAAGCAACAAGCTTCTTTCTACTATCCACGGAACCACTCCAAAAATCGACACTATTATCTATCGAACAAAAAACGCGAAACACAGCAAGGTGCGGTGCTGGGCACGCGGCTGCGTGACGGACCTCGGCCGGGGTGCGCACGCTTCCAGCATCCAACCAACCATGGAGAAAAAAGTAAAGTACCATCCGATACTGAAATAGTTTTGTGGTTGTTGCAACGAACGACAAACGGCCAGATCGTAGGACTAAATCTTCTGCTTAAATGTTAGAGGATTTTTGGTCCTATGATTCGCGTTTACCACATTCGGAAAACACTGAACAGATCGATTATTAACCCAAAAGCAATACCTAAATTAAATATAAAGTCTCCTAGTTATTGAAGACTGGCTTCGCCCGCGTGGATGCTTGAAAATATCCCACGGAAACGTACCTACTACCGGGATTAAAAGTACCATGCGAGTTAATCCAGGGTGTGAACTATTATGTGTGCCATCAGTTCAACCGTTTTTGCACCAATCTAGGACATACATCTAGACAAACGGCCCAAACAGCCAAAACAAAAATACAAAAACCATATTTTCGGCTTCAAACTCGTTCCGACACCTCGTAATAATTACTTTTTTTTTAATATTCAATGTAAAATTTTGACTTCGTTACTATTTAATTAAAATGTATATAGAAGACAATGTATTGACATGTGTATCACGCATAAGGGTGCCAGCATAGATTGGTAATGCATTCAATGAGATAGAATTGCCAATTCCTACATAAGCTGGGTCATCTTTAAGCACATCATCAAACTGTACGTTTGGACTTAGGTTTTCTACTCCACGGTTATTAAATTTGTCTACAGACAAAAACTGTAACATTGAATGAAAACGATTATGGCACAAAAGCAAAAATATGTTGTTATTCTTGACCTTACCCAAGATTGGTAGACTCTTAAACAAACATAGTAGCAACCTACCTTTCAAACATGAAAAAATATCCAATAATTTATCCGCAACAAAAACTCACCTACGATTTTTATCACGCGATGAATAAATAAAATATTCGTATCAATAAGACCTTATGGTCCATTGAACATGTGTCGCGCATATGTTCCGAACCATAATGATACATACATATTCATAACAGCCTGGTAATTTTTACTCTATAACACCTTTTGTCCCGTTTTTTATTTCACCCTTTTATTCGAAATGGTAGCGAACAGTGGTCCAAATTGTACACTGATCCAATGGAACAGTGTGGTACAATTAGACCTATTGTGAGGAAAGATGGATTAGTTCGACTTTTTGTTGAGTTTTAGATATGAATGGAATTTTGTAACCTGTTGAAGTGATGGACAAGTGCGTCGATAAGGCAGAGAGTAGATTTGAGTTTTAATGTTGAGGAGTGGAAAAATATCATCGCTTATATTCTGGGTTAGACGATTACTGTTGAAAGTAATTTCCCAAATTATTGGTAAGCTGCTGATATAGTAGTGAGCCAGCGGTGACTGCAGCTACGGCCGCGGCGGTAACCGAGAGGCCTGAATCTGTATCTAACACGACAGTGCCTAGATACAGATTTTCGTGGATCATTCAATTTAGTAATGATGGTTGTTGTGTATTCCATTCAATGAGTAATGGCTTCCAAGACTACCTAAATAAGTAATAATTCTTTTGTGTTCAAATGATTTAAAAAAAACTATGCAAATTCGACGAAATCCTTGTATTTATCTTCATAATAAAAGTACCATTCCAGAACATGCAAACACGTAAGTAACAGAAGAGAGAGAGGGGAGGAGGGGGGGAGTGTGTAAGTAACATCCACTGTGATACTTAATAAAAGGAAAAAAAAAAACCAGAGCATCAAACCAAAAGATAAATAGCCAGTAGTATTTTAATTGCAAAATAATATTTCAAAGTTATTGTCAGGCTACATAAAAAAAATCGATATTGTACAAACGAATATAATTTACGATCCTTTTCTTTTCTTTGATTCCGACAGGAAATTGTTTCTTAGCAAAAAATTATATCAGAACAACATTTGAGTGCTACCAAGTCAAAAGCTACCTTAACACTGTCGCTACGAAACGGTACTTTTTCTTGAGAGCTTTTCACAATCCATTGCTGTTTTTGTTCAGGAGTTTTCCATGTTGGATGTTGGTGAGCCAGCGATGAATTTTGGAGACATTCTTTGTATCGTTTTTGAATGACATTTGAGGTTTCTTATTAGTTTTAAGAGTAACATAAATTGTACATTCGTGTGAACTGACCACGCCTGCCAAATGATACATACTTCAAGCGATCGGTAGGTAGACGATAATTATTTTATTAGTATACAACACCTTTTCGCCTATTTCCCTCAAATGATTTACTGTTTATTTATAATTAATATCTTTTAAACGATTTGTTGGTCGTTATTTCTGATTACTCTTTTTTTTTCGATCTAGATTTTTTAATTATGCCGATTTAATGAGCGTATTACAGATATTTGGAATGTAAGACAGTTGTAAATCATTTAACGTAAACTGTAATTATGTTTAATAAATGATTTCAATAGTAAATGGGCTACTAAAATGCCGCATCGTTGTATTGTGATTTTTTTTATGTCGTCCAGCACAATAATTAAAAAATAAAACGTAAATTGCAATAAATGTATTCGGAATAAAGCAATTCACATAATAAGATTAAGAAATAAAAAATATCATAAATATTATGTTAATTTAAACAAAAAAGAACAAAAAATAAAGGGCTTCTTCAGAAATTATTAAGCTGCATTGGAAAAAAAAAAAACACCTCGTAGCTTGCGCAAGACGAAAAACGGGCCGATCTTAGCCGGCACCCACATTTTATAAAAGTAAATACACTTCCTAATCACCGTCAAAGAAATGATAATAAAAGTAAACACACGAAACAAGCTCACGGCGCGGCGTCAACGTGATCGATTTCATATATGTAACGTTTTTCTTAATTACGGGCTACCTACGCAGTACAACCGGAATTTTACCGCTCCGATTATCTTAGAGAATTATTGATTTATTACTTTGCATTAAAAGTGGTATAATAAAAACGTTAGAGACTAAGTTACTTGTGTTTGTGTGCTTTCGTTTATGTAATTTCAGGAACCGTTACATGTTAAGCACGTTGACTTTTATCGGTAGACAAACACAAGCATAAACTGTGCTTGCGGCTCCCATTTAAATGTTTTTTTCTGAAGTAGCCTACACTTAACTGATTTTCGTAGTATTCCGAATTATGTGCACTAACAGTATACTTGTCAACTTTTAATTGTGCGGTGTTTAATATTAAGCAAGACTTACATAAAATACATACATAATCAGCCCATAAAGTTCCCACTGCTGGGACACATGCCTCCTCTCTGTGAGAGGGAGTGGGCCGTAATCCACCACGCGGGCCCAGTGTGGGTTGGTAGATGTCACATGTCTTCGAATTTTTGGTTCTAGGACATGCCGGTTTCCTCACAATGTTTTCCTTCACCGTTTTGAGAGCAGTGGTGATGAAATAATGTACACAACGTAAACCGCCTTTCTGGGTTCGACCCTACGACCTACAACTCGTAAGTCGCGGCCGTTACCACTGGGCCACCACTGCTCACAGCAAGCAATCAAGACTTATTACAAAACACGGTCTTAATTTGGTCCAAGCTTAATCCTTCCAGTCAGTTGTTTTATTTCGAACCTTATTCCGACTGGTTTAAAATTCTAAATTCAAAATTGACAACTTAGACTCGGATTTAAAATCAGTTTTTGTATTTAGAACTTTAACGATGTCAAAATAAATTTCGAAATTCAAAAATGGCTCACTGGTTTAAACCTTGTTCTAAAGATAAACCTTGTTTTGTAATAAGGCCGATTGTGTTTAGTTAGAAGTTCATCTACTTGTACTGTGTATTTTTTAATTGATTATAGGTATCTCTTCCTATACTGCACCGGTTGATGTCATTACGTCAACGCCAGCTGTCGCTGAAAACCAACCAACAACAACAAACCGCTGTGGCTCTGTTTCACTTTTTTTTTTTGTTAAAGACATCTATCAGGTCAACCTAGGAGGTTGTGGGCCGCTTAACCGGACTTTCCCGGGGGTGCCTCAATAAATTAAGACCTCCAGCCAGGGCATAAAACTTATAAACTAAGCGACTACATGCTAAGGGCCTCGGCTTAGGGCATCGCTGGGGGAGGACAGCAAGGGAAAGGCTAGATCGGACTAAACCCTGTCTCGCGTAGTGTCACAGCATAATTATCTTCTTCTGTACTAATTATAAAGCTGAAGAGTTTGTTTGTTTGCTTGAACGCGCTAATCTCAGGAACTACTGGTCCGATTTGAAAAATTCTTTCAGTTTTAGATAGCCTTTTTATTGAGGAAGGCTATAAGCTATATATCATTACGCTAAAACTAAAAGGAGCCGGGTACCAATAAATAATGTTTTAAAATCGGGTGGTTTTTTAACGAAGTCGCGGGTTAAAGTAAGCTTTAGCTCAAAGTAAAACTATTCCACGCGGACGAAGTCGCGGGCAGAAGCTAGTTACCTATATAAGTACTGAGCTCTGTTCTGGTGAAAATAGAGAAAATCTTCATTTAGATAGTTCATACTATCTATATATTCCATGCTGCCATGATAGTAGGGTGAAAATACGGAGAAAATTAATTTTCTTAGTAGATCGATTTTTTGCCCCCGTGAACCCCTATATTGCAACATCCATCTAAATCGTTAGAGCCTTTTTCAAGAACGTAATTACAAATATACGTATATATATGTATATACACAATTATTGCTCGTTTAATAGTGTAAGATATAATATTTATGCTGAGTGATGGCGAGTTTTAAGTCATTCGTTTTGCGTCACATTTAGTGCAAATAAATATATTTTCTTTCAAATACATCAGAATTTTGCGAAAAGCACACATCTCATTTCAGTAAGAACTTAGAGTTTAGACGATGCCTTTCTATGATGACGATGAGGACCACCTCGACGGCTTCGGAACAAATTAAATAATAGAGTTCAACGGTACTGCTCTACAGAACCACTTTAACAAATTCGGAAATATATAAACGATCAAATCATAAATAGGTGGCTACAAAATTACTGGGTATATTCAACCAAGAATTTCTGATCAATATGAGCTTGAGCATTTAAAAGATATTATTCTATAAATAAACGAAAGTGGAAGCTATTTTCATGTAACATAGAATTGAATCACTCTCGTTTTAATTGAAACGATCAGTAATAATGATTTTACGCGAATTATTTCATTCAATTAATTGATTTCTTATGTTGATCATCAAAGATGTGCGCCGCCATTGAATCAATTAAAACTTTTTTTGTTCAATTATTTGAATGTTTGGTCGTAACTTATAGGTCTATTAATTAATATTGGGGCCTATTAATTTATAAACAATTTGGGGTCATTTTTATGATGGTATCATCTTGTTAATTTTGTAGGCGCCTCGTATTGAATACATTATTAACCTAGTCAATACATAAGAATACTAGACATTTTATTAATAACTATGTAGAATATTCATCAAAATTGTGTACTTTAATTTAAGTACCTGGGCGATCCAGCTCTCCTCTGGTGAAAATAGAAAATGCTCATTTAATAGAATAGGAAAGTTCATACTAATTCCATGCTGCCATGATAGTACATACTTATTGCATGCTGTCATGATAGTAGGTACTTACTAATTACATGCTGCCATGTCATTATTCTAAGGTGTCATTATTCTTGTTCTAAACTTTGGGCGACCGAGCACTGCTCTGGTGAAAATACGGAGAAAACGAATTTTCCCAGATATATGAAACCTAGCTAGATCAATTTTTCGTCCCCCATAAAACACTATATTGCAACTTTCATCGAAATTGTTAGAGCTGTTTTAGAGAACGTGTACAAATATTGCTAGTTTAATAGTATAGTATAGGATAGTATAGTATAGTATCATTGCTCCTAGTCAATAAAATTATTAAACTTAAAATCTGACCCAAGTTTGGTCACATAATTTTATATCGATCAACAAAAATTCTAATACATTACAGTGCCCACATAAAACAAAAAATCATAAGGCACAGCATTATAAAACCAATATGGTCGAGCAATGCTGACTCATGCATCAAACTCGTGAACGGATGCTGTCCGTCGACCGGGAGTAGTCGGCTCAAAACTGCAGTGGCATCCTTATTTAAAAGTCAAATTCGTTATTGAAATCCAACTTTGCAAGTAGGTAATTAATATTTTTAATGAGGATCGTGCTTGGTCAATATAGTGTTGTTGTTATGAGGTCAGCCTTTATTATCTTGAGAACTTTACAGTTCTTGTTCTCAGCTTCATCCTCTTTGGTTGTTTAAATCTTTTTCTTGTATTTTGCAAAAAATCCAAAGATTTTAGTAGTAGATTTGCCCTGCCGCGTTAATAGATGGTCGCGTTTCTGTTTCGTTTTGACACTTCTGACTCATATAATGTCGCAGAGACTTGATTGTCATGGAAATTCTATTGATTGACTTTTTCGTGCTACCGGTGAGGGTAAATCTACGATTTAAATCTTTGTAAAAATCATTCAAAAATTCATCCTTTAAAGTTCATTTTTAACCGACTTCCAAAAAGAAGGAGGTTTTAGGTTCGTCGCGTAATTTTTTCAATTGTGAACCGATTTTGATAGTTATTTTTTTTTGTTTGAAAGGGTATGCTCTCAAGTTGGTCCCATATAAATTTCATTAACTTTGCTTGGATAGTTTTTCAGTTACCTTCAAGAATACGTATTTTTCCCACTTAGTTTATATACAATGTGGAGACTACAATACAACAATAAATGAAAATACTGGCACTGCTAATACTTAAGAGTATTTTGGAACTGTCAAATAAATCCTAGCTTCGAAATAAAAAAAATAGATTTTCAAACAAATTAAATGTATTGTATGCCGGATCCACCCTAAATCTATAAATTCCGTTTATCAAACTAGGCCTAGGTTGGATTCTCGGGCATCCGTTTCCGAATATCGACCTTAGGATGAATTTTTGGGGTGGATAAACGAAATAACCCGAGCCGACTATGGATTTTGCCGAGCTATATTGACTAAACTATTGAATATTTTCAATTGAATTTTTGTATACAGAATGGGGATGTCATTAGGGACACGCCGTTAATTTTTTTGTTGTATTGTCGTCTCCACCTTGTATAGATGATTATGATGATAACTTCCTGTCACTGTTATTTGCATACAGGTGGTATTTGAATTTGTGTGGGGTAGGTACCACAACTAATATGTTAAAAATAAAAACTTTTTATAATAAAAAAAACTACCGACTTCCAAAAAACACTACAAACTGAAAAATAACTTTAATTTTTTTTTTTTTTTTTAAAGATTTTATGCATTCTATATTTTTGACGTAAGTATAAGCGACGATCATATCATAGCCACTAGAAAGTTGTAGGATATGGAGGCATTTATCTTCCAAGAGTTTTCAGATCGATTTGTTTTCATTTTCGTAAAGACTTTTGAGACAAAGGTACTTACGTGTACTACTCACTCACTACACTCTGTATAATCATAATGCTGACTGGCTCATAAGTTCGCGATGATACAAAAATATTATAAATGCGAAAGTAAGTTTGTTTATTTGTTATGCTTTCACGCTAAAATAACTAAACGGATTTAGATGAAATTTGGCACAGGGGTAGAAAAACCTTGACCTAGAAAAGGTCATAGGCTACTTTTCATCCTGGATCGCAGACAAAGTCACGGGCAACAAATAGTATAATGTATTTAATATTATAAATGCTAAAGTGAGTTTGTTTGTTTGTGTGTTTCTTTGTTACGTTTTCACGTAAAAATGGCTGAATGGATTTGGATGCAGTTTGGCACATGGGTAGACCAGAACCTAGGTTAGGATAAAACATACTTTTGATCCCGGTAGTAGATAATTTCCGACCTCAACGTGGGTGAAGCCGCGGGAAAAAGCTAGTAATACAATACAGGCTTAGAATTTGGGCTCTGTTTTTAAAGTTAGACTATTAATATACAGACATACGCCTCATAAATATATCTCCATACATAAATCCGTTGACAGTGTGGGCATCGTAAACCGTAACTACCAATATTTTAGCCAACAACTACAAATTTATTCTTCCATATGGACGGGCGTGGTGGTTACTATAAGGTAGGATCTCACCTGCCATTTGGTTAAGAAATGGTCCAAGATACACACGAAAAGCGGTCTTATAAAGCGTACTTACCCGACTCAAAAGTTGGGTAATAAGATGAGTAGGTAAGTAAGTTGTTAGGTTGGAAAATGTTAGCCTGGGCCGTGGTATAAGTCACAAGTTTGATTGCATAGATAGCCCAAGGTAGGTACCCCGGAAGACTCAGTCGGAGGCTCTTAAACTGCACTCAACGATTACGATATCAATAAAATCGTTCCTCTACATTTCTCGGCTTAATCTAGTGCAGACAGGTTTATTTGCAGACCAGCTATGTTACTATCGTTAGGTGTTTACGCAAGAAGTGCCCACAATTTGATGACGAGGCATAATAAATTATTGTATGTGTATTAAATAATCCTGTCAATAAACCCAATAGTCTAGAAACATGTTTGTGTGATCGGTTCACCTTGACTTAAATAGTAAGCATCACTCCCTTAAATAACTTATCAATGCTATTTTAGAGGTATGAAGAACAGGATGTAAAGTTCTCTCATCCTCTATAGAAAAAGGAGGATCCTCCGACCAGATGTGTCATGTCTGGTGGGCAACTGCCCAACGATTATATCGGGGAAATTATATAAATTATGTTCGCGCGGTAAGCTCTAATTGCGCGATGTAGGATTTGTGTGACGTCAAAATTTTGTGTGAAGTCAGAATGCTGCCACACTATCATAGCCATTGTGTTCTGAGGACATACTATCCAAAAGTGTGAATGTCCAACAGTCGTCTCACCTTCTGCCGAGATCGGCAGAAGGCACACTTCACCTGAGTAAAACGATGCTCTTGTAGCGGTCAGCACCGTTAGTTTGACTAAATATCATGTATCTAATAACTAATTGTAAACACTATACCCCACGCACATTTCATAACCTCTTACATCATAATTCTCGTTTGACATTCCAATCTGTCACATTCACAGTTCATTCACCATAGACGTCAAACTAGAGTATACCATTATCTATTGCTTTAACATGACTAACAAAATAATTTATATGTTTATAATTATTACGTATTCACTATATTTACAACACACACAATATTTATATACATATTTAAACTAACCTAACAATTATACTGACACTCCACATCTAAGTAAACATGTAAGAGAAACGGAACGTATGTCCGACCGTGTAATGAGACGCACACATGATCGGCAGATTTTGATTCTGAGGCTATCGCCCTCAGTGTGCCCTCAGTGTACTATCTTGCGTCCAGCTGGACATACGCTACTTTTCTGCTCCAAAATCTAGTCTTCCTCAAAGCACTAGATCTCTCCAAGTTAGCTTCGAACCATTGCTGTATTATCTGTTTTGTCTGTACAACTTGTGTTAGTCCTTACATTGTTTTTGTAACCTTATATGTTATAAGGGAGTGCCGAGGTAGGCAGTAATAGAAGTGCTACTGAAATTAAATCTTTTATTGAGTTTTACCCAGTAACCCTTCACTCTAGTCGAGTTACTCAGGTGAAATGAGCTGTCAATAGTGTCAAGCCCTAACATGAGACATAGACGCTGCAGTGATAGTCTAGTGGTGTGACCATTGGACTGCCAAGTCATAGTTCTCGACCTCGAACCCAAGGGACGCATCTCTGACTTTTCAGATTCATGTGCATAGTGTATAATAATATCACTTGCTTCAAAAACGGTAAACGAAAACATCGTGAGGAAACCGGCATGCCTGAGAAATATTTCTCGATGGCATGTGGAGCCAAGTCAAAGACCCATGGGCGGCTTTAAAACTCTGACACCAGGCTAGTTACTAACCACACGAAAAAGAAGAAGATCAGACGTATTTATATACGTCTGATCTTCTTCTTTTTCGTGGACAGCTCACTTTAAGCTTATTTTACATATGATTTCACGATGAAATTTTTACACCTTGCATGAAGGGGACTGACAGCTCACTGCGGGCTGCTCTCCTGACTTGCACCACACAAAAAGCCCGCAGGCCGACAACACCTGAGCTGATCTATAGCCACAACGGTACTGCGGGCCAAATTGTTACTTGCAATAGTGTTTTAGTTTAAATAATACTTGTAGTACCAACATTGTTTATATGCCATTTCTATTGACATTTTTTATTGTGTATTTCTGTAGAAATGTAAGGCTGCGGGCAAGTCATGCAAGGTATGAGCGAGTGGTGGATAGTTGGCATAAGTTTAGCAAACTTGTTGAAACAAATTGATGGTAATATTAGTTCACTGCGGCTTTATTAGGAGTGCGTGTAAATAGAGTACTAAATTAAGTCTCAGAGTCCTTTATATTATTATTAATAATATTTTATTAGTAAAAATTATAGTCTTTAAAGGACTCAATTTTGTGCTCTATTTACATGCACTGTACTATCTGAAGAATAGTACAGTAAGGAAAAGGCTTTTGCTTTGCAGTTTCTGAATTTTACACAAAATCATTATAATTATGATCATCTAAAGAGATTTTATTGGCGAATTAAAACTTTCGTCAATATTTTCAGAAGGAAAACATTCGCTTTTATTTCACATACCTAAACAGATTTTTTTCCAAATATCGAACCACTCCTACCTTGATCCCCAATACCGTACCATACATGAAAACAAAAACGATAATTCTAAAGACCGTACGCGATAACATCTGTTGTGCGTACAGTACATTCCGAAATAATTCTAAGTCTCGGCGCGTGCCCAGGTATCGGCTTTCATCTCACAGTAATAACTACTCATTGTGGGTTCATAAAAAAATTCGTATCTCCACATTACTGCTTTACCGTAATAGCTGGGAGCTGATTTCGGCGTCTATTTATTAGTTTTCTTTTTTTTGTACGAGTAACCATAGGTTTGACCATATGGTCGTTTTTGGTGTACGTAGGCGGATAAGTGTTGGCTTTTTGTCTTAAGAGTTTTATCCTGTCTATTAAGATGGAGATCGGATAGGGTAAGCCATAATAATTAATACCTTCTAGGTATATGGTCTGTGTTCCCTCCAAGTCCAAAAAATAGGTTAAGTTTGGGATGATACCGGCTGTCGATAAAAATGACCATTGTCATGAGGATATCTTAAAAGAAGACTTGGTACTGCACTCATCTTACGCACTTTTGACGGCACGGTAGGCGCAGCGGGTTCGATTCTCGTACGGAACAAATATTTGGATGACTACAAGTAGTTTTTCGGGTCTGTCTGTTTGTGTATGTGAGTTTTAATGTTTCTAAACGCACCAACAATACAGGAGAAATTCGTAGTGCGGGGAAACGTTAAAAAAAGAACAATGGTACCTACTAGGGACTGTAATCCCACAAGATAATTTCTTAATTCCGCGGGATCCAGGTATTTGCGGGATCCTGCAGGGTGGACGTAGACTTCTCAAAATAATCACATAATAAAGATCTCATTTTGAGGGTTTAAATTAAACAAGCTTTTTGCTACCTTCATATTCAACTCTTTATTAAAATTTTTAGACATTAAGGCATTAGTAACATAAACAACTCATGAAAACACAAGAAAATTAAAAATTATTTGAAAAAAACTGCGCAAATATTTAAGGTTTTATTTTTCGTCGGCTAAACGTCTCTTAACTTTACAGACTAGGTAGCCAGCAGCAAAAAAGGCTCCTCTTGCTTCTACGCTAGAAGGAACAATCTTCAAGGTGAATGATTTAAAGTGGGTATGTGGCTTTAATCTATTCTTGTTTATCAAAATGCGCTGATTAACACAATAAACTTCGTTTCTCCGTAATTCCCCGACCAGTCCCGCGAAATCCCCCTCTTCCGACCGGAATTAGTCCCGCATAATGCACGTGGGATCCCGGTATTCCGGTGTTGCATTCTCTAGTACCTACCTTTATACCAGTAGCGTGGGACGCTCCTCAGCTATTAGAAGGTCTGGGTTCCCTTCTGTATAGCCCGTCTGCCTTCAAAGCAAGAGTGAACAGGCATCTTCTGGGCACGCTCAAGCCATCATGGACCTCATCCATCGTTATCTATCAGGCGAGATCGAGGGCAAGAGCAGGCATATTAAAATAACATAAAAAAGAGTAGGTCAGTCATTGTAGCTATGAATTTAAAAAGACGGCTGAGGGCTGAGGGTGTTGTGGCGCAAGGCCTATGTCCAGCAGTGGACTGCAATAAGCTGAGTTGATTGATATCCCACTAAAAACTAAAGTAACATGTCGGAGATAAACATTGCATAAAAAAAGAAAACTCATAAACATCTTTAGTATTATTTCAAATAATTATAGCAAATAAAGAGTAGGCTAATAATGGCATTCATAGTTTTAAGGTTTTATTCAAACTATAATTTGCAGTGTTATTAGGGCAATAATGTAAATAAAACATTTTATAATCTATAATGAATGAGTGAATCTTGATGAATACATAATAAAGTCACTGTTGCCTCAGAAATATTTTTTATGTATTTTTAATCCGACTGGTAGTTCCGGAAATTACCCCCTACATACAAACTATCAAAAAAAAAATATTATTAGTATAGGAGTACAGATTAATCATAAATTTGCCGTTAACATAAAAAGCCTGCAACATCTCAATATCGACTTAATTCAGTAAAGAATGAAGACTGTAGTGATGCCTTCATGTACCTTTGTCTAATTTGTGCCATCAAAGCAGCCATACGAACATATTTTATAAATTACTGCCTCTAGCGAAATTCGGTGACCGGATAACGTGCCTTAAAACTCTGAACCAACCGAAAGTCAACTTTCATCGTTATCAAATAAGGTGGAACATTGATTGTGACTACCAGTAGCATTTGCATTCTCAAAATCATTGACCAAAATTAAGGCAGTTTCCGATTAATAAGAGCTATAACAATTTCGCCCCGAGCTTACTGCGTCTTGGTCATTATTAGATACTTCCTCTCTGTATTTTATTATGTTTTTTATGGCTAGACTAGAACTCAGCATAACTGCATTAGCTGTTAAATGTTTTGACATCGTTAGACGGTGTTTAAGATCGCCGCGAATTTATTTGCGTGATTAACTGGACTTGTTCTGGTGGACTGGTATTTATTTCCTTGGTGTAATTGTTTTGGTCAATCGATCAGGTTAAACTACGCTTGCCGCGGTTGGTTCGTGGATGGGTGGCTATCTTTACATACCAAAACCCCTATGTGCTTCGGAAAGCACGTTAAGCCTTTGGTTCCGGTTGTTATTCGTAGATCTATGACAGTCGCTACGGGTCGTCAGAAGTCCGAAAGTCTAACACCTAGTCTTCTATGTTCCATATTATAGGGTTTGGTTTCCGCACTTAGTCCGTCAAGTGGACTATTGTGCATGGGCCATGGCGGCCGTTTGTGGGGGTTATTCCAACCAGCCCACCTCCCTCCAGAAGTTAATTAAAACTCCTGGTCTGTTTGGAACATCTATGTAAGATCTGAGTGACCCGAGGGTTTCTGTTCTAATCTGGGTGACGCCTGTGCATTCAAAGAGCACGTGCGCAGCGGTCTCCTTAGCCTCAATGCAAGCCCTGCAAAGAGGACTGTCCGTTATGCCTATCGTGTTCACAAACCTAGTCTTATCAAGGGGTATCGTATTACCCAGTAAGTGGATCGTGGAGATCAGATAGGCAGTCGCTCCATGAAAAGTTCTGGTATTCAGCTGCATCCGGTTAGACTGGAAGCCAAACCCAATATAGTTGGGAAAAGGCTAGGCAGATGAGGTGTAATTATTTTGGTATGGAAGAATTTGAGTGCTGTTATAACTTGCTTCTTCCATTTCTTTTCTAGTACAGTCTAGGTCTGAACTACTTAATTTATTTATATCAGTGGTTTATTTTACGACTCTTCCTGCTTAGATGTTTGAAAAGTAAGTATAATAGCTAGTTGCATATTTACGTATTTAATTTTATATAAAGTGATAATTTGCAGGAATATTTTAGCTTGTAGCTAAGTACTATCAGGCGCAAGGGTCGATTCATCAAGTTAAGCTACGTACGTCCGTATTCTAAGGGTTGGTCTGTGGGTGGGTGACCATTTTTACACACCGAGACTCCTCCGTGCCTCGGAAAGGTCCCGGCTGTCATTCGTGCGTCTATGTCGTTACGGGTCGTCAGAAACCCGAAAGTCTGACAATCACAGTCGTACCAAGGGGTATCAGGAGGTCAGATAAGCAGTCGCTCCATCTAAAATACTACGACGGTAAGACTGGAAGCCTACCCCAATATAGATGGGAAAAGGATCGGCAGATTCACTGATTGCATTTGCAGGCCTATCTTCTAATGCTGCTTCTGATTTTCAGGTTTAACACACTACTTGCAAGAATATCTACAGAATAAAGACTATAGTTCCTGCCGCACACTGCGCAGACACCAATTACATTCCTTCACGTACCAAACTAAAACAGAATAAAAATCAAAATCATCATTACATTCTGCGTTATCTCTATTATTGCCACAACAAACATTTCATTACAGTAACAGTCTACAGGAGCCAGAGGGAACTAATGACAGGATTCGTCAAAATTGATTGTCAATATCGACTGTATTGCCTCCGATCAGAGGCGAGAGTCATATGGTCCTCGTCCTCCTATCTTATAATTTAATGTTGCCAGCAAATTGCATACGATGATGAAATGAACCTCAGTGGCTGTCACGTAACGTCATAATGAATCCCTCCCAATAATTACACTCGGGTAATATCCTGTACAGGGACGGACTGGGGGTGGATACGTACTGTGTGCTGTTGAAATCTTTGAAGAACCCATTGCATATTCAGCCTATAATGTGTCCACTGCTGGGACATAGCCCTCCTCTCGGTGAGAGGGAATGGGTCGTAATCTACCACGTGGGCCTCACCGTTTTGAGAGCAGTGGTGAAATAATTTACACAAAGTAAAGCACCTGTTGGGGTTCGCACATACAACTTACAACTGTTACGAGCTACTAGGCCACCACTGCTCAGAACACAATAAGGACCTATAACATCAATTTATTATATTTCAACAACACACAACGACACACTCATCCAAACAATCTAGTGAACCATTGGACGAACAGTTCAATGGTTCACTGGGTGTTTATTATTAGTCATTTAATTTAATACTAACTTTAGGCTAAGTTATACTACTACTGACATTATATGGATGAACAGTATCTGAAATAAAATATTTGAATTTGATTTTTTTAATTATTTCATACAAAAACCCTCCTTAATTTCTTCCCACTTTAAAATTAAATCTTTAGCATTTTTAACATTGATGCTCTAGCGCCCAAATTAATAAATCTATCTCAATATCGATCATGATCCTGATCTTTTCCCACTACTTATTCACAAAGATCAAAAATAGCAAACTCATTCCGTGGATTAGTTAATGGCAAGCTTCACCCAAAAAATGGTGCGAAATGTCAATTTAGAAATCAAAAAGTGTTCTAGGCTTGATTAGTGATGTTATAAGTATTTAAACTCTCTATCTGATTAAAAACGGGCTTGCTAAGCTAGGATACAAATAAATGCACTTGAAGATATTTAATGGGAATTAAAATTGGGATTTCCAGATTCATCCCTGGCTACTGAACGAAAACCTGTTCAGGCACATTGCTACTCATCCATAAAAGACTGATAACGTTCTCGCTTATTGAATAGATCTTATCGATGAGATCTATTCGGTGTCACCTTGTTTCGCAGACAGAAATTACATAGAATTTCGTTTCGCACCAAAATGTTTCATATTTATTTAGTTCTTATATTTTTATTTCGAATATTATTGTTTCAACAACTACACACATCAAAAGTGTCTAGGGATCAAGCATTTTTATGCGGATTTCTTGAGATTGAGATGTGGCTTTGTAATAAATTTATGATTTTATAAATTTATATGGATCCTTTTTGGTGCATTTCATAATTTGAATCAGGAACTGTGAATCAAATTCGAGTAAAAGATGAAAATCAGCTGTCAATATTTTCCCTATAAAAACATACAACGCATTGAAGACATTATTAGTGCTACTGTTTCCCTACTACTGATTAAAACCAACGTTATTATGGAGCAGCGACGTCATTTAAGCAGGGAAGAAATGCTCAGAGCCGTGGGAATGATAGAAGCTGGTTCCCGGCAACGTACTGTGGCTTTAGCTCTGAATACAAGTCAGAGTGTTATCAGTCGACTTTGGACACGTTACCGAAGCACTGGTACCGTGGCTGAGCGCCATGGAGGACGGTATCGCTGCACCACACGGAGACAAGACCGATACATTCAAATCTTAGCTCGAAGAGCTCCAACAATAACCGCCATGATGTTAGCCGTGAGGCTTCATCACTCTTCAGGGAACTTAATTAGCGACCAAACAGTCAGAAACCGCTTGCATGAAGTGAACCTTCATTCCCGAAGACCGCTACGGGTACCACCTATAGCAATGCACAATCGTAGGATTCGATATCAATGGGCTCTTGAACACAGAAATTGGGCAGAAGAACAATGGCGTTTCGTGTGCTTTTCTGATGAGTCTCGTTTTGGTATGAGACCGGATACAAGACGTATACGACACTGGAGAACCCCTGGACGCCAACAGCGATTAAAATCCTGCCAGGAAGTCCATCCTTATAGTGGTGGAACCATCATGGTATGGGCGGGTATTTGGATCGGCGGAAGAACTGAGTTGATTTGGATCAGAGGCAACCTCAACGCTCAAATTTATGCTGAGACGATTGTATCAGACGTCATCGTTCCTCTATAAGTGCAAATCGGTCCCTTATTTCAGTTAATGCATGATAATGCACGACCGCACACCGCAAGAGTTGTAAGACAGACTCTCGCCGCAGCTAACATCAATGTCCTGCCCTGGCCTGCTCAGTCGCCAGACTTGAACCCGATTGAGCATGCATGGGATATGCTACAGAGAAGAGCTCTGCCGAATATGGAGGGTATCCAGTCGCAAGAAGACCTTTTTTTGTTGTTGCAACGAACATGGGCGGCCATTCCACAGCGTGATTTGGATGAACTCATTTTGAGTATGCCAAACCGATGTTCTTGTGTTGTTAGTGTTCGCGGTAGAAACACGGATTATTAATTGTTTAAGTTACCCAATAAAATTTTAAAGAAAACTGTTATTTCAGTCTTTTTTTCGAACTTTAATGTTAGTGGTTCAAATGTCAAAAATCCCTTTATTAGGAAAATGGCAAATTTCTTTATTAATGCAAAGGTGACTTGGTTTATCGTTACTGTGACAAACGAAAACACTTTATTTGATGAATCCTTAAAGAAAATTTTAATTAATATCAATCAGGAGAAAAGTTATTGCAAAAATATATGTTGATCCCTAGACACTTTTGATGTGTGTATTTGAAAGAGGAAAGTTTTCTTCAGAAACAGCTTGTTACAGTATCTATTCACTGAATACTTGGGTTAGAGTTAGACCATAAACAACTCAAGTTTGAAAGCCATCAGAACAATAGCATTATCAGCCTGTAATATTCCCACTGCTGGGATACAGGCCTCCTCTCGATGAGAGAGAGTGGGTCCACCACGCGGGCCCAGTGCAGGTTGGTAGATGTCACATGTCTTCAAATTTTTGGTTCTAGGACATGCGGGGCACGATGTTTTCCTTCACCGTTTTGACAGCAGTGATGATGAAATAATTTACACAAAGTGAAGTGCCTGTCTGGGTTCGTTCTGGGTTACCACTGGGCCACCACTGCTCTATAATTATAACATTTTTTTTTTTTTTTTGTCTATTACAGAATTTTATTAACTGTGTTTCTACTTTATAACGAATCTACCGTTCCGGAAGGACTGGTATACATAGTTTTATTTCCGGAAGCACAAAATATTTTTGGATGGTAGTTGGTTCTTGTCATGTTAATCAGAAATACTGAACGTTTTTCACTTGCACTTTGTCTTAAGATTTATTAATCAATTCCTTTAGATTCTCTTCAGATTACCACAGGTTGTATGCCAAGATCTATAAGCGTTATTTATTTAGCACGTATTTTGGCGAAGCGTTATTCTTGTCACTATTACAAAACTGTCAATCTACAAGTGCAAGAAAGAGACAGGATCAACATTGTGTAAGTCAAAGCATGAGCCAAGTAACGTTTATAGATTTTGTCGTTACACAAAAACCTATTTTCTGTATCAAGGATTCCGAATCCATTGTCAATTCTATACCATACAACTACATAATTATATCACCAAAACATTTTCAAAAACTTAAAAAAAAAACTAATCGTGCGCAGAATTTTAACTATTAAGTTAGGTTGTAACAAACTCATACATACAAATGGTCGTATTATTCATACCATACAACCAAAATTCGGTTGCATTATGGTAATGACGTAATAATGCGCTGACGATTTACTATACCCTTGTCCAATGTTAAATTGGTCCCGTGGCCCATAAATTTGTAACCAAAATGCTTTAGGTTATGAAAAATTATGTTTTGGGACGAGTAAGGATCCTGTTTATTAGTGATCGATTCTACCGAAGTAATAATACGTCGCTGAGTGCGGTGTTGAAGATGAGTGAAGAGGTCCTTGCTCTGAGAGTGGGAGTAAATCTAATAAAGAATATAAATATAGCCTTCTGGGTCTTGAAGCAACATTCGATCACCGTTCAGTAGGGATGGTGACTGGCTAAGAAAAAAAAAACTATTTAGTCCGTCAGTCAGATAAAAAAAAAAAAAAAAAAATACAACCGAATTGAGAACCTCCTCCTTTTGGGGAAGTCGGTTAAAAAAAACATGCAGGGCAGTCTTTGGGGACTGCCGATAGAAGTGAAAAGGAAAACTAAGTAACTTGTGAATTGTATCGTCGAGCTATGTACATATATACACAGTATGCATATAGCTCATGGGAAGTGTGCGGTGACGATAACGCGAGTTTCATGCTCAACGCGCCTAAAAAAGTTTTCACTTAAAAAATATTAGACACGTAATTTTTACTTTATCTTTATTAATAAAAAAATATTTAGATAAAACGTATTAAAATTGGGGAGTGGGGGTTCGCTACATCACAAATCAGTATAAAATCTGCGCAACAGTGACGTCATGCCACATTTTAATTCAATGTATTGCCGTAATCTATTGATTACATGTTTAGAAAATGAATTTGTCATTTCATTTGACAACTCAATGCTGAATTAAGACCCCAATTTCACCATTCACATCTCACTATCAATATAAAACAACCAACTAAAACAAATCCTCATCTGACTAATTGGCGTTCAAATTAATAATGATTGAGACAAAAAATGTTCCGAGAACTACATTTGAATCCCCAATTAGACCATAAAGGTCTTATCATGGACCCATTAACCGACAACGGACGCGTAGGGAGGTTTATGAGTTTTACTACACAAAATCGTTGCCGACCATTTTAAACAATCCGAGTCGGATTTACAACCAATTAGCTAAGTAAATATATAAACGGCTTGATTGTGTTGTGGGCGATATTAGGGCCAGGAAATTGTGAGTAAATGTACTTCCTACAATTACTTGGATTTGCTGTTTAATGCGAATATTCAATTTGGCGGTATCTGGTGCGGAAGGAATGTTTTCAGCCTTCATCGCAAATCGTGTGCTAAGCGATGGCAAATCAATATTATATACTTGATTTAAAATAACTAACTGAGCTTTTTGATCCACGGAATAGAAAAAATAAAACAATTTCGTGGTTGGGCCAATATGAAGAATGAACGTGACTTTCAGTTTTCATGGAAAAGGATTTCTAGTCAATTAAAATGTATTATTTAATGTTTTGTTTGTCGCATGGCCCTTAGTTACTTACTATATAATTTTATTTATAAACACAGAAAATATTTTTCCACTGTCAAGAGATTATTTGATGAGTTTGGCTTTTGCGCTGCTAGAAAATACTGAGTAAGCATGCCTATTGACTGATATCACGTTAGGCATTGCTTTCGTGATTATTGTTCTTTTTAACTGTTCTTTTTGGTCTCTAAATGGTATTAGTACCTCGTTGACCGAGCTCTGCTCAAGTGAAAATAGATAAACATAACGTCCAAGTATACCAACGTTATATCACATACCCGAGGCTGTTAAGAAACAAAGAAATTTTCCCAGACCTAGCCAGATCAATTTTTACGGAACCCCTTAATGGAACTTTCATCGAAATTTTTGGAGCCGTTTTCGAGAACGTGGTAAAAATATACAGGGTGGCAGGACCATCGACGCAAAAAATGTTACCATGGATTCAGTATAATGATTCTGAATCCCCCTGAGTTGAAATTTCGACGACTATTTAAAACTCTCTTAAAAGTATCCAGTGTGTGTTAAGTAAAAAAATATAGTATTGCTGCGAACCTCAAGTAAATAAAAAAAACCACTCAAAGTCGCGGCTAAAAGCTAGTTCATTGAAAGCATAATGATTGATGGTTGACAAACAGTAGCATTTTGACTTGTTCTATTAAAATTTAAAAAGCTTTCCGATTTTATGTTCCAATACTTTTTAATTACTCTTAAGATAATCCTGAGATACCGCCTTTTAAGTTGAGCGACAATGTTGAATTGATTTTATATTTTATGGGAATAACTGAATCTGATAGATTGCCTCATTAGTTTTGAAGACGACCGCTTGCACTTCGAGGTCCTTGACTCAATATTAAATTAATTACTTTAATTTGCCTCTTCGTCTAGTGGTCGCAAGTGTTACTGCCCACCATGATGGGATCCTGGATAGGATTCCCAAGCCGCGCAAAGTTTTATTGAGTTTTTCTATCAGAAATTTCTCAGTAGCAGCCTGATTATGGGTATGTGCCCGGTTGTTGGCAATAGGCTCGCCCCCTATTACAAGGGATTTTAAAACAGTGTGCTATAGGTAGGCACTACTGCGTAGCTCTTCGAGGTATACAGGCGTGACGTTATGTTATTTTAATATATTAGTACCTGGTCGACCGAGTTTCGCTTGGGTGAAAATAGATAAACATATCTTCCAGGTATACCAATGTTGTATCACATTCTCGAGGCTATGAAAATAGAGAAAACGAATTTTCCGAGATATGAGACCTAGCTAGATCGATTTTTCACCCCCATAAACCCCTATATTGCAACATTCATCGAAATCGTTAGACCCGTTTTCGAGAACGTGATTATTACAAATATAATATACTAGCTGCGCATCGCAGTTTCCCCGCATTACTCTCGATCCCGTGGGAATATCAGGATAAAAAGTATTCTATCCTTAGTATAAGGATATAAGTATCCTTCTCCAGATCATGTTCTATCCATGTGCCAAATTTAATCCAAATCCGTTCAGCCGTTTTAGCGTGAAAGCGTAACAAACAAACAGACTCACTTTCACATTTATAATATTAGTTAGGATATTATTTTATACAATAGATATTGCTCATTTATAGAATAGGATCTACGCTCACGGTCAAAAGTGTAGACTTGCCTTACAACGTATTTCATATTATAGATCCTACTTCAAGGCAAAAACTCATTCAGACAATATAGCAAAAATGAAACTGCAATTAAATAGAAAATAAAATACCATTACCATTTTCTAGATCAACAAGAATACAGCAAAACGACTCAAGATTGCTGACATCTTATAAAACAGTTACTTTTTACATTAAGCAACATAACTCTAGTAGGTAAGTCATTACCAAAATGACTTTTATTCTAAAAATCATATGAAATTGGAATATTCTTTCCCACCTTTGTGTCGCACAAATAATAATTCTCGCGACAAAACATTTTGTTTCGAGTTAAAAACACGAATAGAGCATTTCTTTGTTAATTATACCGTAGGTACGTGTATGGCGAACGGCGCGACTTTGTATCGGTGCTTTTAAAGTAATGGAGTGGTTACAGTCATAAGCGATAGCGGTAATGTCAGCAACATAGTAATTTTTGTCTAATTTTATCTAATTTTACCAAATATTCTTTAATTTTTAATTAATTTTAATTAATCAATTTTTGTCTGTATGTAATTTATTCTATTTCTTTATATATAAGTGTAAACTAATAGATGACCGATAACTTGTATGTGTGGTGCAAACTGTAAATATAAGTTGGTTTTTAATAAATAAATAATAATTATGTAAGTACGTTGGTACGCAAAAATATAGATAATCAATTTTTCACTCTCTAATATTTTATACTAGTTGCTGGCCGCGGATTCGCCTTCGTCGACCCTAATTCTTTTTCTAAAATACTAGTAGCCTAAATTACTTCTTATAACATCAGCTATCTGCCAGTTAATCGGCCTAGCCGTTGCAGAGATTACCCGGAACAAACTAGACAGACAGAAAGCCAGACAAAAATTTAAAAAATATTATTTTGTTAAAAGAACCGTATGTATACTTTCATAATATGCATTTGGTACAAAATTGTTATTTTGACATTACAAACAGACACTTTAATTTTATTTATTTGTATAGATAGATCAAAATTCAATTAGCAAAAATATAATGGCCATAAAATATATTTGATTAGAGAATGCAATTATAAATCAGACTTATATTGGTGCTGTTTTATCTTGAATTTACCTAATGTTGGGAACAGATTGGCAAAACATAACATGAAATGTAACGTAACACACGTTAGTTATTCCGACTTCTTTCTTTTTCGTGTGGTTAGTGACTAACCTGGTGTCAGAGTTCTATGTCGCCCATGGGCCTCTGACTTGGCTGCACATGCCGTCGAGAAATATCTCTCAAGCATGTCGGTCACGATGTTTTCCTTCACCGTTTATGAAGCAAGTGAAAATTAAAAAGAAAGAATACAAAAAAAGACTAAAAGAAAGAAGAATTAGAAATCAGACTTATATTGCTGCTGTTTAGTCTAGCATTTGCCTAATGTCGGATACAGATTGGCAAAACATAGCATGAAATGTAACACACGTTAGTTGTTGGGTTACATTTCATAATGCATTGTATAAATGCAGACTGGCGCGACGCGCCCGCAATATTGTTCTACCGTGAAGTTTTCTTAAAAATTCTTTTGTTAGACTTGCGTCGCGACATTCTTCACGAGGTTTTACATTTCATGTTGCATTGCAAAAAGTAGGACGACTAATTTTTGTTACATTTTACCAATCTGAATTATCCTTGCCTAAAAGTATTGCAGTCCAACTAGTCCATAAAAACATTTTTATTCAATTTGACAGCCATATTATCAAGTCAAATCAAAACAGCTCAATAAAGGTGCATAATGGATCGGGTGCTAATAAGATTTTATTAGCAATCTTCGCAAAAACAAAACGACAAGGTATTTTATTGAACAAAATTATTAATCATGTTTGTTTCATCAAGTTTTAAAATAATACCAGTTCATCATAATACTACTAGTTACTTACTGTGGCTTTGCTATGTCTCTGATTTATTTATGTAAAACTAATAAATAAATAAATTTTATTCTGTATAACTTGTAAAACTCTTGGAGTACTACCAAATGTCGGTTTTTTCGAACGAACACTGCAAAAAATCAGAAGTCTACTATTTAAAAAGTTTTGCCCAGTTATGTAAAACTTCTTTTTAGGGTTTCGTACGTCCGAATGACAAATGGAATCTATATAGGATCACTCGTCTTTCTGTCCGTCTGTCACATTCAATTTCCTCCAAATCTACTCGACCGATTAACTGGGTTAGTACACACTTATGAATTTCTGTGACCCAAACACGGACGTGTAACGTAATTTTTAAATGAATTTTGAATAAAAGGGCACTTTTAGGGGAAAATAAAAATGTAAAAAATTTGCAAACTGTTCAGTGTGACATATCAAATAAAACTTGCTAACGGCTTGTTATGAGACTCTCAAACATTTTTTTTATATAATTATAAAATAAATGTTTTTAAACTTATGTCCGAAACTACTGAACCGGTTTTCCGCTTTCTACGATCGCTTTTCCAACCTCACTATGGTCTTAACTTTCCCTCATTGTAAGTTGGTGATACTGAGACGTATGCGTGATGTTGATGGGCCAAATAGAGCAGATGTTGATGAATGTCGGCGACAATTATTGTTTTGAAAAAACTACTATTACCTTGTGCCACTGTTTAAGTTTATTGTGGTTGGGTTCCGTTAGGAATGATTGTAAAGAATATTAGTTTGTAGTCTGGAACTTTGAACTGTCTCCGTCGAAATTTCACAAATTACAGGGAATCCTTTTACCATTTTTTTTACCAATTAGTTGACGATAGAAGCAGAACTGTATAAGCCGACGTTCGCACGGACGTAATAAAATCGCGGCGATTTTTATTCGTGTATTTCATTTTCGACGTTCTGCTTAGCGCCGAGAGTTGAATATCCAACAGCGTATTTTCTTGACGCGCTGGGATACGCGCTGATTGCGATTGCGCTCTGTCAGATATTCAATTCTCGGCGCTAAGATCCAATACGCGAAAAAAAATCGCCGCGATTTTATTATATCCGTGCGAAAGTCGGCTTAGGTATGTAATATACCGGGGAGTTTGTTTGTTGCGCCACTTCTTCTTCCCAGCTAAAACATTAGGAAGTGGTGAAGGGTGTGGGGGTCTGTCTTATGTAGTTTTGACCTTCAAAAAGGGCTGATTCTCAGCCTGGTTTGAATAAATGACATTTGAATTTTGAGTATAAATGCAAGTAGATATTAAAAAAAAATGTACTTACAAAATATGAACTTTACCCATTGTTATGTATGTGGTATTCCAATAATAGCAAGTATGAAATGTAATTGTATTTCTTTATTAACTGAACAAGAATCACGTTACAACGATATAGGTAATCTTCCATATTTCTTTCCGTGCCATAGATTATATCTACATCCGTCTTCCTTTGCTAGAGGCGCGCACGTTCAACTAGTGCTGTGCGTAACACTCTCTCCTTCGTTATAAATACGTTGTTATAGGTTCAGGCGATTTGGCGGTCTCCTGACTCTCCTGCTGCTACGTGGTGTCATCTCTGGGAGTGCGGGTGTTACTTCCACAGGTAATGTACTCGCAGGTTCTGTTGGTTGCGGTTCCAGTTGAACTTCTGTAGGTATTTTTATTGTTTCAGGAACAAGCGACTTCCTTGCCTCATGTACATGTGGTGTCTCTTTCATCTCCACAGAGCTAGTCTGCACAGCTGACTCAACGTTGCGATTGGTTTGGGTAGATATAACTTCCGGTATCTTTGAATTGTAGAAGTAGGTTACGTCCGGATTTTCTCTCATACATGATGTCTTTAAGATTTGATCCACATGTCTTTGGTGAATTTTGCCATCAACCTCTACCTCGTAATGTAGTTTTCCTCTTTTGCTTCTTATATTTCCGAATTTCCATTTATTGCTGTCATACATTCTTATCTGTGCTCTGTCTCCTTCTTTGAATTCTTTATTTACTTTAATTTCTTCATTATTGTGCTCTTTTGTTTGAGGTCTCTTTACTAAATCAATCCT